>CM046874.1:5678668-6310062 GCA_025667525.1 Glebionis coronaria
AAACATAAGTTTAATGACCAAAAACGTAAGTTTACTGACGAAAACGTAACGTTACTGACGAAAACGTAAAATTACTGATGAAAACGTAAAAGTACTGACAAAAACATTAAATTACTGACGAAAACGTAAGTTTACTGAAGAAAACGTAAATTTACTGACGAAAACGTTAATTACTGACGAAAACGTAAAATTAATGTCGAAAACGTAAAAATACATACGGTCATAAATGGAAATGAAGGGGGAGAAGGGTAAGTTAGTCATTTCATGTTATAAAAATTTGACATGGAAATAAATCCGGTCATATTGGCTGATATTGTCCCAAAACTAACAAGTTCGTTGGCCAGATTAGTACATAAAATAGTACATTTGTCATAATGGAACAAAATGAAGAGTATGTGTCTATTTTATAGCTTTTACCCTTAAAACTAATGATTAGTAAAAGAAAGTAAAAAAATAAAGTGTAGTCAGTGAGAGAAAAATTTTATTTTTGAAATCAATCAAATTATACTTGTTTTTATTTTCTCTATATATTCTTTTCATTTCAAAATTAATTATCTTCGGCCAAAAAACACACATTTTAACACTATCAATGCATTTTCTCTCTTACTTTTTTTTTCAAAATAACCTTTATGTAATTAATTAAAATTTTGTAATACTTTGTAATTTCTTATACCACTAGATATAACATGATAAACTTGTTATATTATTTACATATATATTTGAGTAAAGTGCAAAAATCATTCATGTAGTTTGTCAAAAGTTTGAATTACATCACTCGTTAATTCTTTGCGCAACATAAATCATTGTGGTTGTAAAATAGTACACCATACATCCCTGAGGACGGATGGTGCAAATATATTTTCGTTAAAGGTTAAAAGTGTTCGGTATCTTAGGGGTGTTTTAATCTCTTTACAACCTAGGGATGATTTTTGCACCTAATCATTTTAAAAAAAAAAATCGAAAAAAGTTTTTTTTGAAAAAAAATCAATTTTTTTTTTCAATTTTTTTTTGAAAAAATGTATTTTTTCGAAAACAAATTAAAAAAAACTCAAAAATCGTTTTTTTTTTCAAAAAAATTTAAAGAATTTTTGTTTAAAAAATTTCCTTTTAATTTTGAAAAACAGTTTTTTCTAAAGAAAATTAAAAAGTTATTTCTTTTTCAAAAAATTATCGACAAACGTTTTTTCGTAAAAATTTTTTGGAAAAAACTTTTCGAAAATGTTTTTTTCTTAAAAAAATTTCGAATTTTTTTTTTCAAATATTTTTTTTAATTTCTTTTAAAAAAATGTTTTCTCTAATTTAAAAGTAAATTTTAAAACAAAAATTCTTTAAATTTTTTGGGGAAAAATAACATTTTTTTTATATTTTTTAAAAAAGTCCGTTTTCAAAAATTTTAACAAAAAAAATATTTCTAAACTCTTTTGAAAGAAAAAATAAATTTCGAAATTATTTTGAAAAAAAAAATTATTAGAAAATCATTTTTTGAAATTTTTTCAAAAAAATCTTTTTTCCGAAAATTTTATGAAAAAAATTAACGATATTTTTTTGAAAAAAAAAGTTTTCGAAAAATAAAAAAAAAATAATTTTTTAATTTTATTTAACGTTAGGTGTAAAAATCATCCCTAGGTTGTAAAAGGACTATAACACTCCTAAGATAACAAACACTTTTAACCCTTAATGAAAATATATTTTCACCATCCGTCCTCAGGGATGTATGGTGTACCATTTTACAACCACAATGACGTATGTTGCGTGAAGTATTAACGAGGGATGTAATTCAAACTTTTGACAAACCACATGAATGATTTTTTCACTTTACTCTATATATTTGGAAGAGAAACTGTAATTTTGAGATAATTAAAGATAATATATTGGACTTTAATTTAAGATGAAGGGAGTAATGAACCAACTTTATTGATTTTTTTTTTTCTTTTTTGTTTATTTGTTTCCTTTGAATGGTTGATTGGTTCAATATGTCATTTTTTCAAAAAAAATAAAAAATTCTAAGCCAATATTGACATCATTTTGTAAGAAAAAATTGTTCTTTAGACTCTCTACAATGCAAACACCATAACACCATGACATACGATTAATACAGCTATTAGGAGTGTAATGCATTGTGAAACATTGCTCATCTTATATAATATAAAATTGAGTTACAATGTCAATAACTGTGAGTCTTTATGACAGAAAACTCATACATGGGCATATATTTTCTCACGGAATACACATACATGTTTAATGTCGTTGCAAACTTCTCATGGCAGTAATCATACGAAATTAATATCATTGCAGGTTATATTATCCAGGCTATTGAAAGAGTTGAGAAATAAATATAATTCAAAGTTACTGAATAAGATCTTTTCTTCTTCCTTCTTTAAGTTTGTAATCGAATAAGCTGATTCTTGGCCTTAAAAATTCCAGGGTTGATTTACCTCCATCCATGCCTACGTTGCCCTATTCAAACACATAACTACTAACAATATGAATTCTTTTCCGGCACACTCCCAGTCAGATGTGAAATCCAAAAAGGCCGCCCATGTTGACCTTGCACAGGCCCAAAATCAAAGCAAGATGAAAAAATGGTGTATACTAACCACGCTCAAATACCTTCCACAATCAGAACGCGTTCTTCAACCCGAGCAAAGAAAGATGTAGTTATTGACCCTGAAGAGCCCGAAGTTGGTAGCCAGTTTGATCATGTCACGGTTACGGGGGATATGCAGACCCCAAAATGTGGTGAATGGTCAGGTTAAGGATGAGTTATTCTTGAATGACCTTGATGTTGGTGTTACTGGAACAATATTGGTGATGTTATGCAGGTCATGAGATGTGAATTCTCCGATTGGCCGTTATCTAAGTACTGATTTCATAGTTTCTGATGCTCATGTATGCCTCTTATTTATGTTCGTGTGAATTAACAGAAAAAATAAAAAATAATCAGATATGTTGAATCCTTATGCGATTTTGTGATAGGGTAATGTTATGCATTGCAGGGCAAAGTCAAATGTAGCTCACTATTTTGTGAAACTCGAAGAGAGATCTGTGTCTTTGTTTGCTGATGATAATAAAAAGATAACCTTTTGCTCCCAAACACCCCCCTTATGTTCTTGTTCTTATGTTTATCTGATTTGTGTCTTTGTTTGCTGATGTTCTATCTCTGATTGTTACCCCTTAATCCTAACAACAGGGATAAACACTTAAATAGGCTCCGCTCAGGAAGATGTTCCTTGTCCTTAAAAGGTGTTTACATGCTCGATTCGCTGAAAGCCTCTTACGTAACAACCCCAAGACTAGATGCAGAACCCTCGTTGCCTTTCGCCAGCGAACGAATACAACATAATGACAATGGCGGAGCAGAGGATACAACATGACAAGAAGATAAAGCAATTTACAACAACTTACATATTCTCTAATACTTTGATATATGTGTTTGGTTGTGTGTATTCCTCACCACAGAAGAACTACTAAGAGCTTTTCTATATATATATATTACCAATAAGCACTATCTTGGAGAACCATGATCTCATGCATGCCCAAAATAAGGCTACCCGCAACGGTGTACCACTGAAGCGATCGCGATCGACTTCACAGTCGGTCGCAACGTTGCGACGACCTATTCGAGCAAATCGATTCCCCAAACTAGATCGTAGATCCGATCGAATTGCACAACCTGTCTCTCTTTTTCTTCTTCTTTTTTATTTTATACTTTTTATAAAATTATATTAGGTTTAATTATGTATTAATTATATAAAATTTATAAAAAAAAATTCAAATTTTGATATAGGAAATCACCTAAAAATACAGTAAAGTTACCATTTTTTATGGTTGTATGTAGTCTAATATTTTTTTCTCATTGTATCACTTAAACTTTTAAATTTCGACATTTGTATGTACCAAGTGACCTGCTCAACCTGTCAATCCTACGTGGAGCAGGTCACACTAACGATTGTTTGTTTTTATTACAAAATTAGTCCCTTTTACCAATATTCGTTTGTCAAAACTTGATTTTGTTAATAAGTTCTCTTTTCTAATAAAACCCACAACTAACACACATACTAGAACTCTCAATTCCAATCTAACCACCACCTCAACAACACACCCAGATCTAGCCACCAAGAACAATCTGGCCAACACCTCCAACCCCCACCCCCACCAACACATCCGACCACCCATGTCGTCAGTCGCCACCACCACCTTCATCCACCCCTAATATCGTATTAATAATCACCAAAACGTTCCATATTATCCACTTCACCCAATCAAAAACCCCTAAATACGTAACCGAATCCAAAATTATAACAAAAGTTAAATCCAAGCGACAACCCAAATCCTTCAAAATCTAATGCGTAAACATCTTTTATATCACCCATCTCCCTTCGACGTAATCGTCATTTGAACCGGCCTCCCCTCATCCATCTCGACTCCAACTCTTTATACGGATCTCACTTCTCTTCCTTATCTGTCCACGACCTCACCTTCTTTCGCACCTCAATCACTAATAGATCAGGTGGGAATCAATATGTTGAGTTCAAGAATCAGTTGTGTGGTGAGGAGGGGAGGGAGAATCAGTTCAGATCAGGTGTGACTTTGAAGTTTTAGTTAGAAGAATCAGTTAATATTGTGAAGAAATTAGTTGATATTATGGAGATTATTGAGATCAGGTGACAATCAAGAAGGTTAGTTAGAAGAATCAGATAAGGTGCCATGGAAAATTAAATGTAATGGACGTGTTTTAATAGAAAATTTTGTTTTATGTAAATGAAAATTTTGTAAATTGTGACGATTGCATATGATTAGATGATAATAATATATTTGCTAAAAAAAAGATGATAATAATATATAATATCAATATTAATAATAAAAGATGTTAATATTAATACTGATAATAATTTTAATATGGTCCCTATCATTTACACAAAACATCAAGTATGATCCCTATCTCAAATTAAGTCCACATATCGTCCCTATCGTTTACATTTACGATCATAAATCGTCCCTATCTTGGATGTGTGTTAGTTTTCTCCGTTAAGTTCAAGGAAGAGGGGGTATTTTGGACTTTTCCATATTATACATTAATAAATCATATTATTTCTTTTTTTCTTTTTAATGTTTTTCTTTTCTTTCTTATATCTATCTCTATCTCTCAAATTCATCAAAACCCATCTCTCTCTCTCTCTCTCTCTCTCTCTCTCTCTCTCTCTCTCTCTCTCTCTCTCTCTCTCTCTCCCTCTCCCTCTCACTCTCTCTCCCTCTCCCTCCCTCCCTCTCTCTCTCCCTCTCTCTCTCTCTCTCTCTCTCTCTCTCTCTCTCTCTCATCTCTCTCTCTTCTCTCTCTCTCTCACTCTCTCTCTCTCTCTCTCTCTCTCTCTCTCTCTCTCTCTCTCTCTCTCTCTCTCTCTCTCTCTCTCTCTCTCTCTCTCTCTCTCTCTCTCGTCTCTCTCTCTCTCTCTCTCTCTTCTCTCTCTCTCTCTCTCTCTCTCTCTCTCTCTCTCTCTCTCTCTTCTCATCTCTCTCTCTCTCTCTCTCTCACTCGCTCTCTCTCTCTCTCAAATCAAAACCCAGATCAGCATACAATGGCACTCCTTCTATGTCAATCTAAGCAATTCGTTCGTCACAAATCAAAAATCATGCCCTCTCATCTCCATCCCAGCTTGGTTTCATCGTAGGACCTGCAGGTCCTTCTTGTCCGAATAGTGAGTCAGGGAGCATCCTCACAACTTTTTGGTAATCCATTTAAAATCTTTCCACCTGGCAAGTTACCTATAGCTTCAATGACCCCATCTTTCCATGAAGTAAAAACTGTAGGTCCCCATCTTCCGGTATAGTCCAACCATGGTGGTGGAACAACACGTTCAACATCATAATCAAGAGCAACAATTTCATAGCTCGATGGTGTCGCAAGAATATCAAATACCGCACCTTTGGTTGCCTTTTCCACATGACCAACAGCCAATGAGAATAACATTGATTTTCTTGGATAAGCACTACTGAAATCACTTGGAGCGTAATCACCTCCAATACTATTATTCACATCGAGATCATGTCGAGAACATCATTCAAAAGAACCCCTTTGGTAGAAAAAAAGACATAACAACCAATATTCACAAATAAACACTTTCAACTATAAATCCACCATCTTATTTTAAGAACAAATCCACACTAGAAACCATTCTATGCACCTACTGATTTTTTTAATCAGTTCCACCATACACTTTTGTCAATCAGTCTTCTTGACTAGAGATTAAACACACCATGCCCATTAGGTTCCAATGACTTCAAGAAGAAGAAGAAAAATCAATAAGCACCTAACGTCGAAACTAAAGGTTTATATGGTTTAAAACAATTATTCAAAACCCTAAACAAGATCAAAGCACACATAGCGGAAGCAATTTTACAAGATCATAATTAATAACACAGTGATAATTAATCGAATTAGGGTTACATACCTTTATCCTAGAGAAGATCTACAAGATAACGGAACAATCACCAAATAGGGTTATGATGAACACCACCAAGATATAGTCTAAAGTAAGACTATATTACGTTCTTGTACACACGTAATGCAACGAGCTAATCGTGATTCTAGCTCGAACAAACCGAGCTTCTATGCTTGTGGAATATCTACCCAACAACCCTAGAGAGGGGCTAGGGACTAGATAAAAATAGCTTAATCGAAAACCAAAGAAAACCCTAAGGGTGTTTGTTTGGCCGGCGATCAAGGAGAGAAAAAGAGAGAGAGGGATCAAAATTATGAAGGCTATGGGATTGTTTATATAGGCCCTTGGAAAATCTTGCTCTCCAAGTAATAAACCAATTAGGAAACAAAATCTTTTTTTTTCTTCCCTTTTTGTCCCTTTGGCCGACGGTTTAAGCCCACTCACAGGGGGCTTCCAGACTTTTCCTTTTCCTTCTTTTCTCTTCTATTTTAATTCCATAACGGTCATTTATACTTAACTTCTAATTATTAACGATCGTTAGTTAAGCTTTAGTTTGATTTAACAAATATATAAAATATAATCAATAATTAAAATTAACCCTTTACGTAATGTGTGTATTTCCGTAATCCGAGTTCGATCCTATCTCAATACTATTAATTTTATGTCCATTAAACTTTCAGCTCCCACTTGGACAAAATTTGAATATCGTGATTACATTGACTAGCGTCTAGTTACACTAGCAATGTCCCTAGTATAACTCGAGTAAGGTCTCCTTGATAAAACCTTTTAATGACTCATCATCATTGTTATTATCCTTTCATTTCAAATACAACGTTAATAGGATATGGATCTCAGTCATTCCTTACATTAACCATTCTGTTTCTCGTTTACGGATATAGCAAGATTACCAAAACACGTGTGGGTGTGGCCCCACAAACATCTTACTACTCCCCCGAGGGGCCCAGCTGTATTATACTTCAAAATAATTTGAAGGAAACAAATCCCATTTTGACTACAAGCAAAACACATGAACTTTGTAACACTTCTGAAAATAACCCTTATAGCTACCAGTTACGTTTAGCGTTAAGTTACCTTACAGGAATGCATTACATTCAACGCAGATTTCTGGTATCTCAAGTCTAAGGATAACTATTTATGATTTACTTAATGACAAAGATCCATAAAGTAAAATCATATAGTTGGGATAAATCCAATATTTGATTCATCAAATATCATCCCAAAATTGACCAATATACTTCCAAGTATACTTTGTCTATTTTGAATTGTCTTAGTTAATAATATTCCCATATTATTAATTGACAACGGGGCATTTAAAAATATCATAATATTCATGGATTAAAAACATGTAAAATAGGATACAAAATCAAATAACAGAAAAATAAACGAAACTCAATCTTTATTTCATTAATTCAATAATGTCTTAACATCCTTTATCCAAATACTAATCACAGATTTATTGCATGAATTCGCTAGCTAGTTGCAGCCCAATAGCCTTGGCATGCTTAACTACCTTTGGTCTAGGCAAAGCCTTAGTAAAAGGATCAGCTACGTTATCGTCTGTGTGAACTTTTATCAATTTTATTTCTCGAGGTTCCACTTGTTCTCGAACATAGTTGATATCTACGTTTAAAGTGTCTGGTGCCTTTCATGACTCCAGGATCATTGGCGAATATTATTGCCTCCGAATTGTCGCAATATATATCAATAGGTTCTTTGATTGAAGGCATCACTCCAAGATCTTCAATAAACTTCCTAATCCAAACAGCTTCCATTGCGGCTTCTGAAGCGGCCATGTACTCGGATTGAGTTGCATGCATAACAATGGTTTTCTGCTTACTGCTCTTCCAGTCAACTGCTCCTCCATTGATAACAAACACGTAACCCGTCTGAGACTTTGTATCGTCTTTATCACATAGCCAGGACGCATCACAGAATCCTGTTACATTCAGTTCTGTATCTGGTTTACCCCAAAATACCAAAAACATATCTTTCGTACTCCTCAAATACTTTAGAATATGCTTAACAGCAGTCCAATGGAGCTTCCCTGGATTCTGTTGGTATCTACTGACCAAGTACTGAGCAAACGCCACATTAGGCCTTGTGTATCTCACAACATACATAATAGATCCTACAGCCGAAGCATAAGGCACCTTTCGCATGTAAGCCACCTCTTCGGGTGTTGATGCATCTTTCTCATGACTTAATTCATGCTTAACCTCCATCGATTGAAAACCTTTCTTAGAGTTATGCATGTTATACTTCTTCAATATCTTATCAATATAAGCATCTTGACTAAGACCAATTAACCGTCTACTCCTATCTCGATAGATTTTAATTCCCAGAATATATGCAGCATCTCTCAAATCCTTCATAGAAAAACATTTACCAAGATATTCTGTTAGGACCATTGGAATAGTTAATTGTAATAGGTAGACTAGGAGGTATGTAGTTCCTCCTGGTCCTAGTAGTAGTAGGAGCAAGTCGTGCTTCTGGTTCTAGTCAAAGTCAAACTTTATTATTTATTTATTATTCTGTTAGGATATGCATGAGATATGTTAGGAAAGGATATGCATATCAGTTTTACACGTTTTGTTTAATGCTGTATTAAGGTTTCCTTGTAGTATAAAAGGAACCTTAGGCAGAAGGGTTTTATACACCTTCATCAAACGTAGTTCTAGTCATTATCAATATTAGAAATCCTTATAAAGGATCAAGTCTTTATAGTTATTCTGTTCTTCTTTATAGTATTTGTATTCTGCATTCATATTGTGTATAAAGTCTCTCTATGAATAGACTTGTGATTACATAAGTCGTTCACCGTTCCTGACAGGCTGCAAGATCCACATCTAGTGGACCCAACAAGTAGTATCAGAGCCTGGGAGAGTCTCTGTACAAGAAGAATCAAGTTTTCTTATTACTAACATTTTTGATTTATCATGTCTGCCTCAAGTTCTACTCAAATAGGAGAAGACAACACTCCTAAAACTGTGCAACCTCAGCAGATCGTTGCTACGGTTTCCAACACAAATGGGAAATTCCCTCTTCTGAAAAAGGATGAGTATGATAGTTGGGCAATAAAGATGGAATGGTGGACCACCAACACTGATCAAGACCTTTGGAAGGTTATTCTGAATGGGAACAGCAGGAAGCTAACTGGAAGAGACAAGAATGGTAATATTACTCTTCTTGACCCTAAAACTCATGAAGAAATCATAGCCATTCAGAAGGAAGTCAAAGCAAAAACTATTTTGCTTCAATCTCTTCCTGATGATCACATAGGTGACTTCTACCATTTGGATGATGCTAGAGAGATCTGGAATGGAATAAAAGCACGGTTTGGTGGGAATGAGGAGTCAAAGAAAATGAGAAGATCCATGCTGAGAGATAAATTCAAAGAATTCAAAATCTCGGAAACTGAAGGTATACATCAAGGGTATGACAGGTTCCAAAAGATATTGAGCCAATTGAATCAACTTCGGTCGAAACCTGATGATGGTGATATTAATGCAAGATTTCTTAGAGCCTTACCTTACTCATGGAATCAGGTGGTAATCTCTTTTAAAGCAAAAAGTGGGCTTGACTATCTCAATTTTGATGATTTATTTCATAAGCTCAAAACTTTTGAACCTCATGTGAGAGGATATTCAAGTGATTCTTTTCCTACTCCTGCTAATTCTGCATTTGTGAGTTCTATGGCATCCAGTCCCATGTCGTATGCTAGTAGCCCAAGCAATACTGTGTCTTCTCAACATACCTTTCAGCATACTTCTGCTCCTGATCCTACAGCCAAGTCTGGTAGCATGGTAGAAGCCGTTCTTCATTCTTTTGTGGCTGATGTTGATGCTCAACAACAACTTGCTTTTGATGACTTCAAACAGGTCGATAAACTTGACCTGGATGAAATGGATCTTAAATGGCAGATGGCCATGCTCACTCTTAGGGTTCACAAGTTTGAGAAGAAAGCATGTCGAAAATTCAATTACAACCCAAGGGAGCCAGCAAGGTTCGACAGAAGCAAGGTTCGATGCTATAACTGCCAGCAGCAAGGTCACTTTGCAAGGGAATGCCCTAGCAAGAATGACCAGGAGAAGAGCAGATACTCAGCTTTTAAGGTTCATGAGGTGAAAGATGACAAGAAGGCATTGGTATCTGTTGACTCTATGGTCAACTGGAATGATCATCAGACTACCACTTTGGAATCAGCTGAGTCCTCGACTGCCGTGTTTGCAATGATTGCTGGGAATCTATCTGATGCAGAGGAAGCAGACGAGTTTGCTCTTATGGGCATCTCACCTCAGGTACAACATTGTCCTCTTGGTTGTCATGATAAATATTCATAATTGTTGTCCCAATATACTGACTTAAATGATCAGAATGATAAGTATTTTTTAGAGGTTCAAGCCTATAAGGCTTCTTTAAACACATTGGAACAACAAAATAGGTGGCTACAAGATACTCAACGTGAGTATGAGGATAAAATTAGGATACTGAGCATCGATTTAGAAAACACAACAAATATGCTTAAATATACAGAAAAGGTAAAAGATGCCAGTATCAAAGAAAAACAGGAGATGCAAGAAAGATTAGATGCTACAATGTTGAGATTTGAAAAATGGCAAAAGGCACCTAAAAATCTTTCAAAATTAATCAATAGTAGCATGTCTGGTAGGACTAAAAGAGAGTTAGGATTTGATAAATATATTGATTCAGAAGATATGTTTGATTTATCTTTTTCGAGTGTCTTTGATGCCGACAAAGAGGAAGAGGGAGAACCTAGTTACAATAGGTTTAAACCAGCAGCAGAAATGCATGCTGTCCTCCACCTCTTACTGGAACTTTCATGCCCACTTCTAGGCATAATGACTTGGATGGATCACAGATGCATGAGTCCCCAAAAAGTTCTACTAATTCTAATGACTTTGTCTCGTGTACTTTCAGTGACAAAGCCAGTGACTCTGCATCAAGTGGTTCAAGTGAAGAGTCAAGACCTACAAGTTCCAAGTCGAATGATCATGCTGCTCCTGGTGCTAGGAAGTGTGAAGAGAAAGTTCCTTTTAAGTCAACTATGTCTGGTCCTGGTTTATTGAGTCCTAGGAAGATTGATTCTCCTAGAATTGTGTGTAATAAAGTTAGCAGTATGAAACAAGGTCATTCTAATAAAAGGTCGATTAAAACATGTTTTGTTTGTGGAAGTGCATTTCATTTGATTAAAGATTGTGATTTTTATGACAAACATGCTTCTGTTCATCAAGCATTTCCTGCTCCTGGTCCACCAGAAGTTGCTCCATATTCTTCTAGAAGACTCAATCCTAATGCTCAATCGTTTTCTTCTTCTAGAAGGACCTCTCCATTAGCTTCTGATCATTGGAGAAACATTGGATTAACAACAAATAGAACCACCAGTAACTATTTTCAGAATTTTAATCCAATTTATTCACATAATTTTGACCACATGTATTTTGGTTTGGGAAGTTTGGGAACTACTGTTAAGCCCTCAGCAGGTTGTTCTTGGTCAAACAATAATACCAATATGATGCATAGGCAACCAAAGAACAATGGTGGATCTCATCAATCTTCTTGGCTCTCTACTAAAGATCCACAAGGCAGGCTCAAACCTGACAAGGTTTGGGTCCCCTTAAGACCTAACTTTTGCATTTTTATTATCTTGTTGTTGTAGGTTACTCCATACCAAGATCCTAGTCTAGGAATTGTTGATAGTGGTTGCTCTAGGAGCATGACAGGAAATAAAAGTCTTCTCTCTAACTTTGTACCATTTCACGGCGGCAAGGTCTATTTTGGTGGAGGTGAAGGCAGGATCACTGGCAAAGGAACAATTCAGACGCCTAATCTAAGTTTTGAGCAGGTCTACTATGTGGAAGCACTTCAACACTTCAACTTGATATCTGTCTCTCAAATTTGTGACAAGAAGCAGTTTGTTCTCTTTACGGATACTGATGCACTTGTGCTATCCAAAGACTTTAAACTTCCGGATGACTCACAGGTTCTGCTCAGAATCCCTTGAAGACACAATCTCTATAGCATCAAGCTGAATGAAGTCAACCCTACTGGTCAACTAGCATGTTTGGTTGCTAAAGCCTCAGAAGATGAAGCCACTCAATGGCATAGAAGGATGGGGCATGTGAACTTTAATACCATTTACAAACTAGCAAATCTGAATCTGAATCTGCTGTTAAGACCATTCACTTAACCTCCTTAAGTCTTGGAATGTTACTTCCCATGATTAATATGTCATCAACATATAAAATTAGGAACACTACATTACTCCCACTAGCTTTCGATATACACATGGCTCATCACGATTTTGAATAAATCCAAACTTTTTTATTTCTTCATCAAATCGTTTATTCTATTGACGTGATGCTTGCTTTAAACCATAAATAGATCTTTGAAGTTTGCACACGCGTTTTGGATATTTAGGATCAACGTACCCTTCCGGTTGTTTCATATAGATGTCTTCATCTAAGCGACCGCTCAAGAAGGCAGTTTTAACATCCATCTGCCATATCTCATAGTCATAGTATGCTGCTATAGCTATGAGAATCCTAATAGCTCGTACGTCTGCTACACGAGAAAATGTCTCCTTGTAGTCTACACCAAAAGTTTGAGTAAAACCTTTAGCTACTAAACGTGCTTTATAGGATTGTATTTCACCATCCATGTCGGTTTTCTTCTTGAAGATCCACCTATTTTTCACTACTTTAGCATTTTTAGGCGCGCCTACAAGAATCCAAACATCATTGATTTCCATGGATTTCATTTCCTCATTCATCGCAACTATCCATTTTGACTTTTCTGGATCAAGCATTGCGGATCGATAGTTAGCAGGTTCACCAAGATCCCCTACTTCCTCTTCATCATCCTCTAAGTAAAGACATAGTTTTCTTGGCGCACAGGTTCTTTTAGACCTACGTGGAGGAATTAATTCCGGTGGAACTACCAGACTTTCTGGTTCTACAAGAATTTCTTCGCTAGTATTTTCAGAAGGCAATGTATCTTCTTGAATTTCTTCAAGATCAAAATTTCTCCCACTGAATTCTTGATTTACAATATCACTTTCAAGGAAGTCTCCATACCTAGCAACAATAACCTTGTTCTCAGGCGAATAATAGAAGTAGTAACCCATAGTTTCCTTAGGGTAAACTACAAAGATACATTTCACAGAGCGTTGTTGGAGTTTATCTCTAAGGTCACGTTTCACATACGCCTCACAACCCCAGATTTCTAAATAAGACAAATATGGCGTTTTGCCATGCCATAGTTCGTCTGGTGTTTATCAACCTTCTTTGTGGGAACCATATTCAGAATGCGAACAACAGATTCTAGAGCATAGTCCCAAAAGGATAATGGTAAAGTTGTAAGATTAAACATAGATCGCACCATATCTAATAGTGTACGATATCTCCTTTCGGATACACCATTTTGTTGTGGAGTATATGGAGAAGTAAGTTTATGAACAATTCCGTTCTCACTTAAATAATCTTTAAACTCTTGACTTAAATATTCACCACCTCTACCGAAATGAAGAGCTTTAATCTTGTTTCCTAGTTGTAACTCTACTTCTGCTTTAAACATTTTGAATGTTTCAAATACCTTATGTTTATTCTTAAGTAAATAAACATAACCATATCGGATATAATCATCCGTATGTATCAAACCAAGTAGTTCAGTAGCCCTTTCAATATTGCTATTAAAAGGTTTCTTGGTCATCTTTTTAGAGATACAAGACTCACATTTATCAGATGATTCATCATTGATATTTTCCAAAAGACCATCATGTTGAAGCTTTTGTATGTGTGTCTTCCCAATATGGGCAAGTCTACAATGCCAAAGATAAGAAGAGTTCTTGTCTAACTTTCTCTTCTTATTCATGCTAAAGACAGAATTATTATTACTCTTGGAATTATTATCATGCATGTTAATTTCAAACACACCATTCACAGAAATTGCATTAAAATAGAATAAACCATCTTTGAAAACAGAACTTACATTATTATTAATAGTGTGAATAAATCCAAGATCCAACAAACAAGAAAAGGAAATAACACCCCTAACAATTAAAGGTGCATAATGACAATTGTTCAAAATCAGTACTAAACCCGAAGGTAAAACTAAATTAAACGTTCCTATAGCTTCAACAGCTGCTTGTGCTCCATTGCCCACTTGCAGATATTGCTCCCCATAGGATAGCTTCCTTTCCAACTCAAATCCCCGCAGGGTATTACAAATGTTAATACCACATCCCATATCATATACCCCAGGAGTTTGATTTGTATGTAAGATTAAATAACTCTATCATAAATAAGTTACCTGAAGGTGTTGTAGCGCCTAGCTCAGCCTTCTTCTTATTTTCTTGCAACTCATGGAGGTAGAGAGGGCAATTCCTCTTCTAGTGTTCACTTGATTTGCAATGGTGACAAGTATCATCCTTTTGAGATTGATTCTTCTTGACAAAGTTTTGCTTCAGTTTTGATGGAGTCGCAATTTGTTTGCCCTTATCAACCTTGCCTTTGCCTTTCTGCTTTTTTTTTCACTTGCGGTTTTGGCTTATTCACTCTACCCTTTTTTACATAAAGCACTTGAGGAGTAGTAGTAGATGTACTTTCCTTGTCTTTTAAACCCTTTTCATAGTCAATGAGCATTTCATGCAAATCATTATCTGTCTTCCCCTTGCAATGCATATTGAAGTTTCTAACGAAATCATTGAAGTCCTAGTTAAGGGACATATTAATTAGGTTAATCGCCATATCATTGTCATAGGGTTTTCCAAGTGCGATGAGCTGTTCCTTGTATCCCTTCATCTCTTGATAGTGTGCACTTACGGATTTCCCAGGGGTTTGCTTACAACTATGCAAGGCGTCTACTAAGTCGTAGACCTCCACAACTTGAGGCTTTTCAAACATTGCCTTGAGTTCTTTAAGCATTGTGTTTAGAGGATAAAGCTCAAACTTTCTTGGTAAGAAAGGTGCCATTTTCCCAAGCATTAAGCAAGCTACATCCGTAAACTTCTTAATCTCATTTCTATGAGCGAGTATCTCGGCTTCAGCAACCCCTTCAGCAGGGTCGACCAGAACGGCCATGGTCCAGTAATCAATAGTACTCGCCACTCTCAAGACAATTCTCAGTGAGCGGTACCAATCATTGAAGTTTGGGCCAGTAAGTTCCTGACGTTCAAAGTATGTCTTTAAGGCAGAACTCAAAGTGTTATCGTCGGGTTGAGCCATTTCTACAGAAATAAGTTCAAATTATTAGTATTTTCGATAATACCATTCAAGAAAATAAAATTACCCCGATAATTAAAACCATAGTATTTTCCTTGAAACTAGAATCAATATTGGCATAAACTCATCACATCAGTTGATCTGCTAGTGAAAAATGTATTCAACATAGTAAGTTGTCGAACAATAATTGACAAACAAATTTACAATTTCTAGATATTTTAGGGATTTAAATTGCCAAAAGTCATTTGCATTATAAACATGTTTCATCTCTACTTTACGCCTTAAGTTTCCAGATCTCACTGAGTAACTTAATTAAGTCGACTAATCTAAAGAACGTAAAACATTCATGCGAATTCTCATTCTATGAACGTTTTCTTTCCGTCACAACATCGCCCCAAATCTCATATGACGATAATTGGAACTTCAAGTGTTCGTCAATTAGATGGCATAAGACTTAAATTTAGGGTATAGATTTTTGGTGTCAAAATCATGTATGGAGAAGCATGCATACATCTCCATAGCATAAGTTTAATAAAACGTTTAGTAAAATTTTTGGTGAGACTAAAATATTTCGCCACATATTTGCAAGTTGAGGCATTGGTTAAACCAATTAAAGATTTACCCACAACTAAATTCACACATTACGTTCCTAGAACTTGGCTAAAGCACAAAGCAATAACCTTATTCATTGTGTTTCGTATGTGAATTAACGCGGTTAAATCATCATTAAGGAATTATGCAAATAACAACCGTAGGTAATTCCAACTTTGACACACATGCGAGCCGGGAATTTGGTCAGCGCTGAAGCATAATACCTCCTTCCTTAACCGGGTACATGACCAGCAGTGCGTTATACCCACTTTATAGTTTGTCAAAATTGAGTAGGTCGTTAAGTTATTATTGCAATTCCAATCAATGCAAATCATATGTAATTTAGATCTCAAAACAACTCATTAATTTTGATAAGATTTAGTGAATATTATTTTTCTTGGAAAAAATTACGCTTGTTTACAACATACAATATAAAAACGCATGAAAACAAGTAGTACCAAAAAAACTAAATCAAATAGCCACATGCATAACAATTTATTCAAAGAACATCAAATCTAGGGTTTTTATAAACATAAAAAGTCTTCCCTAATTTTAAAAACTTTAAATCAAATATAGCAAATAGCATATAAAATCATATGATCCGTGAAAAAACATGCACGTTCATCAAGGATCTCCCACATTCTCTTAACAATTAATATACTATGGATCGTAACCATACATAACATAAAAATTAATTCATGCAAACATCTAAAGATCATACCACGTAATTTTAGGGTTTACAAAAAAAAATTATTTATAAAAAAAATCGGCCTAGCCGATTTATAAAAACAATAAAAAACCAAAACCCTAATTTTTTTTGATAAAACCTAAAAAACAACATTTAATTTTAACACAAATCATTATTAGTTAAAAGAACCTTTAAATCTCGATGATTATAACACATTAAAACGACTCTCGATGCCACTGAAGGTTTATATAGTTCATAACAATTATTCAAAACCCTAAACAAGATCCAAGCACACATAGCGGAAGCGATTTAACACGATCATAATTAATAACACAATTATAATTAATCGAAATAGGGTTACATACCTTTATCCTAGAGAAGATCCACAAGATAACGGAACAATCACCAATTAGGGCTTATGACAAACACGACCAAGATATAGTCTAAAGTAAGACTATATTACGTTCTTGTACACACGTAATACAACGAGCTAATCGTGATTCTAGCACCAAAAAACCGAGCTTCTACGCTTGTGAAATATCTACCCAACAACCCTAGAGAGGGGCTAGGACTAGATAAAAATATCTTAATCGAAAACCAAAAAGAAAACCCTAAGGGTGTTTGTTTGGCCGGCGATCAAGGAGAGAAAAAGAGAGAGAGGGATCAAAATTATGAAGGCTATGGGATTGTTTATATAGGCATTGGAAAATCTTGCTCTCCAAGTAATAAACCAATTAGGAAACAAAATCATTTTTTTCTTCCTTTTTTGTCCCTTTGGCCGACGGTTAAGCCCACCCACATGGGGCTTCTGGAACTTTTCCTTTTCCTTCTTTTCTCTTCTATTTTAATTCCATAACGGTCATTTATACTTAACTCTTAATTATTAACGATCGTTAGTTAAGCTTTGGTTTGATTTAATAAATATATAAAATATATTAAATAGATAAAATTAACCTTTTACGTAATGTGTGCAATCCCGTAATCCCGAGTTCGATCCTATCTCACGACTATCAATTTTATGTCCATTAAACTTTCAGAAACACATCCATCCAATCTATTTTATTGGACTCGCACATAATCAACAACACATCATAATTCGTCGAATCAATAAGACTCATGACTGAAACACCAAACGACCTCATCTCAGAAAAATAACAATCGATTTTTAATCAAATTCACCACGCACCCCTTTTTTCACTGATTTTTCTTTTGAACAAACACCACCGTCTCTTCTTTCGATTCACACTAAACCGGCGCAGCAACATATCATCGCACCAACAATCACCTCAATCGAGGATCTTCACATCGAGATTCTTATGTTTGAACCTTTTCTAGCTGTGTCAAAATGGGTAGATGATGAAATTAATGAGAATCTCTTTAAGAAGATCGAATCTCAGATCTGTGTTTTTTAGAGATGATGGACGAATTTTGATGGGTAGGTGATGTGTTTTTGAGATCTGTGAATACGTGTTTTTGTTTTTGTGTCGGTGGTGGGTAGATGATGGTGGGTTTTTGTGGGTGCGGATAAGAATAAGTAAAAGAACAAATTACCCCTCCGTTCATATCACTTAACGGAGAAAACTTACCCTCATTCAAGATAGGGACGAATTTTGATCGTAAATATAAACGATAGGGACGATCGGTGGACTTATTTTGAGATAGGGACCATACTTGATGTTCCGTGTAAACGATAAGGACCAAAAATGAAATTTTTTCTAGGAAAAATAATGAATGATGGTGTTTGGTCATTTCCCATAATTGAAAACATGACTAACTCCTTTTTGCGTTATTTGCAAACAGTTGTTAGTATAGAGGACTAACATTGCAAATGTTCGTTGGATAAGAAACCGGTTAAGGGTTAAGCAGGTCACTCGCAATACACAAAGATCAAAATTTAAAAGTTTGATACTACAATGAGAAAAAAATAGTAGACTACATACAACCATAATAAGTGGTAAGTTTACTGTATTTTTAGGTGATTTTCACTCAAATATATTGAGCCTTATTTAATTCCTCATAACATATATTAATTTGACTATTTTTGGAGTTAGTTTTAGCTAATACATTTTACCTCATTTACTTCTAATTAAGTTTTTTTAATCATTTCTTTAACGACATTTAAATATAAATATTATTCTTATGTTTTTTATTTTATTTAAATAGTTATTTTAAAAAAATTATATTAAAAAGTTGAACTAGACCACACTAATCACTTTATTAGGGCAAATAGGTCACACTAAATCGCTGAAGAAAAAAAACTAAAAAGTCAAGATCGCACAAAGTCACACTGTTGCACAAAGCTTAAAGGATTATGGTTTGGTAGTTGCAATCCAGATCTAACCCAGTATCCGATTTTATTGGTTGGCCAAATTCAAATACACATACAATAGTATATCTTATTAGTTTCTGTTTTATGAGCTTACACTCTAAGGCTGGGGGAGTGGTGCAAAAAAGCCACGGGTGGGATACATGTGGTAAAAAGCCACGCGTGAGTTTCTATGAACCCTACAATCCCACCTCAAAAATCCACGCATGGGTTGAGGTTCCTAGGGCAAAAAAATTCGCTACAGGTGAGTTTCTCACCATGTACACTACCCCAAATCTTTCTTTTTCATCCCTATTCTATTTCTGTATAATCCTCATTTTCACTTTTTTTCATATCTCTCATTTCATCTTTCTTCTCAATCAAAAAAATTATCTTGTCTAAATTCTAAATTTTTAGCATAGAAAACATTGATGAATATACATTTATGTACCCCGATCTAATGATTGAAGATGAAGAAACTTTGATGAATATCCCTCGTGTTCGGTTGCTAGCAAAAGCGATGGCGTTTTTTCGAAATAGACGACAAAAAGTGTCTAGAAACCCGGTTAATCGAGATCGTTATGGTGCCCATGATCGTTTACTTGTCGCGTTTCACTGACAACCCGATCTACGACGAACATGCATTCCGAAAGACATATCGAATGGATCGAGAACTTTTCAACGATATAGTTACGGATGTAACTGCACATGATCCTTACTTTAATTCAAATATCGACTGTACCAGAATAGAAGGCGTTGCTCCATTGGTGAAATGCACTTCTACAATTCGTCAATTGGCATACGGCATTGTTCCAGCCTTTTTACACGAATATTTGCAAATCTCTAAAAGAACTTCACGGGAAAGTCTTGATCATTTTTGTTCTGCTATAAAGGGCGATTTATGGGCCAGAATATCTGAGAAAACCCACGGTGAGTGATGTTGAATTACTATATCAACATCACGAAAGGAAGCACGGTTTCCCTGGGATGCTAGGAAGTCTAGACTGCACGGATTGGGAGTGGTTTGGTTGTCCGTACGCCCATAAAGGGCAATATGTTAGAGGTGATCACGGATCGAATCCGCTCATTTTGTTGGAAGTTGTTGCGTCGACTTGTGGATATGGCATGCTTTCTTTGGTGTTTCTGGGTCTAACAACGACATCAATGTGTTACATCAATCCCCTTTGTTTAACGACTTGAAAACAGGACGAGCACCGGAGGTCCCTTTTACGGCTAACAACGTTAATTATCCATTTGGATACTATCTTACTGACGGGATATATCTCGAATTAGCTCCACTTGTTAAGACGATTCCAGAACCCTCTAACGATGACCACAGTCGAATATTGTATAAGCAGAAGCAAGAATCAGCAAGGAAGGATGTGGAACACGCGTTTGGTGTTCTGAAAAAGAAATGGGCCTTAATCGCCAATCCAGCACGTGCTTTGAAGAAAGAAAGACTTGTTAATATGATGTATGCATGCATCATAATGCATAATATGATTCGTAAACACAAAGAATATGTGATAAGTCCCAAATGGTACCGAGGAGAAGCACAACAACCAGACGATCTGGTACGAAGCACGGAAGAAATTCATGTTGTTATGGGATACATCAGATCATCTCAAGTGCATCAAAACCTTCGATCCGATTTAATCCAGCACTTGGCTGATAATGCCTAATATTTTTAATGTTAGTATTTACCCGCGTGTATCGTTTTTTAATTTGATGGAATAAAAGTATGTATTTTACTATTTTATAAATAAATTAAATAAAAGTGATAGTGGAAAGATGAGGTGGAGGTGAGGTGGTGATGGTTTTTTTTTCTTTAAGAATCTTGAAAGGTGAGTTTTGAGTGGGTTAGTGAAAGGAAATAGAAAGCTAAGGTGGAGCTGACGTGGCGGTGAGATTTTATCTTGCCACTCCCCCTGGCCTAAGCTTCATAAGTAGTACATCAAGTCACAACTTTGACTAGCTAGTTGTACATTATGCTTTAACTCTTCAAAAATTTATCAACCTTAACCTTAAACTCCAACACCCCGGACATGTAAAAGGGCCCCTATAGATGATCAGGACCAGTTTTGTTACAGCAACAGATTACTAGTAATATACGTGACTTGAAAATGCTCATATAACCACCTTTAGAAGGCGATGTTCAAGAGTGCAATCTGACCCGAACCTAGATGTGGACTTCTGAACTTTTGTCAATTAAGAAATATAAATGTGCAACTAAATATAGCTTAGATACTAATTTTTTTTGAGAAAACATGTGCTAAATTTGAAGTTCAAAAGTGAGAGGTTTGACCTGTAAAGTCAAACCATACCTTTTTACCACTGTGCTGTGACTACGGAGTCAAAAGTACTTGTTTTGCCTGTAAACTAGCAGTAACTCAAATTGTCCAGTTTACTCTCATATAAGCTGGGCTACATGCCTACATCAATTTTAAGTGTGGAGAAAATGTCATTGGTACATAATAATAACATAAATTTGCTATTGTCGTGAAACCTTTCATTCAAAGCCATCTCCCTTGTTATATTATTGAATATTCTTCTGATAGGCGGCGTATTGCAGCATACAAAAGCTGGTTATGGATCTGGTTTCATACCAGCCAATTGCTGAGTATGGAACAGATTTTGCAAAGGTATCAGGAAAAGAGAAAGCTAAGAAAGCGGCGAGGCTTTTGTACAGCTAGCGGAAGAAATCATTATGACCTCGTATAATTTAACTGGATTTAATATATTAGTCCCAAAGTTAGTATGGTATTGTTATTTGATAAAAGCGTTGAGTTTTTATCAAAATTCATTGACTTATGTCCAAATCACGTGTGTTCACGAGAGTGATGACTAGTAAAATCGCTAAAATTAATGAAGTTGGATCATAATCCTATTATCTGCAGATAAAAGACACTGATACACAAGTAAGAATCAAATAAATCTGGAACTGGAAGGGCGACTGATATTTGCATATGAAAGAATAAAGCTAGATTTACATGATCCTTTTCAGGCTTTCAGCCGAGCATGGTAGGATGCCCAGTTTGGAGCCTCCTTTTAAACGAGTCATCTGAACACAAACTCTAGTGAACTAAAATTAAGGCAGTAGCCTGTAGGTTAGTTTGGAGCATGATAAACAGGCGAAACAACATGAATTCCTCCAAAATTACATATACTAGTAGTACTCGTATCTAAATAAAACTAAGTCTCCAAAATTCGAAAAGAGGTAAACGATACAACTGATTGGGGAGATCTCACAAACTCATCAGCCCAAGACAATCTTCTTATTCGGAAATTAACTCTTTGACTTGTTCTTCTTAGTTCTCTCTCTCATTATTCTTCACACCCTCTACACAAAGAGTGCCGCTCTCTATTTTGGTAAGGCTATCTTCAATCTCTCTATTTCCTACACATGAATGTTCAAAAAGTTGAAAAGGCTATAGATTTATAAAAACTAGGTCAAGCTTGTAGCATAAAAAGAAATCGGGCCACCTTCTTCATGAAAATAATAATTCTCAGTGTCTCCAACTTCGTGCCTATAAACTGCCTCGATCTCTGTCATTGTCTACAATTGTATTGAAATTTTCAAGAAAACCAATTCAAACTGTGTACAACTTGTAGAATATAAGACAACAGAAAAAACGTATTTTTACCGTTTCGGAAGCGTCCTTGATAAATCTATTCCTTACGCTGGCGTGCGGGCCGACAATACCCTAGAAAAAATACAAATATTAGGTTCAACTAAAATTCGGTTTCTCTTAATAAACCTTGCTTATTAGAAAGTTTATGTTCTTCAATTCCTACTTCTACAAACTAGCCAATATATCAAATGAACTTTAGACAGTATTTACACTAACCGGCAAAAAGCCATGTCGTTCACACAAAAAAACCCTCACAAGTCAATCAACCCAAAACCCACTTTTAGAAACCACACACCCAACACAAAAACCAATTAGAAACCACATACCCAACACATAACGACAAATAAGCATAACCAACCTTAGGACACCATGGTTTAAAACTTGTTTTTTTACTCTTAGTGTGCCTTGGTCTCCCGGCATACGGAGATACACTACAAGAAAACAAAGAACAGATGACGGGGGTTTCCCTGGCGACACAATGTCGCCAGGGATAACCACTTTTCCCTGGCGACATCGCTGACGTGGCGTTAAAGCAGATTTACTTTTTGGTCAAAGTTTGACTAGGGTTTCCCTGGCGACATGTCGCCAGGGATAATCCGTCCAAAATCAGATACCAAGTGAAAGAGCGCGAAATTTTCCCTGGCGACATTTCGCCAGGGAAACTTTGTCCCAACTTATCCCTGGCGACATGTCGCTAGGGAAACTTCGTCCATCGTATTTAACAAAAATTAATTTTGCTAATAACCTGTCAAACTTATCCCTGGCGACATGTCGCCAGGGAAACCTTTGCCATAGTTTCAAAGTTAAACACAAAATGTGTGGTGGGATTTTACCCGCCAAATCCCAAATGTTTCCCTGGCGACATGTCGCCAGGGAAACTCCCTGTCATATATTTAATTAGTTTTCGCTTGTTATGAAAAACTATTAATTATTCCATATAATTATTATTTTAACTATCGATCCGATGTTATTTTATTTTTGCGACGTTTATATAATAAAAATGAGACATTTATAAAACAAATATTTATTTATTCCATATAATTATTATTTTAACTATCGATCCGATGTTATTTAATTTTTGCGACGTTTATATAATAAAAATGAGATATTTATAAAACAAATATTTATTTATTCCAAATAATTATTATTTTAACTATCGATCCGATGTTATTTTTTTTTTTGCGACGTTTATATAATAAAAATGAGACATTTATAAAACAGACATTTATTTATTCATAATATTATACATAGCCCTTGTGGAATCAAATGGAAAACTTAAAAACAGACATTACTAATCAACTTAAAGTTCGTGAAGTAGTGCAGCCGATTAATACTCAACGCTAAGATTTTCCATTTCATTTAAAAGCTCATGAAGTATTGCAGCCGATTGACATGCGTGGTCTTCAGGATGCCTTTCCATTTCTAGTCTTGCCTCTAACATCTTTATCTTTAGATCTTTGATCTTGCAATTTGAGCACTCAGTGGTTGCAGATTCAGAAGATCGTGTAGAAGAACTTGGATGTATTGAACGCCTTGAAGGAGAACCTTGAGGTGTTGAAGATCCAAAGGAAGATCTTATACGGAGTTGTAGATCTAGATCATCCTTCCATATAAAATTTCCACATCCATAATCTTGTTTTTTGGCTGTTACAAAATAAAAAAAAATGACATGACATGTTATTTTAAAAATCACACATATTACATAAATAAAAATACTTTAGATTGTTTACCTTCGAAAGAGGACATGCATAATAAAGTTTACCAAAGCTATGGTGTTGATGTGACTGTCTCAACACTATATATCCATTTCCACATGTACACTTATAAGCTTCACGGGGATCCATCTGCTACCAAATCAGGTGGTGGTGGTGGTGAGTTTGGTAGGAGATGATAAGTGTGTGTGTGTGATCTGCTGATGATAAGTGTGTGTGAATCCTTTTATGGTCAAAAAGTGAGGGAAATGGTTAACATTTTCCCGCCAATGTTTTCCCGCCAACGTTTTCCCGCCAATAGCTAAACGTTAGATGTTCAATAGATGACCCGGTTTGTTATGGTTATACGTTTGATGTTCAATGGATGACCCGGTTTGTTATGGTTATACGTTTGATGTTCAATGGATGAGTCGGTATGCATTTGTTAAACATTAGATGTTCAATGGATGAGTCGGTATGTTTTGGTTACACGTTAGATGTTCATTGGATGAGTCGGTATGCATTTGTTAAACATTAGATGTTCAATGGATGACCCGGTTTGTTATGGTTATATGTTTGATGTTCAATAAATGAGTCGGCATGTCTTGGTTACACGTTAGATGTTCAATAGATGACCCGGTTTGTTGTGGTTACACGTTTGATGTTCAATGGATGACCCGGTTTGTTATGGTTATACGTTTGATGTTCAATGGATGATCCAGTTTGTTATGGTTATACGTTGGATGTTCAATGGACGACTCGACATGTGTTGGTTACACGTTAGATGTTCAATAAATGAGTTGGCATGTCTTGGTTACACGTTAGATGTTCAATGGATGAGTCGGTATGCATTTATTAAACGTTAGATGTTCAATGGATGAGTCGGTATGTTTTGGTTACACGTTAGATGTTCATTGGATGAGTCGGTATGCATTTGTTAAACATTAGATGTTCAATGGATGAGTCGGCATGTTATGGTTATACGTTTGATGTTCAATGGATGACCCGGTTTGTTATGGTTATACGTTTGATGTTCAATGGACGACTCGACATGTGTTGGTTACACGTTAGATGTTCAATAAATGAGTCGGCATGTCTTGGTTACACGTTAGATGTTCAATGGATGAGTCGGTATGCATTTGTTTAACGTTAGATGTTCAATGGATGAGTCGGTATGTTTTGGTTACACGTTAGATGTTTATTGGATGAGTCGGTATGCATTTGTTAAACATTAGATGTTCAATGGATGACCCGGTTTGTTATGGTTATACGTTTGATGTTCAATGGATGACCCGGTTTGTTATGATTATACGTTTGATGTTCAATAAATGAGTCGGCATGTCTTGGTTACACGTTGGATGCTCAATGGATGACCCGGTTTATTATGGTTACACGTTTGATGTTCAATGGATGACCCAGTTTGTTATGGTTATACGTTTGATGTTCAATGGATGATCCCGTTTGTTATGGTTATACATTGGATGTTCAATGGATGACTCGACATGTGTTGGTTACACGTTAGATGTTCAATAAATGAGTCGGCATGTCTTGGTTACACGTTAGATGTTCAATGGATGAGTCGGTATGCATTTGTTAAACGTTAGATGTTCAATGGATGAGTCGGTATGTTTTGGTTACACGTTAGATGTTCATTGGATGAGTCGGTATGCATTTGTTAAACATTAGATGTTCAATGGATGAGTCGGTATGCATTTGTTAAACGTTAGATGTTCAATGGATGAGTCGGTATGTTTTGGTTACACGTTAGATGTTCATTGGATGAGTCGGTATGCATTTGTTAAACATTAGATGTTCAATGGATGACCCGGTTTGTTATGGTTATACGTTTGATGTTCAATGGATTACCCGGTTTGTTATGGTTATACGTTTGATGTTCAATGGACGACTCGACATGTGTTGGTTACATGTTAGATGTTCAATAAATGAGTCGGCATGTCTTGGTTACACGTTAGATGTTCAATGGATGAGTCGGTATGCATTTGTTAAACATTAGATGTTCAATGGATGAGTCGGTATGTTTTGGTTACATGTTAGATGTTCATTGGATGAGTCGGTATGCATTTGTTAAACATTAGATGTTCAATGGATGAGTCGGCATGTCTTGGTTACACGTTAGATGTTCAATGGATGACCCGGTTTGTTATGGTTATACGTTTGATGCTCAATGGATGATCCGGTTTGTTATGGTTATACGTTGGATGTTCAATGGACGACTCGACATGTGTTGGTTACACGTTAGATGTTCAATAAATGAGTCGGCATGTCTTGGTTACACGTTAGATGTTCAATGGATGAGTCGGTATGCATTTGTTAAACGTTAGATGTTCAATGGATGAGTCAGTATGTTTTGGTTACACGTTAGATGTTCATTGGATGAGTCGGTATGCATTTGTTAAACATTAGATGTTCAATGGATGACCCGGTTTGTTATGGTTATACGTTTGATGTTCAATGGATTACCCGGTTTGTTATGGTTATATGTTTGATGTTCAATGGATGACTCGACATGTGTTGGTTACACGTTAGATGTTCAATAAATGAGTCGGCATGTCTTGGTTACACGTTAGATGTTCAATGGATGAGTCGGTATGCATTTGTTAAACATTAGATGTTCAATGGATGAGTCGGTATGTTTTGGTTACACGTTAAATGTTCATTGGATGAGTCGGTATGCATTTGTTAAACATTAGATGTTCAATGGATGAGTCGGCATGTCTTGGTTACACGTTAGATGTTCAATGGATGACTCGACATGTCTTGGTTACATGTTAGATGCTCAATGGATGAGTCGGTATGCATTTGTTAAACGTTAGATGTTAAATGGTTACCGAATTACAATAAATCGAGAAACTAAACGGAATAAATCGGAATTAATTTAGAAATTAAACTGACCGGGATGATAAGTTATTTTATAAATAATAATAAATATTTTATAAATAGTAATAATAATAATAATTATTTTATAAAAATAATAATAATTATTATTATTTTATTACTAATTATAATAATACATAAGTAACAAGAAATTTTATTTTCACAAAAATTATCCCTTGCGACATATTAGACTATCCCTGGCGACATGTCGCCAGGGATAGTTTCCCTGGCGACATGTCGCCAGGGAAGGTTTGGGAGATACGACAAAACGGTTTAGGTACGTGTATATGCGTTGAAAAGTCAAAGGTATCCCTGGCGACATGTCGCCTGGGAAACTTTGTCACACCCCTCCAAAAACTTTCAATCACGCGCGTTTTTGGCTAAACGACAAAAGTGGATAGTATCCCTGGCGACATGTCGCCAGGGATTGTCGCCAGGGAAACTTTGGACCTTTATTGACCAGATCTCCTTATCTTTTCTCACAACACTTATCCAAAAAAAAAACACATCTCCTTCGCGTTTTTGCTGCTGTATCACCACCACCACCACTCTCCTCCACACCCTGCTGCTCCCCCATCACCACCATTACCACCATCATTATCATCACCACCACTTATTCATCATCACCACCATCTCCATCTTCAATTCCATCACCTCCACTCCACCGCCACCCCGCTGCCACTCCGCCACCATCATCACGCCTCCACTCCCACTCCCACGCACCATCATCTTAAACACCATCATCTTCACTAAAGGTTTAATTTTTTATTTCTAGATTAAGATTTTTTAATTGATTTTGATTTTGATTTTGATTAATATACTTAATGTTTTGTTTTATGTTATTGTAGCCCGAGCCCCAACCGCAGCCAAGCCCGCCCACAGCCGACCGATCCCCGACCACAGCCGAGCTCGACCACAGCCGACCGAGCCCCGACTACAACGGTATGTTTTTTATTTATTTTTTTATTATAATTTATTATAATACATATTGTTTTTTATTTAGTATTTCATTTTAGATTCCCCGGCGACATGTTGTCGGGAATGTATAAATTTGTTAATTTGAGTGTTAAGCGTAAATCCAAACACTAGTTATGTTGCATATTTGATGAAAATAAACTGGTAAGCTTATCAGAATAAGCTGTTTTCAAACAGCTTATCCTGATAAGCTTATCGCGATAAGCTGTTGTCAAATAGCTTATCCTGATAAGCTTATCCTGATAAGCTGTTTGATAACAGCTTATCCTGATAAGCATACCGGGATAAGCTGTTTGATAACAACTTATCTCGGTAAGCTTATCAGGATAAGTTATTTGATAACAGCTTATCCTGATAAGCTTATTGGAATAAGCTGTTTGATAACAGCTTATCCTGATAAGCTTATCAGAATAAGTTGTTTGATAACAGCTTATCCTGATAAGCTTATCAGAATAAGATGTTTGATAACAGCTTATCCTGATAAGCTTATCAGAATAAGCTGTTTGAAAACAACTTATCCTGATAAGCTTATCAGAATAAGCTGTTTGATAACAGCTTATCCTGATAAGCATATCAGAATAAGCTGTTTGACAACAGCTTATCCCGATTTATCTTGATAAGCTGTTTTCAAACAGCTTATCCTGCTAAGTTTATCGGGACAAACTGTTTGAAAGCAGCTTATCCTGATTGGCTTATCAGGATAAGCTGTTTGATATAAATGTTTTATTGGACTAAACCTTAGGAATGTTCTGGGATTTTAGCGATTAATTTCGGAAAATTCCCGTCTGAAATTGATCAACCTATAGAAACCCGTCCGAAGTTAATTTATTAGGAATTAACTTCGGAAAGTCCCCTGTTTGGGACTGCCTTTTGAATGTTTTGTCTCATTTAGGATATGAATGCGTATAACCGATTTAGTATTTGAGATGATTTCGACAGTGTTTCTCCTTTACTCCTACGAATATGTCTTTAAACACATATTTGGGGAGTTGAGGGGAAATGCTGCCGAAATTTCTCAAATAATAAATCGGTTATACGCATTCATATATGAGACGAAACATTCAAAGGGTGGGTTAGGATTGCCTTCCATAGTTGCACTAGGTGAACATACTATTTTCTATACTTGATAATTATATCTTTTAATAAATATTATTATATAATTATATACTTTGTAAATAATAATTATATATTTTATAATTATTTATTATAATTTGATATAATACATATTATTATTTATGAAATATATAATAATTATGTAGAACAATGATAATCTTTATGAATCAAGAGGGTTGATGTTTTTCTAGAGAGAGAAACTTAGAGAGAGAAGTGAAAGAAACTTGTATATTGAAAAGTTAGAAATGAACAACCAACACCTCTTTCCATGGTGGAAAGAGGTTTAAATACCCCAAGTCCTTAATGGACTTGGGCCTCCGGCCCATGAACATGCTCATGGGTCGGGCTATTTAATAAGTGAAACTAAACATTACTACGAGCCTATAACTACATTGTTGGAGTGACCGAGACTTTCTATATACATAAAACGTATTTTAAACAATCTCCCCCAAAGGGAGGTCACTCCAAATTTACAAAGTCCTAATCTAGCATGTTAGATCTTGTTCTTGAGCTCGTAGTCTTCTTTTCTTTCTTTTTCTTTCTTTTGTGAATATGTGTTGAGTAACATCAGCCTTTTGCTTAGAACACGTTCTTTTGGCCTTTCACGTGCAGTCTTTATTTTCTTGTGATGTTCGCCTCTTTGTGACTTCATGTCCCACACACTTATCCTTTGTTGAATTCTTGAAAGTTTCAGAGTCGATACAGCGGAAGACTTTTTAGGTCATACTTTCTTGAATTTACAGGAGTATTTGATCCAGAAGGAATAAGCATGTGAGGACGTCTTTAACAGGTACACCGCAACGCCACCGTCTTCAACAGGTACACAACAACGCCACCGTCTTCAACAGGTACACAGCAACGCCACCGTCTTCGAATGCAGCAACATAATAAGACACGAATAAAATGGCTTTGACATTTTATTCTAATTCGGTAGCATTTTACCTCCGGTCGGTGAAGACCGTTGGACGATATTAGATATCGTACCCGTGAAGGATAGTTTCAATTAAGTAACTTCCTGACAGGATTTCGCGGGTAAACCCGTTCTCTTTATTCGACCGTCCAAAGCTGACTGCGAACATAAAGAGTGAATCATTTGGATTAAAAATCCTTATGATTGAAGCCGTCAATTCATGAAACCTGTAACAAGTGAATTTCAATTAAGATATTCACCATCGTTGCTTTCCAGTTGTCACAAACTTAATTCAAATTGAATCTTGCTTGTCACCTACCAAGTGCTGTTTGATGTTAACACTCGAAGGATTTCCACTCGTCACTATGAACACTAAAGAGTGTCACTCTGAGTATTCTGGCAAGATCATACGATAATGCGTAGAGGCCTGGAACGAGTTTAAGTTCAATTAAGAATTAAACTACTGTTTCTTTCCAGTTGTCACAAGATTAGTTCTTAAAGAACCGCACGTGTCACCTACCATGAGCTTGTTTGATGTTGGCTCAAGCAGGATTTCCATCTTCACTGTAATACTTGTGTATCACTCGGATGTTCTCGCAATATTACAAGAATACTGCGTAGGAATCATAAAGATCTCTTACTTTTCACAGTGTGTGAAAAAGCAAGGAATAAATGGAAAGTGTCCTAATGAGACTTTTGATGATCTCGTGGCTCTAGACTCGATAGTGCGTTTTAATTTAGTGATCGATGGCTAGAGAGGAGTGCCACCTATTCAATATCAGTATATTCAGAGTGAATAAACCAATAGATAACGTGTTGATCTCCGTGTGATTAAAACAAATACCTTTTGAGAGATATTTGAGTTAGCTGGGGAGGGTTGTGCATTGCATCACTGGGTCCATGATGGTTTTCTTCAATATCGAGAATCATTAACAAATGATCTCAATAGCATATGTATTGACCCGGTTTCTGCCTAAAGTTGTAAGGAGGGCTTCTTTTTTACACCCTTTATCTTTACAATTCTTTTTCATTCTTCAACCCCTTCAATGCTTACCAATACGTCATCACTAGCACCTTGTTGTGATTGTACCAGTGCCAGCTTAAGTAATTGGTCGGCATTCAGCTACGTTCACATTCATTCTCCATCTTTCCTAGGACTTCTAGTTCTATCTAGGGAGTTGTCCTTGGGAAGATTCCATCGGTTCTGATGAATCATTGGACTAATACCTATACCTACCACCCTTTTGTCACCACATCCGTCGTGAGTTAAGTGTCTTTTGGGTTGATATAGTCACCATGAAAAATCTTTGAAAAATCACTTAAAGCACTTGTGATATTGTAATCAAAGTTTTTGTGCCTTAAGTGTTTTGATCATCAAAAACGCTCCCCCTTAACTTGTGCATTACACATGTTAAGTTGGTTTATCTTTTAAGCCTTTTTCATTGTATTAGCCAAATATCATTAAGTCTCCTTAATCTCATTTTCTCCCCTTTCCAAAATGTTAACCATCAATATTTTGGATATTAATAGATTAAACGGTCTTTGGGTAATAAAATGAAATTAGATGTTGGCCAAAGAACATATTAATGCTCCCCCTCAAATGAATGAGGGTAAGTTGTAGTGCTTGAGTATGATTTGTTTGAAAGATTTAGAATCTCGAGAGAAATTCTTGAAAAATATCATACTTTTACACTACAACAAGCCACAAAAGTTGATTAAGCAAAAAAGTAACATATTCACAATTATAGACATATGGAGTTGACCTGTTATAAGACGAACCATGATTAATTGGTTCGTTCCGTGAACCGATGGTGAGCTCCATATGGTCGTCCATCGACGAATCGTTCTATGCTTCGTAGCAACCGACGCTTCCTGAGAAGTTCTTCAATCTTCTTGATTGCGTACTTTGCTCCCTTGATGCACTGGCTTGTCCAGGGGTAGGTGACTGCTGGAAGCGGTTGTTTGGCATTGAGAACCGTCAGATCATCTCGAACTTGCTTGAGCGTGCCATCGCTGAATTTGTGCAGTTCGGAGAATCGCATATACTGCATGATGCCAGTCTCATTTGGGTAGAAGATGCCTGCTTCCGGTGTGGTTGTCCCCATGTATACCTTCTTGTTCTTATGGAAATTGCTGAGTGGAGTCGTATGGGGACGTTCCAGGTTTAGCTTCTTTTGATAACTTTCTACACCAAGTTGAAAGTCTTCCACCCGGTTCTGAATGACGATTTTCCTAGCATATTGGCGAAAGTTGGAACTCAAGGCAATGACAATCTCAGGTGATAAGTGGTCAACTTTTTCTTGAGCCAATAGCAGCAGGAGATCTTCGATGTCTACAAGTTAAAGGTACTGAAGATCACTTTCATCAATTCGGTATTCTTTCTCATCAGTACGTTTGAAGACAATTACGTTCAAGTAATCATAGCCGAATACCGTCTGAGTGGTTGCACCTTGAATACTTTTGATCCTGTGTGTTGATACAATGGGAGAACCTCTCTTAGGACGGTGGAAATGATTGTAGGCAAGTCTTTTCTTCGTATTCCAGTGAGAGATGCCAAGTGCTGCATAAGTGTCATAGAACTGGAGCACTTTCTTTCTCCATATGGTTCCAGGTACTTTATCCTCTATCCATGGAACATTCTCCAAGTTAATCGCCTTAACCATAGTGAGTGACATGGCATATTTCTTTGCTCCATTCTCAAGGTATTCAAGATCGTGAGAAACAAAGTGTTCTATTGGGATTGTTGCAGAACCGGCAATGACCGTTGGTGTAAGAGGTCGCAATACGAGAGTTTGAATTCCTGTAGTTTTTGCTCTCATTGCTTTGGTAAGCTCATTCAAATGATATTCTGCTTCATTATGGCTGATCTTCAAAGTATCAAAGAAGTCCACGTTTGCAGCTTCCAGTTTGATCAAATCTGGAGTCATTGTCGGTTGCCCATGAGAATACCGTAGAAAGGCCGAGAAATCGATAGGGTTATTGAGGAATTGAGTCATCTCCATTTCAGTTGCAGTGGCAAAAGGATGCTGTGGTGCAGCATTGGTTAGCCAAAGTTGCTCCTGTACCGTGTCATCGATGATTAAAGATTCAGCAAACGTTGGTTCTGCTACATGTAGATCTTCAACTTCCATTTCACTGTTGTGCAGATCTCCAGATGGTGTGGAAGGTTGATCTTGCATCACTAGTATATCATCGTGAAGTTCTTCTTCTAATATTGGCCCTGTAGGTTCTTCTGCTTGCATATATTCTACAGATTCATTGTAAGAATCAGTAGGTGGTGCAGTAGATATACCTGTGTCAAGTTGCTGAGTTTCTGGTACAGTAGACTCTATTGTCTTTTCAGCGGTTTCAGCAATGTTTTCTACAGCTTCCTCTAAACCCTTCTCAGTAGCTTTGTCACTGTCATCCTTATTAGGCTCTTCGGCATTAGTACCTGTTTCGTCATTCTGATCACCCTTGTTGGTTCCATTACCGTCGTCATTATCATCATCGTCATCCTCATCGTCACCTGTATCTTCGTCCTTATCTTCATCATCATCCTTATCCTCTTCTTCCTCATCCTTTTCTTCCTCCCCATCTCCTTCCTTATCTTCTTCCTCATTTTGTTCATTGTCACCATCATCCTCCTCATCGTTACCCTCATCTTCTTCCTCCTCTAGTTCGTCTTCATCGTCAGACTCAGAGTCGGTAGTGTCTGCAGGTGTCTCTTCAATGATCCTTGGCCACCTTATGTTCACTCACCATTCTAAAGATATCAGATGGAAGGGCTTGAAGAATTGTCTGAACAACCCTTTCATCGACATCTGCAATGATTTTGTTGGCATCGGTTAACTCATGATACTCCCTTGCCCTTGTCACATTGTTGACGGTAACCTCTCCCCAATCTAATGGACCTTTGTCAATTGATTGTAGCATAAGTCGACCACTTTGTTTGCCCATGATGTACGTTCTCATGCGACTTTGCCATGATTCAAATAAATCTTTGATGAGCAAAGGTGGGCGAGTATCGGTACCCGAAATGATTGAGATATCGGTAAGAGAGGTCATTGTCGGCATATGTGAATGTGAATTCATTTTGTGATCCCTTGAAACAAGATTATCAAAAATGATCGAGCAATGAAATAAGATTATATGTTTTAATGTTGTTTAACTAAAGATATTAAGATCTTTTGATTGTGTGTTTTTGCTAATGTCTCCAAATAAAAACAAAGATGGAAAATCCTCTAAGTGTTGAAAAACTATGGCTGATCGTACTCTAATCGGACTCCCAGATCGTGTTGCGATCGTACTCCCCTATCCTAGTGAGCTATCGTACTCCCCTATCCTAATCGTAGTGAGACTGATCGTACCCTGATCGTAGTGAGGCTGATCGTACCCTGATCGTAGTGAGACTGATCGTACTCTGATCGTAGCGAGACTGATCGTACCCTGATCGTAGCGAACGTGATCTTACCCGGATCGTAGCGACCTGATCGTACTAAGCAATCGAAGTATAGACCGTACTTTGGATCGTGCTGATGGATCGTACTAAGCAATGGATTCTTGATCGTAATGGTGGATCGTACCTATAGATCGTACTACGTGATCGTAATGGTGGATCGTAGCGTGGATCTAAGTTATGATCGTAACAATGGACCGTGACTAAGGATCGCAAGTAGAAACCCCCAGGGTTTATGCAAACACAAAGTCAGATCGTATCCCTAAAAAACAGTCCGAGACTTGAGATCACCAAGAAAGAAAGGATTTTTACCTTGAAAAACGTGATTCTAACCAAACGAATATCACCACATCGTTACTAGAACTATTTAGAAGATATGTAGATCACTTGGAATCACAGAACACGAAATTTTTTTTGTAACTTTTGGAAAAATCAATCAAAAACACATGAACACACTTAAAAAAGTATGAACAACACAAAACCAATCTTTATTTCATCCCATAGCTCTTGATACCAATTGTAGAACAATGATAATCTTTATGAATCAAGACGGTTGATGTTTTTCTAGAGAGAGAAACTTAGAGAGAGAAGTGAAAGAAACTTGTACATTGAAAAGTAAGAAATGAACAACCAACACCTCTTTCCATGGTGGAAAGAGGTTTAAATACCCCAAGTCCTTAATGGACTTGGGCCTCCGGCCCATGAACATGCTCATGGGTCGGGCTATTTAATAAGTGAAACTAAACATTACTACGAGCCTATAACTACATTGTTGGAGTGACCGAGACTTTCTATATACGTAAAACGTATTTCCAACAAATTATTTTTTAAAATTTCTTGTGTTAATTAAGTTGCATATAATAACTAAATGTATCGTTAAAACACAGTTATGGTACTCATTGATAAGAGTTGGACACGGTTAGAGCGTCATCAGCCAGAATTTATATTGGGTCTTGCCAGTTTTATCAAGCATTTCAAGAAGTTTGTGAATCGTTTGAATGAGATACCATGTCCATGCAAGCGTTGTCGAACAAGACTCCTGGTACATATTGACCTTCTTTCGAACCACGTTATGAAGTCCGGGTTTAACAACAGTTATACAACATGGGTACACCATGGTGAACCGGCTCCTCCTACACCTACACCTCCTCCACCACCACCGCCACCACTGCTAATAATAGATAATACAAGACAACCTTTGATTAGTGACATGACATCGTTACTTGATGATCTTACCTATATGCCTCCGGACTATATTCCTCCTCCACCTCCTCCCAACTCAAGTAACAGACGGACTCAAGCTAACGAGTTTGAAGAGTTATATCGCAGTGCCAATGAGCCGCTGTACCCTAGTTGTGTAGAAGCGACTCGATTAGACTTTATGGCAAAGTTTACACATTATAAGGCCAAAGGTAAAATCACCGATACCATATTCAATGATATTCTAGAGTGGATGCAAACTACCTTTCCCCCAAGCAGAGGATTCAAGCTCCCACCGTCATACTATGCAATAAAGAATACATTTAAAACGATCGGGTTAGGGTACAATTCGATACATGCTTGTGAACACGATTGTTGCTTATTTCGGGAAGGATACGTCGATTTGGATTTCTGTCCGGTGTGTAATACAAGTAGATGGAAAGACACTAACACGCCGGGGAAGAAAGTTCCTAAGAAGGTGTTGCGTTACTTTCCGATCATTCCTAGACTACAACGTTTGTACAAGTCTAGTAAAAGTGCAAAGGATATGATTTGGCATGCTACTGGAAAGTGTACAGAGCCCGGTAAGATGCAACACCCGTGTGATGGTGCGGCTTGGAAGAAATTTGATGCCAAGTATGGTGATTTTGCAGCAGAACCAAGAAATGTTGGATTAGGGTTGGCTGCTGATGGTTTCAATCCATTCGGCAACCTTAGTCAGACTTACAGCATGTGGCCGGTGATATTGACAACATACAACCTGCCTCCATGGTTGTGTATGAAAGAGAGTTCTTTAATGCTGACGCTGTTAATTCCTGGCCCTAAATCCCCGGGCAAGGACATTGATGTTTACTTGAGACCTTTAATTGACGATCTAAAACTTTTATGGGATGGTGTTTGATAGTTGTGTTTTAGTCACTTGTTTTAGGAAAAACAAATAACCGCGGTAAGTATTAATCGACACGATTTAATGAAAAATCGTGAAGACGAATAAATTCCAAGTTCGTTCTCGAAGGAGGTGTGTGGATTAATGTGCCAATATATATGAAATCAAGTTTGGATTAGTGACGTTTTTGGTTTAAAGAGAGAAAAAGTAAAGACGAGCTACGACTACGATTACGCTACGACGTTGACGTAAAACGATGACGTAATTACGTAAAACGCGACAAAATTAAAAATTAAACCTAAAAATTAATTAAAAGTTTAAACTAAGTCTAAAATAATATATATATGAATAAAAATCCAACAAATATATTTTAAAACCTTTTATTAATTAAATATTCAATTTTAAATGCTAATTAAAGCCCTAAAAATTAATATAATTAACAAAATGCCCAAAATATTATTTTATTGAACAAATAACTCACTTATATTATTTAAAGACTAAAAAGTATTTTTCCTAAATTTTAAAAACTATTTTTCTATTTCAAAACACTTAAAACTATTTTTAAACTAAAATAATCATAAAAAATAACAAAATAATGCTAAAAATGATTTGACAATTTTAAAAATCCTAAATTATACTAATGAACAGTAAAAAATTGAAAAAGTTTGAAAAAAGTAAAATTATGCACAAAAGACAAAACAGTTTGAAATTAAACTCTAATTAAACTAAATTAAATTCTAAAAATTAAACAAAAAGTGAACAGTAAAAACTTTTTAAACTAAAAATCTTAGACTATTTTTCTAAATATAAGAAAATTTTTGAAACTGAAAAATATTTAATTTTACCACTAAAAGACAAAAAACAAAAATTAAAAAGTAATTAAAATAGCAATTAAATCTAAATAATACTGAATGAACAGTAACTGAAAAATAAAATAAACTAAAAAATCAAAAATAAAATAAGAAAAATAATAAAACAAGAATCAAAGTCTAAAACCTATTTTAGGTCACAAAAGACAAAAAAACTTAAAACCTGAAAGTGACATGTGCTTTGTTTTGTTTTCTAGTGTAGCAGTGGGAACTTGGATACTAGCAGTGGGAACTTGGTTCCCACTGACAGTATAAAAAAATGTTTGGTGACTGAATAAGCTTAGGAAAGCTTAGGCTTGGCTTATTTTGGACAATAAGGCACCCCTACACTCAGTGGAGTGTAGGGAGTCTAAATAATCACAAAGACACACAACTGCAAGCCAAAAATCACACAAAAAAGGCAAAAATAAGTGACTGTTTAAGCTTATATGTTTCTGATGAACAGTTTGCTGGTGCAAATGGCACAAAAGTGATTTTTAAAAGCTCAAAACTTGCACACAAGCTAACTAAATAACATTAAAGCTATCTATAAACCTAGATGGGCCTATCTCCTAACAATCTACAAGATTACTTGGCAAATTTTTCACTAAACAAAGCAGAAAGTGGCTTACTGATTTCTAAGCTGTATAATACCAATTTTCATCATGCAACTTCACTTAAATCCTACCCAAACTAAAAACCAAGGCTGAAATATACCTCTAACTAGTAAATAAGGTGTGTCTAAACTGATTTCAAGCAAAAATCTTTCAATAATCAAACTATAAACCAAAATCCAAACACCCTCTTAAATTTCAGAAAGTGATTTTTAACACACCAAATGCTTTCACAAATCAACCAAACTGATTACAACTATCCTAAACATGCATACAATCATCAATTGATCAAAATCAAGCCATAAAATCACCAAAAGAACAAATTCATACCATTTTCACAAAAGTCACAAAAAAACTGAAAAATAGCAAATAGGGGGTTCAAGCCTTACTAACTGAGCTGATGCCTTCCCTATGCCTTTTTGGCCTTTTTTTGAGCTTATGGGATTATGTAGAGAACGTCCTGCTGGTGGAATCCACAAAGGACCCAAGGACACAAAATATCTTCAAATGAGAAAAATGATGGAATGTTTACTTGTTGCTTTCTTGTTACCTGCACATAACCACTAAACCAAGAAGCACTTCAAACTTGTATAAGTTGCCAATAAGCTGTTTGTCAAATAGCTTATTGGTGAGCTTATACAAGTAGTGAGCTGTTAACATTAACCAACAAAATCAAAATTTTTGTTAAATAAAACCAATAGTTTGAAAAGTCTAATCTTTGAGAACCAAATTTTAACCAGATAATAACACCAATTGGAGTCCAAAGAACAAAGTCCACTTTCACTTCATTTGCTTTTGGACTCAAATTGGTTAAAAATCTAAAAACAGAAACTTCTCCAAAATCCTTTTAACACGAATTTTTAATAAATCTTAAACTATTTTTGCAAAAAAATAGATGATTAAACTACTTGAAAACAATATAATGGAACTCAGTTTTGCACAATATTTAAAGGGTTCATTTTCATTAATAAGTTTAAAAATGTACAAAATCTGGAACAACTAATAGGTTCACAACTCGAACCTATTTATACAGGGAGATAGAACTATCTAGAAAGCTAAAAGTTGCAAAAACATAAACCCTAATTCGGCTTGAAATTCCATGTATGCCCTTGGTCTTGTTGGAGGAATCTTGGTCAACTAGTCCTTGTCAAGCCCATGTGATGTTGTAGCTGGCAATAAGTGATAACAAGCGTTCATTGTGAACCTTTGTGACCAAGGAAGTGCATCAAAACCGTTGGAGGACTGAGGGATTCTCTTTTTGCCAAAAAGAGTGAAGCAAGGGACATGGTGGACCCATTAGGTGGTCACGGGGTGGGGATTTTGTTGGTGGGTTTTGGCTAGGTCGGGTTAATTGGTGATCTGCACTTAATTAACAAAAACCCCTTTATATTAAGGGTAAATTAGGTTAGGGTTTAATGGATTAGGGGTGGATGAATAGCGGGGTTTGATTTGGTTTAGGGAAAGGATTAGTTTAAATTTTGTGTTTCCCCCACTTTTTGTTAATATTAAAACCGGGTTTAAAAAGTAAGTGAGGTTGACTGTTTGTTGACTTGGGCCGGGTATAGGGGTAATTTGTGGGCTGTGTGTTGGGTTTTGACCGGGTTTGGTTGGGTTTTGGTGGGTATAAAATGGGTTTGGGTTATGATAATGGCAAAAAGGACCCCTGAACTCCCAAACTTTTGGCATTTAAACTTTGCAACAACTTCTTTCCATTTCCCTTTATAATAACTTTGGGCAATTGGCAAATTCAGTCCTTTTAAGTTTAATAAAATGAACATAAGGACTAAACTTGTACTCTTTGAGATCTTCAAGGGCCACACTTGTATAATCTTGGAAATTTAGGGACCCCAATGTAATTTATGAGTGTTACAAGGGTATAAATTGCCAAGTCTTCCAAAGTTGAGGGACCATTCTTGCCAATCTTCAAACTTCAAGGGCAATTTTGTAAATTCCAAACTTGGGCCCGGTTCTTTGTGCGGCTTTGTTTCCCGTGTTCGTTTTTGCTTTATTCTTGTGATCTTTTGTTGATTTCACGATATCCGTACCTGAAATACACAATGAACAAACACATGCACATTTTTGGGTATTTCAATGATATTTTAAGCGTTTTAAGCCCGATTTGGACGATGAGACTATGTATAATTACAGTCTCATCACTCCCCCATACTAAACCATTGCTGTGTCCCCACGCAATTCTAGAATTAAGTATCATAGCACTTCCAAAAATCATTTTATGATGACATTTATTGAAGACATAAATTTAAATAAACTACTACACGTGTTTTAGACATAATGTAATGTTTTCATCATGATTAAGTGACTTTTAGGATCATAGAACAAGAACACGTGAATGCTTCGTTAGAAATAATTTCGTTGTCCTTGATTTTCACCCAATTCCATGCTAAGCGTGTAACGAGATCATTGTTATTATAAGTTAGCAACACGATCATATCTCATCAGTGTTAATTACGAACCTAAACTCCCTTATTCCTACTTGGTATCTCTTTTATTTTATTTTTGTCTTAATGATCATGAGGATACATCATTGACTTATGCGTGAATAGAGATTAAGTCTAAAAATATAGTTTTAACGGTGTAACCAAAATCATTAAATTAATAATTCATCCTAATAGACAACGATGTTAAAAAATTAAGTCAACAAGAAGGATCGATAAACACGGTTTTATAACGGTTTTGAACATGAGACTTATTACCAAGACTTTTATACGCCCCCTAACGGAAGGGCCTTATTATCTTTGGTTTACCTCCATCTTTTATTCAACTTCGCCATGAAGCTTTTATTATGACTTCGGTCTTGCCTTGCCTTTTATTATCCGCCTCATCGGTGGTTTTATTTGCCAAAGACGTATATCCTCACGCTAAAGCGAATTTTAGATCTTTAAAGCTTCAAAGATTAAGGTTTGATTCACTTTCAATTTGGGCATAGATTTTTCGGCCTTGTGAGCTTCAAATTTTTGCTTAATTTAGGTGAGCACTTGAAATCTTATTATTAGGTGAAGCTTTCGATTATTCGGGTTGCCAATACTTCAAAACCGTGACGCTGGCGATACCTTAATGTTTTCCCAATTTAATTACATGGAAGCTACTAAAACAAATTAGAAACCAACAATAGTGACTAAACCGCTAAATCAATATTTATTAACAATTTATTATACAAAAGTGTGGGGAGAATAAGCTAATAATCACTACACATGAGATCGTGACGATTACGAGACTTATAAATAACTCTATCATTTCTCGTCCTCATTTAAGAGACTTAGCCTAAAAAGTTAAGGAATCGAAGCTAAGTGCTCAACACGCACGGTCGAGTCAAAAATTACTCTTATTCTCACCATCGGAAAACCTACATTCGTGTCTTAAACACTTATGAAAAACAAGAATTTTTTTAAAATTTGGCCATTTTTAGCCTTATTTTGCATAAAACGATAAAAAAAGATGAATATTGGATTGCGTGTTGACGTGAACAAGGTGAAGTATCTACTCACCCCCCATACTAAAACTAAACATTGTCCTCAATGTTTCGAGTCTAGGGGTGAAAACACCCCCATACTAGAGACGAAGTCGAATGCTTAATCTCGAGCATGGAAAGGGTAAAACGAATAACCTAAAAGCCGTTTATGAATTATGCTAATAAGATAAACGTTAGAACATAAAAGGATATCATCGGATATCGGAATCTCCAAAGGCAACGATCGAAGCTCGAGTGATCCGTAAAACGAACACGAGAGGCTTCAATGATGACGGTAAACCTAATAAATCACAATCACAAACAACCACGAAACAAAGGTTGGAAGAGCACAAGTCCCCTCGTTACATTAACTAAGAAAGCGATAATATTTACAAGGATAAGCATGAGAATCCCCCACGAGGCACTTTGTTTTTGATAACCGAGTCAAAAGCTCGACTCGAATCCCCATAAATGTGATCATTTAGGGATAATAATGGTATGGTCATTTTTGGTGGGGCTTACATGATAAACAATGCCCAAAAGTACATGGAGTACTTTAAAAACACGATATACGTATACCGGGGTCAAAGATAGCGTCCTCGTTTTTGGATGAAAGACGAAACAACGCCACTCCAACATGAACCCCAAAGGGGTAGAAGAAAAGAGATGAGAAGTAGAAAGGTGGGGCAATTGGTAAGTCAACATAATGAGCTACTCGAGGTAGACTCACACCAAGCAAACGAAAAGATTTTCCATTTATTGCATCGGTGGAAGACCGAGATTTCCCTTTACAAGCAATTCCGAGATCGTAAATCTCGTCCTCGATGGAGAAATGGGAGGGAACATAAGGGGCTTCCCCCACACTAAAACCACACCAACCTTCGCCAAAAGGAGTAGACGAGGTGGTAGCACTCATATAACGCGGTGATGACGGAGTTAAACATGTAGAAAAATCTTTTAAAACATTTTTAAAATCTTTTCCTTTTTCATCGTTCAAAAACTCTTTATGACAACCCGATTTGATAATGTCGAAAATATTTGGCGTGTCAAATTCAAAATTAGTCGCGCTAAAAATCCTCACATTTAAGTCTTTGGTGGGAGGGGGTGGCGGATTATATAAGTTCTCAAAACGTTTGTCAATAAAGAACACCGCCCTCTCGGGGTCAACATACTCGTCATCCTCATGAACGTCGATCCGATCGATTTCTTCATCAAAGATAGGCTTGTCAAACCAAGGTTTGTCATTCCCCTCCTTGAGTATTTTAGAAACTCTCTCGAAAAGATCGCGATCAAGCACGAAACCATCATTCTTTTGTGGGGATTGTTGATAAGTTAAATCCTCACGAATGTGGTAAACGTAATTCTCATTTGAGGAGTGTTGATTAGGTAACTCCTTGAGAATTGGACTTTTGGTGGTCACATGAGTTGGTTCATCATCAAAAATAAGACGTTCCAACTCATTTAGTTCATCCTCGATTTTGGTAAGATCGACCTCACTTGTAGGTGGAAGTGAAGGCATAAGAGCTAGCTCTCGTTCAATGATTTCCTCAATCTCAGGATCAAACTCATAATCATCGTACTTCACATGTTTCTTTTTAGGAGAATAAAAAATTGCATGTGGATTTCGAAGTACGTGATCAAGCTCGGCAAAATCGCCATCGTCATCGTCAAAGAAAGAGTCGATGTGAGCACTCACAACCATGGTATTACAAGTCGAATGACTATGCTTAGGTGACTTTTCTAAGGCGAGAGGATCGATGCCGATAAACCCTTTAGCCTCAACGGGTGTTGGGCTAGGCAAATGAGGCACTTCGATGGAGTTAGAAGTTGAAGCCTCAAAGACGTGGTCCTTCGAAGGTGGCGAAGACGAGCCCATTTTGGTCATTGTCGTGATGGCACTAACATCGCCCTTCGGAATTGGTGTTTCACTTGTTTCGCTAAAAACATCCCAAAGTGAGTTTTCATCCATAAATTTACACATACCCTTTTGAATTAGGTACACGTATTCTTTATCATTAAAATCATCATCTTTAAAACCGTTTTTCTTAATTCTTTCAAAACATGCATTAAGCCTCATTTGTTCCGCTAAAGTGAACATTTTGAAATCATTAGGATTTGAATCATTAGGTTTTGAAACCTCGGTTTTTTCATTATTATTAAACCCTTGGGATTTTCTAGCGAAAAAGTCCATTTTGTCATCCCCATATCTCATAGTAAGTCTCCCCTCGTGAACGTCGATTACGGTTCGAGCCGTCGATAAGAATGGTCGGCCTAAAATAATGGGACATTTAGGGTCACACTCGTAATCGGATATAACGAAATCCGCGGGAAAAACAAACTTTCCAACTTTGACATAGACATCCTCGGCTATTCCAATTGGTATTAAAGGCGTACAATTTGCAAGCTCGATTGTCATATTCGTGGGGGTAAGTGAAGGAAACCTCATCAATTTCCAAAGAGAATGAGGCATGAGATTGATGCTAGCACCTAAATCGGCAAGGGCTAAACATCCCTTAATCTCGGAAAAATCACAAGGTAGTAGAAATTGGCCCGAATCCTTTTCCTTTCTCGGCATACGTCTTTTGGGTTTTTTAAGAAGGATTGAAGCACAATTTTCTTGAAGGGTTACTTTGGTAAGGTCGATAAAGCTCTCTTTTTGAACCGTGGACAGAATTTGAGGTACACGAGGGTGTGCACTCTTTTCCTTGGTCGCCACGTTCACCCCATCGACTTTAGAACAATAAGACGTCTTAGAAGTCGAGGGTTGAGAAGAAGGAACAACTCGAAATCCATCAAGGTTAGGGGTAATCACACGACCTTTCTCACGAGACGAGGCGGCTTTACATTGTTCCTTCGGATTTGCAACGGTGTCACTAGGTAACGAACTCGATGACGCACCCGAGGCTTTGTTCAAAATGGCCGAAAACATCTTTTTAATGTCAATTTGTCCTTGCTCAATCTTCGTGTTTTGCAATTTCAAAGTATTAGAAAAGTCATTTTTCAAAGTACCAATTTCTCCCTCTAATCGTCTCATATTAGCCTCATTCGTTTTCATGTAATTTTGAAAATCGTTTGACGAACTATTTCGATTAGAATTAAAGTTCCCTTGGTTTTGATTACTTCTTTGAAAATTTCCTTGATTACCACTTGAAAAATTGTTTCCTTGATTGTTATCTCGATTTTGCCAACTTATATTACGACCTTGATTATAACCTCCTTGATTTTGATTCGAAAAATTTCCTTGTTGATTATTTCCTTGAAAATTGTTTCGGTTTTGATTAAAATTGTTGCCTTGGTTATAATTGCCTTGTTGTGATGGACCCGCGTTATTTTGATTTTGAAAATTGTTGTTTCCATTTAACGCACTCACATTCGACGTTTGGCCATCCGTAGCCGCACACTCGTAATAATTATGAGGTCCACCACAAAACGTACACGAAACCTCAACCGCTTTCACCGTAGCGGGAGCGTCTTTCTTTTGCATCTCAACGAGAAAAGACGTAAACACATTCGTCAACTTGTCGACTTTCGCATCAACCCTCTCAATGTCGCGATTAGAACTACTAACATTGGCGAGATTGGCAACACTCGGTGCGTTGCGGAGTTGGTAAACCCTGGATCGGTTTTTGATAATTATCAATGCATCTTTCGGAGTTTTACACAAAAAGTTGCCACCGGCGGCGGAATTCAATGCATCTTGTTCTTGAAAATTAAGACCGTTGTAAAACGTATCGATTTGGTGCAACTCGAAAAAACCATGGTGAGGACATTGCCTAAGCAATTCCTTAAAACGATCCCACGCGTCTCTAAAAGATTCATTCGGTTTTTGCTCAAATTTCGTAATTTCATTTTTGAAAAACGTCGTCTTAGACGGTGGGAAAAAATAATTAACGAACTTGGAAACGAGATCCTTCCACGTAGTTATGGAATTAGGTGGATCTTTCTCGTACCAATCCTTGGCAGCACCATCGAGCGAGTACGAAAAAAGCATAAGCTTGACGACATCGGTGTCGACGTTCTTAAACATGTTCGTGGCTAAAAGACGATCAAAATTCCGAATATGGTCGTGAGGATTATCGGCTTCACGACCTCAAAACTTCGTAGCTTGGATTAACGAAAGCATTCCGCTCTTAATCTCAAAATTCTCCGCTTCGATAGCGGGAATTACGATCCCGTCTCCATAACCCTCGGTGGGCGCTTGGAGCAATTCCATCATCGAACGATTGTCGGCCATCTCGTCTAAGGTTTCTTCAACAACGATATTAGGAACGTCGGTTTCTAATTCTCGTCTACGTCGTCGATTCCTTCGATTACAATTGCGTCGATTCGAAGCGTCGCTAGAATTAGAATAATCTTTCGATCGAGTGCGCATGCACTAAGCGTAGAATGGGTGGTAGCAAAGAAGATTCTTTTTGCGGTTTTTCGATTTTTCAATTTTTTTGGTTTTTGATTGTTTTTTAATTTTTTTGGATTTTTGAATGTATTACGTAGATACAAATCTACAAATCTCCCCTCGAATCGATCTTCTCGATTAAAGGAGGCTCAAAGAATGAAAACAATCACGTGGAGTGAACGCCTTCGTTGACTTTAGAACGTTGGTGGAACACCAATACGTTCAAGAGGGTTTAATCTTGAAAACACAAGCAAATATAGTATACATAGATAATACTTGGGCGGCAAACCCTCGATTAGCCCTCTTTCTCAAAACACGCACAAGCAAGCGGGGGAAACGAGGCGACGCTAAGCACTTAAGAGCCTTTTTCCCTTAGGTCGTGAAATACAACCGCCTTATACCCACCTTATAGTTTGTGTTAATTGAAATTAAGCCTCACGAAAGTAATTATCTATTTTGCCTTTAAACGTTTGCCTTAGATTCGAATACAATGATCGAGTGATGAAATCCCGAATCAAGGTTGCGTTTTCACGCTTTTGGAGCACTTGCATATTTATTGTTCTTACGTAGATACAATATAGTAATAATATATTCACAAGAAAAAAGAAAACCAGTATATCTACAATATAGTAAAATGATTGATTTGTGTCTAATTTAGGAAAATTAAACACGATTTATTTGGATACTATAATATAATAGAGAAAAATAACAAAAATGAGTATGTAAGATATTTACGCTTTCCAAAAATTGAAAAGCAAAAACGCACTACTCACACAAAAACGATACTAATAATGGCACAATAAACACCTCCCCGGTAGCGGCGCCAAATGATAGTTGTGTTTCACTTGTTTTAGGAAAAACAAATAACCGCGGTAAGTATTAATCGACACGATTTAATGAAAAACCGTGAAGACGAATAAATTCCAAGTCCGTTCTCGAAGGAGGTGTGTGGATTAATGTGCCAATATATATGAAATCAAGTTTGGATTAGTGACGTTTTTGGTTTAAAAAGAGAAAAAGTAAAGACGAGCTACGACTACGATTACGCTACGACGTTGACGTAAAACGATAACGTAATTACGTAAAACGCGACAAAATTAAAAATTAAACCTAAAATTTAATTAAAAGTTTAAACTAAGTCTAAAATAATATAAATAAGAATAAAAATCTAACAAATATATTTTAAAACCTTTTATTAATTAAATATTCAATTTTAAATGCTAATTATAGCCCTAAAAACAAATATAATTAACAAAATGCCCAAAATATTATTTTATTGAACAAATAAATCACTTATATTATTTAAAGACTAAAAAGTATTTTTCCTAAATTTTAAAAACTATTTTTCCATTTTTAAAACACTTAAAACTATTTTTAAACTAAAATAATCATAAAAAATAATAAAATAATGCTAAAAATGATTTGACAATTTTAAAAATCCTAAATTATACTAATGAACAGTAGAAAATTGAAAAAGTTAAAAAAAAGGAAAATATGCACTAAAAGACAAAATGGTTTGAAATTAAACCCTAATTAAACTAAATTAAATTCTAAAAATTAAACAAAAAGTGAACAGTAAAAACTTTTTAAACTAAAAATCTTAGACTATTTTTCTAAATATAAGAAAATTTTTGAAACTAAAAAATATTTAATTTTACCACTAAAAGACAAAAAACAGAAATTAAAAAGTAATTAAAAATAGCAATTAAATCTAAATAATACTGAATGAACAGTAACTGAAAAATAAAATAAACTGATAAATCAAAAATAAAATAAGAAAAATAATAAAACAAGAATCAAAGTCTAAAACCTATTTTAGGTCACAAAAGACAAAAAAAACTTAAAACCTGAAAGTGACATGTGCTTTGTTTTGTTTTCTAGTGTAGCAGTGGGAACTTGGATACTAGCAGTGGGAACTTGGTTCCCACTGACAGTATAAAAAAAATGTCTAGTGACTGAATAAGCTTAGGAAAGCTTATGCTTGGCTTATTTTGGACAATAAGGCACCCCTACACTCAGTGGAGTGTAGGGAGTCTAAATAATCACAAAGACACACAACTTCAAGCCAAAAATCACACAAAAAGGAAAAAATAAGTGACTGTTTAAGCTTATATGTTTCTGATGAACAGTTTGCTGGTGCAAATGGCACAAAAGTGATTTTTAAAAGCTCAAAACTTGCACACAAGCTAACTAAATAACGTTAAAGCTATCTATAAACCTAGATGGGCCTATCTCCTAACAATCTACAAGATTACTTGGCAAATTTTTCACTAAACAAAGTAGAAAGTGGCTTACTGATTTCTAAGTTGTATAATACCAATTTTCATCATGCAACTTCACTTAAATCCAACCCAAACTAAAAACCAAGGCTGAAATATACCTCTAACTAGTAAATAAGGTGTGTCTAAACTGATTTCAAGAAAAAATCTTTCAATAATCAAACTATAAACCAAAATCCAAACACCCTCTTATATTTCAGAAAGTGATTTTTAACACACCAAATGCTTTCACAAATCAACCAAACTGATTACAACTATCCTAAACATGCATACAATCATCAATTGATCAAAATCAAGCCATAAAATCACCACAAGAACAAATTCATACCGTTTTCACAAAAGTCACAAAAAAAACTGAAAAATAGCAAATAGGGGGTTCAAGCCTTACTAACTGAGCTGATGCCTTCCCGATGCCTTTTGGCCTTTTTTTGAGCTTATGGGATTATGTAGAGAACGTCCTGCTGGTGGAATCTACAAAGGACCCAAGGACACAAAATATCTTCAAATGAGAAAAATGATGGAATGTTTACTTGTTGCTTTCTTGTTACTTGCACATAACCACTAAACCAAGAAGCACTTCAAACTTGTATAAGTTGCCAATAAGCTGTTTGTCAAATAGCTTATTGGTGAGCTTATACAAGTAGTGAGCTGTTAACATTAACCAACAAAATCAAAATTTTTGTTAAATAAAACCAACAGTTTGAAAAGTCCAAACTTTGAGAACCAAATTTTAACCAGATAATAACACCAATTGGAGTCCAAAGAACAAAGTCCACTTTCACTTCATTTGCTTTTGGACTCAAATTGGTTAAAAATCTAAAAACAGAAACTTCTCCAAAATCCTTTTAACACGAATTTTTAATAAATCTTAAACTATTTTTGCAAAAAAATAGATGATTAAACTACTTGAAAACAATATAATGGAACTCAGTTTTGCACAATATTTAAAGGGTTCATTTTCATTAATAAGTTTAAAAATGTACAAAATCTGGAACAACTAATAGGTTCACAACTCGAACCTATTTATACAGGGAGATAGAACTATCTAGAAAGCTAAAAGTTGCAAAAACATAAACCCTAATTCGGCTTGAAATTCCATGTATGCCCTTGGTCTTGTTGGAGGAATCTTGGTCAACTAGTCCTTGTCAAGCCCATGTGATGTTGTAGCTGGCAATAAGTGATCACAAGCGTTCATTGTGAACCTTTGGGACCAAGGAAGTGCATCAAAACCGTTAGAGGACTGAGGGATTCTCTTTTTGCCAAAAAGAGTGAAGCAGGGGACATGGTGGACCCATTAGGTGGTCACGGGATGGGGATTTTGTTGGTGGGTTTTGGCTAGGGTCGGGTTAATTGGTGATCGGCACTTAATCAACAAAAACCCCTTTATATTAAGGGTAAATTAGGTTAGGGTTTAATGGATTAGGGGTGGAGGAATAGTGGGGTTTGATTTGGTTTAGGGAAAGGATTAGTTTAAATTTTGTGTTTCCTCCACTTTTTGTTAATATTAAAACCGGGTTTAAAAAGTAAGTGGGATTGACTGTTTGTTGACTTAGGCCGGGTATAGGGGTAGTTTGTGGGCTGTGTGTTGGGTTTTGACCGGGTTTGGTTGGGTTTTGGTGGGTATAAAATGGGTTTGGGTTATGATATTGGCAAAAAGGACCCCTGAACTCCCAAACTTTTGGCATTTAAACTTTGCAACAGCTTCTTTCCATTTCCCTTTATAATAACTTTGGGCAGTTGGCAAATTCAGTCCTTTCAAGTTTAATAAAATGAACATAAGGACTAAACTTGTACTCTTTGAGATCTTCAAGGGCCACACTTGTATAATCTTGGAAATTTAGGGACCCCAATGTAATTTATGAGTTTTACAAGGGTATAAATTGCCAAGTCTTCCAAAGTTGAGGGACCATTCTTGCCAATCTTCAAACTTCAAGGGCAATTTTGTAAATTCCAAACTTGGGCCCGGTTCTTTGTGCGGCTTCGTTTCCCGTGTTCGTTTTTGCTTTATTCTTGTGGTCTTTTGTTGATTTCACGATATCCGTACCTGAAATACACAATGAACAAACACAGGCACATTTTTGGGTATTTCGATGATATTTTAAGCGTTTTAAGCCCGATTTGGACGATGAGACTATGTATAATTACAGTCTCATCAGTGTCAGTACTATAGACCAAGCTACAGGCGAGGCATTCACCATGAGAGCGATGCTTTTATGGACCATCAATGATTTTCCGGCTCGAAGTAGTTTGTCTGGGTATAGTGGGCAAGGTTACAAGGCTTGCCCTACATGTAATGACGACACTCCATCTCTTCATGTGGCAAGCAAAATAGTTTATGTTGGCCACAGAAGATTCTTACCGCCCCGCCATAAATCCAGGACTTCACGTTTATTCAATGGTAAACCCGAATACCAGCCCCGTCCTAGAACATTTACCATGGACCGGATTAACGATCAACACGCTTCACTGCCAAATCGACTGCCCGGTAAACATAAGAATTTTGGGGGTGTGAATATAACACGTAATTTTCGTGTTGAGCCTAACTGGTCTAAACGGTCTATTTTTTACGAGCTTGAGTATTGGCCTTTTCTTTCACTAAGACACAATTTAGACATCATGCATATCGAAAAAATGTGTTTGAGGCCATCCTGAACACTTTGTTGATGAATGACAAATCTAAAGACACTATCAAGTCAAGAAAATAATTGGAAAAGTTGGGCATTCGAAAAAGCTTGTGGCTCACCCAAAGTAAAAACGGGAAGTGCAAGAAGCCTCAGGCTTCGTATTCCTTCACACCAGAGAACAGAAAAAAGTTTTGTTAGTACATCAAAAGTGTTAAACTGCCAGATGGGTTCGGATCCAACTTCAAGCACAAAGTGACTGATAACGATACCAATATAACGGCATGAAGTCTCATGACTGTCATATAATGATGCAACGTTTACTTCCTTTCGCACTTCAGGAATACTTGCCTGCTGAGATTGCAAGACCACTGATCGACCTATGTAACTTGTTTAAGCAACTATGCTCTGCAACTTTAATGGTGGATGACATGTTGACTGCTGTAAAAAAGGTGGTTGACATTTTGTGCGATCTTGAGCTCATATATCCTCATGATTTCTTTGACATTATGGTTCACTTGGTTATCCATTTACCTGATGAGGCCATTGAAGGCGGGCCTATCCGCCCCCGGTGGATGTATCCCTTTGAAAGATACATGAAAGAGCTAAAAGGTTATGTACGAAATAAAGCTAAGCCAAAAGGTTAGATTGCGGAGGGTTATGTTGCACAAGAAGCATTGACTTTCTGTTCTAAGTATTTTCGGGATGATGTTACCATTAAATTTAATTGTCTCGACCGTAATGTGGACCCCCCTCCCCCAACGTGTCAGTTTCAGGTGTTCCGATCGGTATGTAACCCGCTTGGGAAAAAGTCGTATATTCCGTTCCCTTATTAAGAGTTCAAGAAAGTGGAATGGTATGTACTAAACAACAGTCCTGAAATCGACAAGTATATTTCCGAGTTCAAGAGGTACGCGTTTTTTATTTTATTTGAAACTTCTTTTTCTTAACAATAGCGACTTATTCTAATACCATGAACGTTTTTCAGATTATATCCTGACAAAGACACGAAAAAAGAATTCTCCGCGTGGTTTGGGAAAATGGTAAACTTAGACTTATCTTGTGTACTTACCTGTAAAAAAAATAATATTATTATAAATAGTTTTCTGTACCTAATCCTTTATTCCTCATAGATCCGTCAACGTCACGTAGACAATGACAAAGACCCAGAGGTTATCCAAACCAGCGAGTTATTCGCTTTGGATTGTGGACCATCACCGCATCCAATCTCACTAAACTCTTGCATAGTCGACGGTGTGAGGTATGTCGTGCACAGTCGCGATGAACGTCGTACAACTAAAAACAACAACATTTGTGCGCCTGTCCCTGAGAACACAATGGCTTATGGTCAGCTTCAACAGATCTTCGTGTTTCATTATTTGTCGTTCAGTGTTGTGTTGTTAAAAGTTAAGTGGTTCGACACTCGCCCCACATTACGTAAACAACGTCTTATCTATAGAAACAACATGACTCAACTCACCGACACAAGAGCTGAGTTTTGGAAAGATGATCAATACATTCTCGCAACACAAGTCAAACAAGTCTTCTACATTGAAGATAAGAACAAACCCAAATGGAAGGTCGTTGAACATGTTAATCATAAAAAGTTTTCCAACGGAGGTGTCATAGTGTCAGATGCCGTTCCTGATATTATACATTTCGACAACTCATCTGTTCTACCACTTCCACGGATTTGAATGACTTGGGTGATGTGACCTTGAATATAGATGGCCACGAAACGGAGGTTGATGCACCGCCAAATATCATTGATGTTGATGACGAAGACGATGGTATTACTGATGATGAAGACGTCCCTCATGATTTAAGTGATGAAGAACGTGTGAATGATGATGATGGTGAAGACAGAGTTTATTCCAGTGAAGAAGAAGATTGACCTTTAGTTGTAACTTGCAAAAGACACTTATTTGTTTGAATGAATGAATCTAATTGTTGTGGATTGTTTAAATGTGTATATTTATTTGGATGTGTTGTATTTGGATTTATGCATGATTATATTATTTTGTTCATGAAATTGTCTATGTTATGCTAATTGTACTTGTATAGATGTCAGCAGATGTTGCAGGATCACACGGTGGTGACGGTGGTGGTGAGGATGAACCTCCTACGCCAAACATCCGCAGCAGTTGTTTTGCCTTATTTAGAAATAAAGGTAAGAATATTTGGATTATTTTAACACAATCATAAATTTGGTGCATATATATGTTGCTTGCCTTGAATTTTTATAACTTTGTCACTCACTTAATTTTTGCAAGCAAAGGCAAAAGAAAAGAAAATTTGGGCGGCAGAGAGGCCGGTAGAAAGACTCGGGGCATTACCCGATGTATCGATTTGTTAGAGGAAGTTGGTGAGCATGGCCCTGTCCCGATAGATTTTGAAGAAAAATCTTTACGGCCTCACGGCGCGCATGCTCAACATTTAGCTAATTACATCGGGGATTGTATCAGGAGGCTCGTGCCACTGTACTACCCAAGTTGGAATGATGTCCCTGATGAGATCACGACGTTGGTTTGGGCAAACATAGAGGTCAGTTATCATTTTTATGTTCATAACATTATTGTGTTTATTTATTTAATGGTGTATATATTTAAATAAATTTATTTATTTATTTATATCATATAAATAAATAACAAATTTAAATAAATATACAAATTGTATCTTATTTATTTATATCATATAATTTTTTTAAAAATATATATAAAAAATTCGAATAAATATAAATTTTTTAAATAAATATATATTTGATGAGAATAATGTAATAAGCTTTTTCGGATAAGCTGTTTTCAAACAGCTTATCTTGATAAGCTTATCAGAACAAGCTGTTTGAATACAACTTATCTTGATAAGCTTATCAGAACAAGCTGTGTGAAAACAGCTTGTTCTGATATGCTTATCAGGATAAGCTGTTTTCAAACAGCTTGTTCTGATATGCTTATCAGGATAAGTTGTTTTCAAACAGCTTGTCCTGATAAGCTTATCAGGATAAGCTATTTGAAAACAGCTTGTCCTGATAAGCTTATCAGTATAAGCTGTTTTCAAAAAGCTTATGCTTATCAGGATAAGTTTTTTTTATTATAAAAAATTAAATAAATATATAAGCCATTAAATAAATAAACAAAATAATGTATAAATTATATCTCTAACTCTAACTCTGTGTTTGTTTTATTTGTTGTATATGAATGCAGGATAAGTTTAATTTGATGCCACACAAGAGTGATCATGATAGATGGAAGGTTATACGTGGCGGCTCAATCAAATGCTTACAAAGAGTTACAATTCTCGAAAAAATACGCTCAAGACAAAGCATTGGGTCCGAGACATTGATACCGGTACGGTAGATATCGGCAGAGTCCGCAGCGAGCGTCCAGAGGAAATTATTTCCGAGGACTGGGAAAAACAGATCGCACTTTGGAGTAATCCGGATTATGAGAAAAGATGCAAAACGAACTCCCAGAACCGGTCTAAGCAGAAGACGCCGAGTCGGCAGGGATCCCGATCGTTAGCACGCCTTCGAGACGAAGTGGTGAGAAATTCTATAATTAATTTACATACATATATGTCTTTGATTATATGTTTTGGTGTGTTGTGATTTTTTTGTTTTGAATTTGCTTTATTTCTATATATATATGTGTCTATGTATGTACAGACGCAAGCTGCAATTGAAGCTGATGTGCCACCCCCGACTGTCATTGATCACTTCTTCATTGCGCACACCGACAAGGATGGGAATTTTCCTTGCGATGCGGACCGCGTTATATATGTAAGTATTTTTTTTAAATTAATTAATTAATTAATTTTTTTTTGGATATGCCTTGGTTTTTTACTATTCCCTGCCGATAAATAATGTACCAACCCGACTAATAAATAATATACTAAATGTCGTTTGTTTTTGTCACTTCATTAAGAGGATATGCTTGCGATGAAGGCTGCAGGCAAACATACGGACGACGAGATCAACCGTATCATCCGAGGTGGAAAGCAGCGAGGCCACATGCCCGGTGTCGGTCAGATAGTGCCGAGAAGGACTGCTCACTATATTCCTCCTCCTCCTGCCATCGACCCACGATTAGAACACGCGGCTCAAGTGTTTGACTTTATGAGAAGTGACTATAGGTTTGCTGATGCGTTCTCAGCATTTTTATCGGGTGGTGCTAGCGGTAGTGGCACGGGAGGCAGCGGTAGTGGCGCCGGCGGGAGTGGCACGGGAGGCAGCGGTAGTGGCGACGGTGGGAGTGGCGGAAGTGGTAATGATAATGTCGACGGGTAGAATGGTAATAATGGTTAGTATGCTTGTCTTGTTTTTCCTACCTTAGCATGCAAGTTTAATAATTGTAAACCCCGAATTGCAAGTTTAATAAGTGTAACTAGGAACTCTATACTCAAGTTGTGACATATGTATTTGTATTGATCGAGAGCTTACATGTTATTGTGTTTTGGTACTAGATTCGTGGTAGATTTTTAGTATTTGTATCTTCAGGTTTTGTATTTGTATTCCTAGGTTTTGGTAGATTTTTTTCCAGAAAACTTCTGGAAAAAATTTGGAAATAGCCTGCTGTGCATGCTGCTAAAAAAAATTGTCAAAGTTTCCCTAGCGACATGTCGCCAGGGAAACCATACACCCGCTTGACTTTCAGAAAAGTCATCAGAGTTTCCCTGACGACATGTCGCCAGGGAAACTGGGGCTCACTTGACTTTCTAAAAAGTCAGCCAAGTTTCCCTGGCGACATGTCGCCAGGGAAACTCTAGCACAACGTTGACTTGTCAACGCCAGGCGTTGACTTGTCAACGCTACGAATAGTTTCCCTGGCGACATGTCGCCAGGGAAACTCTAGCACAACGTTGACTTGTCAACGCCAGGCATTGACTTGTCAACGCTATGAATACTTTCGACATGTCACCAGGGAAAAGTGAGGTTTAATAATCATTTTTACTTAAGTTTGTTAATCAGCCAACTTTTCCCTGGCGACATATGTCGCCAGGGAAACTATCCCGCACGAAATCAAGCGTGGCACTAATTTTTGAACCAAAGAGTTGCGGGGCCCACTTAGTCACCAGGGAAACCAAAAATAGTCGCCAGGGAAACAATCCCGCACCAGCCTTCCTTGGCAACGTTTCCCTGGCGACATGTCGCCAGGGATTCGCTTTCCCTGGCGACATGTCGCCAGGGAAACCTCATGAATTTGGCCAGGGAAGGGGTCGAATATTGTAGTGATACAAGGCTTGGCACAAAGAGAGGAGCTTCAATATGGTTCCAGGCCTTTGATAAGCATTTATTATCATCACAAAAGAAGCTCATCCTATTCTTCTTAGATGAAGTGCACTCGAGAATTTTCATAACATGTACAACCTGGTACTTGATATGGTAATTATCTGGCAATAGTTCCCACAACCGTCCACCTTTGCAGCTTTTTACGACCCATATAGTGTCACGCATGAGAAAACTATTGGTTCGGATACAAAAATATATGCATAGCTTGTCTTCCACAATTCCAAGATATTCATGGCCATCGAATAAAAAGCTTTTATATTTAGAATCATCAGGTTCGGGGATTACTGTAAATTCCTCCCGGGATAAATCAAAGGAAAGGATAACTCTCTTTTTCTCGCTAGAATTATAATCACGTGCAAACCAATGAAGTGCACCATTGAATAGGATACCATGTTGATGATTACCAAAAAGCTGATAGTTGAATAGTCCGATAAGTTTCCAAGTATTTGATTTGAGAGATAACGCTTGAAAAAGTGTCCCGAAAGTGTTTTTTTTGGTGGTGGCCATAACAAGCTTGTAACCATCTGTTGATGAATCGTAACCAAAACTCAAACACAATTTTTGTAAGCCTGTAATCATGTTTTGCGGCATTGGCAGTTTTCTAAGCTCTCTAGTCCAAGGATTGTTTACCAAAACTAGAGGAGCTATGGGTAGAAAAGAGAAGCATACAAGGCCATTGGAAGAACCAACAACCCGCCATGTATTGAATCGAAACAAATTCTCATTAGGGACTTTCCAATATGTGGGCATAGCGATCCTTACGTGTCCAAGGGTGGTATCAGTATTATTATTGGAAGTAGTACGCTGGTGCTTTAGATGGGCAATAGCAAAAGCATGAGTCGATATCAAAGAATACCACGACTTACAAACGATTTTGAATCGAATGAGATCTTGCACACCTAATCTGAGTAGAATCTCCTCAACCATATCGTCAATCAAAACCATCACTATTGCTAAATCGAATCACTAGCTAATTGTACTTAAAACAGAGAGTGTAGTTGCAAACTACACCTCGTCAATATAACTAACTAAATCACTTGTACTAATTCTATTAACTTCAAATTAACAAACTTCAGCTCAAAGCCATGAAACAAAATCCAATAACCTTCAAACCCTCACTCAAAACCCTAACCTTAGAAAAACAGGAATCAAAACCGATGGAAGTAAGTAAACTTTGTAAAGTGGTCTACCCAGATGAGTCGTTTGAGTCGCTGTGGGCTAGATCATACCAGCCGTTGAATGTGACCAAAACGATGTCGTTTTGATGAAATGCTGGTTTCAATGGGGGGTTTTGGGTTTTTTAGAAAGACGGGGTGTTTGGTGAAGTGATGGTGGGGTGTGGATTGAGAAACATAAGAATATTAACAAGAGATTGGGGGTAGGGGTGCTCGTGTTGGGTTTGACACCGAATAAATTGAAAAGTAAATCGGATTGAAATCGAATAAAACCGGACCGAAAATTTTAATTGGTATATGGTTTGATTTGAAACCAGATCGAAGTATTTATTTGGTGTTTGGTTTGGAATCACAAGAAGACTCGCCGGAAAATAACAACCTCGCCGGAAAATAATAAACCTCACCAGAGAATGATAATGAGCAAAGAAGTTGTTGAAAGCATTAATAATGATGATTTGGATGTGGTTAAACACATAGATCTAGATAAAAGAAGTTGTTGAACGGACTTGAATCTGAGCAAAAAGATGTTTTTGAAGAAGTTGCAGAACTAGATGCTCAAGATATTTTATAGAAAAAAATAACATATAGAATCACATGTGATTCGCTATCTGTATCACAAGTGATTCTCACAATGATTCATATGTTTTTATATGTTATTATGTTTTGTTGTGTTTTTTATAAGAAAATATAAATCAAGTATGATTCTCTGTTAACTTGTGATTAAGATATAATTTAAAAATGATAATGCTAGATTGTTAAATTTTTTACTTGAAAGTATGAACCTATTAATTCCCTATGAGATTTTTTTATCAAAATCACATGTGATTCATGTGTGAATCATATGTGTGATCCGTTGTGAATCACATGTGATCCATGTACATAGTAAATAAAACTTAGAAAGAACTACATGTGATTCTTATAAATGACATATGATTTTGACAAAAAAACATTATTTTGTTATTAACAAAAAAGAAATACAATGTGATTATGTTGAATCACGTGTGATCCATGTATAAATCACATGTAATCCATGTACATGATAAATAAAACTTCGTGAGAAACACATATGCTTTACCTCAAATTACATGTGATTAATTACTCACGAATCACATGTGATTTATCTTAACAACATCTAAATTACTTGTAAGAATAAGCAAGAAACTATAACAATTATAATAAGAGACTTTCTCTATTGAATACATCTTTAGATCAAATTTTTGTAATTACTATAAAATGAATTGAAATAAGATACATTCAACTATTAAATAAAACTGATTACAAATCACATGTAATTTGTACAAAAATCACATGTGATTTATATTCTCACAGCCATCAAATCTACCATTCTCCCCCGTCTCTCATTACCCTCTTAGAACAAGATCCACCAGACACAAAAATTTAAAACTTATGATCTTAGTGTATCTCAAGCATAAACAACTATGGTAAATACTTCTAAGACATCCTAGATCACAACCATCACGGACCCACTCAAGAAATAACACTCTTCGATGATCTTTTAACATTTTTGATCCTAAAAACAAGCATACCCATGAATGGATTGACCACTCATAAATCTGAATCGGATTAGCATTCTACAACCCTAAACTCATAAAATCCCTCTATCAATCTGTAATTTCAAACACTTTTAAAATCGAGTGATTCATGTGGGTTTTAGATTTGAAATTAATTTCGAATTTTTTTGTGTGTGTTATGATGATGAGGTTAACGACGCTGAGGGTATTGGTGTGTCGTCGGGGGTGGTGGTGTCCCCGGAGGTGGAGGTGTCACCGGAGTTGGTGGTGGTGGAGTGATGATTATAGTTAAAGTTGTGAAAGGAGTGTGTGTAGGAGAAGAAAGAGAGATGTGAATAATTGAATCTGAAATTATATCAGCCATTAGATCAAGTTTAAGATGGAAGGCTTGGATGCAAGCTTTTATTCCTTTTTGAGATGGTGTTCTTTATAGAAATTTTATCTATGTACTAAAACTGAAACGATTTTTTTTTGCTAATATTCAGAGACTTGAATCTCTTTTATTCATAATTTCATTTTGAATGGGCCTAACCACTTATCTACAAACAAACGGCCGAATGGTGAGTTTTGCTTTGTATTCAAACGTGGGGCTTATTTTTACAATTTAGAGCTCGTTTAGTTTGTTGATGATTTTATTTTAAGAGTGGGTTTATAAAGTGAAAATTTAAAATTGGGTTAGTTTTAGATTTGATGTGTGTATTGGTGGGAAAAATATGTATTAAAGTATAAATATTATTATGTTATAAAATAGTATTTATAATTTAAAAATCAAAATTTAGTATTATAAAATTAATATATAATAGTATAAATACTATAAGAAAGAATGAGAAAAAAAAGAATTAAATAGCAAGACCCACAAAAAGAAAATAATTGTCAGAAAAGTTAGTGATATGGTGGGATTTCAAAAAGAGAAATAATAGAATCACATAAACTTTTTAAACAAATATACACACAATGAGGTGTAAGATGATGATTTGTAATGAAACAAACAGTCAATGAAATAAAAATATAATGATCGGTTGAAGTATCTTGCTACATCATTGTGTGGATGTATTTTTGTAAAACCTATATGGTCCTAACATTTCTCTTTTGAAAAATGTTCAATTAAAAGATATCGCCAATTTTAAACTCCAAATTTTACATAAAAAAACATTTTTCATCACAAACCTGCCCTAATAGTGCCTAAGCCCCCAAACCAAACACGCCCTTATTTTTGCAATTCCACACGTGACATAGCTAGCCACAACAAGTCAACAACGCGCCACGAACCCGCCTTTACGCGTGGGATCGTATAAACAGTTGACTTTTCCGTAAAGATAAAAAACAGTTGACTGGACATTTGACCTTCAGCTAAAATTCCAAACAACATCCTCTCTCACCTAATAGAATTTTATCCTCTCTTCCCTGCATATTCCTAGATCTGATCTAAATTTTCCGGCAGACGGCTTCGGTCGGCCGTCCGGACCACCTTTATCTTTCCACTTGTGTATATTTCTTCATTCTTTTGTTAAGGTTTGTTTCCATCCTACCCCCCCCCCCCCCCCCCCCCCCCCCCCCCCGCCCACAATAATCATCTTTTGCCTTCAGATCTGCCATCCTCCACCGCCGTTGTCTACCATCCGTCGTTACTGCTCTAACATCTCACGGCTTGCTACTACGGTTTTACTTTTTTCGTGCTCAGATGTGTGCAGTCCGCTAACTGATGGTTTGAAGATGCTTTGGGTTTTGGACTTAGATTTGTTTGGCTTAAATTTGAATCTTTTAAGGAGGTTAGGTTTTATCTTCTATGTATGCTTTTATGCACTTTATGTACTTTTGCTCCAAGCTACACCTTTGTATGGTTGTGTCCACTAAAATCTCACATTGGTGATTCCTCCTCACCCTTGTATTGTGTTGCTATCATGTGTCACATCGTTTATGGTGTATGTCTTGGTTTGGATCAACCTGTTACTTAGTGTATTTTGTTTGGCAAATTGGTTTCGGTTTTACCTTTTATGTTCGATGTAACTTGTTTTGTTAATTTTACCTTCGTTTGTGAGGAGTTATATGGAATGAAAAGAATATCGTGTTTGTTAAAAAAAAGACATTTGACCTCCAAAATAAGCTACTTTGGTTTCCAGTTGCTTTAAAGATACCTGTCAATACTTTGGTTTCCACAACTAAACAACCCCTATATGTTTTTTTCCATAAGATCACAAGAGTGAGAATATGTTAGTTTCGTTCCACTCGTTGGTTTTCATATTTAGGGTTTCGTACATTCACAACTTGAATTAATCAGGTACGATTTCTGTTTGTAAATGTGATTTTACTTGAAGCTTTATGTTAATTTGATGTTAATTTTGATGTAAATGCGTTAGTTTATTTAATGTTTAAAACCGAAATATTGGTCACTTGTTTCAGAAGATGTGTAATTTGGATCAGTTGGTCGGTCGACTGTGACAAATGCAGTGAAAGGGTTCGAGTGTTTGATTGTTTTGGTTACTATTTAGGGGGTGGTTGCGTTAGCTTATGATTGTGGCAAAAACACGCTTTTAGGAAAAAGAGATATTAATGGTAAGTATTAAGTATCACGTTTAGGAAAACGTGAACTCGACAATAAAAGTTCGTTCTCGAAGGAGGTGTATGTTTTATGTGCCAATAATATAAAACCAAGTTTGGATTAGTAACGTTTTTGGATAAGAAATATTTGAAAAGTAAATGACGAGTTATGTTACGAATTATGCTACGACGTAAATTAAACGTAAAAATTGACGAAAACTAAAGGTTGTCTAAAAATTCCCAAAATATTAATTTAGGTTCTAAAAATTCTAATTAAGACAAATATGAAATCCAAAATCTGTAAAATGTTTTAATTAATTATGATAATTTTTAAAGTTAATAAAAAACCTTAAAAATAAATAAAACTAAATAAAAGCCAAAATCCAAATTTTAGACTTTGTAAACCTAATTTATATTAATCTAATTCTAAAAACTATTTTTTGAAAATTTTAAAATACGTTTTCCTATTTTTAATGGACTTTACCAAATCTAGAAATAAAATAATTATAATAAATAAACGAAAAAGAGGAAAAATCTGAAATTTAAACTAAAAAGTCTAAAAAGTGATAAGAAACGAAGGAAAAATAAAAATACAAAAAAACAATAAGCCAATAAGCTGTAAGTTAGCTTAACACCCACAGCTTATATATTTAAGCTAAAAAGGAAAACGTTTAAGTAATTAGGGTTATGGAAGCAAGACAAGAAAGAACCTATGGTACAATGGAAAAACCCTGACCCCCTATTCGACAGGTCAAGGGTTTGAACCATGCCAGTGTGCGTTTTTGGGTTTTTTTTTTCTTTCTTTGTTTTTACTTGAATGCACAGTTGACAAAACTCACAAACACAACTCACACAACAACTTACTATCTCAAATCAAGCCCAAACTTGTGCTTATATGAACACAGCATGCTATTCCTTTTTTATATGCTTGGTTTTTGCTGTTTTGGGGATTATGGATGCCTATTATGGGATTTTTGTGATGTTTTGCTGGGCAACAAGGCACCCCCCAATAGCAGTTGGCTATTGGGGAGTCACACAAATGCAAGAACAACAATACCACACACAATTGCACACATAAATCAAACAATAACAGGCTAAAAGAACAATTCTATGCAGAAAAAGCTAGTCTGGTGGTCAAAAAGCTAACAGTAACTAAAAGGCCAAACCTAAGCTATCTCAAATTCAATCTTACCACTACCTAGACTTAGACTAACCTATCATTTAACTAATAACCAGATTCCAAGCAACGATACACCCAAAACTCACCCTATATGCCCACCGCGGACAAAAAATGAAGTGTGTGGGTGTTTTATGCCAACAGTGAGCTTATAAGCTAATATTGAGCCACTAAACTCTCATAAACCTAAGATACCAAATGTTGTAGTCCTACTATAACCTATGTTATAACAGTTATCATGTTTTCAGGCGAAAGATCAAAGTAATGAGGCCAAAAACCCCACAAATGCCCCCTGTGCAGACAGAAAAGAGAGGGTGGGAGTTGCTGATGAACTTGGCAAAGTGGTGAGTTTTGGTTCATAAAAACTTCAAATTGAACACTCAAAATCACATAAAAAACTTACCAATCCCTATACTAACTCCTATTCTATCTGTGAACAAGATATGAATACCAAAATTACAACAACAAGCTTCAAGTGACCTACTGATGAAATGTTGGCAGTATAAACCAAAAACTTGCAATTTTTATCTTTTACACTAAATATTTCAATTAAAGTGCACAAACCTATAATACTAAACTAAATGAGCATGTATGAACTAGGCTTAGGTGTTGTGTGTCACCCACAACCCTAATAGTACCTAATCCAAACACCCTTTAAACTCCCAAAAACCAAAATTTTCAAAAGGATTAGCTAGTAATTAACACCAAATCTCTTAAAAAACAAAGAACATGCATAAATCACATATTGAACACAGATTTAACATCAAACTAACTAGCACAAACATCCATTAGCATATTAACATAAAACACATAAAACTTCAAAATCCAAAAGGGTTCAAGCTGGTTACCAAACTTGGCCTTGTTCAGGCCAAGTGATGTTGCTGATGCCTTCTTTTTGGTTTTTACAAGCTTATGAGGAGCTTATGAGACAAGCTTATGAGCACTTTCTTGTTGGTGATTCTACAATAGAATCAAGCAAGGAAAGGATGAAATGTATTTGACTTTGTTATCCTGCATAAAACAGCTACAAGAAACCAAAACAAATCCCTGAAAACTTATGCACAAGCTTTTGTTAAGAGCTTGTTTATGAAGTTTATAGAGCAATAAGTATAACCAAGAATATCAAATTTTCAACAAAAAGAAAAATAATTTTGGTACCAATTTCTTTTGAAACCAAACTTCAACAATGTAACCAAACAAGAAAGAAACAATTCTGCACAAGCTTATAAACCCCAAGCTTGTCAAGCTTCAAGCTTATAAGAACTTCTATAAGATTAGGTCTCCAAACAAAAACTTTACCAGATTTTTAACAAAAGATTTTTTTGGATAAATAACTAAGTTGCATAAACATTAAAGTTACTTGTCTAAAACATAAAGTAAAACAGGAACTCAACAATACACAAATTTTAAAAACATAATTTTCATTAATATAAAAAAAGTTGTACATATGATGGAACAAGGAGAAGTCACATGTCGACTCTCCTTATATAGTACATCAAAGAAGATTCTAGGCCTATGAAAAATTATGAAAAACCCTAGCTACAAATTCTCCAAAATGCCCTTGGTAGATTTTCAAACTCTGGTCAAATGGAGATCATGTGATATGTTGTGTTGATGCCAGTTGGGATGAGGTTGTCCAAAGATTAATCTTGGCCGTTTAAGGAGTATTGGAGCCAAAGGAATCACTATGAACCTTTCATTCACTGTGGATATTCGAAAATTTCCATATTAGCACACAGAGGGGGCAGGGGAGGGACCCATGGCCACGTGGGTTAGTTTGGTAAAGGAGGTTTGGGTGGGGATTGGTTTAGAAATGTGTTAATTAGGGATCTACATAATTTGGGGATTTGACATTGGGGAATTAGTGGTTTTTTAGGTTAGGGTTCATGACAGGGTAAAGGGTGGATTTAGGAGGTTTGATTTTGGTTTAGGATTAGTAGTGTGTTTACCGGGTATAATTAAAAAATTGTTTCTCAAAAAAAAATTTGATACCAGGGGTGACGTGGAAGCAATGGTGGACCGGGTTAAGGAGGGGTGGTGGGCTGGTGTGGGCTTTTAGTTGTAAGTTTGGGCTCAAAGTTGGTAAATCCCCAGTTATGGGTTTTGAAATGGACATTATGGCCCCCTGTCTTGCAAAATATTGTCATACCAAGTTTTAAACAGCTTTTACCTAATTTCCTCTTTGTAGCAACTTTGACATGGTTGTCAATTTTGGCACATGTATATTCAACACTTTAATCAAGGACCATTTATGCATAATTTGCATTTTCCAATGGCTATTATTTTAATATCTTGACATTTTAGGGACCCAAATGCAATTTTAGAGTTTTACAAGGGTATAAAATGACAAGTCTTCCAAAGTTGAGGGAACAATCTTTGACAAATCTTCGAACTTCAAGGACTAATTTGGAAATTCATTATTCGGGTCCGGTTCTTTGTGCGGCTTCGTTTCCCGTGTTTGTCTTTTTGCTTGATTCTTGTCATCTTTTGTTGAATTCACGATATCCGTACCTAAAATACACAATGAACAAACACAAGCATATTTTACGGTATTTATGACATTTTTAAGCATATTAAGCCTGAAAAGAACGATGAGGCTATGTATAATTGCAGTCTCATCCGCTTATTTTGTAAGATTATACATAGTTTTATTGGATAAGCTTATAAGCATTATTAATTAGGAGAAAGGGGGTGGAGGGTAAGTTTCCTTTTGTGGCTTGGATACGCTTATAAGCACTTTCTTTCGCCTTACCATCAACTAATCCAAACACTCAATAAGGGATTATGAGTTTATTCATCATAATCCATAAGTTGCTTACTAAATATTAAGCTTAAACCCCAAAATAAGCTTCGACAAACACTCCTGAAGTGTTTAATAGGTACTACGTAATATAGAATAGTCAAAGTTTAAGTATGCAATTCTTAAACTACTTATATCATCATCAGATAATTAGCTTCTTTCAGCCTACACACTCAAATCTAATTTTCTGCTTTTTCAAGCACCCATGACATGTAAAATGCCCCCTAGATGATCAGGATAAGTTTTCTTACAGCAGAAGATTACTAGACTAAATGTGACTTGAAAATTCTCGGATTAACACCTTTAGTAAATTATTTAAGCGACATGTGTTGTAAAAGCCACATTAAAATACCATGAATAGTACATGTGAACAGTAAATACACGAAAATACGTATAAATTAAAACTTTCCATTTATAATATATATTTCACGTGACACGATATTATATAACAAGTATTAATGTATATTATAAATGTAACAGGAACACGACATTTAAAACACGAATATTAAATGTGAACACACACGAATATTTAATTAACTAGAAAAGGCTACGGTTTTGCCTTGTGGGCTTTAGGGTGCCACGGCTAGAGAGCAAGAGAAGGGAGGAAAAGGGCCTTTTGGCCCATAACCCAATGATAGTCCATAAACAATAAAACCTCAGGGAACTAAAACATAATTTAGTTTTTCACAAAAAGATAAAGAACCCTAGTTGTCCTCTCTCTCTTTGCCGCCGGCCTACACACAAACACCAAGGGTGTTCGGGTTGTTTTGATCTTTGATTTTCGTGTGTACGTGTTCGTGTTTATCAACCTTTTTCATCTACGCATTCGGTAACATCATAAATCTTTTCTTTTACTCTCTTATTTGATTTATGATGAACATGAGAAGTGAATCTTAAAAACAAACATTTAAAACATGTTAATTAGTCAAGAAAACCAAAAAGGGGTTGTTTTGGTTTGGTTTGTGGCTCGGTCGACGCACCACCGAGAGCACCGAGGCTCTCGGCTTGGTATTTGCACCACCACCGAGACCACCAAGTCTCGGCTTGGTTGGTTCGTGGGTCGATACCACACAAGGGAACCCCGACCTCGCGTCGGGGGTGTTTGGTTTGATTTTTCGTGTCAACCGAGACCTATAAGGTCTCGGTGGGACTTAGTAACAAGAACAGTGGGAACCGGCTTAAGCCGCGGTTAGGTTGGGCTCGGCAGTGGCTAGCCGTGGCTCAGCAGGGGGAGCGAAAGGCCACCAGTGGCAACCGGTTAGCCGGTCTAGCCGCTGGTGGGTTGCGTTGGTTTTCAGCCGCTGGCTGACACCACTAGCCGGCTATGTGGTGTCGGCTAGGCACTTTTTGGGCTCAAGATAATTTTAAACACGGGTTCGAGGCTCGGAAATTTATAAAAGCAGTTTATTATTTTAATTAAATTATTTTCAAGACTATTTAATTTAACTAAAAATATGACTTAGGTTTTAACTATTAAAATTAATATTTCATGATTTAACCTAAGTATCTTATTAGCCTAGTTTAATTAAAACATGTTTATTTTAATTAAATTCGTATAACCTATAATTTATTAAATTGACCATGTTAAATATTTAATAAGCTATAACGTTTAAACCATGACTTGTATTTCTACTAATAAGCTTTAACTTATATTTTTAGCTTAATAACCCAGCTTATTTCTAATTATGGAAACTTACTATTTTGGAAACTTTCTATTTTTAGAAATTTACTATTTTAGAAAACCTACTATTTTTAGAAAGTTACTTAGTATTACAATACAAGAATTATAATACCTTATTACATGAATAATAAACAACAGAATACCAGAATAACTATAGTTCACACTTAAAACAGTTAAAACATGACAAAACATGAATAATAAGCTAAGAACACACAGAACCAGTAAAACACATGTATCTCAGACAACTCATACACGTCCATATATGTAGTATTATCCGTCAAGGCAGAGTAGGTTCTTCAGCGTTTCCGTTAGCTTCTACTGGACACAAGGTACGGATTTTCCGTCCTTCGGTAAGGACAATCTCTTCCTTCATTAGGATTTCCCGTATGCAGCTAACTGTTTTCCCACTAGTTACAGATTTAAATGCTTATGTTTTATTAGTTACCTTAGCCATATACATGCATGCCAGTTACACCTTGTTATGGAGGTACCATAACTATAACACTAGAGGCACCAGTGTTATGACTTCACCATGGCGGAGTGATAGCTCGTGGCGTTCCTTCAGTTTATTTGGCCTTTATTATTATTATATTATCATGTGGGGCGTATGGGTGCATCCTAGTTACAGTTTCAGTCAGGATTTCATGGTGAATGTGGTGTGTGCCTTACATCCTTCACAAGGGGTTGATCCCTCCTACCTAGACCATATTAATTAGAGGCATCCCCTCTAATTGCATGACGAGATCACCCGTCCAAGTATTCATGCACGTTGTTGACCTCATGACCTATATTGGCTTTTGGTATATTAAACTAATACAGATTTTTATAAGTGAACATAAGCTATGTTTTCATAACTAAAACCAGTAAACATGTTATACGTCTAGGTTTCCCAAGACTTATTTATTTCCGCTGCCATTCATGCTTTATATGCTCTTTATATTCTTTCATTATTCTATGTCTTTTCATGCTTTATTGTATATCCGTGCACTGGGAGTTATGCTCAGCCGTTTTCCATTTCCATGTTTCCAAACGGCAGGTACCCAAGGTCGCAAGTAGGATCTCAAGAGTATGTGCATTTGGAAGCTATCCAACCTTCTATATCTTATGCATTTATCATACTTTATCTTTCTTTATTTCATGTTGGACATCGTTTAGTCCTTTTCTTTACAGTACTTATAATTGCTTGTGTTTGAGTTACTTGGACTACCGATGTTTGTTTCCGGTATTTTCTTTCATGGTCATGAATGTTTAGACATTTACCTTGAATGCTTTGATGACACGTATATTACTGTGATAAATTCATTTTACCAAATGGGGTGTTACATGTGTGTTTTTTTCCACTTTAAAAGGAGCTTGTGGACTATTGTAGTGAACTCTCGAGTTGGGTACTCGAGGAGTGGAGTTGTGCGAAAAAGAACTTCGTAACTGAACTACTATAAATCATCGTGTTGGGTTTACACCTCTTACATTTTTGCGGTTTACGTATGTATTTACCTTTATGCTTGCATCTTGTATTGATGTGTTTATGTGTGCTGTTGTTTAATATTCTTATAGTCATTAACTATATTCAACACATTTCATATTAAGCTAACAAACTGGGTTAGCTCAATTGACCACCAAGGTTCCACTAAATGGTTTTTTTAGGGAGTTTGTTTCTCTGGAGGTATTGGGTTCAAGACCTGTCAAGAGGCCTTTTCCTCTCAGGCGAAACAGACAAGGAATTTCCCATAACTAGGCGAGGGTTCAAGGAAGGCATACTGTCCGCTTGGATGTTACTGCACGACTCGACCCGATAACCACTAACATGTCGTTTTAAAAATAATAATAATAATCATAAGAAACATATTCCCCCACCCCTACGGTTTCTACATCATCGTTCTTAGTATTGCCATATCTCTACATTGTCATATTCATCAGTTTGGTGTCAAGGTTGCTTTCTTGAAAGGTTATCTAGCTAACTAAGGAGGTTTATATGAAACAACTTCATTGTTATGTCAATACCTCACATCCTAATTACGTGTGTCGTCTTTAGGCTCTTTATGGTGTCAAACAAGCACCACTTGCATGGTACCAACGATTTTCCGTCTATATCTCCTCTCTTGGATTTTGTAGTCGTAAATCTAACAATTTTCTTTTCATGTATCGTAGTGGTCGTGATACCATCTACTATATGTCGATGATATCAGTCTTACAACCTCGCCACCTGATTCGGTTTGTCGAGTTCTTTTGCACTTATCTTCTCAGTTTGCCATGATTGATCTTGAAAATTTTGTATTTTCTTGGAATACATATATTGTTCGCCCTTTTCAACAAGGTTTATTTCTTGCTTAGTATTCAATTGCTCGTGCGATTATCTCATGTGCTGGCATGGAATCTTGTAATCCGTGCAGCTCTTGTTGATACTAAATCAAAGCTCAAGTCTAGTGGAAATGTCGTTTTTGATCTTACACTCAATCGTAGCCTTGTAGGTGCATTACACTATCTTACCTTTACTTGTCTAGTATTCATTATGTTGTTCAACAAGTATGTCTTTTCATGCATCACATATAAATTCACTTAAATCCATTATGTGTTACTTACAATGGACATTATCTCTTGGTCTCTTTCTCCGTCCTTCCTTGGTTGATCGGATTATCCCTTATACCGATACTGGTTGTGCGGGTTGTCCTGAGACACATAAATCTACTTCGGGTTTTTGTCTCTTTCTTGGTGATAATCTTATCCCTTGGCCTTCTAAGCGACAACATATTGTCTCTCGTTCAATTCTAGTGCGGAAGCTAATATAGGAGGGGTGTGGCAAATTTTATTTTTGAAACAACTTAGGTACGTAGCTCGGTCTATTGTTGTCTTTTGCGATATGTGTTGGTGAAAATAAGGTAAATGGAACAAAATCAATGTCAGACATTCTCCTAATTCGAGGATAACATGGAGGTGCAAATCAATAAACCAACTTATGAATTTATGGGTAACAATAGTGAACAAATATGTACTTTGTGTTGACATATCATAATCGAAATTTTTGAGCCTTCACACTTTGCCATTTCAAATACAAAAATGCTAATTCCTGTTGCATATTCTTCCTACAAATTCTCTTACACACTGGATCCTGACATTTGACAGAATTGACGGTTTAGATTTGAAGAAATAATGAGTGGAAAAAATCTATATTCTATAATTGTGTGTAGGAAAATTTGTAGGAGGATTTAAGAATGCTCTTTCAAATATACAAATATGAATTTTAGGAAAAATGATATATTTCCTAAATTTCCTTTATATTAATTGCACAAAAAAAATTTGTTGTGTATTGTATCATTCTTTTCGAGATTACATTCCCATAAAGTAAAACTGGCAATTTTGTACTTAATTTCTAATAATTAGCATAACTATAATTGAAATAAATACAAAGATTAATACTATAGTTTTGTAGTTGTGTTGATCGCATTCAACACTTGCATTGCTTATACATCTTTTTGACAAACAGTGTTTGCAGACCAACCCACCCCAAACAAAAAGGTCACTTGTGTTTTTGCCAAACCATTCATAATTTTAAACTATAAGCTTCATTCTAATTTAAGACCTAGAATGATATTTGTTCAAAAATTCAATCACAATTATCACATTCAATAGTTTATGTTCCACTTAAATTCTGACTATTTTCCTTTTAACCTACATCAAATAAAATAATCTATAACTTAAATGAATATAGCCCAAAGCCTCTTGTTACTTATTATATAGAAGGACTAAGGCGAGAGCTTATAAGTCAACTTTCCGTCAATGTGCACAAGGACTTCTATAGCAATATGACAGTCCGCCCACTAACCGACATATAGACAACTATAGAAAGTACAGTATTGAATAAAGTGAAGCAATTTCTAGGTAATCTTACTTCATCGATCTTACCTTTTTAAGTTAACATTTATAGTACTATCTACACATGGATCTCCCTCCTTCAACGCCGGAGTGATTCCTTAAAAGTGATGCTACAAATTCACATTGTTAATGTCAATGACCTACTCATAATATAAATTAAATAACTATATGCTATAATCAAGTTTTTTTACATGGCTAAGGATTGAACATACAATATGTTTCCTCATCACATACTAAACACAAGCCAATATATTTAAAGAGAGAAAAAGAGAGATCAATGGGACACATTTTCTCCTCAAAATAATTATGCACAAGCTTATGAGATTAGGAAGGAAACTGATTAAAGAACAATAAGATTGGAGTAAGTAATACATTACCTCAAGGTCCCCATCATGTTCATTCATGGCAAAAACATTCCATACTGCAACATAAGAAAGTTTAAGTAAGATTGGCGAGAGAGAGCCAATTTGGGATAAGGAAATCTCTATAGAAACTTGCAAAAAGGATATACCTTCTGAATGACATGGTCACGTCCTTATATCGAGCATTGATCATTGGCATATGCTGAGGAATTAGAGTAGATGCACTACAACAAATTTAGTGTTTGTTCACCCTTTTTTCTTCGCACTTTAAAAGCGTGAACTTTATTTGTAAAATATTCACACTTGTAAGTGTGAAGTATTAAAAAATGTGAAGTATTTAAAAGTTCACACATACAAGTGTGAACTATTAAAAAGTTCACACGTAAAAGTGTGAAGCATTAAAAATCTTCACATTTAAAACTGTGAAGTTATTTGTTATACCCAATTTGTTCACACCAAAAACACTAATGGAATGGTGAACTTTTTAAATTCACACATTTTAAAGTGTAAACAAGTGGCATAATAAGCGTGAAAAACCCATCAATTTGTTGTAGTAATGCTAACCTATTTTGACCATCGTTGTTTTAATGATGAACTTAAAATTATATTTGGTAATTAGATGCAAGGTAAACTCTATAGAAACTTGCAAAGAGGATATACCTTCCGGTAAGACATGTTCACGTCCTTCTCCAATCGAGGGTTGGTCATTGACATGTGATGAGGAATAAGAGTAGATGCTAACATCTTTTGACCATCGTTGTTCTGATGATGAAATAAAGTGTAGCAATTAAACATGGTAATAAGCAAGCATGTAACAATGCTTATAGATATATAATGAGAAATCTTTCGGTTAAAAAGGTCTACAATACAAACCTCATAAAAGCTCTTAAAAAATATAGCCAGCTTCAACTATTGCTTGCTTGAAGACCATAAAATAATTTGCAAGCTTGAACTCGGGCTTGGTTCGACCTCTCGCTATGTTTGGGGCTGTTGTTGAAGCTTCACCATAGGATGCCACCTTACTATGCAATTAAGCACTTATAAAACTATATAAACACACAATATTTACATAGATATACTTGTATAAATGAACCTAAGAGAGTGGGCATCAATAATAAGTAAATATAAGTTGTTAACAATTCAAAAAGCACAAAACATTACTCATACATGTCAACAACATCAACTACTGCAAGTAATTCAAGACTAATATCCAACTTTGCATCAAATGACGAATCTAAGTGATGCTGAATTATATTTGATCACAGACACCATTGAAGTAAATCCTGAACACCACGCCTACGACCTACTCTTTATTATACGGATTGCTATTTTTGAAACGTACTTCGTATTTAACTTTAACTTAATATATTTTATACAATCAACTCACCTACCCCTATACATCAAACATCACACATCACACATTTTGCACACACCAGTGTGAATTTTTTACGGATGGGCCTTGGGTCTAGTTGACTCACTACCACCAGGCCTACGACCCTCTTTTTATTATACGGATTGCTATTTTTGAAACGTACTTCGTATTTAACTTTAATTTAATATATTTTATACAATCAACTACCCCTATACATAAAACATCACACATCACACATTTTGCACACTCCAATGTGAATTTTTTATGGAAGGGCATTAGGTCTACTCGAGTCACATACCACCATGCCTACGACCTACTTTTTATTATACGGATTGCTATTTTTGAAACGTTCTTCGTATTTAACTTTAAATTAATATATTTTATAGAATCAACTCACCTACCCCTATACATCAAACATCAAACATAACACATTTTGCACACTCCAATGTGAATTTTTTATGGATGGGCCTTGGGTCTACTTGACTCACATACCATCAGGCCTACAAACTACTTTTTATTATATGGATTGCTATTTTTGAAACGTACTTCGTATTTAACTTAAATTTAATATATTTTATACAATCAACTCACCTACCCCTATTCATCAAACATCACACATCACACATTTTTCACACTCCAATGTGAATTTTTTATGGATACACCTTGGGTCTACTTGACTCACATACCACCAGGCCTACGACCTACTTTCTATTATACGGATTGCTATTTTTGAAACGTACTTCGTATTTAACTTTAATTTAATATATTTTATACACTCAATTCACCTACCCCAATACATCACATATCACACATCACAAATTTTGCACAATCCAATGAGAATTTTTTATGGATGGGCCTTAGGTCTACTTGACTCACATACCACCAGGCTTAAGACCTACTTTTTATTATACAGATTGCTATTTTTGAAACGTACTTCGTATTTAACTTTAATTTAATATACAATCAAATCACCTACCCCTATACATCAAACATCCGATATCACATAGTTTGAACACTCCAATGTGAATTTATTATGGATGGGCATAGGGTCTATTTGACTCACATACCACCAGACCTACGACCAACTTTTTATTATACTAATTGCTATTTTTAAAACGTACTTCGAATTTAAGTTTAATTTAATATATTTTATACAATCAACTCACCTACCCCTATTCATCAAACATCACACATCACACATTTTGCACACTCTAGTGTGATTTTTTTATGGATAGGCCTTGGGTCTACTTGACTCACATACCATCAGGCCTACGACCTACTTTTTATAATACGGATTGCTATTTTTGAAACGTAATTCGTATTTAACTTTAACTTAATATATTTTATACAATCGACTCACCTACCCTTATACATCAAACATCACATATCACACATTTTGCACACTCCAACGTGAATTTTTTATAGATGGGCCTTGGGTCTACTTGACTCACATACCACCAGGCATATGACCTACTTTTTATTATATGAATTGCTATTTTTGAAACGTACTTCGTATTTAACTTTAATTTAATATATTTTATACAATCAACTCACCTACCCTTATACATAAAACATCACACATCACACATTTTGCACACACTAATGTGAATTTTTTATGGATGGGCCTTGGGTCTACTTAACTCACATACCACCAGGCCTACGACCTAGTTTTTATTATACGGATTGCTATTTTTGAAACTTACTTTGTATTTAACTTTAATTTAATATATTTTATACAATCAACTCACCTACCCCTATACATCAAACATCACACATCACACATTTTGCACACATCAATGTGAATTTTTTATGGATGGGCCTTGGGTCTACTTGACTCACATACCACCAGGCCTACGACCTACCTTTTATTATACGAATTGCTATTTTTGAAACGTACTTCGTATTTAACTTTAATTTAATATATTTTATACAATCAACTCACCTACCCATATACATCAAACATCACACATCACACATTTTGCACACTCCAATGTTTTTTTTGGATGGGCCTTGGGTCTACTTGACTCACATACCATCAGGCCAACGACCTACTTTTTATTATATGGATTGCTATTTTTGAAACGTACTTCGTATTTAAGTTTAATTTAATATATTTTATTCAATCAACTCACCTACCTCTATACATCAAACATCACACATAACACATTTTGCACACTCCAATGTGATTTTTATTGATGGGCCTTGGGTCTACTTGACACATATACCACCAGGCCTACGACCTACTTTTTAATATATGGATTGCTATTTTTGAAACGTACTTCATATTTAACTTTAGTTTAATATATTTATACAATCAACTCACCTATCCCTATACATAAAACATCACACATCACACATTTTGTACAATCAAATGTGAATTTTTTATGGATGGGCCTTGGGTCTACATGACTCACATACCGCCAGGCCTACGACCTACTTTTTATTATACGGATTGCTATTTTTGAAACGTAATTCGTATTTAACTTTAATTTTATATATTTTATACAATCAACTCACATACCCCTATACATCAAACATCACACATCAAACATTTTGCACATTCCAATGTGAATTTTTTATGGATGGGCCTTGGCTCTACTTGAGTCACATACCACCAGGCCTACGACCTACTTTTTATTATACGGATTGCCATTTTTAAAACGTACTTCGTATTTAACTTTAATTTAATATATTTTGTACAATCAACTCACCTACCTCTATACATCAAACATCACACATCACACATCACAAATTTTGCACACTCCAATGTGAATTTTTTATGGATGAGCCTTGCATCTACTTGACTCACATACCACCAGGCTACGACCTACTTTTTATTATACGGATTCCTATTTTTGAAATGTACTTCGTATTTAACTTTAATTTAATATATTTATACAATCAACTCACCTACCCCTATACATCAAACATCACACATCACACATTTTGCACCCTCCAATGTGATTTTTTTATGGATGTGCCTTGGGTCTACTTGACTCACATACCATCAGGCCTACGACCTACTTTTTATTATACGGATTGCTATTTTTGAAACGAATTCGTATTTAACTTTAATTTAATATATTTTATACAATCAACTCACTTAGCCCTATACATCAAACATCACATCTTACATTTTGTGCACTCCAATGTGAATTTTTTTATGGATGGGCCTTGGGTCTACTAGACTCACATAACACGAGGCCCACGACCTACTTTTTATTATACGGATTGCTATTTTTGGAACGTACATTGTAATTAACTTTAATTTAATATATTTTATACACTCAACTCACCTACCCCTATACATCAAACATCACACATCACACATTTTGCACACTCCAATGTGAATTTTTTATGGATGGGCCTAGGGTCTACTTGACTCACATACCACCAGGCCTACGACCTACTTTTTATTATAAGGATTGCTTTTTTTTGAAACGTACTTCGTATTTAACTTTAATTTAATATATTTTATACAATCAACTCACCTACCCCTATACATCAAACATCACACATCATACATTTTTCACACTCAAGTGTGATTTTTTATGGATAGGCCTTGGGTCTACTTGACTCATATACCACCAGACCTAAGACCTACTTTTTATTATACGGATTACTATTTTTGAAATGTACCTCGTTGTCAATTTTAATTTAATATATTTTATACAATCAAATCACTTACCCCTATACGTCAAACATCACACATCACACATTTTGCACACTCCAATGTGAACTTTTTATGGATAGGCATTGGGTCTACTTGACTCACATACCACCACGCCTACGACCTACTTTTTATTATACGAATTGCTATTTTTGAAACGTACTTCGAAGTTAACTTTAATTTAATATATTTTATACTATCAACTCACCTACCCCTATACATCAAACATTACACATCACATATTTTACACACTCCAGTGTGATCTTTTTATGGATGGGCCTTGGGTCTACTTGACTCACATACCACCAGGCCTACGACCTACTTTTTTATATACGGATTGCTATTTTTGAAACGTACTTTGTATTTAACTTTCATTTAATATATTTTTCACAATCAACTCACCTACCCCTATACATCAAATGTCACAAATCACACATTTTGCACACTCAAGTGTGATTTTTTATGGATGGGCCTTGGGTCTACTTGACTCACATACCATCAGGCCTACGACCTACTTTTTATTATATCGATTGCTATTTTTTAAACGTACTTTGTATTTAACATTAATTTAATAGATTTTATACAAGCAACTCACCTACCCTATACATCAAACATCACACATGACACATTTTGCACACTCCAATGTGAAGTTTTTATGGATGGGCCTTGGGTTTACTTGGCTTACATACCACCAGGCCTACGACCTAATTTTTATTATACGGATTGCTATTTTTGAAACGTACTTCGTATTTAACCTTAATTTAATATATTTTATACAATCAACTCACCTACCCCTATACATCAAACATCACACATCACAAATTTTGCACTCCAACGTGAATTTTTATGGATGCGCCTTGGGTCTACTTGACTCATATACCATCAGGCCTACGACCTACTTTTTATTATAAGGATTGCTATTTTTTAAACGTACTTCGTATTTAACTTTAGTTTTATATATTTCATACAATCAACTCACCTACCCCTATACATCAAACATCACACATCACACATTTTGCACATTCCATTGTGAATTTTTTATGGATGCGCCTTGGGTCTACTTGACTCACATACCACCAGGCCTACGACCTACTTTTTATTATACAGATTGTTACTTTTGAACTGTACTTTGTATTTAACTTTAATTTAACATATTTTATACAATCAACTCACCTACCGCTATACATCAAACATTACACATCACACGTTTTGCACACTCCGGTGTGATTTTTTTATGGATGGGCCTTGGGTCTGCTTGACTCACATACCACCAGGCCTAAAACCTACTTTTTATTATAAGGATTGCTATTTTTGAAACGTACTTCGTATTTAACTTTAATTTAATATATTTTATACAATCAAATCACCTACCCCTATACATCAAACATCACACATCACATATTTTGAACACTCCAATGTGAATTTTTTATGGATGGGCATTGGGTCTACTTGACTCACATACCACCAGGCCTACGACCTACTTTTTATTATACGAATTGCTATTTTTAAAACGTACTTCGAATTTAAGTTTAATTTAATATATTTTATACAATCAACTCACCTACACCTATTCATCAAACATCACACATCACACATTTTGCACACTCGAGTGTGATTTTTTTATGGATAGGCCTTGGGTCTACTTGACTCACATACCATCAGGCATACGACCTACTTTTTATTATACGGAATGCTATTTTTGAAACGTACTTCTTATTTAACTTTAATTTAATATATTTTATACAATCAATTCACCTACCCCGATACATCAAACATCACACATCACATATTTTGAACACTCCAATGTGAATTTTTTATGGATGGGCATTGGGTCTACTTGACTCACATACCACCAGGCCAACGACCTACTTTGTATTATACGAATTGCTATTTTTAAAACATACTTCTTATTTAAGTTTAATTTTAATATATTTTATACAATCAACTCACCTACTCCCATTCATCAAACATCACACATGACACATTTTGCACACTCCAGTGTGATTTTTTTATGGATAGGCCTTGGGTCTACTTGACTCACATACCATCAGGCCTAAAACCTACTTTTTATTATACGCATTGCTATTTTTGAAACGTACTTTGTATTTAACTTTAATTTAATATATTTTATACAATCAACTCACCTACCGCTATACATCAAACATCACACATCATATATTTTGCACACTCCAATGTGAATTTTTTATGGATGGGCCTTGGGTCTACTTGACTCACATACCACCAGGCCTACGAGTTACTTTTTATTATACAAATTGCTATTTTTAAAACGTACTTCGAATTTAAGTTTAATTTAATATATTTTATACAATCAACTCACCTAAACCTATTCATCAAACATCACACATCACACATTTTGCACACTCTAGTGTGATTTTTTTATGGATTGGCCTTGGGTCTACTTGACTCACATACCATCAGGCCAACCACCTACTTTTTATTATACGGATTGCTATTTTTGAAACATACTTCGTATTTAACTTTAATTTAATATATTTTATACAATCAACACACCTACCCCTATACATCAAACATCACACATCACACATTTTGCACATTCCAATGTGAATTTTTTATGGATGGGCCTTGGGTCAACTTGACTCACATACCACCAGGCCTACGACCTACTTTTTATTATACGGATTGCTATTTTGAAACGTACTTCGTATTTAAATTTAATTTAATATATTTTATACAATCAACTCACCTACCCTTATACATCAAACATTACACATCACACATTTTGCACACTCTAGTGTGATCTTTTTATGGATAGGCCTTGGGTCTACTTGACTCACATACCATCAGGCCTACCACCTATTTTTTATTATACGGATTGCTATTTTTGAAACGTACTTCGTTTTTAACTTTAATTTAATATATTTTATACAATCAACAAACCTACCCTTATACATCAAACATCACACATCACACATTTTGCACATTCCAATGTGAATTTTTTATAGATGGGCCTTGGGTCTGCCCGACTCACATACCACCAGACCTACGACCTACTTTTTATTATACGGATTGCCATTTTTGAAACGCACTTCGTATTTAACTTTAATTTAATATATTTTATACAATCACCTCACCTACCTCTATACATCAAACATCACACATCACAAATTTTGCACACTCCAATGTGAATTTCTTATGGATGGACCTTGGGTCTACTTGACTAACATACCACCAGGCCTACAACCTAGCTTTTATATACGGATTGCTATTTTTGAAACGTACATCGTCTTTAACTTTAATTTAATATATTTTATACATTCAACTCAAATACCCCTATACATCAAACATTTTGCATACTCCGATCTGAATTTTTTATGGATGGGCCTTGGGTCTGCTTGACTCACATACCACCAGGCCTAATACCTACTTTTTACTATAAGGATTGCTATTTCTTAAACGTACTTCGTATTTAACTTTAATTTAATATATTTTTTACAATCAAATCACCTACCCCTATACATCAAACATCACACATCATATGTTTTGAACACTCCAATGTGAATTTTTTATGGATGGGCATTGGGTCTACTTGACTCACATACCACCAGGCCTACGACCTACTTTTTATTATACGAATAGCTATTTTTTAAACGTACTTCGAATTTAAGTTTAATTTAATATATTTTATACAATCAACTCACCTACCCCTATTCATCAAACATCACACATCACACATTTTACACACTCCAGTGTGATTTTTTATGGATAGGCCTTGGGTCTACTTGACTCACATACCATCAGGCATACGACCTTCTTTTTATTATACGGATTGCTATTTTTATAACGTACTTCGTATTTAACTTTAATTTAATATATTTTATACAATCAAATCACCTACCCCTATACATCAAACATCACACATCACATATTTTGCACACTCGAATGTGAATTTTTTATGGATGAGCCTTGGGACTACTTGACTCACATACCACCAGGCCTACGACCTACTTTGTATTATACGAATTGCTATTTTTAAAACATACTTCGGATTTAAGTTTAATTTTAATATATTTTATACAGTCAACTCACCCACTCCCATTCATCAAACATGACACATGACACATTTTGCACACTCCAGTGTGATTTTTTTTATGGATAGGCCTTGGGTCTACTTGACTCACATACCATCAGGCCTACGACCTACTTTTTATTATACGGATTGCTATTTTTGAAACGTATTTCGTATTTAACTTTAATTTAATATATTTTATACAATCAACTCACCTACCCCTATACATCAAACATCACACATCATGCATTTTGCACACTCAAGTGTGATTTTTTATGGATAGGCCTTGGGTCTACTTGACTCACATACCACCAGACCTAAGACCTACTTTTTATTATACAGATTACTATTTTTGAAATGTACGTCGTTGTCAATTTTAATTTAATATATTTTATACAATCAAATCACTTACCCCTATACGTCAAACATCACACATCACACATTTTGCACACTCCAATGTGAACTTTTTATGGATAGGCATTGGGTCTACTTGAATCACATACCACCACGCCTACGACCTACTTTTTATTATACGAATTGCTATTTTTGAAACGTACTTCGAAGTTAACTTTAATTTAATATATTTTATACTATCAACTCACCTACCCCTATACATCAAACATTACACATCACATATTTTGCACACTCCAGTGTGATCTTTTTATGGATGGGCCTTGGGTCTACTTGACTCACATACCACCAGGCCTACGACCTACTTTTTTATATACGGATTGCTATTTTTGAAACGTACTCCGTATTTAACTTTAATTTAATATATTTTACACAATCAACTCACCTACCCCTATACATCAAATGTCACAAATCACACATTTTGCACACTCAAGTGTGATTTTTTACGGATGGGCCTTGGGTCTACTTGACTCATATACCATCAGGCCTACGACCTACTTTTTATTATATCGATTGCTATTTTTTAAACGTACTTTGTATTTAACTTTAATTTAATAGATTTTATACAATCAACTCACCTACCCTATACATCAAACATCACACATGACACATTTTGCACACTCCAATGTGATTTTTTTATGGATGGGCCTTAGGTCTACTTGACTCACATACCACCAGGCCTACGAGTTACTTTTTATTATACAAATTGCTATTTTTAAAACGTACTTCGAATTTAAGTTTAATTTAATATATTTTATACAATCAACTCACCTAAACATATTTATCAAACATCACACATCACACATTTTGCACACTATAGTGTGATTTTTTTATGGATTGGCCTTGGGTCTACTTGACTCACATACCATCAGGCCTAACACCTACTTTTTATTATACGGATTGCTATTTTTGAAACATATTTCGTATTTAACTTTAATTTAATATATTTTATACAATCAACACACCTACCCCTATACATCAAACATCACACATCACACATTTTGCACATTCCAATGTGAATTTTTTTATAGATGGGCCTTGGGTCAACTTGACTCACATACCACAAGGCCTACGACCTACTTTTTATTATACGGATTGCTATTTTGAAACGTACTTCGTATTTAAATTTAATTTAATATATTTTATACAATCAACTCACCTACCCCTATACATCAAACATTACACATCACACATTTTGCACACTCCAGTGTGATCTTTTTATGGATAGGCCTTGGGTCTACTTGACTCACATACCATCAGGCCTACCACCTATTTTTTATTATACGGATTGCTATTTTTGAAACGTACTTCGTATTTAACTTTAATTTAATATATTTTATATAATAAACAAACCTACCCTTATACATCAAACATCATACATCACACATTTTGCACATTCCAATGTGAATTTTTTATAGATGGGCCTAGGGTCTGCCCGACTCACATACCACCAGACCTACGACCTACTTTTTATTTTACGGATTGCCATTTTTGAAACGTACTTCGTATTTAACTTTAATTTAATATATTTTATACAATCAACTCACCTACCTCTATACATCAAACATCACACATCACAAATTTTGCACACTCCAATGTGAATTTCTTATGGATGGACCTTGGGTCTACTTGACTCACATACCACCAGGCCTACAACCTAACTTTTATATACGGATTGCTATTTTTGAAACGTACATCGTCTTTAACTTTAATTTAATATATTTTATACATTCAACTCAACTACCCCTATACATTAAACATTTTGCATACTCCGATCTGAATTTTTTATGGATGGGCCTTGGGTCTGCTTGACTCACATACCACCAGGCCTAAGACCTACTTTTTACTATAAGGATTGCTATTTCTGAAACGTACTTCGTATTTAACTTTAATTTAATATATTTTATACAATCAAATCACCTACCCCTATACATCAAACATCACACATCATATGTTTTGAACACTCCAATGTGAAATTTTTATGGATGGGCATTGGGTCTACTTTACTCACATACCACCAGGCCTACGACCTACTTTTTATTATACGAATAGCTATTTTTAAAACGTACTTCGATTTTAAGTTTAATTTAATATATTTTATACAATCAACTCACCTACCCCTATTCATCAAACATCACACATCACACATTTTACACACTCCAGTGTGATTTTTTATGGATAGGCCTTGGGTCTACTTGACTCACATACCATCAGGCATACGACCTTCTTTTTATTATACGGATTGCTATTTTTATAACGTACTTCGTATTTAACTTTAATTTAATATATTTTATACAATCAAATCACCTACCCCTATACATCAAACATCACACATCACACATTTTGCACACTCGAATGTGAATTTTTTATGGATGTGCCTTGGGTCTACTTGACACACATACCATCAGGCCTACGACCTACTTTGTATTATACGAATTGCTATTTTTAAAACATACTTCGGATTTAAGTTTAATTTTAATATATTTTATACAGTCAACTCACCAACTCCCATTCATCAAACATGACACATGACACATTTTGCACACTCCAGTGTGATTTTTTTTATGGATAGGCCTTGGGTCTACGTGACTCACATACCATCAGGCCTACGACCTACTTTTTATTATACGGATTGCTATTTTTGAAACGTACTTCGTATTTAACTTTAATTTAATATATTTTATACAATCAACTCACCTACCCCTATACATCAAACATCACACATCATGCATTTTTCACACTCAAGTGTGATTTTTTATAGATAGGCCTTGGGTCTACTTGACTCACATACCACCAGACCTAAGACCTACTTTTTATTATACAGATTACTATTTTTGAAATGTACCTCGTTGTCAATTTTAATTTAATATATTTTATACAATCAAATCACTTACCCCTATACGTCAAACATCACACATCACACATTTTGCACACTCTAATGTGAACTTTTTATGGATAGGCATTGGGTCTACTTGACTCACATACCACCACGCCTACGACCTACTTTTTATTATACGAATTGCTATTTTTGAAACGTACTTCGAAGTTAACTTTAATTTAATATATTTTACACAATCAACTCACCTACCCCTATACATCAAATGTCACAAATCACACATTTTGCACACTCAAGTGTGATTTTTTATGGATGGGTCTTGGGTCTACTTGACTCACATACCATCAGGCCTACGACCTACTTTTTATTATATCGATTGCTATTTTTTAAACGTACTTTGTATTTAACTTTAATTTAATAGATTTTATACAATCAACTCACCTACCCTATACATCAAACCTCACACATGACACATTTTGCACACTCCAATGTGAATTTTTTATGGATGGGCCTTGGGTCTACTTCGCTTACATACCACCAGGCCTACGACCTACTTTTTATTATACGGATTGCTATTTTTGAAACGTACTTCGTATTTAACCTTAATTTAATATATTTTATACAATCAACTCACCTACCCCTATACATCAAACATCACACATCACAAATTTTGCACTCCAAGGTGAACTTTTTATGGGTGCGCCTTGGGTCTACTTGACTCACATACCAATAGTCCTACGACCTATTTTTTATAATAAGGATTGCTATTTTTTAAACGTACTTCGTATTTAACTTTAATTTTATATATTTCATACAATCAACTCACCTACCCCTATACATCAAACATCACACATCACACATTTTGCACATTCCATTGTGAATTTTTTATGGATGCGCCTTGGGTCTACTTGACTCACATACCACCAGGCCTACGACCTACTTTTTATTATACAGATTGTTATTTTTGAACTGTACTTTGTATTTAACTTTAATTTAACATATTTTATACAATCAACTCACCTACCGCTATACATCAAACATTACACATCACACATTTTGCACACTCCGGTGTGATTTTTTTATGGATGGGCCTTGGGTCTGCTTGACTCACATACCACCAGGCCTAAGACCTACTTTTTATTATAAGGATTGCTATTTTTGAAACGTACTTCGTATTTAACTTTAATTTAATATATTTTATACAATCAAATCACCTACCCCTATACATCAAACATCACACATCACATATTTTGAACACTCCAATGTGAATTTTTTATGGATGGGCATTGGGTCTACTTGACTCACATACCACCAGGCCTACGACCTACTTTTTATTATACGAATTGCTATTTTTAAAACGTACTTCGAATTTAAGTTTAATTTAATATATTTTATACAATCAACTCACCTACACCTATTCATCAAACATCACACATCACACATTTTGCACACTCCAGTGTGATTTTTTTATGGATAGGCCTTGGGTCTACTTGACTCACATACCATCAGGCATACGACCTACTTTTTATTATACGGAATGCTATTTTTGAAACGTACTTCTTATTTAACTTTAATTTAATATATTTTATACAATCAATTCACCTACCCCGATACATCAAACATCACACATCACATATTTTGAACACTCCAATGTGAATTTTTTATGGATGGGCATTGGGTCTACTTGACTCACATACCACCAGGCATATGACCTACTTTTTATTATACGGATTGCTATTTTTGAAAAGTCCTTCGTATTTAACTTTAATTTAATATATTTTATACAATCAACTCACCTACCCTTATACATCAAATTGCACACTCCAATGTGAATTTTTTATGGATGGGCCTTGGATCTACTTGACTCACATACTACCAAGCCTACAACCTACTTTTTATTATACGGATTGCTATTTTTGAAACGTACTTTGTATTTAACTTTAATTTAATATATTTTATACAATCAACTCACCTACCGCTATACATCAAACATCACACATCATACATTTTGCACACTCCAATGTGAATTTTTTATGGATGGGCCTTGGGTCTACTTGACTCACATACCACCAGGCCTACGACCTACTTTTTATTATACGAATTGCTATTTTTAAAACGTACTTCGAATTTAAGTTTAATTTAATATATTTTATACAATCAACTCACCTAAACCTATTCATCAAACATCACACATCACACATTTTGCACACTCCAGTGTGATTTTTTATGGATAGGCCTTGGGTCTACTTGACTCACATACCATCACGCATACGACCTACTATTTATTATACGGATTGCTATTTTTTAAACGTACTTCGTATTTAACTTTAATTTAATATATTTTATACAATCAACTCACCTACCCCTATACATCAAACATCACACATCGCACATTTTGCACACTCGAATGTGAATTTTTTATGGATGGGCCTAGGGTCTACTTGACTCACATACCACCAGGTCTACGACCTACTTTGTATTATACGAATTGCTATTTTTAAAACATACTTCAGATTTAAGTTTAATTTTAATATATTTTATACAATCAACTCACCTACTCCCATTCATCAAACATCACACATGACACATTTTGCACACTCCAGTGTGATTTTTTTATGGATAGGCCTTGGGTCTAATTGACTCACATACCATCAGGCCTACAACCTACTTTTTATTATACGGATTGCTATTTTTGAAACGTACTTCGTATTTAACTTTAATTTAATATATTTTATACAATCAACTCACCTACCCCTATACATAAAACATCACACATCACTCATTTTGCACACTCCAATGTGAATTTTTTATGGATGGTCCTTGGGTCTACTTGACTCACATACCACCAGGCATATGACCTACATTTTATTATACGGATTGCTATTTTTGAAACGTCCTTTGTATTTAACTTTAATTTAATATATTTTATACAATCAACTCACCTACTCTTATACATCAAAAATCACACATCACACATTTTGCACACTCCAATGTGATTTTTTTATGGACGGGCCTTGGGTCTACTTGACTCACATACCACCAGGCCTACAACCTACTTTTTATTATACGGATTGCTATTTTTGAAACATACTTTGTATTTAACTTTAATTTAATATATTTTATACAATCAACTCACCTACCGCTATACATCAAACATCACACATCATATATTTTGCACACTCCAATGTGAATTTTTTATGGATGGGCCTTGGGTCTACTTTTTATTATACGAGCTACTTTTTATTATACGAATTGCTATTTTTAAAACGTACTTTGAATTTAAGTTTATTTTAATATATTTTATACAATCAACTCACCTAAACCTATTCATCAAACATCACACATCACACATTTTGCACACTCTAGTGGGATTTTTTATGGATTGGCCTTGGGTCTACTTGACTCACATACCATCAGGCCTACCACCTACTTTTTATTATACGGATTGCTATTTTTGAAACATACTTCGTATTTAACTTTAATTTAATATATTTTATACAATCAACACACCTACCTCTATACATCAAACATCACACATCACACATTTTGCACATTCCAATGTGAATTTTTTATGGATGGGCCTTGGGTCTACTTGACTCACATACCACCAGGCCTACGACCTACTTTTTATTATACGGATTGCTATTTGGAAACGTACTTCGTATTTAAATTTAATTTATGATATTTTATACAATCAAATCACCTACCCCTATACATCAAACATTACACATCACACATTTTGCACACTCCAGTGTGATCTTTTTATGGATAGGCCTTGGGTCTACTTGACTCACATACCATCAGGCCTACCACCTATTTTTTATTATACGGATTGCTATTTTCGAAACGTACTTCGTATTTAACTTTAATTTAATATATTTTATACAATCAACAAACCTACCCATATACATCAAACATCACACATCACACATTTTGCACATTCCAATGTGAGTTTTTTATGGATGGGCCTTGGGTCTGCTTGACTCACATACCACCAGGCCTACGACCTACTTTTTATTATACGGATTGCCATTTTTGAAACGTACTTCGTATTTAACTTTAATATAATATATTTTATACAATCAACTCACCTACCTCTATACATCAAACATCACACATCACAAATTTTGCACACTCCAATGTGAATTTCTTATGGATGGACCTTGGGTCTACTTGACTCACATACCAACAGGCCTACAACCTAACTTTTATATACGGATTGTTATTTTTGAAACGTACATCGTCTTTAACTTTAATTTAATATATTTTATACATTCAACTCAACTACCCCTATACATCAAACATCACACATCACACAATTTGCATACTCCGATCTGAATTTTTTATGGATGGGCCTTGGGTCTGCTTGACTCACATACCACCAGGCCTAAGACCTACTTTTTATTATAAGGATTGCTATTTCTGAAACGTACTTCGTATTTAACTTTAATTTAATATATTTTATACAATCAAATCACCTACCCCTATACATCAAACATCACACATCACATATTTTGAACACTCCAATGTGAATTTTTTATGGATGGGCATTGGGTCTACTTGACTCACATACCACCAGGCCTACGACCTACTTTTTATTATACGAATAGCTATTTTTAAAACGTACTTCGAATTTAAGTTTAATTTAATATATTTTATACAATCAACTCACCTACCCCTATTCATCAAACATCACAAATCACACATTTTACACACTCCAGTGTGATTTTTTTATGGATAGGCCTTGTGTCTACTTGACTCACATACCATCAGGTATACGACCTACTTTTTATTATACGGATTGCTATTTTTATAACGTACTTCGTATTTAACTTTAATTTAATATATTTTATACAATCAAATCACCTACCCCTATACATCAAACATCACACATCACACATTTTGCACACTCGAATGTGAATTTTTTATTGATGAGCCTTGGGTCTACTTGACTCACATACCACCAGGCCTACGACCTACTTTGTATTATACGAATTGCCATTTTTAAAACATACTTCGGATTTAAGTTTAATTTTAATATATTTTATACAGTCAACTCACCTACTCCCATTCATCAAACATCACACATGACACATTTTGCACACTACAGTGTGATTTTTTTTATGGATAGGCCTTGGGTCTACTTGACTCACATACCATCAGGCCTACGACCTACTTTTTATTATACGTATTGCTATTTTTGAAACGTACTTCGTATTTAACTTTAATTTAATATATTTTATACAATCAACTCACCTACCCCTATACATCAAACATCACACATCACACATTTTGCACACTCCAATGTGATTTTTTTATGGATGGTCCTTGGGTCTAATTGACTCACATACCACCAGGCATATGACCTACTTTTTATTATACAGATTGCTTTTTTGAAAAGTCTTTCGTATTTAACTTTAATTTAATATATTTTATACACTCAACTCACCTACCCTTATACATCAAACATCACACATCACACATTTTGCTCACTCCAATGTGAATTTTTTATGAATGGGCCTTGGGTCTACTTGACTCACATACCACCAGGCCTACAACCTACTTTTTATTATAAGGATTCCTATTTTTGAAACGTACTTTGTATTTAACTTTAATTTAATATATTTTATACAAACAACTCACCTACCGCTATACATGAAACATCACACATCATGCATTTTTCACACTCCAATGTGAATTTTTTATGGATGGGCCTTGGGTATACTTGACTCACATACCACCAGGCCTACGACCTACGACCTACTTTTTATTATACGAATTGCTATTTTTAAAACGTACTTTGAATTTAAGTTTAATTTAATATATTTTATACAATCAACTCACCTAAACCTATTCATCAAACATCACACATCACACAATTTGCACACTCCAGTGTGATTTTTTTATGGATAGGCCTTGGGTCTACTTGACTCACATACCATCAGGCCTACCACCTACTTTTTATTATACGGATTGCTATTTTTGAAACATACTTCGTATTTAACTTTAATTTAATAAATTTTATACAATCAACACACCTACCCCTATACGTCAAACATCACACATCACACATTTTTCACATTCCAATGTGAATTTTTTATGTATGGGCCTTGGGTCCACTTGACTCACATACCACCAGGCCTACGGCCTACTTTTTATTATACGGATTGCTATTTTGAAACGTACTTCGTATTTAAATTTAATTTAATATATTTTATACAATCAACTCACCTACCCCTATACATCAAACATTACACATCACACATTTTGCACACTCCAGTGTGATCTTTTTATGGATAGGCCTTGGGTCTGACTCACATACCATCAGGCCTACCACCTACTTTTTATTATACGGATTGCTATTTTTGAAACGTACTTCGTATTTAACTTTAATTTAATATATTTTATACAATCAACACACCTACCCCTATACATCAAACATCACATATCACACATTTTGCACACTCCAGTGTGATTTTTTATGGATGGGCCTTGGGTCTGCTTGACTCACATACCATCAGGCATACGACCTACTTTTTATTATACGGAATGCTATTTTTGAAACGTACTTCTTATTTAACTTTAATTTAATATATTTTATACAATCAATTCACCTACCCCGATACATCAAACATCACACATCACATATTTTGAACACTCCAATGTGAATTTTTTATGGATGGGCATTGGGTCTACTTGACTCACATACCACCAGGCATATGACCTACTTTTTATTATACGGATTGCTATTTTTGAAAAGTCCTTCGTATTTAACTTTAATTTAATATATTTTATACAATCAACTCACCTACCCTTATACATCAAATTGCACACTCCAATGTGAATTTTTTATGGATGGGCCTTGAATCTACTTGACTCACATACTACCAAGCCTACAACCTACTTTTTATTATACGGATTGCTATTTTTGAAACGTACTTTGTATTTAACTTTAATTTAATATATTTTATACAATCAACTCACCTACCGCTATACATCAAACATCACACATCATACATTTTGCACACTCCAATGTGAATTTTTTATGGATGGGCCTTGGGTCTACTTGACTCACATACCACCAGGCCTACGACCTACTTTTTATTATACGAATTGCTATTTTTAAAACGTACTTCGAATTTAAGTTTAATTTAATATATTTTATACAATCAACTCACCTAAACCTATTCATCAAACATCACACATCACACATTTTGCACACTCCAGTGTGATTTTTTATGGATAGGCCTTGGGTCTACTTGACTCACATACCATCACGCATACGACCTACTATTTATTATACGGATTGCTATTTTTTAAACGTACTTCGTATTTAACTTTAATTTAATATATTTTATACAATCAACTCACCTACCCCTATACATCAAACATCACACATCGCACATTTTGCACACTCGAATGTGAATTTTTTATGGATGGGCCTAGGGTCTACTTGACTCACATACCACCAGGTCTACGACCTACTTTGTATTATACGAATTGCTATTTTTAAAACATACTTCAGATTTAAGTTTAATTTTAATATATTCTATACAATCAACTCACCTACTCCCATTCATCAAACATCACACATGACACATTTTGCACACTCCAGTGTGATTTTTTTATGGATAGGCCTTGGGTCTACTTGACTCACATACCATCAGGCCTACAACCTACTTTTTATTATACGGATTGCTATTTTTGAAACGTACTTCGTATTTAACTTTAATTTAATATATTTTATACAATCAACTCACCTACCCCTATACATAAAACATCACACATCACACATTTTGCACACTCTAATGTGATTTTTTTATGGATGGTCCTTGGGTCTACTTGACTCACATACCACCAGGCATATGACCTACATTTTATTATACGGATTGCTATTTTTGAAACGTCCTTTGTATTTAACTTTAATTTAATATATTTTATACAATCAACTCACCTACTCTTATACATCAAAAATCACACATCACACATTTTGCACACTCCAATATGATTTTTTTATGGACGGGCCTTGGGTCTACTTGACTCACATACCACCAGGCCTACAACCTACTTTTTATTATACGGATTGCTATTTTTGAAACATACTTTGTATTTAACTTTAATTTAATATATTTTATACAATCAACTCACCTACCGCTATACATCAAACATCACACATCATATATTTTGCACACTCCAATGTGAATTTTTTATGGATGGGCCTTGGGTCTACTTTTTATTATACGAGCTACTTTTTATTATACGAATTGCTATTTTTAAAACGTACTTTGAATTTAAGTTTATTTTAATATATTTTATACAATCAACTCACCTAAACCTATTCATCAAACATCACACATCACACATTTTGCACACTCTAGTGGGATTTTTTATGGATTGGCCTTGGGTCTACTTGACTCACATACCATCAGGCCTACCACCTACTTTTTATTATACGGATTGCTATTTTTGAAACATACTTCGTATTTAACTTTAATTTAATATATTTTATACAATCAACACACCTACCCCTATACATCAAACATCACACATCACACATTTTGCACATTCCAATGTTAATTTTTTATGGATGGGCCTTGGGTCTACTTGACTCAAATACCACCAGGCCTACGACCTACTTTTTATTATACGGATTGCTATTTGGAAACGTACTTCGTATTTAAATTTAATTTATGATATTTTATACAATCAAATCACCTACCCCTATACATCAAACATTACACATCACACATTTTGCACACTCCAGTGTGATCTTTTTATGGATAGGCCTTGGGTCTACTTGACTCACATACCATCAGGCCTACCACCTATTTTTTATTATACGGATTGCTATTTTCGAAACGTATTTCGTATTTAACTTTAATTTAATATATTTTATACAATCAACAAACCTACCCCTATACATCAAACATCACACATCACACATTTTGCACATTCCAATGTGAGTTTTTTATAGATGGGCCTTGGGTCTGCTTGACTCACATACCACCAGGCCTACGACCTACTTTTTATTATACGGATTGCCATTTTTGAAACGTACTTCGTATTTAACTTTAATATAAAATATTTTATACAATCAACTCACCTACCTCTATACATCAAACATCACACATCACAAATTTTGCACACTCCAATGTGAATTTCTTATGGATGGACCTTGGGTATACTTGACTCACATACCAACAGGCCTACAACCTAACTTTTATATACGGATTGTTATTTTTGAAACGTACATCATCTTTAACTTTAATTTAATATATTTTATACATTCAACTCAACTACCCCTATACATCAAACATCACACATCACACAATTTGCATACTCCGATCTGAATTTTTTATGGATGGGCCTTGGGTCTGCTTGACTCACATACCACCAGGCCTAAGACCTACTTTTTATTATAAGGATTGCTATTTCTGAAACGTACTTCGTATTTAACTTTAATTTAATATATTTTATACAATCAAATCACCTACCCCTATACATCAAACATCACACATCACATATTTTGAACACTCCAATGTGAATTTTTTATGGATGGGCATTGGGTCTACTTGACTCACATACCACCACGCCTACGACCTACTTTTTATTATACGAATAGCTATTTTTAAAACGTACTTCGAATTTAAGTTTAATTTAATATATTTTATACAATCAACTCACCTACCCCTATTCATCAAACATCACAAATCACACATTTTACACACTCCAGTGTGATTTTTTTATGGATAGGCCTTGGGTCTACTTGACTCACATACCATCAGGTATACGACCTACTTTTTATTATACGGATTGCTATTTTTATAACGTACTTCGTATTTAACTTTAATTTAATATATTTTATACAATCAAATCACCTACCCCTATACATCAAACATCACACATCACACATTTTGCACACTCGAATGTGAATTTTTTATTGATGAGCCTTGGGTCTACTTGACTCACATACCACCAGGCCTACGACCTACTTTGTATTATACGAATTGCCATTTTTAAAACATACTTCGGATTTAAGTTTAATTTTAATATATTTTATACAGTCAACTCACCTACTCCCATTCATCAAACATCACACATGACACATTTTGCACACTACAGTGTGATTTTTTTTATGGATAGGCCTTGGGTCTACTTGACTCACATACCATCAGGCCTACGACCTACTTTTTATTATACGGATTGCTATTTTTGAAACGTACTTCGTATTTAACTTTAATTTAATATATTTTATACAATCAACTCACCTACCCCTATACATCAAACATCACACATCACACATTTTGCACACTCCAATGTGAATTTTTTATGGATGGTCCTTGGGTCTAATTGACTCACATACCACCAGGCATATGACCTACTTTTTATTATACAGATTGCTTTTTTGAAAAGTCTTTCGTATTTAACTTTAATTTAATATATTTTATACACTCAACTCACCTACCCTTATACATCAAACATCACACATCACACATTTTGCTCACTCCAATGTGAATTTTTTATGGATGGGCCTTGGGTCTACTTGACTCACATACCACCAGGCCTACAACCTACTTTTTATTATACGGATTCCTATTTTTGAAACGTACTTTGTATTTAACTTTAATTTAATATATTTTATACAAACAACTCACCTACCGCTATACATGAAACATCACACATCATGCATTTTTCACACTCCAATGTGAATTTTTTATGGATGGGCCTTGGGTATACTTGACTCACATACCACCAGGCCTACGACCTACGACCTACTTTTTAATATACGAATTGCTATTTTTAAAACGTACTTTGAATTTAAGTTTAATTTAATATATTTTATACAATCAACTCACCTAAACCTATTCATCAAACATCACACATCACACAATTTGCACACTCCAGTGTGATTTTTTTATGGATAGGCCTTGGGTCTACTTGACTCACATACCATCAGGCCTACCACCTACTTTTTATTATACGGATTGCTATTTTTGAAACATACTTCGTATTTAACTTTAATTTAATAAATTTTATACAATAAACACACCTACCCCTATACGTCAAACATCACACATCACACATTTTTCACATTCCAATGTGAATTTTTTATGTATGGGCCTTGGGTCCACTTGACTCACATACCACCAGGCCTACGGCCTACTTTTTATTATACGGATTGCTATTTTGAAACGTACTTCGTATTTAAATTTAATTTAATATATTTTATACAATCAACTCACCTACCCCTATACATCAAACATTACACATCACACATTTTGCACACTCCAGTGTGATCTTTTTATGGATAGGCCTTGGGTCTGACTCACATACCATCAGGCCTACCACCTACTTTTTATTATACGGATTGCTATTTTTGAAACGTACTTCGTATTTAACTTTAATATAATATATTTTATACAATCAACTCACCTACCTCTATACATCAAACATCACACATCACAAATTTTACACACTCCAATGTGAATTTCTTATGGATGGACCTTGGGTCTACTTGACTCACATACCACCAGGCCTACGACCTAACTTTTATTATACGGATTGCTATTTTTGAAACGTACTTCGTCTTTAACTTTAATTTAATATATTTTATACAATCAACTCAACTACCCTTATACATCAAACATCACACATCACACATTTTGCATACTCCAATCTGAATTTTTTATGGATAGGCCTTGGGTCTACTTGACTCACATACCACCAGGCCTACGACCTACTTTTTATTATATGGATTGCTATTTTTGAAACGTACTTCTTATTTAACTTTAATTTAATATATTTTATACAATTAACTCACCTACCCCTATACATCAAACATTACACATCACACATTTTGCACACTCCAGTGTGATCTTTTTATGGATAGGCCTTGGGTCTACTTGACTCACATACCACCAGGCCTACGACCTACTTTTTTATATACGGATTGCTATTTTTGAAACGTACTTCGCATTTAACTTTAATTTAATATGTATTTCACAATCAACTCACCTACCCCTATACATCAAACATCATAATCACACATATTGCACACTCAAGTGTGATTTTTTTTATGGATGGGCCTTGGGTCTACTTGACTCACATACCATCAGGCCTACGGCCTACTTGTTATTATATGATTGCTATTTTTTAAACGTACTTTGTATTTAACTTTAATTTAATATATTTTATACAATCAACTCTCCTACCCTATACATCAAACATCACACATGACACATTTTGCACACTCCAATGTGAATTTTTTTTGGATGGGCCTTGGATCTACTTGACTCACATACCACCAGGCCTACGACCTACTTTTTATTATACGGATTGCCATTTTTGAAACGTACTTCGTATTTAACTTTAATTTAATATATTTTATACAATCAACTCACCTACCTCTATACATCAAACATCACTCATCACAAATTTTGCAAACAACCTTGTAGTGGCCACGCCAACCTCCTGAAAAGGGAGGGCTTTACCTGGTTTGAGTCTGTGTGGCGGTGGGCTCAAACTCCGTGGATTAGTCGGCCAATGAGTCAGAAATCACGGTTACCAAAAAAAAAAAAATTGCACACTCCAATGTGAATTTTTTATGGATGGACCTTGGGTCTACTTGACTCACATATCACCAGGCCTACGACCTAATTTTTATTATACGGATTGCTATTTTTGAAACGAACTTCGTATTTAACTTTAATTTAATATATTTTATACAATCAATTCAACTACCCCTATACATCAAACATCACACATCACAAATTTTGCACACTCCAATGTGAATTTTTATGGATGGACCTTAGGTCTACTTGACTCACTTACCACCAGGCCTACGACCTAATTTTTATTATATGGATTGCTATTTTTGAAACGTACATCGTATTTAACTTTAATTTAATATATTTTATACAATCAACTCAACTACCCCTATACATCAAACATCACACATCACACATTTTGCATACTCCAATATGAATTTTTTATGGATGGGCCTTGGGTCTACTTGACTCACATACCACCAGGCCTCCGACCTACTTTTTATTATACGGATTGCTATTTTTGAAACGTACTTCGTATTTAACTTTAATTTGATATATTTTATACAATCAACTCACCTACCCCTATACATCAAACATTACACATCACACATTTTGCACACTCCAGTGTGATCTTTTTAAGGATAGGCCTTGGGTCTACTTGACTCACATACCACCAGCCCTACGACCTACTTTTTTATATTCGAATTGCTATTTTTGAAACGTACTTCGTATTTAACTTTAATTTAATATATTTTTCACAATCAACTCACCTACCCCTATACATCAAACATCACAATCACACATATTGCACACTCAAGTGTGATTTGTTTATGGATGGGCCTTGGGTCTACTTGACTCACATACCATCAGGCCTACCACCTACTTTTTATTATACGGATTGCTATTTTTGAAACATACTTCGTATTTAACTTTAATTTAATATATTTTATACAATCAACACACCTACCCCTATACATCAAACATCACACATCACACATTTTGCACATTCCAATGTTAATTTTTTATGGATGGGCCTTGGGTCTACTTGACTCAAATACCACCAGGCCTACGACCTACTTTTTATTATACGGATTGCTATTTGGAAACGTACTTCGTATTTAAATTTAATTTATGATATTTTATACAATCAAATCACCTACCCCTATACATCAAACATTACACATCACACATTTTGCACACTCCAGTGTGATCTTTTTATGGATAAGCCTTGGGTCTACTTGACTCACATACCATCAGGCCTACCACCTATTTTTTATTATACGGATTGCTATTTTCGAAACGTATTTCGTATTTAACTTTAATTTAATATATTTTATACAATCAACAAACCTACCCCTATACATCAAATATCACACATCACACATTTTGCACATTCCAATGTGAGTTTTTTATAGATGGGCCTTGGGTCTGCTTGACTCACATACCACCAGGCCTACGACCTACTTTTTATTATACGGATTGCCATTTTTGAAACGTACTTCGTATTTAACTTTAATATAAAATATTTTATACAATCAACTCACCTACCTCTATACATCAAACATCACACATCACAAATTTTGCACACTCCAATGTGAATTTCTTATGGATGGACCTTGGGTATACTTGACTCACATACCAACAGGCCTACAACCTAACTTTTATATACGGATTGTTATTTTTGAAACGTACATCATCTTTAACTTTAATTTAATATATTTTATACATTCAACTCAACTACCCCTATACATCAAACATCACACATCACACAATTTGCATACTCCGATCTGAATTTTTTATGGATGGGCCTTGGGTCTGCTTGACTCACATACCACCAGGCCTAAGACCTACTTTTTATTATAAGGATTGCTATTTCTGAAACGTACTTCGTATTTAACTTTAATTTAATATATTTTATACAATCAAATCACCTACCCCTATACATCAAACATCACACATCACATATTTTGAACACTCCAATGTGAATTTTTTATGGATGGGCATTGGGTCTACTTGACTCACATACCACCACGCCTACGACCTACTTTTTATTATACGAATAGCTATTTTTAAAACGTACTTCGAATTTAAGTTTAATTTAATATATTTTATACAATCAACTCACCTACCCCTATTCATCAAACATCACAAATCACACATTTTACACACTCCAGTGTGATTTTTTTATGGATAGGCCTTGGGTCTACTTGACTCACATACCATCAGGTATACGACCTACTTTTTATTATACGGATTGCTATTTTTATAACGTACTTCGTATTTAACTTTAATTTAATATATTTTATACAATCAAATCACCTACCCCTATACATCAAACATCACACATCACACATTTTGCACACTCGAATGTGAATTTTTTATTGATGAGCCTTGGGTCTACTTGACTCACATACCACCAGGCCTACGACCTACTTTGTATTATACGAATTGCCATTTTTAAAACATACTTCGGATTTAAGTTTAATTTTAATATATTTTATACAGTCAACTCACCTACTCCCATTCATCAAACATCACACATGACACATTTTGCACACTACAGTGTGATTTTTTTTATGGATAGGCCTTGGGTCTACTTGACTCACATACCATCAGGCCTACGACCTACTTTTTATTATACGGATTGCTATTTTTGAAACGTACTTCGTATTTAACTTTAATTTAATATATTTTATACAATCAACTCACCTACCCCTATACATCAAACATCACACATCACACATTTTGCACACTCCAATGTGAATTTTTTATGGATGGTCCTTGGGTCTAATTGACTCACATACCACCAGGCATATGACCTACTTTTTATTATACAGATTGCTTTTTTGAAAAGTCTTTCGTATTTAACTTTAATTTAATATATTTTATACACTCAACTCACCTACCCTTATACATCAAACATCACACATCACACATTTTGCTCACTCCAATGTGAATTTTTTATGGATGGGCCTTGGGTCTACTTGACTCACATACCACCAGGCCTACAACCTACTTTTTATTATACGGATTCCTATTTTTGAAACGTACTTTGTATTTAACTTTAATTTAATATATTTTATACAAACAACTCACCTACCGCTATACATGAAACATCACACATCATGCATTTTTCACACTCCAATGTGAATTTTTTATGGATGGGCCTTGGGTATACTTGACTCACATACCACCAGGCCTACGACCTACGACCTACTTTTTATTATACGAATTGCTATTTTTAAAACGTACTTTGAATTTAAGTTTAATTTAATATATTTTATACAATCAACTCACCTAAACCTATTCATCAAACATCACACATCACACAATTTGCACACTCCAGTGTGATTTTTTTATGGATAGGCCTTGGGTCTACTTGACTCACATACCATCAGGCCTACCACCTACTTTTTATTATACGGATTGCTATTTTTGAAACATACTTCGTATTTAACTTTAATTTAATAAATTTTATACAATAAACACACCTACCCCTATACGTCAAACATCACACATCACACATTTTTCACATTCCAATGTGAATTTTTTATGTATGGGCCTTGGGTCCACTTGACTCACATACCACCAGGCCTACGGCCTACTTTTTATTATACGGATTGCTATTTTGAAACGTACTTCGTATTTAAATTTAATTTAATATATTTTATACAATCAACTCACCTACCCCTATACATCAAACATTACACATCACACATTTTGCACACACCAGTGTGATCTTTTTATGGATAGGCCTTGGGTCTGACTCACATACCATCAGGCCTACCACCTACTTTTTATTATACGGATTGCTATTTTTGAAACGTACTTCGTATTTAACTTTAATATAATATATTTTATACAATCAACTCACCTACCTCTATACATCAAACATCACACATCACAAATTTTACACACTCCAATGTGAATTTCTTATGGATGGACCTTGGGTCTACTTGACTCACATACCACCAGGCCTACGACCTAACTTTTATTATACGGATTGCTATTTTTGAAACGTACTTCGTCTTTAACTTTAATTTAATATATTTTATACAATCAACTCAACTACCCTTATACATCAAACATCACACATCACACATTTTGCATACTCCAATCTGAATTTTTTATGGATAGGCCTTGGGTCTACTTGACTCACATACCACCAGGCCTACGACCTACTTTTTATTATATGGATTGCTATTTTTGAAACGTACTTCTTATTTAACTTTAATTTAATATATTTTATACAATTAACTCACCTACCCCTATACATCAAACATTACACATCACACATTTTGCACACTCCAGTGTGATCTTTTTATGGATAGGCCTTGGGTCTACTTGACTCACATACCACCAGGCCTACGACCTACTTTTTTATATACGGATTGCTATTTTTGAAACGTACTTCGCATTTAACTTTAATTTAATATGTATTTCACAATCAACTCACCTACCCCTATACATCAAACATCATAATCACACATATTGCACACTCAAGTGTGATTTTTTTTATGGATGGGCCTTGGGTCTACTTGACTCACATACCATCAGGCCTACGGCCTACTTGTTATTATATGATTGCTATTTTTTAAACGTACTTTGTATTTAACTTTAATTTAATATATTTTATACAATCAACTCTCCTACCCTATACATCAAACATCACACATGACACATTTTGCACACTCCAATGTGAATTTTTTTTGGATGGGCCTTGGATCTACTTGACTCACATACCACCAGGCCTACGACCTACTTTTTATTATACGGATTGCCATTTTTGAAACGTACTTCGTATTTAACTTTAATTTAATATATTTTATACAATCAACTCACCTACCTCTATACATCAAACATCACTCATCACAAATTTTGCAAACAACCTTGTAGTGGCCACGCCAACCTCCTGAAAAGGGAGGGCTTTACCTGGTTTGAGTCTGTGTGGCGGTGGGCTCAAACTCCGTGGATTAGTCGGCCAATGAGTCAGAAATCACGGTTACCAAAAAAAAAAAATTGCACACTCCAATGTGAATTTTTTATGGATGGACCTTGGGTCTACTTGACTCACATATCACCAGGCCTACGACCTAATTTTTATTATACGGATTGCTATTTTTGAAACGAACTTCGTATTTAACTTTAATTTAATATATTTTATACAATCAATTCAACTACCCCTATACATCAAACATCACACATCACAAATTTTGCACACTCCAATGTGAATTTTTATGGATGGACCTTAGGTCTACTTGACTCACTTACCACCAGGCCTACGACCTAATTTTTATTATATGGATTGCTATTTTTGAAACGTACATCGTATTTAACTTTAATTTAATATATTTTATACAATCAACTCAACTACCCCTATACATCAAACATCACACATCACACATTTTGCATACTCCAATATGAATTTTTTATGGATGGGCCTTGGGTCTACTTGACTCACATACCACCAGGCCTCCGACCTACTTTTTATTATACGGATTGCTATTTTTGAAACGTACTTCGTATTTAACTTTAATTTGATATATTTTATACAATCAACTCACCTACCCCTATACATCAAACATTACACATCACACATTTTGCACACTCCAGTGTGATCTTTTTAAGGATAGGCCTTGGGTCTACTTGACTCACATACCACCAGCCCTACGACCTACTTTTTTATATTCGAATTGCTATTTTTGAAACGTACTTCGTATTTAACTTTAATTTAATATATTTTTCACAATCAACTCACCTACCCCTATACATCAAACATCACAATCACACATATTGCACACTCAAGTGTGATTTGTTTATGGATGGGCCTTGGGTCTACTTGACTCACATACCATCAGGCCTACGACCTAATTTTTATTATATGATTGCTATTTTTTAAACGTACTTTGTATTTAACTTTCATTTAATATATTTTATACAATCGACTCACCTACTCTATACATCAAACATCACACATGATACATTTTGCACACTCCAATGTGAATTTTTTATGGATGAGCCTTGGGTCTATTTGGCTCACAAACCACCAGGCCTACGACCTGCTTTTTATTATACGGATTGCTATTTTTGAAACGTACTTTGTATTTAACTTTAATTTAATATATTTTATACAATCAACTCACCTACCCTATACATCAAACATCACACATCACACATTTTTCAAACTCCAATGTGAATTTTTTATGGATAGGCCTTGGGTCTACTTGACTCACATACCACAAGGCCTATGACCTACTTTTTATTATAAGGATTGCTATTTTTGAAACGTACTTAATATTTAACTTTAATTTATATATTTCATATAATCAACTCACCTACCGCTATACATCAAACATCACACATCACACATTTTGCACATTCCATTTTGATTTTTTTATGGGTGGGCCTCGGGTCTACTTGACTCACATACCACCTGGCATATAATCAATCTAAACATTAATCTAAAACAAGAGGTGAGAATATCTTACAACTTTTATAATATTGGAGTTTCTATACCATAAGAGCACATCATAAGCTATCATACTTTAGCTTATATACTTTCACTTATTTTCTTCTTCTTGTTTTTTTTCCTCTTTTTTTTAATTTTCACATCACACGTAAGCTATTTTTTTAGCCATCCGGGACCGTTTCTTATACAAGTCATCCCGGACGCTTTATACACTCCTTTTAAGGTTGATATAAAGACCACTCCTTCAGAAAAATGAATATCTATCCTATAGGTGCATATTAAGACACATTGGCACATGGGAACCGATTAATTTTTCGTTTTAATTAAATGGGAACAACTATATCTCGTGCCTACTGGTACATCACATGATGGAATTATCTACCACGTAGTCTAATTAATCAATGCACTAAATCAAACCAACCTTCCTAATTTCATTACAACAATACAATGATTAGGTTATTTCACTTAAAATTGTCTCAGCTAAGTGCAATTCTATCCATCATAAATATTGGCGTTTGACCCATGCTAACAACTAAAGTATCATCTTGCGCGGGTGACGAATGAGACAGGCAAGCCCAGCATATGACTACCACCAATAAGTATGACAGTTCTCCAACTCTTTTCTAAGGCTACCGTGCGCGGGCGGCGAGTCGAATAAGATCAATTTCAAGTGTCCTAACCCAACTATTACATTACTATATTTTATATTATTCAAACTTTCTACTCGATCTAAGCAAAAGTAAGTAGAGGGAATTTAATCGGGCATGGTTTGATCATCTACTAATTATACATATGCCTAACTACATGCAAACACTCAAATCAATTTAATAACCAAATTATACAATAGAATCGGGTGCACCTGATAGCTTACTCCAATAAATCATCCACAAGCTAATGTTTAGAATCTACAAACACTCAACAAACATATATGTAGAAGAAACTTCCACATCTAATTAGCACAAGACTCTTATAATGTGATTTAAAAATTTTCAAATTCTTTAATTTTTCCCAAAAATCACATTTTAACCCATTTTGACCAAAATTTCACATAAAAACATGTAACACATGTATCACCCCCCTCAACTTAAAGCACTGCATTGCCCCTAATGCAAAAAACTTTAAATTGAAATTTTGATTAAAAGTCAATTTGACAAACTCACACAAAAACAAAAACCTAACTCACTTTCGTAGGAATCACGGTTGCATTTAGCGTATGCAACAAGCCTTTAAACCACTCGGTAGCCCGACTGGACGAGTTGTGTCTCGTGAGGGTTTGTAGCGAACACACCACAAAGTTTAATAATAAAAAATAAATAAAAATAAAGAAATAAATAAAATAGAACTAAAAATAAAAACCAGTCACGAGTTGCCTCTCGTGTAGCGCTAAGTTTAACGTCGTTAGCCCGACAGTACCTCGATATAAGATGTCACGGTGGCTCGAGAGAACACTTTCCGTACATGTTTCCAAAACGTGGTCTTGCTTGATGTATCCAAGGCGTACCCTCATCTTCAAACACATCTGAAGCATCACCTATTTCTAAGCACTCGGTCTCCTCTAATTCTAAGAAATGTCCACCTTTACAAACCCGAACACTTCTCTTACGCTTCGTCCTACTCGATGCAAACCGGACCTGTTTTGCACAACCAAGATGTCCGGTACCCGAACTCAACTCATCACACACATCCTTTTCATCACACACGAACTGGCTTAAATATCGAACTCCAAATCGTGTTGTTCTTTGAACTTGCTTGATAATAATACGCCTCAGCTTGATAAACAAGTTATCCCTCCATTTCCCAATAAAATAACACCCGTCATCCACTAGTACGATAAATTTGTGTTCCTTCAAAAAACAATATCTTTATGATATATTTATGTGCATTTTATGTCTTGGAAGGATTGCATTTTTCTTTTATTTGTTCACATCCTTATTATATTTTTCTATCTTTATTATTAGTTTAATAAGTATTTTAGTTTTTAATCAACATTTTTATTATTAAGAGTATTTTAGTGAATTAGATTTTTTTAATCAAACAATATAATTATAAATATATCATAAATCAATGTAAAATAAATATGATAATCCAAAAGTAATGATCAAACCATAAATAAAGTTACCAGAAAGAATTACAATAAAATTACCCAGACACCGCGATGTACCCAACCCGCTGTTTACTATTCATCGTTTTTTTATAAACTCTTTCGATTTACGGCGGTGTTGCGTCCCCAATATCCCTTGTCCTCTTTTTCCTTTTTCCTTAAAATGTGGCAATTAATGGGTCCAATATAAAGTCCCTTTTTCTTCTTATGTACGGCTCTTCCCGAAATCACCAATCTTTTTCTTTGTAAAGCAAAACCCAAAGTAGGGACTTTTCTAAAGGATTCTTTCCTTAGTAGAAAATAATTATTTTATTTATTCTTTTAAAAAGTGTAATTGTTTCTTAATTTAGTAAGAATTGTCTAATTTCCGTACTTATATTTTTTGAAATTAAAAATTCGGATACAAAATATATGTGTTAAAACGTAAAGAACAAAACTTACAAAAAAGCGGGTTGAAAAATATTAAAGTTTAAGGATAAATCTATCAGTTATAAACTCTAGGGACTGTATCTGAACTTTTTAAATCTTTTATCCCCATGAAACAAACAAAGTCATCGGAACCACAACGACAACCACCATCCGTCTGAACACCACCACAACATCAACCACCATCCTTAACATGAATTTGGACCTCATCGAAACCACAAAGGAGGCTGATGATAACAACACAAATGAGCTCATCCACACCATCACAAAGGATATCAGTTCAATTAACCGATATTTATGGGATCTCATAATTAAGCAAGTTTTATAGAGTAAACAAGGCTGTCGAGGAGCTAAATTTACGGATTTGTCATTAACGGGAGGAGGTAAGGCTGTTGGAAACAATAATAGTTAACATTAATGATTGATTATTTGTTTATACAGTTACTTATTGTTAGTCCCTGGTAATCTTAGTTTTATGTAACAGATTCAATTTAATATCAATAACCATTTAGATGAGTGGGCACCTAATTAGTTTTTTATATAAGTAGTGACTTGTCATTGCAGTGATGTACTATTATTCTTAAAGCTATCTGCCACATTCTTGCGTCGGCATTACCTAATAATGTGACCGCAAACACTAATTAAAGAATGTTTGGAACAGTTCAAAAGATTTTAAGTGGTGAACTATTATAATGGGACGTAAAATGTATGGTACATGTACTTGGTCAAGTTGGTTGAAGAAGAATAGAAGCGTTAGATAACTTTAGAGTGTCACTAATATTTGATTTGTGAATACTTTTTTCGGGACTGTAAAGTTTTTTTAGGTTGATCTACATATGTAGGTTTGGAGCCACTACCAAATATGTTACAAAGGAGTATACGTTGTTATGCAAGCTGGATAAAAGTTTGCGATGAATATGGGTCGTGGGATAATTAGATTGAAGAATTCTTGCACTCGAGGTATGTTAATTAGTTCATGTAGTTTTCCAATAATTTGAATGGTTAGTTCCTTTTCTCCATCAGAAAAGTACAATAATCCGCACTTCATTGTTTGCAACAATAGATGAGTAAATTCATTAATTGGTTCTTTCAGCAAACAACATAGTGATCATATCGATTGAATGGGCTTTAAAATTTGCGTTTAAAACAATGGACCAAACTATGATTAGTGGTGTTTGGCATTTGTGGTTTATAAACCACCATGCTATGCTGAATTTATGCTTATAATCGTCAGCTTTGATACATCAAATTAAAAATACAACGTTTCTTTAGTGTGTGATTTATTTAATACGAAGTACAACAGAACATTTGTGCACATGTCAACATGTCACGTTGAAACATCTTTAGTATAGGAACCGGTCAAACGGGTTAGTTTGCAGCGGTTGATATTGGTTTGGATTTGCTGATGTTGGTTTTCACTTCATGCCTTGCAGCATATAAAAACCGTATTGATACGTATGTGTCGTCGTCACATGGTCTATTTGTGTAGTCTTCACATAGCAGGTAGACACCTACTTATTTAACCATCTCTTAATAGTAGTTTGTGATCGTCTGCACAATTAATTCTCTTAGTTGAACTTGCAAATTTTCAGTATATATCCATCAAGGACGCTTTCAGACGATTCGTCATTTTTGTGCTCTTTTTTATGGAAGGGATTTACCATAATGTTACCTGTTTTCCATAACGATGGATCCACCGTATAACTAATCTTCTATGCCAACCAGGAATAATGAATCTTTTAATGAAATCTACAAACAACCAGATAGTGAGAAACCACTTGATATCAAAGTTACTCTGTGTCAAGAAGTGAATATATTTTGACACTAGAAACATATATACTTTCATTGACAAGAATGTGAGGTTTGTCACATGAACTATTACGTACGTAACTGCTGTGCAAAACTCATTTATATCCATTTTGATAGTTATTGGTTTACATATTTTTATAGGGAGGTTCAACAACATGGTCCAAGAGCTACTTTTTTTTTGTTGATTAAAGTGGGGCATTGCTACCTCTTAACCAACTGCATATGCGAGAACATAAACGGAACTTGAGTAAAATTATTGGGAGGGCCGAGTGATATATTATTTAACTTTTGTGAGCAAAAAATGTATTTCCTTAACCAAATATATGTATAAATTCAATGTTTTGGGAGGGCCGTGGCCCTCCCGGGTCTCCACTAAGGTCCGTCCTTGTGCGAGAAGGACAGGACCACGATTAGAAGTTTTCTACATATTACTGACATAACAGCTGGGAGGGCCATAAAATTTCATATTTAAACACTAGACCAATCCGCTAAAGATGCTGTCAGAGGTTGGTATACAACACACTTAGTTGATATATATTAATCAGAATCCAAATTGATATTATTTCCCATGCTGGATGATTGATAGGATGAAGCTATTAAAAAGGTTGTAGAGTTGGATCCTGATAGTTGTGTTTTTAGATATACAAGTCTTAGGAAAGACGAGTATAAATGTGGTAAGTATTAATCGACACGATTTAATGAAAAACCGTGAAGACGAATAATTTCCAAGTTCGTTCTCGAAGGAGGTGTGTGGATTTATGTGCCAATTATATAAAATCAAGTTTGGATTAGTGACGTTTTTGGTTTAGAAGAGAAAAAAGTAAAGACGAGCTACGACTACGATTTAAACTACGACGTTGACGTAAAACGCGAACGTAAATACGTAAAACGTGACGAAATTAAAAATTAATCCTAAAAATTAATTAAAAGATTAAACTAAGTCTAAAATAATATAAATAAGAATAAAAATTCAACAAATATATTTTAAAACCTTTTATTAATTAAATATTCAATTTTTAATGCTAATTAAAGCCCAAAAATTAAATATAATTAACAAAATGTCCAAAATATTAATTTATTGAACTAATAACTAACTTATATTATTTAAAGACTAAAAACTATTTTTCCTAAATTTTAAAAACTATTTTTCTATTTTTAAATCACTAAAAACTATTTTTAAATTAAAATAATCCTAAAAATTAATAAAATAATGCCAAAATTAATTTGACAATTTTAAAAATCCTAAATTACACTAATGAACAGTAGAAAATTGAAAAAGTTTGAAAAAAGTAAAATTTTGCACTAAAAGACAAAACTGATTAATAATTAAACCCTAATTATACTAATTAATTATAAAAAATAATTAAAAAAGTGAACAGTAATAAATTTTTAAACTAAAAATCTTAAAATACTTTTCTAAATGTAAGAAAAATTTTAAAACTGAAAAATATTACTTTTTTACACTAAATTCCAAAAAGCAGTAATTAAAAAGTAATTTAAATAAGCTATTTAATCTAAAAATTGCTTAATGAATAGTAACATAAAATTAAATTATACTGAAAAATCAGAAATTAAAAGAGAAAAATAATGGAAAAAGAATCAAAGTCTAAAACCTAATTTGAACCACAAAAGACAAAAAAGAATGAAACTGATGGTGACATGTGCTTTGTTTTCTGTCTTTTAGTGTAGCAGTGGGAACAGCAAAGCTAGCAGTGGGAAAGGAGTTCCCACTGACAATGAAAATAAACAGATCTGGTGCTATTTAGCTTGATTTCAAGCTTGTTTCTTGGATTTGAATGGCAACAAAGGCACCCCCACACTCATGGAAGTGTGGGGAGTCAGTTTAAACACAAAAAACACCAAGCACAATGCAAATATTTCACACAAATAGCACAAACAAGTGACTGCAAGTCAGAAGGTGGGCTGTGAGACTATTGCTGGTTCAATTGACACTCAAGCAGATTTTTAAAGGCCAAATACTTGCACAATAACTCAATAAATCACACACCACTAATAACAAGCCCTATATTGATCTATACCCTACTGATCAACAAGATTTTAAGGCAGATTTCCACTAAATCATGCTTAAAAAGGCACTAACTAATTATCTAAGCAGTTTTAAGAAAATAAGAACCAATTCACTTCTTTCTTTTACCAAACTCAAAGGCAACTAATGACAACTCCTAATACTAACATATGAGATGTGTTCAAATCAGTTTTAAGCTTAAACTTGTCACCAATTTAACCTAAAAACCCAAATCCAAACACCCCCTTAACTTCTGGAAAATTTTTTTAACAAAACAAAAGCTTCTAAATCCTAATCAAACTGATTTATCTATGATCTAGCATGCATACAAATCCTATATCAGCAATATCAAACAGAAAAAACTATCATGTAGCAGTTCAAACACAAAATCACATAAATTCATATCAAACACCAAAAAAAAAGCCAAGTGGGGTTCAAGCCTTTACCCAGCTGATGCCTTCCAAATGGGTTGATTTGAGGGCTTGTAGGAGTTTATGTGAAGTGTAGAGGACCCCTGCTGTGGTTCAACAACTGAACCAGGGGTATCAAAATATCTTCAAACCAATGAAATGATGAAATGATGGACCTTGCTTCTTAGTTACCTGCACAAGACCACAAAGACAAAAGGCAAACTTCAAGTAACCAAGCTTTAATAAGCTCTCTTTGTCAGAGAGAGCTTATGAGAGCTTATGCTACAGTAAAACAATAAGGGTAAAAAAAACAGACTTTTCTCAAATTTTTTTGGAAAATGGTTCCTTTTGAAACTACCTTGTAAAGTGACTAGTAACCAACAATTTGTTAAATCAAAACTGAATCCAAGGCATGAAATCCACTTTCACTTCATTCATGCTTGGATTCAGATTTTATAAAAAAAATAACTTGTGATTCAAGAATATTTTAATCCAACTAAATAACTTTGCAGAAAATTAAAACTTTTAAACTAAAAACTCAATATGAATGGAACACAGATAATTTGCAATATTTAAAAGAAGTACTCTAAATATTCATTTACTTAAAAAAAATTACAAAAAATCTGGAACAAAAAACACAAGTCACAAACCGACTTGTATTTATACTAGGAAATAGAAAATACTAGAAGATGATTAAAATAATACAAGGGAAGCAAAACCCTAAACCCTAGTACATTGAAAGTCCAAAAATGCCCTTGTGGTCTTGGCTGATTCTTGGTCAAAAGTGGCTCCATGTGATTGACAGCTATGTAGAATGATCTTGAACGTTTATAGTGATCCTTGGGGAGCAAGGAGTGAGAATCCACCATTCATTTGTTGCTTCCTTCAAAAATGTCTCATTCAAGGTGCAGGGGAGGCACGGGTGGGGTCTAGGAGGTCACATGTTAATGTTTTAGGAGTTGGGTCAGGTTTAGGTGGGTACCAATTAGGTTTCTGGAAGGTATTGGGTTTTATTGTTTGGTTAATTTAAAGTTGGGGATTAGGGTTCTTATGGTTTAAGGAGGAGCAGATTTAGGGGTGAGGATGGTTTCCCTCCCTTTTTTAGTAATATTAAACTCAGTTTAAACTGAGTTAATATTAAGTCAAGGGTTAGGTGGGAGGAGTGATGACGTGGGTGGATTGGGTTGGTGGATGGAGGTGATGTGGCGAAAGTTGTTGACTGGGTTCTGACCGGGTATTAAATGGGTGTGGGTTTGGTAAATGGCAAAACAACCCCCTGACTTCCATTAGTTCTTCACTTTGTAAATAAACTTCATCAACGCCCCATTTTGCCTATGACAACTTTTGCCAACTTGCTGAAAATGGCCCATCATAGTTTCAAACTTCAAATAATGACCAAAAGTGCAATAAATGCAATTTTCAAGGGCTTTTCTTGTATACTCTTGGAAATTTAGGGACCCAAATGTAATTTATGAATTTTACAAGGGTATAAATTGCCAAGTCTTCCAAAGTTGAGGGACCATTCTTGCCAATCTTCAATTCTTCAAGGTAATTATGGAAATTCAGGATTCGGGTCCGGTTCTTTGTGCGGCTTCGTTTCCCGTGTTCGTTTTTGCTTGATTCCTTTGATCTTTTGGTGAATTCACGATATCCGTACCTGAAATACACAATGAACAAACACAGGCATATTTTGGGTATTTTGATGACATTTTAAGCGTTTTAAGCCCGATTTGGACGATGAGACTATGTATAAATACAATCTCATCACTCCCCCATACTAAACCATTTCCGTGTCCCCACGCAATGCTAGAATTAAGTATCGTAGCACTTCCAAAATTCATTTTATGATGACATTTATTCAAGACATAAATTTAAATAAACTACTACACGTGTTTTAGACATAATGTATTGTTTTCATCACGAGAATGTGACTTTTGGGATCATAGAACAAGAACACGTGAATGCTTCGTTAGAAATAATTTCGTCGTCCTCGATTTTCACCCAATTCCATGCTAAGCATGTAACGAGATCATTGTTATTATAAGTTAGCAACACGTTCATATCTCATGAGTGTTAATTACACACCTAAACTCCCCTATTCCTACTTGGTATCTCTTATATTTTATTTTGTCTTAATGATCACGAGGATACATCATTGACTTATGCGTGAATAGAGATTAAGTCTAAAAATAGAAACTTAACGGTGTAACCAAAATCATTAAATTAATAATTCATCCCAATAGACAACGATGTCAAAAAATTAAGTCAACAAGAAGGATCGATAAACACGGTTTTATAACGGTTTTGAACATGAGACTTATTACCAAGAATTTTATACGCTCCCTAACGGAAGGGCCTTATTATCTTTGGTTTACCTCCATCTTTTATTCAACTTCGCCATGAAGCTTTTATTATGACTTCGGTCTTGCCTTGCCTTTTATTATCCGCCTCATCGGTGGTTTTATTAGCCAAAGACGTATATCCTCACGCTAAAGCGAATTTTGGATCTTTAAAACTTCGAAGATTAAGGCTTGATTCACTTTCAATTTGGGCATAGATTTTTCGGCCTTGTGAGCTTCAAATTTTTGCTTAATTTAGGTGAGCACTTGAAATCTTATTATTAGGTGAAGCTTTCGATTATTCGGGTGCCAATACTTCAAAACCGTGACGCTGGCGATACCTTAATGTTTTTCCAATTTAACTACATGGAAGCTACCAAAACAAATTAGAAACCAACAATAGTGACTAAACCCCTAAATCAATATTTATTAACAATTTATTATGCAAAAGCGTTGGGAGAATAAGCTAATAATTACTACACATAAGATCGTGACGATTACGAGACTTATAAATAACTCTATCATTTCTCGTCCTCATTTAAGAGACTTAGCCTAAAAAGTTAAGGAATCGAAGCTAAGTGCTCAACACGCACGGTCGAGTCAAAAATTACTCTTATTCTCACCATCGGAAAACCTACATTCGTGTCTTAAACACATATGAAAAACAAGAAAATTTTTAAAATTTTGGCCATTTTTAGCCTTATTTGCAACAAAACGATAACAAAACGATGAAATTTGGATAGCGTGTTGACGTAAGCAAGGTGAAGTATCTACTCACCCCCCCATACTAAAACTAAACATTGTCCTCAATGTTTCGAGTCTAGGGGTGTAAACACCCCCATACTAGAGACGAAGTCGAATGCTTAATCTCGAGCATCGAAAGGGTAAAACGAATAACCTAAAAGCCGTTTATGAATTATGCTAATAAGATAAACGTTAGAACATAAAAGGATATCATCGGATGTCGGAATCTCCAAAGGCAACGATCGAAGCTCGAGTGATCCGTAAAACGAACACGAGAGGCTTCAATGATGACGATGAACCTAATAAATCACAATCACAAACAACCACGAAACAAAGGTTGGAAGAGCACAAGTCCCCTCGTTACGTTAAACTAAGAAAGCGATAATATGTACAATGATAAGCATGAGAATCCCCCACGAGGCACCTTGTTTTTGATAACCGAGTCAAAAGCTCGACTCGAATCCCCATAAATGTGATCATTTAGGGATAATCTTGGTATGGTCATTTTTGGTGGGGCTTACATGATAAACAAGGCCCAAAAGTACATGGAGTACTTTAAAAACCCGATAAACGTATACCGGGGTCAAAGATAGCGTCCTCGTTTTCGGATGAAAGACGAAACAACGCTACTCCAACACAAACCCCAATGGGGTAGAAGAAAAGAGATGAGAAGTAGAAAGGTGGGGCAATGGGTAAGTCAACAATATGAGCTACTCGAGGTAGACTCACACCAAGCAAATAGATACGATTTCCATTTATTGCATCGGTGGAAGACCGAGATATCCCTTTACAAGCAATTCCGGGATCGTAAATCTCGTCCTCGGTGGAGAAATGTGAGGGAACATTTGGGGCTTCCCCCACACTAAAACCACACCAACCGTCGTCAAAAGGAGTAGACGAGGTGGTAGCACTCACAAAACGCGGTGATGACGGAGTTAAACTTGTAGAAAAATCATTTAAAACAATTTCAAAATCCTTTCTTTTTTCATCGTTTTTAAACTCTTTATGAAAACCCGATTGAATAATGTCGAAAATATTTGGCGTGTCAAATTCAAAATTAGTCGCGCTAAAAATCCTCACATTTAAGTCTTTGGTGGGAGGGGGTGGCGGATTATATAAGTTCTCAAAACGTTTGTCAATAAAGAACACCGCCCCCTCGGGGTCAACATACTCGTCATCCTCATGAACGTCGATCTCATCGATTTCCTCATCAAAGATAGGCTTGTCAAACCAAGGTTTGTCATTCCCCTCCTTGAGTATCTTAGAAACTCTCTCGAAAAGATCACGATCAAGCATGAAACCATCATTCTTTTGTGGGGATTGTTGATAAGTTAAATCCTCACGAATGTGGTAAACGTAATTCTCATTTGAGGAGTGTTGATTAGGTAACTCCTCGAGAATTGGATTTTGTATGGTCACATGAGTTGGTTCGTCATCGAAAATAAGACGTTCCAACTCATTAAGTTCATCCTCGATTTTGGAAAGATCAACCTCACTCGTAGGTGGAAGTGAAGGCATAAGAGCTAGCTCTCGTTCAATGATTTCCTCAATCTCGGGATCAAACTCGCAATCATCGTACTTCACATGTTTCTTCTTAGGAGAATCAAAAATTGCATGTGGATTTCGAAGTACGTGATCAATCTCGGTAAAATCACCATCGTCATTGTCAAAGAAAGAGTCGATGTGAGCACTCACAACCATGGACTTACAAGTCAAATGACTATGCTTAGCTGACTTTTCTAAAACGAGAGGATCGATGTCGATAAACCCTTTAGCCTCAACGGGTGTTGGGCTAGGCAAAGGAGGCACTTCGATGGAGTTAGAAGTTGAAGCCTCAAAGACGTGGTCCTTCGAAGGTGGTGAAGACGAGCCCATATTGGTCTTTGTCGTGATGGCACTAACGTCGCCCTTCGGAATTGGTGTTTCACTTGTTTCGCTAAAAACATCCCATAGTGAGTTTTCATCCATAAATTTACACATACCCTTTTGAATTAGGTACACGTATTCTTTATCATTAAAATCATCATCTTTAAAACCGTTTTTCTTAATTCTTTCAAAACATGCATCAAGCTTCATTCTTTCCGCTAAAGTAAACATTTTGAAATCATTAGAATTTGAATCATTAGGTTTTGAAACCTTGTTTTTTTCATTCTCATTAAATCCTTGGGATTTTCTAGCGAAAAAGTCTATTTTCTCATCCCCATATCTCATAGTAAGTCTCCCCTCGTGAACGTCGAATACGGTTCGAGCCGTCGATAAGAATGGTCGGCCTAAAATAATGGGACATTTAGGGTCACACTCGTAATCGGATATAACGAAATCCGCGGGAAAAACAAACTTTCCAATCCTAACATAGACATCCTCGGCTATTCCAATTGGTATAAGTGGAGTACAATTTGCAAGCTCGATTGTCATGTTTGTGGGGGTAAGTGAAGGCAATCTCATCAATTTCCAAAGAGAATGAGGCATAAGATTGATGCTAGCACCTAAATCGGCAAGGGCTAAACATCCCTCAATCTCGGAAAAATCACAAGGTAGTAGAAATTGGCCCGGATCCTTTTCCTTTCTCGGCATACGCCTTTTGGGTTTTTTAAGAAGGATCGATGCACAAGTTTCTTCAAGGGTTACTTTGGTAAGGTCGAAAAAGCTCTCTTTTTGAACCGTGGATGGAATTTGAGGTACACGAGGGTGTGCACTCCTTTCCTTGGTCGCCACGTTCACCCTATCGACTTTAGAACAAGAAGACGTCTTAGAAGTCGAGGGTTGAGAAGCATAAACAACACGGAATCCTTCAAGGTTAGGGGTAATCACACGACCTTTCTCACGAGACGAGGCGGCTTTACATTGCTCCTTCGGATTCGCTACGGTGTCACTAGGTAACGAACTCGATGACGAACCCGAGGCTTTGTTCATAATGGCCGAAAACATCTTTTTAATATCAATTTGCCCTTGCTCAATCTTCGTGTTTTGCAATTTCAATGTATTAGAAAAGTCATTTTCAAAGTAACAATTTCTCCCTCTAATCGTCTCATATTAGCCTCATTCGTTTTCATGTAATTTTGAAAATAGTTTGACGAACTATTTTGATTTTAATTAAAGTTCCCTTGGTTTTGATTACTTCTTTGAAAATTTCCTTGATTACCACTTGAAAAATTGTTGCCTTGATTGTTGTTGTTTGAAAAATTCGAGTTTTGGTTATTGTCTCGATTTTGCCAAGTTATATTACGACCTTGATTATAACCTCCTTGATTTTGATTCGAAAAATTTCCTTGTTGATTATTTCCATGAAAATTGTTACGATTTTGAAAATTGTTGCCTTGGTTATAATTGCCTTGTTGTGATGGACCCGCGTTATTTTGATTAGAAAAATTGTTGTTTCCATTTAACGCACTCACATTCGACGTTTGGCCATCCGTAGCCGCACACTCGTAATAATTATGAGGTCCACCACAAAACATACACAAAACCTCAACCGCTTTCACCGTAGCGGGAGCGTCTTTCTTTTGCATCTCAACGAGAAAAGACGTAAACACATTCGTCAACTTGTCGACTTTTGCATCAACTCTCTCAATGTCGCGATTAGAACTACTAACATTGGCGACATTGGCAACACTTGGTGCGTTGCGGAGTTGGTAAACCTTGGATCGGTTCTCGATAATTATCAATGCATCTTTCGGAGTCTTACACAAAAAGTTGCCACCGGCGGCAGAATTCAACGAGTCTTGTTCGTGAAAATTAAGACCGTTGTAAAACGTATCGATTTGGTGCAACTCGGAAAAAACATGGTGAGGACATTGCCTAAGCAATTCCTTAAAGCGATCCCACGCGTCTCTAAAAGATTCATTCGGTTTTTGCTCAAATTTCGTAATTTCATTCTTGAAAAACGTCGTCTTAGACGGTGGGAAAAAATAATTAACGAACTTGGAAACGAGATCCTTCCACGTAGTTATGGAATTAGGTGGCTCTTTCTCGTACCAATCCTTGGCGGCACCATCGAGCGAGTACGGAAAAAGCATAAGCTTGACGACATCGGTGTCGACGTTCTTAAACTTGCTCGTGGCCAAAAGACGATCAAAATTCCGAATATGGTCGTGAGGATTATCGGCTTCACGACCTCGAAACTTCGTAGCTTGGATTAACGAAAGCATTCCGCTCTTTATCTCAAAATTCTCCGCTTCGATAGCGGGAATTACGATCGCGTCTCCATAACCCTCGGTGGGCGCTTGGAGCAATTCCATCATCGAACGATTGTCGGCCATCTCCTCTACGGTCTCTTCAACAACGATATTAGGAACGTCGGTTTCTAATTCTCGTCTACGTCGTCGATTCCTTCGATTACGATTGCGTCGATTCGAAGCTTCGCTAGAATTGGAATAATCCTTCGATCGAGTGCGCATGCACTAAGCGTAGAATGGGTGGTAGCAAAGAAGATTCTTTTTTTCGGTTTTTCGATTTTTCAATTTTTTTGGTTTTTGATTGGTTTTTTTAATTTTTTTTGGATTTTTGAATGTATTACGTAGACACAAATCTACAAATCTCCCCTCGAATCGACTTTCTCGATTAAAGGAGCCTCAAGGAATGAAAACGATCACGTGGAGTGAACGTTCTCGATGACTTTAGAACGTTGGTGGAACACCAAAACGTTCAAGAGGGTTTAATCTTGAAAACACAAGCAAATATAATATACGTAGATAATACTTGGGCGGCAAACCCTCGATTAGCCCTCTTTCTCAAAACACGCACAAGCAAGCGGAGGAAATGAGGCGGCGCGAAGCACTTAAGAGCCTTTTTCCTTTAGGTCGTGAAATACAACCGCCTTATACCCACCTTATAGTTTGTGTTAATTGAAATTAAGCCTCACGAAAGTATTTATCTATTTTGCCTTTAAACTTTTGCTTTGGATTCGAATACAATGATCGAGTGATGAAATCCCGAATCAAGGTTGCGTTTTCACGCTTTTGGAGTACTTGTATATTTATTGTTCTTACGTAAATACAATATAGTAATAATATATTCACAATAAAAACGAAAACCAATATATCTACAATATAGTAAGATGATTGTTGGGTGTTTAATTTAGGAAAATTAAACACGATTTATTTGGATATTATAATATAATAAGGAAAAATAACAAAAAATTAGTATGTACGATATTTACGCTTTCCAAAAATGAAAAGCAAAAACGCACTACTCACACAAACACGATACTAATAATAATGGCACACTAAACACCTCCCCGGCAGCGGCGCCAAAATGATAGTTGTGTTTTTAGATATACAAGTCTTAGGAAAGATGAGTATAAATGTGGTAAGTATTAATCGACACGATTTAATGAAAAACCGTGAAGACGAATAATTTCCAAGTTCGTTCTCGAAGGAGGTCTGTGGATTAATGTGCCAATTATATAAAATCAAGTTTGGATTAGTGACGTTTTTGGTTTAGAAGAGAAAAAAGTAAAGACGAGCTACGACTACGATTTAAACTACGACGTTGACGTAAAACGCGAACGTAAATACGTAAAACGTGACGAAATTAAAAATTAATCCTAAAAATTAATTAAAAGATTAAACTAAGTCTAAAATAATATAAATAAGAATAAAAATTCAACAAATATATTTTAAAACCTTTTATTAATTAAATATTCAATTTTTAATGCTAATTAAAGCCCAAAAATTAAATATAATTAACAAAATGCCCAAAATATTAATTTATTGAACTAATAAATAACTTATATTATTTAAAGACTAAAAACTATTTTTCCTAAATTTTAAAAACTATTTTTCTATTTTTAAATCACTAAAAACTATTTTTAAATTAAAATAATCCTAAAAAATAATAAAATAATGCCAAAATTAATTTGACAATTTTAAAAATCCTAAATTACACTAATGAACAGTAGAAAATTGAAAACGTTTGAAAAAAAGTAAAATTTTGCACTAAAAGACAAAACTGATTAATAATTAAACCCTAATTATACTAATTAATTATAAAAAATAATTAAAAAAGTGAACAGTAATAAATTTTTAAACTAAAAATCTTAAAATACTTTTCTAAATATAAGAAAAATTTTAAAACTGAAAAATATTACTTTTTTACACTAAATTCCAAAAAGCAGTAATTAAAAAGTAATTTAAATAAGCTATTTAATCTAAAAATTTCTTAATGAATAGTAGCATAAAATTAAATTATACTGAAAAATCAGAAATTAAAAGAGAAAAATAATGGAAAAAGAATCAAAGTCTAAAACCTAATTTGAACCACAAAAGACAAAAAAGAATGAAACTGATGGTGACATGTGCTTTGTTTTCTGTCTTTTAGTGTAGCAGTGGGAACAGCAAAGCTAGCAGTGGGAAAGGAGTTCCCACTGACAATGAAAATAAACAGGTCTGGTGCTATTTAGCTTGATTTCAAGCTTGTTTCTTGGATTTGAATGGCAACAAAGGCACCCCCACACTCATGGAAGTGTGGGGAGTCAGTTTAAACACAAAAAACACCAAGCACAATGCAAATATTTCACACAAATAGCACAAACAAGTGACTGCAAGTCAGAAGGTGGGCTGTGAGACTATTGCTGGTTCAATTGACACTCAAGCAGATTTTTAAAGGCCAAATACTTGCACAATAACTCAATAAATCACACACCACTAATAACAAGCCCTATATTGATCTATACCCTACTGATCAACAAGATTTTAAGGCAGATTTCCACTAAATCATGCTTAAAAAGGCACTAACTAATTATCTAAGCAGTTTTAAGAAAATAAGAACCAATTCACTTCTTTCTTCTACCAAAATCAAAGGCAACTAATGACAACTCCTAATACTAACATATGAGATGTGTTCAAATCAGTTTTAAGCTTAAACTTGTCACCAATTTAACCTAAAAACCCAAATCCAAACACCCCCTTAACTTCTGGAAATAAATTTTAACAAAACAAAAGCTTCCAAATCCTAATCAAACTGATTTATCTATGATCTAGCATGCATACAAATCCTATATCAGCAATATCAAACAGAAAAAACTATCATGTAGCAGTTCAAACACAAAATCACATAAATTCATATCAAACACCAAAAAAAAGGCCAAGTGGGGTTCAAGCCTTTATCTAGCTGATGCCTTCCAAATGGGTTGATTTGAGGGCTTGTAGGAGCTTATGTGAAGTGTAGAGGACCCCTGCTGTGGTTCAACAACTGAACCAGGGGTATCAAAATATCTTCAAACCAATGAAATGATGAAATGATGGACCTTGCTTCTTAGTTACCTGCACAAGACCACAAAGACAAAAGGCAAACTTCAAGTAACCAAGCTTTAATAAGCTCTCTTTGTCAGAGAGAGCTTATGAGAGCTTATGCTACAGTAAAACAGTAAGGGTAAAAAAACAGACTTTTCTCAAATTTTTTTGGAAAATGGTTCCTTTTGAAACTACCTTGTAAAGTGACTAGTAACCAACAATTTGTTAAATCAAAACTGAATCCAAGGCATGAAATCCACTTTCACTTCATTCATGCTTGGATTCAGATTTTATAAAAAAAATAACTTGTGATTCAAGAATATTTTAATCCAACTAAATAACTTTGCAGAAAATTAAAACTTTTAAACTAAAAACTCAATATGAATGGAACACAGATAATTTGCAATATTTAAAAGAAGTACTCTAAATATTCATTTACTTAAAAAAAATTACAAAAAATCTGGAACAAAAAACACAAGTCACAAACCGACTTGTATTTATACTAGGAAATAGAAAATACTAGAAGATGATTAAAATAATACAAGGGAAGCAAAACCCTAAACCCTAGTACATTGAAAGTCCAAAAATGCCCTTGTGGTCTTGGCTGATTCTTGGTCAAAAGTGGCTCCATGTGATTGACAGCTATGTAGAATGATCTTGAACGTTTATAGTGATCCTTGGGGAGAAAGAAGTGAGAATCCACCATTCATTTGTTGCTTCCTTCAAAATGTCTCATTCAAGGTGCAGGGGAGGTACGGGTGGGGTCTAGGAGGTCACATGTGAATGTTTTAGGAGTTGGGTCGGGTTTAGGTGGGTACCAATTATGTTTCTGGAAGGTATTGGGTTTTATTGTTTGGTTAATTTAAAGTTGGGGATTAGGGTTCTTATGGTTTAAGGAGGAGCAGATTTAGGGGTGAGGATGGTTTCCCTCCCTTTTTAGTAATATTAAACTCAGTTTAAACTGAGTTAATATTAAGTCAAGGGTTACGTGGGAGGAGTGATGACATGGGTGGACTGGGTTGGTGGATGGAGGTGATGTGGCGAAAGTTGTTGACTGGGTTCTGACCGGGTATTAAATGGGTGTGGGTTTGGTAAATGGCAAAACAACCCCCCTGACTTCCATTAGTTCTTCACTTTGTAAATAAACTTCATCAACGCCCAATTTTGCCTATGACAACTTTTGCCAACTTGCTGAAAATGGCCCATCATAGTTTCAAACTTCAAATAATGACCAAAAGTGCAATAAATGCAATTTTCAATGGCTTTTCTTGTATACTCTTGGAAATTTAGGGACCCAAATGTAATTTATGAGTTTTACAAGGGTATAAATTGCCAAGTCTTCCAAAGTTGAGGGACCATTCTTGCCAATCTTCAATTCTTCAAGGTAATTATGGAAATTCAGGATTCGGGTCCGGTTCTTTGTGCGGCTTCGTTTCCCGTGTTCGTTTTTGCTTGATTCCTTTGATCTTTTGGTGAATTCACGATATCCGTACCTGAAATACACAATGAACAAACACAGGCATATTTTGGGTATTTTGATGACATTTTAAGCGTTTTAAGCCCGATTTGGACGATGAGACTATGGATAAATACAGTCTCATCAGATCCATACACCGTTAGTCACAAAGCGTTGGGTTCAATGACGGGAATGTCTAGATTTCAGGTTTCACTTAGTCTCACATCGCTTGAGTTTCGATGTTGCCACATTAAACTCTTTGTGGTGTTTTTGGCTGCTACCAAATAACAATTTTAAAAGGGTGGCTGTATTTTTAAGGGGTTTTAGGGCTACCATTACTTAGGTTTTTAAGATACATCAGAATTTAAAACTGTGTGCGGATACTACACTTTCTTAAATCTGCGATGCATCCGCACATCAGTCGATGATTTTTACCAAAAGATATGGAGTTCCATAAATTTAATAGTCAGATTCTTTTTTGTATGGTTTTGCAGGTATTCATGTTATATATAAAGTAGCTACTAAACTTAAATGGAATCACTTCCAAATCCACTGCACCAGATGCGATCAATTATTCGGTTTTGCAACTAGAGATGGAGAGATTTGGGGCATCATACACAATGCGGCATCAGACACGTCAATGGTTACATTTAATTGGTCAACAATGGATCAAATGCGTTATAAAATAAGTTGAAGTTAGACCTACTAGCATATATCCAAACTTTTTATTTTACTAGTTGAGGGTTGAGATAAGTAGCGCTAGAGTTTCTTTTAAATTAAAAGAAATGTAGGAGTTTGTATCTTTAATAAGAAATCCCAAACACCCCTTTACACTGTTTTCGGACGTGTATTATTAGTTGCTACGAGTTCCGACTATCAATTACAATAACATGTATTTAGGGCGTCTTTTGTTTATAATATAACTGGTGTCTATACTAGCTGGAATATAAGTAATTATAAAGAGAATATATGAAGTTACTTATCTACTAGGTTTTATGAATACAGAGATACGAGATCGCTAAAGTTCTAGGTGTAAGTGTTTGTTTTTTTCATTAGGACACAATATTGGGGGACGGTCGAGCAATTCTCATCAGAAATAAAGAAAAAAGCGATGACGGAAAGAAAGGTGCTGCACAAGAACTATCCACCGGATTTTGATCCTACAAAATTTTCAAAGAGGCATATGTCATAACATCAAAAAATAAAAGTTTAAACCACGCTTCCAATGAGCATACGGTGTAGCACATTTATGCGTTATACCTACAATGGCACCAGGTTTAAATTATGCAAAGAAGACGTATTTGAGAGGTATGTCATGGATGACCACAGACACACATGCACAAGTGTTTCCTAACTATTGTTATTAGTAGTAGAATTTATTTTTTATATTGAATATATGTTGCAAGGATTAAAGTAGGAGTTTGGCAATATACTTTTTGGCAATAATACTACCCACACCTTCTGTGTAGTGTCTAGAAACTTTATTTTAACACTTTCTTATAGTAATTAGTTATTAAATGTATAAGAATTGATAAAAAAATTACAAGATTTATTTCATTACTAAAATTGACCTACCATCAACTCAAACACAAACTTAGAAATAACTGAAAATCCATATGCTGTTTTTATATTAGTAAGGCACATATCTATCTCTTAGTCAGGTGGTTGCTTATGTGAACTTATTATCATTTATAGAGTGATCCGATTATTTGTGTTATATAAATGTTATAAAGTAAACGATGTACATCGGTTCCTATAACTTGCAAACATTAATAATATGGACTTAAAGGTTATTTTGTTTATGTTTAATCAATAGTGATGCATATTTAAAATTTTAGAAAAAAACCAGTGCGTGCACGGGTATTATAACTAGTTGTTGTATATGGCACTTTTGATATGCGGCTGTGAATTGTCCCCAAGGGACGAATCGTCCTTTTTCCCCCCTTATTTTTTACAATCAGTGAGTATAAATACTCTTACACAAGTGTCGGTGGTACCATTCTTTTGCTCCACGTCAAAACCAAACAAAGCCCACATAATAGCCAACATAAGGTAAAAGCCCAAGTAGCCACAAATTCATTTTTCCAAGAGATATTCCCACAACTTGACTTCGTATTTATGTGCATTTTATGTTTTGAAAATAAAGATTTCCTTTTTCTTGTTCCGTGTCCCTTTGAATCGACTAAAACGGAGTTCGAATGCAAAAGATATTACCAAAACATTGCAACGTGCTCAAATCTTTTTCTTCTATATTTCTCTTTATTTATCGGTGCTCTCAATATCTTTTCTTCAAAAAACTAATAAAGCGGCCATTTTATTTCATTTCGCTCGTAACCAACATAATCACATAACACACTAAAAGTACATATATAATGACAAATAAATATACAATTATGCTAAATTAACATGCAATGAGGTGTATGCAAAATACACAATCAACCTACGACCTACTTTTTATTATACGGATTTCTATTTTTGAAACGTACTTCGTATTTAACTTTAATTTAATATATTTTATACAATCATTTCACCTACCTCTATACATAAAACATCACACATCACACATTTTGCACACTCCAATGTGAGTTTTTTATGGATGGGCATTGGGTATACTTGACTCACATACCACCAGGCCTACGACCTACTTTTTATTATACGGATTGCAATTTTTGAAACGCACTTTGTATTTAACTTTAATTTAATATATTTTATACAATCAACTCACATACCCCTATACATCAAACATTACACATCACACATTTTGCACACTCTAGTGTGATTTTTTTATGGATGGGCCTTGGGTCTACTTGACTCACATACAACCAGGCCTAAGACCTACTTTTTATTATACGAATTGCTATTTTGAAACGTACTTCGTATTTAACTTTAATTTAATATATTTTATACAATCAAATCACTTACCCCTATACATCAAACATCACACATCACATATTTTGAACACTCCAATGTGAATTTTTATGGACGGGCATTGGGTCTACTTGACTCACATACCATCAGGCCTACGACCTACTTTTTATTATACGAATTGCTATTATTAAAACATACATCGAATTTAAGTTTAATTTAATATATTTTATAAAATCAACTCACCTACCCCTATTCATCAAACATCACACATCACACATTTTGCACACTCTAGTGTGATTTTTTATGGATAGGCCTTGGGTCTACTTGACTCACATACCATCAGGCCAACGACCTATATTTTTATTATACGGATTGCTATTTTTAAAACGGACTTCGTATATAAATTTAGTTTAATATATTTTATACAATTAACTCACATACCCCTATACATCAAACATCACACATCACACATTTTGCACACTCCAATGTGAATTTTTTATGGATGGGCCTAGGGTCTACTTAACTCACATACCACTAGGCCTACGACCTACTTTTTATTATACGAATTGCTATTTTAAAAACGTACTTCGAATTTAAGTTTAATTTAATATATTTTATACAATCAACTCACCTACTCATATTCATCAAATATCACACATCACACATTTTGCACACTCCAATGTGATTTTTTTATGGATAGGCCTGGGGTCTACTTGACTCACATAAATCAGGCCTACGACCTACTTTTTATTGCAAGGATTGCTATTTTGAAACGTACTTCGTATTTAACTTTAATTTAATATATTTTATACAATCAACTCACCTACCCCTATACATCAAACATCACAAACCACACATTTTGAACACTCAAATGTGATTTTTTCATGGATGGGCCTTGGGTCTACTTGGCTCACATACCTCCAGGCATATGACCTACTTTTTATTATACGGATTGCTATTTTTGAAAGGTACTTCGTATTTAACTTTAAGTTAATATATTTTATACAATCAACTCACCTACCCTTATACATCAAACATCACACATCACACATTTTGCACACTCCAATGTTATTTTTTTTGATGGGCTTTGGGTCTACTTGACTCACATACCATCAGGCCAACGACCTACTTTTTATTATATGGATTGTTATTTTTGAAATGTACTTCGTATTTAACTTTAATTTAATAAATTTTATACAATCAACTCACCTACCCCTATACATCAAAAATCACAAATAACACATTTTACACACTCCAATGTGATTTTCTATGGATGGGCCTTGGGTCTACTTGACTCACATACCACCAGGCCTACGACCTACTTTTTATTATACGGATTGCTATTTTTGAAACGTACTTCATATTTAACTTTAGTTTAATTTATTTTATACAATCAACTCACCTACCCTTATACATAAAACATCACACATCACACATTTTGCACAATCCAATGTGAATTTTTTATAGATGGTCCTTGGGTCTACTTGACTCACATACCACCAGGCCAACGACCTACTTTTTATTATACGGACTGCTATTTTTGAAACGTACTTCGTATTTAACTTTAATTTTATATATTTTATACAATCAACTCACATACCCCTATACATCAAACGTCACACATCACACATTTTGCACATTCCAATGTTATTTTCTTTTATGGGCCTTGGGTCTACTTGACTCACATACCATCAGGCTAACGACCTACTTTTTATTATACGGATTGCTATTTTTGAAACGTACTTCGTATTTAACTTTAATTTAATATATTTTATACAATCAACTCATCTACCCCTATACATCAAACATCACACATCACATATTTTGCACACTTCAATGTGATTTTTTTATGGATGTGCCTTGGGTCTACTTGACTCACATACCATCAGGCCTACGACCTACTTTTTATTATACGGATTGCTATTTTGGAAACGTAATTCGTATTTAACTTTGATTTAATATATTATATACAATCAACTCACCTACCCCTATACAACAAACATCACACATCAAACATTTTGCGCACTCAAATGTGAATTTTTTATGGATGGGCCTTGGGTCTACTTGACTCACATACCACCAGGCCCACGACCTACTTTTTATTATAAGGATTGCTATTTTTGAAACGTACTTCGTATTTAACTTTAATTTAATATATTTTATACAATCAACTCACCTACCCCTATACATCAAACATCACACATCACACATTTTGCACACTCCAATGTGATTTTTTTATGGATGGGCCTTGGGTCTACTTGACTCACATACCACCAGGCCTACGACCTACTTTTTATTATACACATTGCTATTTTTGAAACGTACTTCTTATTTAACTTTAATTTAATATATTTTATATAATCAACTCACCTACCCCTATATATCAAACATCACACATCACAAATTTTGCACACTCCAATGAGAATTTTTTATGGATAGGCCTTGGGTCTACTTGACTCACATACCACCAGACCTAAGACCTAATTTTTATTATACGAATTGCTATTTTTGAAACGTACCTCGTAGTTAATTTTAATTTAATATATTTTATACAATCAAATCACTTACCCCTATACATCAAACATCACACATCACACATTTTACGCACTCAAATGTGAATTTTTTATGGATGGGCATTGGGTCTACTTGACTTACATACCACCAGGCCTACGACATACTTTTTATTATACGAATTGCTATTTTTGAAACGTACTTCGAAGTAAACTTTAATCTACCATATTTTATACAATCAACCCACCTAACCTTATTCATCAAACATCACATATCACACATTTTGCACACACTAGTGTGATTTTTTATGGATGGGCCTTGGGTCTACTTGAGTCACATACCATCAGGCCTACGACCTACTTTTTATTAAACGGATTGATATTTTTGAAACGTACTTTATATTTAACTTTAATTTAATATATTTTATACAATCAACTCACCTACCCCTATACATCAAACATCACACATCACTCATTTTGCACACTCCAATGTAAATTTTTATGGATGGGCCTGGGGTCTACTTGACTCACATACCACCAGGCCTACGACCTACTTTTTATTATACGGATTGCTACTTTTGAAACGTACTTCGTATTTAACTTTAATTTAATACTTATACAATCAACTCACCTACCCATATACATCAAACATCACACATCACACATTTTTCACACTCCCATGTGAATGTTTTATGGATGAACCTTGGCTCTACTTGACTCACATACCACCAGGCCTACAACCTACTTTTTATTATACGGATTGCTATTTTTGAAACGTACTTTTTATTTAAATTTAATATAGTATATTTTATACAATCAACTCACCTACCCCTATACATCAGACATCACACGTCACACATTTTGCACATCCCAATGTGAATTTTTTATGGATGGGCCTTGGGTCTACTTGACTCACATACCACCAGGCCTACGACCTACTTTTTTTATACAGATTGCTATTTTTGAAACGTACTTCGTATTTAACTTTAATTTAATATATTTTATACAATCAGTTGACCTACCTCTATACATCAAACATCACACATCACAAATTTTGCACACTCCAATGTGAATTTTTTATGGATGGGCCTTGGGTCTACTTGACTCACATACCACCAGGCCTACGACCTACTTTTTATTATACGGATTGCTATTTTTGAAACGTACTTCTTATTTAACTTTAATTTAATAAATTTTATACAATCAACTTAACTACCCCTATACATAAAAAATCAGACATCATACATTATGCATACTCTAATGTGAATTTTTTATGGATGGGCCTTGAGTCTACTTGACTCACATACCACCAGGCCTATGACCTACTTTTTATTATACGGATTGCTATTTCTGAAACGTACTTCGTATTTAATTCTAATTTAATACATTTTATACAATCAACTCACCTACCCCTATACATCAAACATTACACATCACACATTTTGCACACTCTAGTGTGATCTTTTTATGGATGGGCCTTGGATCTACTTGAATCACATACCACCAGGCCTACGACCTACTGTTTTATATACGGATTTTTATTTTTGAAACGTACTTCGTATTTAACTTTAATTTAATATATTTTTCACAATCAACTCACCTACCCCTATACATCAAACATCACAAATCACACATTTTGCACACTAAAGTGTGATTTTTATGGATGGGCCTTGGGTCTACTTGACTCACAAACCATCAGGCCTATGACCTGCTTTTTATTATATCAAACCCTCCACTATTCTTTTCAATCCTCTTATCAAACTCATACCAGATGCAGGAGATTTGATTGGAGATCCATCACAATATAGAGCTCTTGTTGGTAAACTTTTGTATCTCACCATCACCAGGCATTTCATATGCAGCACAAGTTCTTAGTCAATTCTCTCAAGCACCAAGAACACCTCATCTTCAAGCTCTTGTTAAAGTTTTAAGATATATAAAGAACAGACTTGGTCAAGGACTTCACTTTCCAGTCAACAACTCTCTATAACTAAAGGCCTTTTATAACAGTGACTGGGCAAGCTGTGCTTATACTAGAAGATCAGTGACATGCAATTGTATCTTTCTGGGCCCTAGCCTCATTTCATGGAAATCAATGAAACAAGGTGTAGTTTCAAGATCTTTCACTAAGGCTGAATATAGAGCTCTAGTTGGTACTACTTGTGAGCTCACATGGCTCAAATACCTTTTCAAGGATCTTGGTGTTTCTGTTTCATCTACTATACCAATCTACTGTGACAATGCTTCTGCTGTTGCTCTGGCTTCAAATCCTATACAACAAGCCAGATCAAAGCATATTGAGATTGACTGTCATTTTGTCAGAGATAAACCTAGAGAAGAGAATGTCATTCCAAAGTTCATCTCTAATAAGGAACAACCTGTTGATGTTCTCACTATAGGTCTATCAAAGGCACCTCACTATTACTATTTATCTAAGTTTGGCATATGTAATCCATACACATTGCCAACTTGTAGGGAGGGTAAAGGTTCTACTAAAGCAACAAAAGTTTGTACAGTTTCAAGAACTATTGGTCCAGTTTAGCATTTGAATTAAGTTGTAGCTACTTTCACATGTGAAACATTTGTATTAGTTATAGTTTCTTTCACATGTGAAAAGTTTGTTAGAAGTTAGTTAGTTAGCATCTTCTATATACCCAACATCTCTCTTTCTGTGATTAACTTTTACAATAAAGAAAGTCATTCCACTTTTCACCTTAACTGTGTGTAATCTTCTTTAAATACATAGAACTACAAAAAATGACAGTTAAATATATTTTGGTGTAATTATCCCAACGTATCATTTATTTATAATCTTTTTACTTGAGGATTTGTTTAATGTCAAGTCGTCTTGAAACCTGATCAACAAATTTTAAATTTGTTTAAATTTACCAACCTTTTAGAGTTGTTTACCAATGTTTTACTGTTGTCTTTTTTTGTCGGGGTCAAGTCGTGACGAGACTAAAGGCATTCCGAATGCATCAAAATATTTTGATCATAACACACATTAACACATTATCATCGAAATAAAATTCTCGTTCTTTTTATATGTACGATTCCTATAACAACAATTTAAAAATATAGAAGAAGCCCCCATTACTAAGAGAGAAAGGTACCACGGCGAGGGGTGCCTCGTCGATTCGACGTGGACCCTCGCCGACGCTCGCCGTGCCACTTCGCCATACCCACCCCATTCATCGAAGGAATTTTGGATTTACGAAATATGAACGACGAGAAGAGATGGTCAAAACTAGCTGTTGGCTTGTCCAACGGTAATATTTTAAATTAATTTTTTTATACAACTAATATATATATCACATCTTCTTCCTCATTTTAACACAGATTTATTTCCAAAATCTCTCAAAATCACTAACAAAAAAATGTCTAACATACCTAATGATCAATACCCAAAACTCAACTTCACCGGGCTTCTCAACACTAGCAACCCTTCGACACCATCTTCAAACCCGTCTACACCATCATCACAAAACTTCGTTGCAAATTCTTAAAAATATATGTATGATTCCTATAACAACAATTAAAAAATATAGAAGAAGCCCCCATTACTAAGAGAGAAAGGTACCACGGCGAGGGGTACCTCGTCGATCCGACGTGGAACCTCGCCAACGCTCGCCGTGCCACTTCGCCATACCCACCCCCCATTCGCCGAAGGAATTTCGGATTTGCGAAATATGAACGACGATAAGAGATGGTCAAAACTAGCTGTTGGCTTGTCCAACGGTAATATTTTAAATTAATTTTTTTATAAAACTAATATATATATCACATCTTCTTCCTCATTTTAACACACAATTTTTTCCAAAATCTCTCTAAATCACTAACAAAAAAAATGTCTAACATACCTAATGATCAATACCCACAACTCAACTTCACCGGGCTTCTCAACACTAGCAACCCTTCGACACCATCGTCCAAACCCGTCTACACCGTCATCACAAAACTTCGTTGCAACTTCTTTCGGGTTCGCACAGTTTCAAACCGGCACCCCACAATTTCATTCCGGGTCTCAATTTCCATCCGGGTCACAATTTCCATCCGGGTCTCAATTTCCATCTGGGTCTCAATTTCCACCCGGCTCTCAATTTCCATCGGCTCTCAATTTCCATCCGGCTCCTAATTCTCGTACCCTCCTATTCCTCCAAATTATTTCCATCAAATGACCCCCAAAAAAATTTACCACTAACAACAGTACTTCCTTCAACAAGCACAGTCTCAAAGCCAGTTTCAGAGCCAACAAAATGTTCCCGAAACACAATTCAAAGTTCCAGCCTCACGAACACCAACCAAAAAAGGCAAAACCAAAAAAACCAAAGCAAAAAAATCACAAGCTGTTGATTTAGATGCCGATAAAGATGACATAGAATTTGTTGAAGCTCCGATTCAGGCACCGGTACGTTGGAGTAAAGAAGAAGAAGAATTACTAGCCACATGTTGGTTTGGTTTTTCTGAAAATGTTGACATTGGGAACGACCAAAATGAGGATTGTTTCTGGAACAATATTGTTCGAGATTTCAACACTCAAACAACCGGTATGCACCGTACAAAAAACATGATTACCGGAAAATGGGGTCGGATGCATTCGGATTGCCAAAAGTTTCAAGCGATGCGCGCAGGAGTAAACCGTAGGCGTGGAATGAATGATGAGGATTTTTACGAAGCTGCAAAAGATGAATTTTTAGCAGCCTTTAATGGAAGAAAATTTGTGTACACTCACGCATGGAAGATCCTCAAAGAACACCCAAAGTTTGCAGGTGCAAAAGCTGTTTATGCGGATGATCACACCAAAATATTCGGTCCTGATTAACGTCCTCAACCCGAAGGAAAATCTCGACCTGCTAAGAAGTCAAGATCTGAGTCTAGTGAGGGCACTGGAGGATCGTCGGGGTCATCGAAGGCAGAACTGTCAAATGCAATGCATTAAAAATTTATCAAGCAACAGGCACTCGCAGAGAGACAGATGGAGTTAACCGACTTCTAGTTTCTCGCGCTTGATTACGAGTCAATTTTGGAACCGAAGAGAACGTACGTGCATCGAAAACAAGAGCAAATCATGGCTCGATACCCTCACCGGGAGTAGTTTATTTTAATTTTTGTGTTTTTAGATTTTTGTTTTTTTGTATTGTATTTTTTTTGTATCGTATTTTTTCCGTATTTGTAATGTTTTAGTTGAATGAAATAAATTTTAGTTTGTGTGAAAATGAAAAAAAGAAAAATAAAAGATAGTGGTGGGGCACAAATGATGAAGGGTTGGGTGTGTTGTGAGTGAGGGGGTATTTTTGTGAGTTGTTTTGGTGTAATGTGGCGCTCAGTTGGCAGCTGACTAGACAAAATTTTGAGGGATATGCTTGTTGTGATACCCCCTCTCTAAGGTATAAATACAATGCAATTAAAGAGAAACATTTTAACGAAAAAAACCTATAATCTATACTACTTTATAAAGCATTTGGGACCTTCTTAAAATAGCAAGACTGGAAATTCAGACTTTTTTTTCTACTAAATAAAGCAAGTTGTTGATATATTCATCAACATTATATATACTATAACCCTTTCTAACAACCTTTTGTAACAAACTTTTGTAACAACCTAATTAAATAACATTTTTTCTTTTAAATTAAAATATCTTTTTACTTATTTATTATTTTTATTATCTAATTTCACCATATTTTTTAAAATTTTATTCTCTTTAATTCAATATCTATTTTGTTATATTTTTATTAACTATTATTTTTTTAAAATTTAGAGGTTTTTTTTGATATTTTACAGCTTTAACAATACAAACTTAATGGATAAGAGATTAATATTTGTTAGCCTCAAAAATGATTATAAGTGCTCGCCGCCGTATTGCGCGGGTCCATGCTAGTGGTATTAAACGCAACTCATAAAGTTACGAATGGCCTAAAAATATCATACCAATTTAAATCTTTGAGTTAGTTGGGTTTGGATTAATTTGAAACAGGTCATTCAAGTCGAGTCTTTCGACTTTCGATCAATCTGGTTGTAGTAAAGTGACAAAAAAAACTTAAAAAATTCTATATGTTTTATAAATAACTAATTCACAATAAAAAATAAGAAAAATAAACTAAAAAAAGTTCTTTTTCCTAGCGCAGCTGGGCCATCCTGGACTTGAACCAAAGACTTCGCCCGCTCAAATCAATCAAATGGACTAAAACCCGAATTATGCAAACATATTTACCCAACATTAATAAGTGTGAAAACACTTATCCTTTTACCACTTATTTCCAGTAACAACAAGACCAAAACGTGTATCTTGTGTCGTAAAAGTCGGAATTATGCGTGGTTTGTGTTTTTATTGTGTTTTAGGACCAAAAGATGCAAAAGGAAGAAAACATGGGCTATCACGGGCTTTTATCGAAGAAAAAAGACTAAAGACGAAGTCAAAAGATCGAGAATGCAAAAAGAACGGAAGTCCAAGGCCAATTCTGAAGATTTATCGAAGAAAAAGTCTAAAGACGGAAGTTTAATGAAGTCGAAGAACTCAAGTCTAATTATAGAAGAAAATTATAAGACAAGTTCAAATCCCGAGACGACGTCGAGAAAGACAAAGAATTACCTCCTATAAATACCCTCCTAATATGTCATTAGGAGGGTGTTAGGTGGTTAATTTTTAGTAGTAGTTTGTTTTTAGTTTTCAAGTTTTTCTTAAGTTTTCCTCTCTCTAGTTTTCCAAGTTTATCAACTTTAATCTTGTAATCATTTGATTTTAATCTTTAATCAATCAAGCTTATTTTCTTAATTCTCATTCTACCTTTCTTAATCTTTTACTTAATCTTGATAATCATGTGGGTTTATCTTAATCTTGTTGATGATTTGATTGTTTAGCTTATTTGGTTGTGCTTATAAAATTGGTGATATTAAAAGCTTTATATAAAAAGTGATTATTTTTCTTAATCTTTATGCTTTATAGTTTTTAGGAATAAGTTGTTTTTAATAAGTTTAAGTTTTTATAAAAAGTGCTTTTTGATTTCTAGCTTATTTAATATTTTAAAAGTTTTTAAATTATAGCTTATTCATCTTTTTTCTAAAATCATTTTGGTTTAACTTTTGGTAAAGTGCTTATTGAATTTTGGCTTAAGTTTGCCTATAGCTAAGTTTGTGTGTTCGGGATTATTTTGATAACCCTTTTATTCCGGATAAGGAGCTTCATCAGTAATTCCAGATAGCACTCATCTAGTTATTCCGGATATGCATCTCCCCCTTTATTCCAAATAAGCAACCTTCCCTCTTTTTCCGGATAAGCCACGTTATCAGTTATTCATGATAAGTCTCCCAAGTTTGTTTTTCCGGATAAGCTCTCGGTCAAATATTCCGGATAGTACCTCATTTCCTTTATTCCGATTAACTGTGCCCTCAAAGATTCCGGAAAAGCAACAAATACATTATTCCGGATAAGGTTTGTTTTTACAGTTTTTGAATTTTTACTTTTCCCGCCTTTTTACTTAGCTTTATTCTAACTTTTCTTATTCTAGTTTAAATATTTAAAGTTTACATTTTTATAAGTTTTAATCAGTTACTTTTCAACTTTTAAAGTCTTCATTTTTAGTTTTAAATTTTAGTAGGCTTCATCTTTAATTACTCAACGACATTTTCATTTTTAGTTTAAAATTGATAATCAAACCTTTTTATTTTCCACCAAGAAGAATTGTGTCGCACTTTCTACTAGTAATCAATTCGAAAAGATCGGAATAACGAACTTTCATACGAGCTTAAAAACCTTGTATCAAGATTAAGTAAAAGATTAAGAAAGGTAGAATGAGAATTAAGAAAATAAGCTTGATTGATTAAAGATTAAAATTAAATGATTACAAGATTAAAGTTGATAAACTTGGAAAACTAGAGAGAGGAAAACTTAAGAAAAACTTGAAAACTAAAAATAAACTACTACTAAAAATTAACCACCTAACACCCTCCTAATGACATATTAGGAGGGTATTTATAGGAGGTGGGGAGATTACATGCTTAAGCTATCTTATTTCTTTCTTCTCGTCTCGACTCTACTTAAATTCTTTGTCTTTCTCGACGTCGTCTCAGGATTTGAACTTGTCTTATAATTTTCTTCTATAATTAGACTTGAGTTCTTCGACTTCATTAAACTTCTGTCTTTAGACTTTTTCTTCGATAAATCTTCAGAATTGGCCTTGGACTTCCGTTCTTTTTGCATTCTCGATCTTTTGACTTCGTCTTTAGTCTTTTTTCTTCGATAAAAGCCCGTGATAGCCCATGTTTTCTTCCTTTTGCATCTTTTGCTCCTAAAACACAATAAAAACACAAACCACGCATAATTCCGACTTTTACGACATAAAATACACGTTTTGGTCTTGTTATTATTGGAAATAAGTGTTAAAAGGATAAGTGTTTTCATACTATGAAATCCCCTACACTTGACCATTGCAATGTCCTCATGCAATGCACTAATTTCAAAGCACGGTTTACATTTTTCATCATAGATAACCCACCTTGGCCTATATTAAATAATAAACACTAAGAAAATTAAAATAACAAAACAAGTAAAGAAATCAAAGACTTACATTGGGGTTTTAGGTTGTCATGAATGTTCATCATTCTCAAGTTTCACGTTCCCCATACCAAGCTTAAAAACGAGATCATTGTTATTATAAGTTAGCAAACTAACACGAACTCATGTGGCCCAATTATTCACTTAGACTCCCTTATTCCTAGGTGTATCTCCTATATTTTAATATTGTCTTAAATGATCACGAGGATGCATTGTTTGACTTATTTCGATAGTTATTTAGGCTGAAAATAAAGTGGAACGATTTAATCAATAGTTAGCTAAAGGACAAAATCTTTTAAAACTGCTTCTCGGGATCTCATAAAGTTCATATCTTGGCATAACTCGCTTCACGATTTGAGACCTTTCTCGGACGGATATTTGGCAGCGACTTCATACTTCAAATCTTTGAGAGACGTTCTTGAAATTATGGTCTTCTCTTCATAATAGGAATTACTTCACTTGGAGTTTTGAGAGATTCTTCATATTTGGACCACGACTTCATTTTTCTCCAATCTTTATTTTGGACTTTGATATACAACGATCCGCCTCCTATTAGGACTTGGATCTATTTATCCTCATACCTTGTTAGGGTCTTTTCGGATAGACTTCTCCATGATCTTTAGGGGAGTATTTGCTTTTCGTCGTGTGTCTCGATCCTTCATATTGATTTTTGATAAATGATTCTTCACATCAGTTTTGGATCTTTAGCAACAAAATGTAGCCCTCATGCCTTGTTAGGGCCTTTTCGGACTCGCCAATCTTCGCATCCCGCTTCAATAAGTTATGCCTTGGCTATGAACTCTAATTAATACCGAGCAACTTTTAAACGATCTTGGGCTAGAAGCTAAGTAACTTTTCAAATCGTACAACCTTATTTATTGAAGATAAATTTAATAGCAAGCGATGGGAGAATAGGCTTATAATCAACTCACATAAATTCACGAAAGAATACCAAACTTATAATTGACTCTATCATCTCTCGTTCTCCATAATTTAAAATCTCAAGGAATGAGACTCGTGGATGCTTAGCCAAATAAATCAAAGTTTTGGGTTTTCGAGTCATCTATAGGATCTTGCAAATTCTTAGACTTTTTCAAGTTTAGAAATCGCATTTTAAAGTTCCCTTGATAAACGACTCTCTAGGATCAATTATAGGAACTTGCGAAAAGTTCTTGTTCTTAACCTGTGAGAGTTAAGACTTTCGCGTTTTAAAGTTCCCTATATAAAAGCCTAGCAAAACTTGACTTAAACACGTTAAGGATACTAGCTAGAGTAAACTCAGATAAGTAAACTCGGGTTGAGTCAAAGTATTCACGACTTTAAAAAATTTAAAACCACTTTATTAAACTTTTATTTTAGCAAGGAAAGTAAATAACGATAGCAAAGGAAAACTACAAGGCCAAAATAGATTAAAAATTTTGAAAAATATTGAAAAATCAAATTTTCCGATTAAAATGAGGACAAATTCATGGAAAAGACCACTTACTTCGATAAAAGTCCCCCCTATACTTGAGATAAACATTTTCCTCAATGTTTAAGTATATGGGAGTAAACTCCCCTACACTTAGGACATTGTGCACGTTATTTAAATCTTGCTAAGGGAAGGGCAACTATAGTGATTTCAATGTGAACATATGAGATATGAAATATTGAATCACGACAGTAGAGGATAGAACCGGGAAGACGGAAACACGGGATCACAGTTCATCAAAAGTCATCGAGAATGGATCTTTGAAGCTTTAATCCCTACACAGAAGAAGAAACAAGACAACAAACACATACGGGGCTCCCCCTACACTTATTACGAAAAGGGTAAAGGATAGATCAACGGGTTGCCTCCCAAGAAGCGCTTGTTTTTGATAACCGAGTCACGAGCCTGGCTTGACCCAAAACTACTTCATGGGAAACGTGGTGAGGGATGGAATCATCTCATGAGAGATGTCCTCACCAAAGTACAACTTCACGCGCTGGCCATTCACTTTAAAATTTGGCCCATTTGGCTGAGAAAGCTCAAGGGCGCCATAGGGAAAGACTTTGGAGACGGTGAATGGACCAGGCCAGCGGCTCTTCAACTTGCCCGAGAAGATCTTCAACCGAGAGTTAAAAAGTAAGACTTGATCACCAACGTGGAACTCTCGGTTCTTAATCCTTGCATCATGGATGATCTTGGTCTTCTCTTTGTAGATCAGTGAGTTCTCGTAAGCTTCATTCCTCAGTTCATTAAGCTCGTTGAGTTGAATCTTCTGAAGATCGCCGGCTTTGTTGATGTCGAAGTTAGCCCACTTCAAGGCCCAGTATGCCTTATGTTCCAGCTCGATAGGGAGGTGGCATTCTTTCCCGTACACAAGACGATAAGGTGTACAACCAATCGGGGTCTTATAAGCGGTACGGAAAGCCCACAAAGCATCATCTAACTTATCGGCCCACGAGGCACGATGCTCTCCCATAGTACGCTCCAGAATTCGCTTTAATCTGCGGTTAGATATCTCGGCTTGCCCATTAGTTTAGGAATGATAAGCGGTGGAAAGACGGTGATTGACACCGTACTTAGCCATGACTCTTGCAAATTGATCATTGCAAAAATGAGTCTCGCGGTCACTGATAATAGCACGAGGAACACCGAATCGAGCAAAAAGCTGCTTCAAAAAGTTCACAACCACTCTCGCATCGTTCGTAGGGAGAGCCTTAGCTTCAACCCATTCAGAAACATAGTCGACGGCTACGAGGATGTACTTGTTCCCTTTAGATGATGGAAATGGCCCCATAAAGTCGATACCCCATACATCAAAGATTTCACATTCTTGTATGAAATTTTGAGGCATCTCATCTTTATATGTGATCTTGCCTTGTCTTTGGCAAGCATCACAATGTTTAACCATTTCGTGAGCGTCATGATAAATGGTGGGCCAATAGAATCCAGAGTCGAATACTTGCTTCGCGGCGTAATTGGGACCAAAGTGACCACCGGTGGGTCCTTTATGGCAAGCGTCAAGGATTTGTACCGCTGTCGGCCCATCAACACATCGACGAATGACAAGATCCGCACATTGTTTGAAGCGGTAAGGGTCGTCCCAGAAATAATGTTCAATATCTTTAAAGGACTTTTTCTTTTGTTGGGACGTTAACCCAACCTTGAGAATTCCACCCGCTAAGTAGTTTGCAATGTCTGCAAACCGCGGGGTGTCATCAAGATTGGAGTTGATAGACATTAAGGCCTCAAGGGGAAAAGAGTCATTGAACTCTTGATTCGGATGATCCCCTTGATAAGGATCCTTGATACTAAGATTTTGCTAAGTATGAAAGTTCTTTAAACCGATCTCTTCGAATTGATTATTGTTTAAGTGTGACTTAGTTGTTCTTGGTAACAAAAAGGGAAGTTGGATATCTATTCTACTTGAAAAGGTAAATGCGAAGCGAAATAATAATAAACCAAAGACAAATAACAAAGGAGCAATGCAAATAATAAAACGTAACTTAAAGGGAAACGATAAATAAAAATAAATCTAAAAGACGAAATTAACTAATGACTAAAAAATAAAATGCGCGAAGTAATAAAAATAAGCTAAAAACAAATACCAGAAAACTGTCACTTTTCTGAATAAAATAGAAAATATAAAAATTACAAATCCAAGAAAAACTACTCATCCGGAATAATTTTGCTTACTCGGAAAAACCTTCATTCGGAATAAAAGCTTCATCCGGAATATATTGCTGATCCGGAATGACACCTTCATCCGGAATAAAAGCTTGGTCCGGAATAATGTTCCTTCATTCGGAATAAAAGTTCATCCGGAAAAACAGGTGATTCGGAAAACTAATTCGGAATAATTAATCAAAGTACTCATTCGGAATAACTGTTGGTTCGGAATTATTAAAAGAAAAGCTTGACTCGGAATAAATTGTTCATGCTGAAAAAATGATCATTCGGAAAGTGCTTGACCCGGAATAAAATCGTTGGCTCGGAATAATTTAAACAAAACCTTCATTCGGAATACTTAGCTCATTCGGAATAATTTGACAAAATCCTTGGTTCGGAATGTTTCTTCATTCGGAATCTGGGGAACTAAAGAAGACGAAGAACAGGGAAGAACAATAGGCCACGACTTTAATCAAAACTAACCAAGATAAACCAAAAGATTAAGCAAGACTAACCAATAAACATCTAACAATGATAACCTAACAATCCAAATTAATAAAACTAACAATAATAACCAAAATAATCAAAAACCCACTTGATCAAATCAATAAAAACTCAAGAACATAAACATAAAGATGAAGATTAAATCCAAACAAGAAGAGTAGATGAGAGATTACAGTAAAAGTAAAGATTCAATAACATAATTGTGGATTGGCTTTTAAATGATCCGGTGGTCTAACATGGTGGTAAATGGTAGTGGAAGCTATTCTTGAGTTTAGAGAGAGAGATTGGTTCTGTGTGTAAAGAGAAAGAAAGAAAATGTAATAAAATGAAAAAGAAACACAATCAACACCCCTCCTTGGAAGCCTAGGAGGGGTATATATAGTCACACATGACCCTTAAACTATACATTGTACCTAGTCTAGTCTAAGCGTGTGTGACTATAATAACTAATGGGAATTCTTAAATGTCGTCACATAAAGTGAATTTCCAACAATCTTCCCCCATGGGACGACGTGTAGAATTCCTTACAATATTTTTCCTAACAAGTACATAATGATTAAGAACAAGAGCTTTCATGAAGCGTCCAATGCTGATGAAGTCTTCTGAGGCCTTCGTCTTCAAAACGACTCATCTTTAAAGTAACTTGTAGAAGAAATACTATAACGACACAAGCTAAGTAATCCATGTACTTCTGGTTAAGGAGAAGCTTCTGAATTAACTTCCCCCTAATTCATGCCACATAAACTTGATGTAGAAGCTTTTAAATAGCTTCCCCCTAAATCGACAATCCTCGTAAGCAACTTCAAAGCTTTCAATAAAGCTTAGAATGATTAAGCGCAAAGCGTAATCTAACAAGCAAATCCCATCATATAACATGATAATGTTGCTAAGAGGGATTGAAAGTAAGGGGTACACCAAGTAGATCAACAACTTCTCTTCTCACACTTGAATAATTCTTCTGAATTTTTCTTCCCCCTGAGAGTTCAAGTTATGCATACTAGAAAGAATCAAGACATTTCTTCTCCCACATAGTTGAAGAAAATAAATCAATCCCAATTATGAAGCTCAAATACTGAAGTGGACACTTTATCCCATTCATGAAGTTGACATCGTAACACCGGAGTCAATTAAGTCCTGGAAATGCACATATCTTCTTCCGGAGATGGACCAGAGTCAATTAAGTCCCGGGAATGCATATAGGATAATGATGATGAATAATTGCAACAACCAAACAATTAAACATCGAATCAGTAGTGTACCGTTTAGAGATTGATAACGCCACGAGTTAAAAACACTGATTTTCTCTGCGGATATGACAAATGTCATCCCGGAATGTCTTCAAATCAAAAGAAGGTATGAAGTTCATCACGTGTACTCGTTGTGGGTTCAATGTGTCTTCTTCTTCCCCCTTGATGGTTTCGAAACTCGAAACCATCAACAAATCGTACGCACATGAACCTGAAATCTCGTGAGAATAATAAATAAGCTGAATTATATATTTTGTGAGAATCAACTGTTGATCGATAATCTCTACTCATAAACTCTCCATGGCCATCTTTACCAACCCACGTGAAAGCAATTTGAAGTGACCACTGATTGAATGAACCAGATACATCAAACGTGAAACTGAATAAGAATCCTTCGATCTTGTGACTTAAGCTTGCACTATTGTTGAATGAAGAACGGTGGAGAAATCTCTAAGTACTCAATGCATCACTGAAGAAGTCTATAAGCACAACACCTCTTGAAATTATCCACGTCGACTAAGCACGTAACACTGAGTACAACAATGTAACCCCTTTAAGTGATAGTTATCCGAGTCATCAACCATCCACCCCGAACCCGGAAACCAAATAAAAAAGTCTTCATTCTAAGATTAAGCACGAGCAAGTTATCGTTGAAGATAAAATAAAAACACACCTTCAAAAAATCCGTCTTCAACGTCACGTAATTAATACCCGATCAAACGAAATCTGTAGTCACTAAAAATATACTCAAATTTTTCTTTGGTCACGTCAAAATAAATTTTGTCACATTTGTCTTGTCACTTTGTCACGTCACTTGTTGTCTCGACCCGATGATGACCGAAGTAAACTTAATATACACAAAATTTATACAAGAATACAAATTTTGTGTTAAAAAATTGTGTGTATACCCGGCCCATTTGAGAGTCCATGGCCCAAAACATAAACAATATACCCGGTCCATCAATGGGTATATAACTCACCACCTTACCTAATTTCACTCACAGTTTATAACCCAAATCTCACTCTTAGATAAATCCGCCCCCAAACTCCTTCATCTCCTCACCCATCGTTGTAAAATCCACCCCCATCATCTATCTAATCTAGGTGAAACCAACCTCAAAAACGTCGTCTATTTTCTTGCCTCATCTCCTAAATCCCAACTCCCACATCACTAAACCATACATAGCCGCGAAATCAATCATTCTTTTCAGTGATCTTATGATCAAATCATTGATATATGACGTTGACAGAGGCATCAAGATCATCTGATGATCTCGGGTAAGGTGATGGTTTTAACTGCATGTTGGTTTGATGTGACTAAATTGAAACAAAGAGTGGTTTAAACATTTTTGTTTAAAAACCAGTCTTATTTTCATACAGTAAATGGGTAAAACCCCAACATAAGATCTATGATGAAAACAGTTTTCGAGAAATAGATCTTAAAGAGATCCTTAATCGAAAAAATAAACTGAGATCTTTTTGATTTACTGTATTGAGTCTAGAAGGTGATTAAGTGACGATAGGCATAGGATTAAATAGATGGTGTTGTGGTGATATAAGGTTGGAAGTGTTATGTTGGACTCAGTGAGTAAACTGAGTCAACTCGGTAATTACCGAGTTGAGTCGGATGTGTTGGTTTCGGTCAAGTGTAAATTTAAACTACATGGTCACGTTTTAAACTGCATCAGAGTCAAAAAGACGTTGCCATCGCAGTCTAAGATTTAACCCATCGCAGTCTTAAAAAGTGAACCCATCGCAGTCAAAAGATTTCCATCGCAACCTATCTTTTTAAACCCATCGAAGTAAAAAAAAACATTGCCATCGTAACATGAGTCCCATCACAGTCTTAACTTTTTAACCATCGCAGTCTAAACTTTTTAACCATCGTAGTCAAAAGAAAATATGTCCATCGCAGTCTAGTACCCCTATCGTAACAAGATGCTACCCATCGCAGCGAGACATCGCAGGCGAGTCATCGCAGTCAACCTATCGCACTCAATGTGATGGTGCCATCGTAAAGATGACCAGCAGAGAAACTTATCCAACGGTACTTTTTCTTGATTTTCAGGATCTGCGTTTTTCTGGGTAAAACTTATCTTCATCTTAAAAAATTCAAACAAAAGAACCCATAACCAGGACAGATCTAAAAATGTGACTATTGGACCAGAGGGATGTGAATACCAGCAGATATGACCGTGATTTGTTACCAGTTGGGGACCACTAAAACCGGATATGACAAGATATAAAACCATGTAAAAAAATGAAACCATGGACTTAAAAAGATGAATCTGTTTTGATGAAACCAGGGAAACAAAAAGAAACCAACTTTGACTAATGACATGTAAGAGTGACAACAAATTAACAGACTAGTGACAAAAATGATAGATTCGGACCAAAAAAGATTATAGAACGAGACCCAACAAAAAAATTTTTAGACCACCAAACCGAAACAAAAACATGATCCAAGGATGGAACCGAGGCTCTGATGCCAATTGTGGATTTGCTTTTATATGATCCGGTGGTCTAACATGGTGGTAAATGGTAGTGAAAGCCATTGTTGAGTTTAGAGAGAGAGAGTGGTTGTGTGTGTAAAGAGAAAGAAAGAAAATGTAATAAAATGAAAAAGAAACACAATCAACACCCCTCCTTGGAAGCCTAGGAGGGGTATATATAGTCACACACGACCCTTAAACTATACATTGTACCTAGTCTAGTCTAAGCGTGTGTGACTATGATAACTAATGGGAATTCTTAAATGTCGTCACATAAAGTGAATTTCCAACAATAAAAATAAAACTTATTTGGAATTAAAGGTGCAAGACAAGGTAATTAAAGGTGCAATTAATGTAAATAACATGAAAATTAAATGTGCAAGTATGAAATGGTGGAGAGCTAAGTTTGTCAAAAATAGCTAACAAGAAAAATGAAATGACTAATGTCCTATATATAGAGAGGAGGAGAGGTTGGAAGCTTCCTCATCTCTTTCTTCTTTCTCTCTTTATCGTTTAGTCCTTCGTCTTCTTAATTCTTTGACTTTTTCGACTTTTGTCTCGGGATTACTTTAAACTCGTCTTGTGATTTCTTCATAAATTAGACTTGAGTTCTTCGGCTTTATTAAACTTCCGTCTTTGGACTTTTTCTTCGATAAATATTCAGTATAGGCCTTGGACTTCCGTTCTTTTTGCACTCTTGATTTCTTGACTTCGTCTTTTGTCTTTTTCTTCTATAAAATCCCGTGAAAGCCCGTGTTTTCTTCCCTTTTTACATTTTGATCCTAAAATCACAACAAAAACACAAACCACGCATAATTTCGACATTTACGACATAAAATACATGTTATGGTCTTGTTTTCATTATAATTAAGTGGTAAAAGGATGGGTGTTTCACACCTATCAAATCCCCTACACTTGACCATTGCAATGTCCTCATGCAATTCATTAATTACAAAGCAAGATTACACTTTTCATCACAATCAATCCACATTGGCCTTTATTAAAGATATAGAAAATAACAAAACAAGTAAAGAAATCAAAGACTTACCTTAGGGTTTTGGAATGTCACGAATGATTATCATCCTCAAGTTTCACGTTCCCCATACCAAGCTTTAAAATGAGATCATTGTTATTATAAGCTTGAAAACTAACATGAACTCATGTGGGCCAATTATTTACTTAGACTCCCTTATTCCTAGGTGTATCTCTTATATTTTATTATTGTCTTGAATGATCACGAGGATGCATTGTTGACTTATTTTGATAGTTCATTTAGGCCGAAAATAAAGTGGGACGATTTAATCAATAGTTAGCTAAAGGACAAAATCTTTTAAAACTGCTTCTCGAGACCTCATAAAGTTCATATCTTGGCGTAACTCGCTTCACGATTTGAGACCTTTCTCGGACCGATATTTGGCAGTGAATTCATACTTCAAATCTTGAGAGACGTTCATGAAATAATGGTCTTCTCTTCATAATAGGAATTTCTTCACTTGAAGTTTTGAGAGATTCTTCATACTTGGACCACGACTTCTTCATTTTTCTCCAATCTTTATTTGGGATTTTGATATACAACGATCCGCCTCCTTTTAGGACTTGGATCTCTTTATCCTCATACCTTGTTAGGGTCTTTTTGGATAGACTTCTCCATGATCTTTAGGGGAGTATTTGCTTTTCGTCGTGTGTCTCAATCCTTCATATTGATCTTTGATAAATGATTCTTCACATCACTTTTGGATATTTAGCAACAAAATGTAGCCCTCATGCCTTGTTAGGGCCTTTTCGGACTCGCCAATCTTCGCGTCCCGCTTCAATAAGTTATGCCTTGGCTATGAACTCTAATTAATACCGAGCAACTTTTAAATGATCTTGGGCTAGAAGCTAAGTAACTTTTCAAATCGTACAACCTTACTTATTGCAATTAAATTTATTAGCAAGCGATGGGAGAATAGGCTTATAATCAACTCACATAAATTCACGAAAGAATACCAAACTTATAATTGGCTCTATCATCTCTCGTTCTCCACAATTTAAAATCTCAATGAATGAGACTCGTGGATGCTTAGCCTATTAGATCAAAGTTTTAGGTTTTCGAGTCGCCTATAGGATCTTGCAACTTCTTAGACTTTTTCAAGTTTAGAAATCGCATTTTAAAGTTCCCTTGATAAACGACTCTCTATGATCAATTATAGGAACTTGCGAAAAGTTCTTGTTCTTAACCCGTGAGAGTTAAGACTTTCGCGTTTTAAAGCTCCCTATATAAAAGCCTAGCAAAACTTGACTTAAACACGTTAAGAATACTAGCTAGAGTAAACTTAGATAAGTAAACTCGGGTTGAGTCAAAAGATTCACAACATTGAAAATTAAAACCACTTTATTAAAATTTATTCTAGTAAAGAGAGAAAATAACTATACAAAGGTAAAACTACTAGGCCAAAATAGATCAAAAATTTTGAAAAATGTCGAAAAATCAATTTTCCGGTTAAATTGAGGACAAATACAAGAAAAAGGCCACTTAACTTCGATAGAAGTCCCCCTACACTTAATATAAACATTGTCCTCAATGTTTAAGCATGTGGAAGTAACCTCCCCTACACTTAGGACATTGTGCACTTTGTTTAAATCTTGCTAAGGAAGAGACAACTAAAGTGATTCCTATTTTAATATTGGAAAATATAAAATAGTGAATCGAAAAGAGTTTAGGATAGAACCGGGAAGACAGGAACACGGAATCACGGGTCATCAAAAGTCATCAAGAGTGTGTCTTTGAAGCTCTAATCCCTGCATAATAAAATAAAGAAAACAAGAAATACCAACGGGGCTCCCCCTACACTTATGATGAAAACAGATAAAGATAGATACTCGGGTTGCCTCCCGAAAAGCGCTTGTTTATGTTAACCGAGTCACGAGCCCGACTCGTCCCCGAATTAAATGGTCCATGGGGAAGCCTCGAATGTAATACCGGGATCAAAGACCTTGTCCTCGTTCCCGGAGGACATCAATGAAGGAGAGGCGGGAGGATAAGTCTTAAATGGGAGAAAAGTCCTTTCAACATACGAAAAGTATGTGAAGTCGTGAGCCACGGGAGGTGGGGTGGGTAAAGGAGACAAATTGTCATCCCCCAAAGACATTGGATGGTCACTATTCGACAAAGCCGTAAAGGTATCAATCATAGAATGATGAATGTCACCTCCCGGGTCAAAGCACTCATCCTCCGTAATGGTGTCTAAAAGAGTGGATGAAAGGTGCTCGGGAGGGGGACTTGGGACAATATCTTCATTAATAAAATTATAAAAGAGAATATCCCCCTCCGTGTCATCATCATCAATACCCGGAGGTATTGAGAGATTGTCAATTTCTTCCATATATGGGTCATTATTCTCAACGGGGGTTAAAGACGGAGGTAAAGATTCATTGATAGGAGTAGAATTCAACGCTTCAATTTGAGAAATAAGAAGATGAACTTTCAATAATTTGTTGCGAAGAATAACGTCTTCCACCTCATCTAAAAGAGCAAGTTCATCGGTGAACTTCTCGTAAGCCAGAGAGAATAAATCGTCAACGCCCGCATCTCCCGGTGGAGATTGAGAAATTTCAAAAGTGAAATTCTCATAGCGTGGAGAAAAATCGTTATCAGTAGGATCGACCTCCTCCGTAAGAGCAAAATCGTCCTCAAACTCCATAGCATTCGGTATGTCACAAACCTCATCATCAAAGAATTTATCGAGACCAAAATCACTAATCTCACTCAATGAATCATCATCCTTAGACGCATTAGGAATATCGAGAGTAGGAGTGGCAACTTCAGAAGATTGGTTGAGAGCGTAGACATCATCGTCGTCATCATCATCATAATAGACGGGACCATTCCAATTAGGAGTAATATAGTCGGCTAACTCCTCCTTGATAACCTCCACATCTTTAAGAAGCTCATGAAGCAACTGTTGTTGCTCATCTCCCCGAGTTTGTTCAATTGAACCGATTCTATCCCACGTTGTAATTAAATATTTTGGTGTAGAAAAGAAGGGAAAACGACCAATTGGCTCAAAAAGGTGTTGGTGGATTTCAAGATTTGTTCACCATCAAGCAAAGGTTGCCTTTCCTGATGCAAGTCAGCTCGGAGTTGAGCTAAACTTTCTAGAACATCATTCAAAGTAGTGAGTTGTTGGTCAAGACTAATTTGCTGAGAGGATTGATGATTGATGGTGTGATGTGGGGGCTCAAAGTTATACACACTGGGATGATAGCATGGAATTTTCTCAAAGATGTTCATCGGTTGACAAGAAGAAGCATCATGAGGGCCCCCACAAATAAAGCACCATGGATATGGAGAAAAACCCGGTGTGTTTTGTGGACAGCTAGTACCATTGTCATGGTTGTAACCCGGTTCTTGCCCGTGACCATACGGGTATCGAACCGGACAGGAAACATGCTAATGATAATCGCTTCCACAATATATGCAAGAGGGGGATGTTGGAAATACATTTTTACGTATTTAGAAAGGATCGGTCACTCCAATGGTATTAGGCTCGTGATCCAATATAGCCCATATAGACCACATGTAGGGTGGGCTATATAAACCCCCTCCTAGCATGTTAGGAGGGGTTGAACACTTTCATTTATCACATTCCATCTTTCTTTCATATCTCTCCTTTCTCTCTCTACCTTTCTCTCTCTAGTTCTTCCCATTTCCATTCATTCAATAGATAATTCATAACTTGCTAAATCCTTAGAAAATTCGATCCTACAATTGGTATCAAGAGCTTGGTTGATTCTTCGGATTGAAGCGTTTTTTTATCTATTGATTTGATTGATTCTTTCTAAAAGTTTTTCTAACCTTCTTTTTTTGGTGTCACGAATTTTTAGATCAACTTTTTAAAGCATCAATTTTATTTTTATCAGTTTTATTTTTTTTAACAAAATCATCAGTTTTATTTTTAGATCAGTTTTATCAGTTTTATAAAGTTGATTCTTTATCAAATCGATACAAACCTTTTTATTATTCACTGTTAATTATATCACTTTTTATCACCTTTTTTTGTCTCATACCTGTTTCATATCAAATTCATCAACTTTTATCAATTTTCTGTGACTTTTGTCCAATCAAATTTCTTTTGTCTAGATCTGTTGTTGATTTTTCCGGATAAGTAGTCGGATAAGGGCTCGAAAAACTGGTTTTAGGATAAGTACCAGAAATCTGGATTCAGGATAAGCAGTAGAAGCGTATTCCGGATAAGCCCTCGAACTTATTCCGGATAAGCCCTCGAACTTATTCCGGATAAGCCCTCGAACTTATTCCGGATAATCCCTCGAACTCATTCCGGATAAGCCCTCGAACTTATTCCGGATAAGCCCTCGAACTTATTCCGGATAAAAAATCCTCGATACAACACAAACGATTACACACCCTCACCCTCGACTTCATCACAACACAGACTCAAAACACTTACACTCGACTGACTGAATCAAGAATCCAACTGTCCCACAGCTCTCGACAATCACTCGACTCACACAAAACCCACACCCTCTGGTATCACCCACCCTCCCTCGACACAAACTAACTCGAAACATTCTCTCATCATCACAGAATCACACATCCTCGCATACCCCACTCTCGACTCACTGATTCGAAAAGCTCTCACGATTGACCCCTCACACCCATTTTCGACTCAACAAAGAAAATAATTCAAGACTCCATTTTTTTTCAAAGACTGACTCGCACAAACACTCCATAAACACTCTCGACCCAGACACTCAACTCCACTCACGTTTCAACAACTCTAATTCAGTTTCACCCACACAAAAACAAACCAAAAACTTTAAACCAACACTCGAATCTAAAAACGACTCGATCTCAGTTTATCTCTAACACTATCATCGATCTTTAACACATACAAAAATACCTACCCGAGACCTTCTTTGTTTTCGAAGGCCTTGAAGATGAATCTCAATTCATTCGTGCATGTAGGTTTGTGAGTATACAGCCAAAATCATCGCAACCGGTGTTGATTTTTTTTAGAAAGACTGTGAGATTGGTGGTTACTTTGGGAGAGAGAGATAGGCTGTGTATTTTATGAGAGAAAATAGGGAGGTGGCTGCGTTTTTTTTGTCTGAGAGAAAATAGGGTTTTGGTTGATTAGTTTGAGGTGTTTAATATAGTGGGGCGGAGGTTACAATAAAGAGTATTTTGGTAGGTGATTTATGCTGCCACGTTTGTGTGGTGGGTGGTGATAAAAACACGTGTGTGGTTACTTTGACTGAGTTATTATCTGCTTTTAAGATTCTTGAGATTACGTGTATTCATCAATAGAAAGTACGATATTTATTTATTTTAGTTATATCCGGTGTTTTTGAATATCTGTTTTTTCAAACGAATCGGGGTGTTTATTAGATTTTTTTTATTAAGAGTGGTTATATCTTGTGTAGTTTAGGTGTGTTGCATAGTTTATTTTGGGGCTTTTAGATAAAAGTTTTTTTTAGGAGTATTACTTTCGGTTTCAAAAAAAAAAGATCATTTTGGACCGGGTATTGTGTTTTTGGGCTTTAGATTAAGTTTTTGGACCGGGTATACTCAAGATAGTGGAGATTTTGTTGGTCTTTGCATTATTAAATTGACATTTCAAGTAAAATTTAGTAAGTGCAAAAAGACTTGGGCAACTAAAGCAATTCCATCAACAAACAAGGTTTTGTTTACGGTCTTACGGTTTTTCCTTATCGTCATTTCTCATCGACCTTCCATGGACTCGTTGAATTTCAAGTCACTCGAGGGAGACTCGCATCAAATGAAAGTTAAAACTAGAGAAAGTAGAATGAATTTAATTCGACTATTTTGGTCCCATCTGTCGAACATTCCTCTACTTAAAGAAGGAAGCGGATTTGTGACACTCTTCGGTCAAGATCGTACCATTTTCGTCCACCAAATGCTCCTCAAATTTAAACAACTACTAGAGAAGATCAACAAAGAAGACATTAATCAAATTGAATCCTCACATTCACTTCAAGTTCTAGAGCAACATTTTTCGAGTTTCTTTCAATTTGATCCTGCCAAGGTTAAAGCTTCAATGATCTGCCAGTCATTCCTTGAAGACATACAAATCGAAGTTAAAGACTTTAGGGATAGATTGATCGAGTTCATGAAATATATTGCACTTTCGATTTATGAAAATTCACAAATTCAACTAGAGCATACTAGTGGAATACAAGAATCTACGATGCAGATGACACAGGAGAAAAATGGTCTTACGGACGACTCAAAGGAGACCTCCTTGGTTATCGATGATAGCAGCGTCATTGCATCACGACCATGTGAATCAAGCATGAATGACGAAGAGCCAATAGTTGAGGTACAATTGAATACTGAATCTCACAATGATCTACAACATGTTGAGAACTCAGAACCCACCTATGACCAACATGGGATGGAAAAGGGTGATTCCACTTCTGATTCATCCAATGTGAGTCTTAATGGGGGAGAAAGTGTTCAAAATGCTAAACATCATGATAAGTGTCCTATGACTGCTTCTTTAAATAAGTCTGATTCTAGGATTAAAGAGCTTGAAACGATTTTAGCTCAGCAATCCAAAGAGCTTGAGGATGCCAAAATTGAATTTTCAAAGAAAACGGAGAAATTTGAAACATATTTTGAGAAACTTGAAAAGACAAACGTTGTTCTTGAACGAAAATTAGATGAAACAGTTCTAGATTCTAAAGCTAAAAAGGATAATCTTTTGAATCAAATTTAGTTGCTTGAATCTAAGTTGGCATCCCAAGATGAACTGCTCAAAGAGAATGCGACTTTAAAGGCTCAAGTTCAAGAAAAGGTGTTTGCAATAGCGGCTCTGAAAAACGAGCTGAGGAAAACCAAAGGAACTAGTGTGGAAACTAAGCTTGAAAAACCATCAATCTTGGGGAAACCGCCTCAAATACAGTTCATTCGACAACCGACAGCATTTAGATCCGAGCGATCAAAATCCTCGAGACTGCGGTTTGCCTCCCAAGTTGATATGGTTCATCTTTCTAGACCAGTCACTCCACTATCTAGGCCCAATGTGACTAAAACAGCTTCTACAAGACCTAATCACATGATTGCCTCTAGTCTCCCTAGACATAGTCCAAAGAACACGTCTCAAACTAGTTCAAATGACGTTCGCCATACATTTGGTCTAAGGGAAGCTAAGCAAAGGACACAAGTAAGAGATATGAATTTTAAACCTAGTCAGATGCCTCCTAGTTTACCCAACACTGCTAACCATAGCATGTCACCTCCTAGGAGCATCAATCAATCATCTAGGAATTCTAGATCTTACTCGGACATTAAATATGCTACTTGTAAAACATGTAGGAAATGTGTCTTTAAAGCCAATCATGATTCTTGTATCAAAAAATTACTTAATGAGGTGAACTCCCGTGCTAGACTTAAATCCCAGTGGGTTGCTAAAATCAAACCCGTTGGTAAAATGTGGCACCCCACTGGTAGAACTTTCACTATTATAGGAAACGAGTGCCCTTTAATTAGGATAGTCTCTGATTCTACTAAGACTACTAAGGAGGAAATTGAAAAGGAGGATACATCACTTAAGCCTGAACTTAAAGTTTTCTATAAAAGGAAACGTTTGCCAGCTAAGACACGTGAATCATCTCCTCAGGTCACCTCTAGCACAAGAAAAGAAAATTGTGAACCCCCACTTGCTTCTAAGATAGATATCGCTAACCCATATCAAAGCATGCAAATTCCTAATGAGAATGAAGGTACCAAAGAGGATGTTCCAAAAGAACGAAGCGGTCCAATCATTATATACCATTCAATTAAGGACACTCTTAGAGTTTGGTTGCTGAAGAAGCAGATATAGGAGAAACAAGTGTCTCAGGGGATTCATGGTTAAGCTTAACACAATGATTTACAGTCACATAACAGACTGTAACTCGCTCTCAAAAGACAAGAAAGTTCATCCCGATGATGACTTATCCTCAAAACGAGAAATCAATTTTTTCTCGGACACGAGCTTCCGATAAAACTATTCAAAGGTTTTAAGCTCGTGTATATGGCTCACATTCAAATCACAGTCGGTGACCCGAACTTCAGAGAAAGGGACGTTTATCTTGTCAACGATAACTTACCCTCACAACGAGAAATTCATTTTTCTCGGGCATGAGCTTATGAATAAAAAATATTCAAAGTTTTTTAAGCTCATGCACAAGGACTTACAGTTAAAATATGAGACTGTAACTCGGACTTCAATTTTAGGATAACTTATCTTTAATGATAACTTATCCTCATAACGGGAAATTAATTTTTCTCGGTCATGAGCTTGTAGTAAAACATTCCAAGTTTTAAGCTCATAAAGAAAAGTGTATCTTTTAAATAAGAGAACTTTTCTTCTTAACGAGAAATTTATCTTTCTCGGTTATGAGCTTTACGTTAAAACATTCAAAGTTTTCAAGCTCATCAAAAACGACTTCTAAGTAAATGTCAACTTAGAACTCGTTCTTCAATTAAAAGGAAAGTTTATCGCCGATGATAAACTTATCCTTACAACGAGAAATTAATTTTTCTCGGGCATGAGCTAATATTAAAAACATTCGAAGTTTTTTAAGCTCATGCACAATGACTTACAATCAAATATCAGACTGTAACTCGGACTTTAATTTTAGGAAAGCTTATCTTTAATGATAACTTATCCTCGTAACGGGAAATTAATTTTTCTCGGTCATGAGCTTGTAGTAAAACATTCCAGGTTTTAAGCTCATCAAGGAAAGTGTATCTTTTAAATAAGAGAACTTTTCCTCCTAACGAGAAATTCACCTTTCTCAGTCATGAGCTTTACGTTAAAACATTCAAAAGTTTACAAGCTCATGAAAACGACTTCTAAGTAAATGTCAGCTTAGAACTCGTTCTTCAGTTAAAAGGAAAGTTTATCGCCGATGGTAACTTATCCTTAACAACGGGAAGTTTACAACTTCTTGGACTTGAGCTCCTTTTGTAAGATATTCAACATCTTAAGCTCAAGTAATTGGTTTTCAAAACATTGAACACAATTTTTCGAGAATTTCTCAAAAATTTTTTCTAAATCTTTCAAAATTGTGTGTTCAAAAAATGTTTTGATAAAAAGAGCATGTCTTCTAGAATCGATAATATTTACGATACTAGAAATGTCATTCAATAATGACACGGGGTTGTAAATAAAGTTTGAGCAGAAGTTAAAATGTTTTAAAACATGCTCAAAATGGTTTGCTATTATTTCAGATAGTAACCCGCTTTTCATTTTAAAGTCAAGCATTTCACCGGAAAGCTTTGACTCAACAACGGGAATTAATTTTCTCGGGCATGGTTTACTTTATAACCATGTAAGGGATTGTGTTTACGTAATAACACAATCTAACACGAATTTATGTACGTGTCAGTGCATTTATTTGTTAAAACAAGAGAAATCTTGTTTTTTATGAAGTTATCATCTCCACCAACCGTAGTAATTTACAATTGATATCTACATACTCGACGATGCGACTACTCAAACGGCGACTATAGCTCTTTCAATAGAACACGGGTCAACAATTGAGGGGAGCAATTGTCCAGCATTCAAAATCCTTGATGCCGAGAGTGCCAAGTTCACATATTGGTGTCAAGACAACGATATCAATCATACATATGGAGTCAAGAGATAACTTCAGACGTGATGAGGCAACCAACATTCGTGAACAAGAACCATGTGCTTCTTACATATGATGTTCTCCATCATTTAGGTCCAACCTCATAAATCGTTAATCTTGTGAATACATTATCATATATGATCTTTGCACGTGATAAATACCTTACACTTGTGTTTAAAAGGTATTTAATTTACGTTTCAAGTACACCCTCATTAATTTGAGGGGGAGCTTGTGTAATTCATGAAGATAATTGGCTTTTCATTTTTCTTCCCAAATTTTCTTAAAATGCTATTAAATCAATTGATATTAAAAACATCGTTTGGGTTAATATTTTTAATATGGGGGAGAAAATGTGACTTAATAGGTATTTAATTTACGTTTCAAGTACACCCTCATTAATTTGAGGGGGATCTTGTGTAATTCATGAAGATAATTGTCTTTGCATTTTTCTTCCCAAATTTTCTTAAAATGCTATTAAATCAATTGATATTAAAAACATCGATTGGGTTAATATTTTTAATATGGGGGAGAAATTGTGATTTAATATGGGAAATGATTAACCATAAATGGTTTGACTTATCGTGCTAGCTCATCCCGACATGTGCGAAATGTTTTCGGATATCGTGGCATATGTTAAGGGGGAGCAAAATGGATTTGCACTTCAAAATGGATTTCATGGTGACATACACTTACCCAAAACATCTCTATTCACGACGGTGTAGATTGTGGTGACACAAGGATAATAGGATAGGTTAGAGTCCAATGATTCCTCTAGAACAGGAGGAACCTTCCCAAGGACATTCCATAGCTAAAAATAGTAGTCCTTAGGAAAGATGGAGAAAGATTGTGAACGTAGCTGAATGCCGACCAAGTACTTAAGTTAGCACTGGAACAATCACAACAAGGTGCTAGTTATGACGTATTGGTAAGCATTGAAGGGGTTGAAGAATGAAAAAGAATTGTAAAGATAAAGGGTGAAAAGAAAGAAGCCCTCCTTACAACTTAGGCAGAAACCAGGTCAATACATATGCTATTAAGATCATTGTTTAATGATTCTTGATATTGAAGACAAACATCATGGACCCAGTGATGCAAGGCACAACCCATCCCAGCTAACTCAGATATCTCTTAAAAGATATTTGTTATAATCACACGGAGACAACACATTATCTATTGTTTTATTCACTCCGAATAAATTGGTATTGAAATGGTGGCACTCCTCTCCAGCCTCTGATCACTAAAAATCCAAAATGCACGATTGAGTCTAGAGCCATTTGAGATCATCAAATATCTCATTAGGACACACTTTCATATTTCCTTGCTTCCTCACACACTGTGAAAAGTAAGAAAGATCTTAAGAGTCCTACGCAAAATCTTCATGATCTTGCCTGAACATCCGAGTAATGCGAAAGTATTTACCATGAAGATGGAAATCCTTCTTGAGCGAATATCAAAAAGCTCATGGTAGGTGACTTGTGCGATTCTTTATGAATCAAACTTGTGATAACTGGAAAGCAACATTGGTTTAATTCTTAAATGAATTTAAACACGTTCCAGGCCTTTACACAATACCTTAGTGATCTTGCCAGAACACTCAGAGTGATACCTTAGTGTTCACAGTGATGAGTGGAAATCCTTCTAGTGTAAACCTCAAACAGCACTTGGTAGGTAACTTGCAAGATTCTATACGAATCAAGCTCGTGACAACTGGAAAGCAACGATGGTGCGGTTCTTAATTGTATTTCACTTGTTCCAGGAACATGAATTGACGACTTCAATCATGCAGATACTTTTATCCAAATGATTCACTCTTTATGTTCGTAGTCAGCTTTGGACGGTCGAATAAAGAGAACGGGTTTACCAGCGAAATCTAGTCAAGGAGGTTCTTAATTGAAACTACCTGCCACAAGTACGATATTTTATATCGTCCAACGGTCTTCACCGACCGGAGGTAAAATGCTACCGAATTAGAATGAATGTTCAAAGCCATTTCATCCGTGTATATGTTTTGTTGCTAACTGTCTTATGCAGCGTAACAAGAAGGTGGCATTGCGGTGTACAATCCAGAGGAAGTCGTCACCACATGCTTATACTACATACACTTAATACTTCAACAAATTCAAGAAAGTCTGAAAGTCAAGTCTTCCGCTGTATCAAACTCTGAAGCTTTCAAGAATTTATAAAGGTATAAGTATGTGGAACATGAAGTCACAAGGAGGCAAATATCACAAGTGATGAATGCACAAGGTCAAGGCAAGAGAACATGCTCAAGACTAAAGTCAAAGATCTCATCAGCATATTCACAAGAACAAGATCGAAGACTCAAGCATAATATGCTAGGTTTAAGATTTTGTAAAATGGTGTCACCTCCCTTTGGGGGAGATTGTTGGAAATATGTTTTTTTCCAAGGAAAGTCTCGGTCACATCATTATTAGCATAGATCACGAGATATAGACTATTTAGGACATTGTAACTTGGAGTGACCTCCCTTTGGGGGAGATTGTTGGAAATATGTTTTTACGTATTTAGAAAGGATCGGTCACTCCAATGATATTGGGCTCATGATCCAATATAGCCCATATAGCCCGCATGTAGGGTGGGCTATATAAACCCCCTCCTAGCATGTTAGGAGGGGTTGAACACTTTCATTTATCACATTCCATCTTTCTTTCATCTCTCTCCTTTCTCTCTCTACCTTTCTCTCTCTAGTTCTTCCCATTTCCATTCATTAAATAGATAATTCATAACTTGCTAAATCCTTACAAAATACGATCCTACAGGGGAGTAAGTACATTAGAAGCAAAGGATGAGTTAATCGAATTTCACGATGGACAAAATCCGAATTGTGTATTGTCGATATCATTTCCACACCGCTCACATGTACACCATTGACATGAGTCGTTCCCGTATAATCGTCTCCCACACCCGACGCAATGGACATAATAATCCATAAACAAAAATAGATAAGCAAGAAGAATATTTTTTGGTGCAAAACTTTGAAAAAAGAGGTGCTTTTTATGATTTTTCAAATATTTTTGGGATTTTTGAAAATTTTTGACACGAAAAATAACGTTCATGAGTGAACGGATCCCAAAAGCCAACGCGTCTCTCACAAAAAAACGTTAATCTTCACGAAAAGAGCCGGCAGCGGCGCCATTTGATACTAAGATTTTGCTAAGTATGAAAGTTCGTTAAACCGATCTCTTCGAATTGATTATTGTTTAAGTGTGACTCAGTTGTTCTTGGTAACAAAAAGGGAAGTTGGATATCTATTCTACTTGAAAAGGTAAATGCGAAGCGAAATAAAAATAAACGAAAGACAAATAACAAAGGAGCAATGCAAATAATAAAACGTAACTTAAAGCGAAACGATAAATAAAAATAAATCTAAAATACGAAATTAACTAATGACTGAAAAATAAAATGCGCGAAGTAATAAAAATAAGCTAAAAACAAATACCAGAAAACTGTCACTTTTCTGAATAAAATAGAAAATATAAAATTACAAATCCAAGAAAAACTACTCATCCGGAATAGTTTTTCTTACTCGGAAAAACCTTCATTCAGAATAAAAGCTTCATCCGGAATATATTGCTGATCCGGAATGACACCTTCATCCGGAATAAAAGCTTGGTCCGGAATAAGGTTCCTTCATTCGGAATAAAAGTTCATCCGGAAAAACAGGTGATTCGGAAAACTCATTCGGAATAATTAATCAAAGTAGTCATTCAGAATAACTGTTGGTTCGGAATAATTAAAAGAAAAGCTTGACTCAGAATAAATTGTTCATGCGGAAAAAATGATCATTCGGAAAGCGCTTGACTCTGAATAAAATCGTTGGCTCGGAATAATTTAAACAAAACCTTCATTCGGAATACTTAGCTCATTCGGAATAATTTGACAAAATCCTTGGTTCGGAATGTTTGTTCATTCGGAATCTGGGGAACTAAAGAAGACGAAGAACAGGGAAGAACAATAGGCCACGACTTTAATCAAAACTAACCAAGATAAACCAAAAGATTAAGCAAGACTAACCAATAAACATCTAACAATGATAACCTAACAATCCAAATTAATAAAACTAACAAAATAACCAAAATAATCAAAAACCCACTTGATCAAATCAATAAAAACTCAAGAACATAAACATAAAGATGAAGATTTAATCCAAACAAGAAGAGTAGATGAGAGATTACAATAAAAGTAAAGATTCAATAACATACAAATAAAACTTACTTGGAATTAAAGGTGCAAGACAAGGTAATTAAAGATGCAATTAATGTAAATAACATGAAAATTAAATGTGCAAATATGAAATGGTGGAGAGCTAAGTTTGTCAAAAATAGCTAACAAGAAAAATGAAATGACTAATGTCCTATATATAGGGAGGAGGAGAGGTTGGAAGCTTCCTCCTCTCTTTCTTCTTTCTCTCTTTATCATTTAGTCCTTCATCTTCTTAATTCTTCGACTTTTTCGATTTTTGTCTAGGGATTACTTTAAACTCGTCTTGTGATTTCTTCATAAATTAGACTTGAGTTCTTCGGATTTATTAAACTTCCGTCTTTGGACTTTTTCTTCGATAAATCTTCAGAATAGGCCTTGGACTTCCGTTCTTTTTGCACTCTTGATTTCTTGACTTCGTCTTTTGTCTTTTTCTTCGATAAAAGCCCGTTAAAGCCCGTGTTTTCTTCCCTTTTTACATTTTGATCCTAAAATCACAACAAAAACACAAACCACGCATAATTCTGACATTTACGACATAAAATATGTGTTATGGTCTTGTTTTCATTATAATTAAGTGGTAAAAGGATGGGTGTTTTCACACCTATCAATCCTCAAGTCTACTTAGATGATCCGCGGCTAGGTTTTCGGCTCTCTTCTTGTCACAAATTTCAATGTTGAATTCTTGAAGGAGCAAAACCCAACGAAGAAGTATTGGTTTAGAATCTTGCTTAGTCAACAAGTACTTCAAAGTGGAATGATCAGTGTACACGATGGTAGTAGAAAGGACAAGATAGGGGCGGAACTTTTCAAAGGCATACACTACAACTAAAGCTCTTTTTCGGTAGTGGTATAATGTAATTGAGCCCCCGTCATTGTCTTGCTAGCATAATGGATTGGTTGGAAGTGTTTGTTCATTCTTTGGCCCAAAACTGCTCTAATAGCAAAATCGCTAGCATCACACATCAACTCAAAAGGTAGCTCCCAATTAGGGGTAACCAAGACCGGTGCCTTTGTTAGCTTATCCTTAAGAAGATTGAAGGATTCAAGACACTCTTTGGAAAAGATGAAAGGAGTATCTTTTTCCAAGAGGTGGGTCATCCGGCGAGCGATTTTAGAAAAATCTTGGATGAATCGACGATAGAAGCCCGCATGACCAAGGAAACTTCTCACACCCTTCACGGTTGAAGGTGGAGGTAATTTGGATATGACATCCACTTTAGCACGGTCCACTTCAAGACCGGCTTTTGAGATTTTATGTCCAAGCACAATGCCTTCTTTTACCATGAAATGGCATTTTTCCCAATTTAGAACAAGGCGAGTGTCTTCACACCGCTTAAGCATGCGTTCCAAATTGGCCAGGCAATGAGAGAAAGAATCACCATAGACCGAGAAATCATCCATGAAGACTTCCATAGTTTCTTCAACCATGTCATGGAAGATAGCCATCATACACCTTTGGAAAGTCCCAGGAGCATTACATAAGCCGAAAGGCATTCTTTTATAAGTAAATGTTCCGTAAGGACAAGTGAATGTGGTTTTCTCTTGGTCTTTGGGATCGATGGGAATTTAAAAATACCCAGAGAGACCGTCTAAGAAGCAGTAATAGTCATTACCCGCTAGATGTTGAAGAATTTGGTCCATGAAAGGAAGGGGAAAATGATCCTTTCTCGTAGAATCATTAAGTTTGCGATAGTCTATACAAACTCTCCACCCTATAACGAGACGAGTAGGAATCAACTCATTGTTTTCATTAGGCACAACGGTGATTCCGCCTTTCTTAGGCACACAATGGACGGGACTAACCCATGGTGAATCCGAGATAGTATCATTCCCGCATCAAGAAGTTTGATAACCTATTTTTTGATAACGTCATGGATCTTGGGATTCACCCTTCTTTGGCTTTGAATAGTAGGTTTAAAGTCGTCCTCCATGAGAATTTTATGTGTGCAAAAGTGAGGATCAATTCCACGAATATCAGAGATTTTCCAAGCAATCGCTTTCTTGTGATTCTTCAACACGGCGATAAGTCGAGATTTTTCTTCCTCTTTCAAGTCCTTTGCGATAATGACGGGTGACTTCTTGTTGTCTTCAAGGAAAACATACTGGATATGAGACGGTAGGTCCTTAAGCTCTAAATCCGGAGGATTTTCGATGGAAGGCGTAGTCAAATTCGGTTCATCGATAGAGATATCCTTAGGAGATGGTGGAGAAATATGGTCCTCATTGAGAAGTTTCTCAATGGTACGAATGTCTTCATCCCAATTGGAGGGAGAATCGTCATATTATAAGTCCACATCTCCTAAAGTTGCTTCAAATTCTTTCAAGATGAAATCACTTTCTCCAAATGGAGTTAGTGAAGGAGCAATAGAGGCAACGGTCTCAACAATGGGAAGAGAAGAAGAGCCACTTTTACAAGCGTCTTTGAAATGTTCTTCACAAGCCTCATCAAGAACGTCAATGAAATTAACACTCTCGTTTTTAGAAGGTTGCTTAGAAAGTTTTCCCATGTTGAAGACGATTTTATCGTCACCAACTCTCATGATTAATTCGCCCGCGGCTACATCAATGAGAGTGCGATCGGTCCTCAAGAATGGACGTCCAACGATTAATGGAAAACGGGGGTCCATCTCGTAGTCAACGACAACAAAATCCGCCGGAAAGGTGAATTTGTCGACACCAACGAAGACGTATTCGGCTATCCCCACCGGATAAGAAACCGTTGGTTAGCTAATTCCAAAGTCATTCGTGTGGGGACTAGCTCGGGTAGAGACAATTGTTTCCAAACCCTTAAAGGCAATAAGTTTATACTAGCACCTAGATCGGCTAGGGCCATACAATTCTCTACCCCAGGGAAGTTGCAAGGAATCAAGAAACGACCCGGATCACCAAGTTTGGTTGGTAATTTCCTTAAGAGCACTGCGGAGCAATTCTCATTAAGTTGGGTCTGAGCGATATCGAGGAGTTTATCCTTATCACTGAGAAGATATTTAAACATTTTGGCGTACTTTGGCATGTGAGCGAGAGCCTCAGCAAAGGAGATATTGAAATTCAGTTGTTTAAACATTCTGAGAAAGTTAGAAACCTGAATATCATCCTTGTTCTTCAATTTATCTTTCCTCAACCTCGAAGGATAAGGTATATTGGGTTGAGATGAAGGCTTTGGAATGGAATTCTCACTCACATCCTTGGGTGGTGGAGGGGTAGAAATAGAAGGTGGTGGAATTGGAGAAGTAGAAGTTGGAGGTGTTGGAGAAATAGAAGGTGGAGGAATTGGAGAAGGAGACTCATTTTCCTTTGTCACAATCACCGGTGTAGGTGTAGGAAGCTCGGGTTCCTTTAAACCTTTTCCACTGCGAGTGGTGATTGCTTTATCTCCCCTCTTGGATTAGCAACGGTGTTACTCGGAAGAGAACCCGAACCAGAGGCTTGATTACTTGGGAAGAAACTAGCCATCATGTTCCTTAAGTCATTCGTTTGACTTGCCAAAGTGTTGCGCATATCGGCTCGAAGATCGTTTCCTTGTTTCACCATATCTGCTTTTAAGTTGAGCATTTCCTGCTGAAGATTTTGCACTATCGCATCATTAGTCCTCATGTAAGTTTCAACGTCTTGGTGTAATGCGGTGGGTTGGTTGGGAGGAGCATGGTAGGCAGGTGGTTGATAAGCAGGTTGTTGGTAATCTTGGTTGTTTCTTTGAGGTGGATATGAGGTTCTTTGATTTTGATATTGATTTGGAGCACGAGGTTGGTTTTGATTGTTGCGATTGAGGTTGTTTGGGTTTTGTGGTGGAAAACCGGGGGGTGAAAGAAAGTTGTTTGAGCGATAGCTGAGCAAATTGCGGTCACCTTGAGGACGTGTTTGATAGCCTCCCGTGGAATAGTTGCCGTTGGCGGCATACACGTTTTCCGGATTGTCATGAGTCGAAGGACTATCGGTGTATGAGTGAGATCCCCCGCATATTTCACATGATTGACTCATAGCATTAACTTGGGCATTGATAGCTTTGGTGTTGTTAGAGGCTTGGAGAGCAAGTGATTCAATAAGCGAAGTAAGCTTATCAATTCTCTTATCGCTCTCATTAGTGCTAGCACTAGCCACATTAGTCCGAACACTCTTGGTTTGCACTCTAGACTTATTCTCAATAATTTCCCAAGCGGCATTAGAATACTTAACCAAAATATTACCCCCCCTCCCCCCCCGAGGCACTATTTAGTGAATCTTGGTCATTCATGCTTAACCCATTGTAAAAAGTATTAATTTGATGTACTTTTGTGAAACCATGTTGTGGACACTTTCTTAAAAGTTCCTTAAAACGGTCCCAAGATTCACTAAATGTCTCACCGTACTTTTGTTCAAAGGTAATAATTTCATTCCGCAAAGCTGTAGTACGTGAGGGTGGGAAAAAGTAGTTGATGAATTTGGTCTCTAAATCCGTCCACGTAAGAATACTTTGTGGCGGTTCCTTATCAAGACAATGCCGAGCTTGTCCCTCTAAGGAGAAAGGAAAAAGTTGCAAGCGAATTACCTCTTGTGAAACCCCATTATACTTAACCGTATTAGTGAGTTGAAGAAACCATTTTATATGGTCATGAGGATCATCAATTGAACGCCCCAAGAAGGGTTGAGCAGAGACCATTTGAATGAAGCCGGATTTAAGCTCAAAGTTGTTGGCTCCAATCTCGGGTATGACAATAGCATCGGTGTTGCCTTCTACGTGCGATTGCAAAAGCTCGATCATTGGTTGATTGTCCATGGTGACAATAGGTGGAGTAATGACTTCGGCTTGAGCTGCTTTCTTCTTACGAGCACGAGTACGCATGCACACCTACAAAAGGAAACGCAAAATAGACAAGAAATATTTTTGGTTTTTTATGTTTTTCTATTTTTTTGTATTTTTGAAAATTTTATATTTTTTAGGATTTTTTAGTAAATTTAAGCAAGAAAATAACGTTAAAAAATGAACGGATCCCAAAATCCAACGCGTCTCTCACTTAGAACCGTTAATCTTAACAAGAAGAGCCGGCAGCGGCACCATTTAATACAAGGTTTTTAAGCTCGTATGAAAGTTCGTTATTCCGATCTTTTCGAATTGATTACTATTAGAAAGTGCGACTCAATTGTTCTTGGTGGAAAATAAAAAGGTTTGATTATCAATTTTAAACTAAAAATGAAAATGTCGTTGAGTAAATAAAGATGAAGCCTACTAAAATTTAAAACTAAAAATGAAGACTTTAAAAATTGAAAAGTAACTGATTAAAACTTATAAAAATGTAAACTGTAAATATTTAAACTAGAATAAGACAAGTTAGAATAAAGCTAAGTAAAAAGGCGGGAAAAGTAAAAATTCAAAAACTGTAAAAACAAATCTTATCCCGAATAATGTATCTGTTGCTTATCCGGAATCTTTGAGGGCACAGTTAATCGGAATAAAGGAAATGAGGTACTATCCGGAATATTTGACCGAGAGCTTATCCGGAAAAACAAACTTGGGAGACTTATCCTGAATAACTGATAACGTGGCTTATCCGGAATAAGGGATTAAAGACCCTTATCCGGAAAAGAGGGAAGGTTGCTTGTTCGGAATAAAGGGGGAGATGCATATCCGTAATAACTAGATGAGTGCTATCCGGAATTACTGATGAAGCTCCTTATCCGGAATAAAAGGGTTATCAAAATAATCCGGAACACACAAACTTAGCTATAAGCAAAGTTAAGCCAAAAATCAATAAGCACTTTACCAAAAGTTAAACCAAAATGATTTCAGAAAAAAGATGAATAAGCTAGAATTTAAAAACTTTTAAAACATTAAATAAGCTAGAAATCAAAAAGCACTTTTTATAAAAAAACTTAAACTTATTAAAAACAACTTATTCCTAAAAACTATTAAGCATAAAGATTAAGAAAAATAAGCACTTTTTATATAAAAGCTTTTAATATCACCAATTTTATAAGCACAACCAAATAAGCTAAACAATCAAATCATCAACAAGATTAAGATAAACCTACATGATTATCAAGATTAAGTAAAAGAGTAAGAAAGGTAGAATGAGAATTAAAAAAATAAGCTTGATTGATTAAAGATTAAAATCAAATGATTACAAGATTAAAGTTGATAAACTTGGAAAACTAGAGAGAGGAAAACTTAAGAAAAACTTGAAAACTAAAAATAAACTACTACTAAAAATTAACCACCTAACACCCTCCTAATGACATATTAGGATGATATTTATAGGAGGTGGGGAGATTACAGGCTTAAGCTATCTTATTTCTTTCTTCTCGTCTCGACTCGACTTAAATTCTTTGTCTTTCTCGACGTCGTCTCGGGATTTGAACTTGTCTTATAATTTTCTTCTATAGTTAGACTTGAGTTCTTCGACTTCATTAAACTTCCGTATTTAGACTTTTTCTTCGATAAATCTTCAGAATTGGCCTTGGACTTCCGTTCTTTTTGCATTCTCGATCTTTTGACTTCGTCTTTAGTCTTTTTTTCTTCGATAAAAGCCCGTGATAGCCCATGTTTTCTTCCTTTTGCATCTTTTGGTCCTAAAACACAATAAAAACACAAACCACGCATAATTCCGACTTTTACGACATAAAATACACGTTTTGGTCTTGTTATTATTGGAAATAAGTGGTAAAAGGACAAGTGTTTTCAAACATCTTACCCTATTTATCATTCGGGTTGACTTAAATACGATTATCAATTCGAATAACTCGATTTGAATATCTGTAAACACCTATACTTATAAAGATTTTTTACAACATCTTAAAAAGTTACTTACCCTAGTTTGATTTCGTGTGACGATAAACTTAAACCACATGTATTAGTCTATCAGTTGATTAAAATGTTAAAATCCCTCCAAACACCCGAACAACTTGATTTATAGGTTGGTTGGTTTAAGTTGACCTAACACGAAATCAACTGTGGGCCCATGGAGTGGGAATCTAACACACGTGAGCAAATCATTTTTAATGAACACCACTGGTTTGGTTTCTGAGGTACTCACTTTATTTGGTTTTTGGATCGGTTAAAAAATATTTTGATTTAATCTGAAAATTAAAGTAAATTGAATCAGAGTAAAATTAAATTTGAGTTTGATTGACCAAGATTATATTATTTAAAAAATATATATTTATAGGAATATCTATTACGAAAATTGTTTTAAATATATAAATCATTTTTATATTAAAATTAAATTATAATAGTCATTTTATACATATAGACATAAAGAAACGTTCAACATAAACTTTTTTTTAGCAGACTCGATTAAACAATTTACATCACTCAATTTTTTCATCTAACAAAAAAAAAAATCTATTTTTTAAAATTTAAATATATCAAAAACCATTAATCGTTACGCAAAACGAAACACATCATCTTGACGAGAATTAAATCGTCACATGTATATACTTTCAACGATTTTTTTCCAGAGAGATTCATATATGATCCGTGATACAAATCATATATGATTTCCTCAAAAAATCGTCGAAAGTATATACATGTGCCACTCGGTAGAAAGATGACTGATGAGATGGCATTTATACATGATCTCATCGTTCTTTTCGGGCTTTAAATGCATTAAAATGTCATAAATATACCAAATATATGCTTGTGTTTGTTACTTGTATATTTTAGGTATGGATCGTGAAAAAGACAAAAGATCACAAGAAACAAGGAAAAACGAACACGAGAAACGAAGCCGCACAATGAACCGGGCCATAGTTTATGATTTCTCAAAGAAAAGACCTTGAAGTATTGAAGATGCTCAAGAATGATCCCTCATCAATGAAGAAATGACACTTAATACCTTGTGTACTAATAATTACAAGTTTGGTCCCTTAAGTTTGTCAAAATTACAAAAAGGTCCCTTAACTTTGAAGAATTGGCAAGTTTAGTCCCTAAAGATTGAAGATTTGTCAACAATGGTGCTCCATAATGTCGAACATAATTAGAAGACCTTCTAAGTTCAAGAATGTACAAGATCATCCTTTGAAATATCCAAAAATGGCAAAACAAGTCCTTGATATCTTTGTTAGAAAGTTTTGTGGCCAAAATGTGAAAAACCAAACTTCAAAAACAAAGGATATTCAGTTTTGGGGTTGAAAAACATGTTATACACATTTTACCAAAAGACAAGGGCCAAAGCTGGACAACTGAAACATTCAAAAAAGAAATGCGGCAAACAACTTTACATTCCACAAAAAAACGAATCAAAGGGATTTACTATTCACCATCACCCCCAGTTACCATATCAATTAAAACAAAGGGTAAATCAAAATTACCTTCACCCATGTCTGATTAAACCTCCCACGCTTCTATCCCACACCTAACATCACATGTCACATCAGCCATGGGTCCCCACCAACAACCTCGTCCACCAATAAAAACTCACCCTCCTCTCCAAGGAATGCCACGTGGAAAGATCAACAATTTAGACTCATTACTTGGTCCCAAAGCATAAATGAACGATTTGGATGGAATTGGACAGCTCAATACACCTCAAGCATCTAGAAGAGTTCAAGGGCATTTTAGGGATTTCTTAGCTAGGATTTCTAGTACTTTCATTGTAAACTCAGCCTCTAAGGCCTATATAAAGACTCCTCAACCTGTGAGAGAGCTTTTATTCCAGTTTACCTCTTCAAACATTGTAATTCCTTTTTAAAATTTATAAAAGTTTGGTATTTTTGAAATATTGTAATTCCTTTTTATGTTTTTGAAAGTTGGTGTTGTTTGAGAGTGATTCTGGGTTCCATTTATTGATTTTAAGGTGTTTTGATCTTTGGATTAAAGCACATTTGGTTTTGAACTAACTGTCTTCCCCTTGCAATGCATATTGAAGTTTCTAACGAAATCTTTGAAGTCCTAGTTAAGGGACCTATTAATTAGGTTAATCGCCATATCATTGTCATAGGGTTTTCCAAGTGCGATGAGCTGTTCCATGTATCCCTTCATCTCTTGATAGTGTGCACTTACGGATTTCCCAAGGGTTTGCTTACAGCTATGCAAGGCGTCTACTAAGTCGTAGACCTCCACAACTTGAGGCTTTTCAAACATTGCCTTGAGTTCTTCAAGCATTGTGTTTGGAGGATAAAGCTCAAACTTTCTTGGTAAGAAAGGTGCCATTTTCCCAAGCATTAAGCAAGCTACATCAGTAAACTTCTTAATCTCATTTCTATGAGCGATTATCTCGGCTTCAGCAGCCCCTTCAGCAGGGTCGACCGGAACGGCCGTGGTCCAGTAATCAATAGTACTCGCCACTCTCAAGACAATTCTCAGTGAGCGGTACCAATCACTGAAGTTTGGGCCAGTAAGTTCCTGACGTTCAAAGTATGTCTTGAAGGCAGAACTCAAAGTGTTATTGTCGGGTTGAGCTATTTCTACAGAAATAAGTTCAAAATATAGTATTTTTGATAATACAATTCAAGAAAATAAAATTAACCCGGTAATTAAAACCATAGTATTTTCCTTGAAACTAGAATCAATATTGACATAAACTCATCACATCAGTTGATCTGCTAGTGAAAAATGTATTCAACATAGTAACTTGTCGAACAATAATTGACAAACAAATTTGCAATTGCTAGATATTTTAGGGATTTAAATTGCCAAAAGTCATTTTCATTGTAAACATGTTTCATCCCTACTTTACGCCTTTAGTTTCCAGATCTCACTGAGTAACTTAATTAAGTCGACTAATCTAAAGAACGTAAGACATTCATGCGAATTCTCATTCTATGAACGTTTTCTTTCCATCACAACATCGCCCCAAATCTCATATGTCGATAATTGGAACTTCAAGTGTTCATCAATTAGATGGCATAAGACTTAAATTTAGGGTATAGATTTTTGGTGTCAAAATCATGTATGGAGAAGACTGCATACATCTCCATAGCATAAGTTTAATAAAATGTTTAGTAAACTGTTTGGTGAGACTAAAATATTTCGCCACATATTTGCAAGTTGAGGCATTGGTTAAACCAATTAAAGATTTACCCACAACTAAATTCACACATTACGTTCCTAGAACTTGGATAAAGCACAAAGCAATAACCTTAATCATTGTGTTTCGTATGTGAATTAATGCGGTTAAATCATCATTAAGGAATTATGCAAATAACAACCGTAGGTAATTCCAACTTTGACGCACATGCGAGCCGAGAATTTGGTCAGTGTTGAAGTATAATACCTCCTTCCTTAACCGGGTACATGACCAGCGGTGCGTTATACCCACTTTATAGTTTGTCAAAATTGAGTAGGCCGTTAAGTTATTATTGCAATTCCAATCAATGCAAATCATATGTAATTTAGATCTCAAAACAATTCATTAATTTTGATAAGATTTAGTCAATATTATTTTTCTTGGAAAATATTACCCTTGTTTACAACATACAATATAAAAACGCATGAAAACAAGTAGTAAAAAACTAAATCAAATAGCCACATGCATAACAATTTATTCAAAGAACATCAAATCTAGGGTTTTTATAAACATAAAAAGTCTTCCCTAATTTTAAAAACTTTAAATCAAATATAGAAAATAGCATATAAAATCATATGATCCGTGAAAAAACATGCACGTTCATCACGGATCTCCCACATTCTCTTAACAATTAAAATACTATGGATCGTAACCATACATGACATAAAAATTAATTCATGCAAACATCTAAAGATCATACCACGTAATTTTAGGGTTTAAAAAAATTATTTATAAAAAAAATCGGCCTAGCCGATTTATAAAAACAATAAAAAAACAAAACCCTAATTTTTTTGATAAAACCTAAAAAACAACATTTAATTTTAACATAAATCATTATTAGTTAAAAAAACCTTTAAATCTCGATGATTATAACACGTTAAAACGACTCTCAATGCCACTGAAGGTTTATATAGTTCATAACAATTATTAAAAACCCTAAACAAGATCAAAGCACACATAGCGGAAGCGATTTAACACGATCATAATTAATAACACAATAATAATTAATCGAATTAGGGTTACATACCTTTATCCTAGAGAAGATCCACAAGATAACGGAACAATCACCAAGTAGGGTTTATGACGAACACCACCAAGATATAGTCTAAAGTAAGACTATATTACGTTCTTGTACACACGTAATACAACGAGCTAATCGTGATTCTAGCACGAACAAACCGAGCTTCTACGCTTGTGAAATATCTACCCAACAACCCTAGAGAGGGGCTAGGACTTGATAAAAATAGCTTAATCAAAAACCAAAAAGAAAACCCTAAGGGTGTTTGTTTGGCCGGCGATCAAGGAGAGAAAAAGAGAGAGATGGATCAAAATTATGAAGGCTATGGGATTGTTTATATAGGCGTTGGAAAATCTTGCTCTCCAAGTAATAAACCAATTAGGAAACAAAATCATTTTTTTCTTCCCTTTTTGTCCCTTTGGCCGACGGTTAAGCCCACCCACATGGGGCTTCCGGAACTTTTCCGTTTCCTTCTTTTCTCTTCTATTTTAATTCCATAACGGTAGTTTATACTTAACTCTTAATTATTAACGGTCGTTAGTTAAGCTGTGGTTTGATTTAATAAATATATAAAATATATTAAATAGATAAAATTAACCTTTTGCGTAATGTGTGCAATCCTGTAATCCAGAGTTCGATCCTATCTCACGACTATTAATTTTATGTCCATTAAACTTTCAGAAACACATCCATCCAATCTATTTTATTGGACTCGCACATAAGCAACAACACATCATAATTCGTCGAATCAATAAGACTCATGACTGAAACACCAAACGACCTCATCTCAGAAAAATAACAATCGAGTTTTAATCAGACTCACCACGCACCCCTTTTGTCACTGATTTTTCTTTTGAACAAACACCACCGTCTCTTCTTTTGATTCACACTAAACCGGCGCAGCAACATATCATCGCACCAACAATCACCTCAATCTAGGATCTTCACATCGAGATTCTTATGTTTGAACCTTTTCTAGTTGTGTCAAAATGGGTAGATGATGAAATTAATGAAGTTGATGAGAATCTCTTTAAGAAAATCGAATCCCAGATCTGTGTTTTTTAGAGATGATGGACGAATTTTGATGGGTAGGTGATGTGTTTTTGAGATCTGTGAATACGTGTTTTTGTTTTTGTGTCGGTGGTGGGTAGATGACGGTGGGTTTTGGTGGGTGCGGATAAGAATAAGTAAAAGACCAAATTACCCCTCCGTTCATATCACTTAACGGAGAAAACTAACCCTCATCCAAGATAGGGACGAATTTTGATCGTAAATGTAAACGATAGGGACGATCGGTGGACTTATGTTGAGATAGGGACCATACTTGATGTTCCGTGTAAACGATAAGGACCAAACATGAAATTTTTTATAGGAAAAATAATGAATGATGGTGTTTGGTCATTTCCCATAATTGAAAACACGACTAACTCCTTTTTGCGTTATTTGCAAACAGTTGTTAGTATAGAGGACTAACATTGCAAATGTTCGTTGGATAAGAAACCGGTTAAGGGTTAAGCAGGTCACTCGCTATACACAAAGATCGAAATTTAAAAGTTTGTTACTACAATGAGAAAAAAATAGTAGACTACATACAACCATAATAAGTGGTAAGTTTACTGGATTTTTAGGTGATTTTCACTCAAATATATTGAGCCTTATTTAATTCCTCATAACATATATTAATTTGACTAGTTTTGGAGTTAGTTTTAGATAATACATTTTACCTCATTTACTTCTAATTAGGTTTTTTAATCATTTCTTTAACGATATTTAAATATAAATATTATTCTTATGTTTTTTATTTTATTTAAATAATTATTTGAAAAAAAATTATATTAAAAAGTTGAACTAGACCACACTAATCACTTTATTGGGGCAAATAGGTCGCACTAAATCGCTGAAGAAAAAAAACTAAAAAGTCAAGATCGCACAAAGTCACACTGTTGCACATAGCTTAAAGGATTATGGTTTGGTAGTTGCAATCCAAATCCAACCCAGTATCTGATTTGATTGGTTGGCCAAATTCACATACACATACAATAGTATATCTTATTAGTTTTTGTTTTATGAGCTTACACTCTAAGGCTGGGGGAGTGGTGCAAAAAAGCCACGGGTGGGATACATGTGGTAAAAAGCCACGCGTGAGTTGCTATGAACCCCACAATCCCACCTCAGAAATCCACGCGTGGGTTGAGGTTCCTAGGGCAAAAAAAGTCGCTACATGTGAGTTTCTCACCATGTACACTACCCCAAATATTTCTTTTTCCTCCCCATTTTATTTCTATATAATCCTCATTTTTACTTTCTTTCATATCTCACATTTCATCTTTCTTCTCAATCAAAAAAATTATCTTGTCTAAATTATAAATTTTTAGCATGGAAAACATTGATGAATATACATTTATGTACCCCGATCTAATGATCAAAGATGAAGAAACTTTGATGAATATCCCCCGTGTCCGGTTGCTAGCAAAAACGATGGCGCTTTTTCGAAATAGACGACAAAAAGTGTCTAGAAACCCGGTTAATCGAGATCGTTATGGTGCCTGTGATCGTTTACTTATCGCGTTTCACTGACAACCCGATCTACGACGAACGTGCATTCCGAAAGACATATCGAATGGATCGAGAACTTTTCAACGATATAGTTACGGATGTAACTGCACATGATCCTTACTTTAATTCAAATATCGACTGTACCAGAAGAGAAGGCGTTGCTCCATTGGTGAAATGCACTTCTGTAATTCGTCAATTGGCATACGGCATTGTTCCAGCCTTTTTAGACGAATATTTGCAAATCTCTAAAAGAACTTCACGGGAAAGTCTTGATCATTTTTGTTCTGCTATAAAGGGCGATTTATGCGTCAGAATATCTGAGAAAACCCACGGTGAGTGATGTTGAATTACTATATCAACATCACGAAAGGAAGCAGGGTTTCCCTGGGATGCTAGGAAGTCTAAACTGCATGGATTGGGAGTGGTTTGGTTGTCCGTACGCCCATAAAGGACAATATGTTAGAGGTGATCACGGATCGAATCCACTAATTTTGTTGGAAGTTGTTGCGTCGGAAGACTTGTGGATATGGCATGCTTTCTTTGGTGTTTCTGTTGGGTCAAAAAGTTGATGTGGCAGAAACTCAAAAATGAAGAAAACGTGAAGTTATTGTCTAAGCGTTGTCAAGAGTTAATCAAGCGTTGACAAGAGTTAATTAGGCGTTGATGGCTCAAGCATTGTCGTGTACAATCCAAGCATTGTTACATGCAATTCAAGCATTGACAAAACATAGACAAAGAAGCTTATGGAAGCATCTATTTAGATAAACATGCAAAAGATATTCTGCATAAGTTTATTTAAATAGAAGATTTACTTGTTTATTCATCCTTATCTCTTGTAAACCCTAATCCTTACACTATAAAAGGAACCAAGGGTCATAGGTTTTGATTCATCTAATTCATTCACAATGTAAACCTAAAGTGTGTGTCGCACTAGACGTGGGATTCAATGTATACACGTCTAGTGGTTGTTTATTATTAATATAATGATCAACCCATTTGTTTTAATTCGTGTCTTTTGTGCCTAAACACCTTGTTCATGATCATTGTTCTTTTCCGCTATGTTATCATATGAACGATGATCAACCTAGATATAATGGTTCATAACCATTGAGTCGAACGATCAATAGGACTCATCAATTGGTATCAGAGCCTAAGGCTCTTGATATCTAGGTCCGACGAGGTGTTCGTGTATGGTGAAGAAGAAAAATTCGTATGGAGTTTTTCTGGACGTTTTTGTGTGCGCAGCAGTATTCAGAAGGTCATAACTTTTGATTGAACCGTTGGATCGTCACGAAATTTTAGATGTGTGTTCTACATACATAGATCTAAACATCCACCGGAGGGATTGTCGAGTTTTATCCCCAAGCAAAAGTTATTAAGCGTCAAAGTTGGCTGATGGAAGATTTTCAGTTTTCTGCTTTCACATGAAATCATGACCTAGGGTTTCTCAAACCCTAGATCTACTTAAAAGCAGGAAGATTTGCAGTGTGTGGCTGTTATGATTCAAGATAACACTTAATCTAAGGTTTATTTACAAACCCTAATTAGGGTTTTGGTGCTTAAAGTTTTAAAACCCTAGATCGAGGCTCGTAATGTAGCAGCATCTTGTGATTCGTGATACATGAAGTAAAAAGGAGGGATATGTGCTGATTAGTTTGATGCATATATTTTTCACTTGGTTATTGTTCGTGGTCCCAGGAAGAAAAGCTGCAAACTGAAAATCAAAGATTTGAGGCAGTGAACATGGCTCGATTTTATTTACTGGTTCAATTGGTCATCCCATGATGCAAGCGAATCCGATTGGTTCTCATGTATAGATTCTGTTCACACGATTGAAGTCTTCCAATTGGTTGTTACCTTGTGACTTTGCATTCACACGGTCCATGATTTCTGATTGGTTGATATTCATTACATTCACACGGCCAAGGAGAAACCCTAATAGTTGTCATCTTTGATCGTATACATGCTCGTCTACTGTTATTCACGTGGGGGTTACATGTGTTCACACGGCCATTCGACTCTTACTGGTGGAGATAGTTGTGTTCACACGAGTATCTCTTATGCATTCACACGATTCATGTGATAATGGATCTACGTTTGGTTGTTAATGTGTTCACACGGATCAACCCTTTTCATTGGTAGAAAAGCTTGTGTTCACACGGTTGTATATCGTGTGTTCACATGATCAAGAAAGCATTATTTACGTGAGTATAAAAATCAATGTTGACAAATGTATTTTGACGTTGACAAAGTTTTGATGCAACGCTGACAGAGTATAGTGCAACGCTGATAAGAATTTGACGTTGACAATATTTGAAGAGACGCTGACAAGAGTAATGTTGGCGCTGACAGGAAGGGTTTCGACGCTGACAGGAATAAGTCAATGCTAATAGGTTGACAGTGTTGTCCGAGATATGTTCTTCAAACGCTGATACGCCTTGTCCGATATCGGGTAATGAATGTGGATATTGGACAGTAAGGGTTCTCGGATAACAAACAGAATAGCTGCTGTTTGAGAAAACTGGTACGTTTTAAGCACATAAAAAGAAGGGAAGTACACACAAAGGTACATGGAATCTCCGTTTTAATTTAGAATATCATGATGATATTTATGGCTCGGATATTTTTACAAGGAGTAAATGGTTTTTAAGTAAGTTAGCAATAATTCATGAAGACTTTGTTTAATATTCGAATATGTAATCGGGATAGCCTTGTGAAAGAGTTATTCGACTTCTAACTTTTACATATGAGGATATTGGTTCATTAAGACTTGTCATGAAGAGGTGTTAGCTTAAGGGGAAGAATTCTTATGGTAAGATTGATGATTGAAGAAGATTTGCGCAAGTTTGTGTTCTATCATATCTTAAAGTGCCTAGACTTTAAAGGTAACTTGTTCGTGCTTTACATGGTTGGTGACGAAGACTTGTCATAACACTTGAAGGAGTTACATTATCGTGCTCAGTGTCTCACATAGGATGAGAATATTGACAAGGGATCGAGGTCTACTTATAATTGGTCTGTTATAAGTTCTTAGTCACGTGGATAGTACAAGACATGGAACACAAGGTTGGGTTATCTTACTTCTACATTAAAATTATTAAAGTTATTTTTCTTCAAGATCATTACACAGAGCCTACTTCTGGAGAATCTTCAACATTGCATACATTGTTTACTTCCTTGTTGATGTGACAAAAAGGGGAAGAAATACGTGCTACACTTGAGGGGAAGCAATTTGAAGATCATGTATAACTTACAAGAGATACACATAGAGTTTTGCCACTATCAACTAGGGGAAGATTGTTGGGTCAAAAAGTTGATGTGGCAGAAACTCAAAAATGAAGAAAACGTGAAGTTATTGTCTAAGCGTTGTCAAGAGTTAATCAAGCGTTGACAAGAGTTAATTAGGCGTTGATGGCTCAAGCATTGTCGTGTACAATCCAAGCATTGTTACATGCAATTCAAGCATTGACAAAACGTAGACAAAGAAGCTTATGGAAGCATCTATTTAGATAAACATGCAAAAGATATTCTGCATAAGTTTATTTAAATAGAAGATTTACTTGTTTATTCATCCTTATCTCTTGTAAACCCTAATCCTTACACTATAAAAGGAACCAAGGGTCATAGGTTTTGATTCATCTAATTCATTCACAATGTAAACCTAAAGTGTGTGTCGCACTAGACGTGGGATTCAATGTATACACGTCTAGTGGTTGTTTATTATTAATATAATGATCAACCCATTTGTTTTAATTCGTGTCTTTTGTGCCTAAACACCTTGTTCATGATCATTGTTCTTTTCCGCTATGTTATCATATGAACGATGATCAACCTAGATATAATGGTTCATAACCATTGAGTCGAACGATCAATAGGACTCATCAGTTTCTGGGTCTAACAATGACATCAATGTGTTACATCAATCCCTTTTGTTTAACGACTTGAAAACAGGACGAGCACCAGAGATCCTTTTTACGGCTAACAATGTTAATTATCCATTTGGATACTATCTTACTGACGGGATATATCCCTGTTGGGAATAAATTAAGGCCAGATCACTTGAGCGCTGACAAGAGTAAAACAAGCGTTGACAAGAACAAAACAAGCGCTGACAGCTCAAGCGTTGACAAGATAAAGTCAACCGTTGATACATTGAAGACAAGCACTGATGGAAGATATTCTCTACGCGTTTATTATATTCTAGAATACTTCTAGTAAGGATAGGAACGACAATGTATTTTCTATATTTATCTTTACCTAGAATAGTTGATACGTAGATTATTGTACAAGGCTTCTTATGTCTATAAAAGAAGACCTTTAGGTTAATGTTTGATATAAGTTTTCATTCGTAAACTACTTTCATTGTAAGCAAGTTTGATATTGATAATCAAAGTGAAAGTTTTTTATATCTTGTGTGTTCTTGTTTAAGTGTTAAATTCCGCATAACACTTAGATTATCATAAGCATATACAAAGGTTTCTCTACGTGTATAACTTGATCTAATCTCGTATACACAAAGCTAAATCGATCTAAGTTTGGGATCAACAAGTGGTATCAGAGCTTGTTGAGGAACTTTTGATCTTAAAGAACACAAGAACCCTAAAAACCACCAAAACCCTAACTTTCTCAAAAACCCTAACAACATCATGTCTGAAGCAATAACTTCCTCCTCCTCACCTTTACCAAACATCAAGATTCCCATGCTTGATGCAACCAACTTTGACTTGTGGAAGTTCAACTTTGAACAATATCTGGGGATCTATGACTACACACTCTGGGAGATTATTGAATATGGAAACACATTCAATAAAGCCCAAAAGATTGCTAATGCTATTGCTGGAAGAACAGTTGTCGCTGGATGTTCTGAAGAGGATAAGAAAGAAAAACCTGGAGATGGTAGAGCTGTGGCTGCTGATGACATAGCAAAGAGAAGGGTTGACATGAAAGCCCTAAATATTCTGAAAATCTCTTTGGGACAAGAAAACCAGCATAAATATAGAGGATATGAATCTGCTATGGATCTTTGGGAAGCACTTGAAGTTGCACATGGTGGCAATGTAGACACTATAGAAGAAAAGAAAAAGCAACTCATGCATGATTATGCTGTCTTCAAAGCTCAACCCAATGAGAAACTGAGTAGTGTGAGAAGCAGATTGCTTGACATTACAAGTAAGTTGTCCTTCATGGGGACACAAGTTGGTGATGTTGACATTAATGCTACCTTTCTTAAAAGTCTTGGTGAGGCATGGAAGATTGAGGCAAGATCCATTCTTGCCAACAATACTTACAAGAGCTCCTCGTTTGATGACATCTACAACAAACTAAGGCTACTGGAAGATGAAACTCTTTTAGAGCATGGAAGCAAGTCTACCACTAGTAATATGGCCTTCTTTTCTCATAGTGAAGGTCTATTCAATCAGAAGGACTCTTACATACATCCAGTTACTGGATCATCATATGTCAGCGCTGGAACAAGTCCTGTCAACGCCTCCTATTCAGACGCTGACACATTTAAGAGTGACTCCCCAAGAGTTAAACCTGCTGGTTTAGATTTGGATACTGTTTGTGCTTACATTGCTTCCTTGCCCAATGGTTCAGTGATTACATATGAGGACCTTGAGCAGATAAGTGATGAGCACTTGGAAGAGATGGACATTAAGTGGAACATGGCTCTTGCTAGTATAAGAGCAAATAGGTGGAACAGAAGGTTTAAGAAGAAGATGACCTTCAATGCAAAAGACACAGCTGGATTTGATAAATCCAAAATTGAATGCTACAACTGTCATCGTATGGGGCACTTCATGAGGGAATGCAGATCTCCTAGAAGATCTGATGCTGGTAAACCCTCAAGTCAGGTTGTTAAAACTCAGGATTCCAAAGCCATGGTTGCAGTTCAAGGAATTGATGGTATGGGATGGGATTGGAGCTATCTGGCTAAGAATGTTGAAGAGGATAAAGCTTTGGTTGCTGAAATTGAAGAAGAAGAGCATGTTGAATATGCTCTCATGGCACACTCCTCCTCTTCATCTGATAATGAGGTATATGATGATGCTTTTTGTAGAAAAGGTTGTAGGTTAAATACAGAAAGACTTAACAAAGAGGTGTTAAGATTATTAGGTGATATGAGTACTGAAAAAAGTAACTTGGCTAATTACCAACTAGCTCTCATTGAAACTGAGAAAACCGTTTCTGAATATAAGAAAATGGAATTTGACTTAAAAGATAAAATTAATATCTTAAAACATGAGTTAGAAGCTAGTATGGATATTAGAAATATCATGGAAAGGGTTAATGGTGATTTACAGGCTAAATTAGATGAGGCCATTAAGAATAAAGATAATATTGGCCTTAAAATTCAAAGATTTGATAGAGCTACCCAAACCCTAGGAGACTGTGTGGCTAAACAAAGGGATCCTAAGGACATGACTGGGATTGGGATGAATGATTACTCTTTGGTTCCACCACCAGCTGGTGACTTCTATGGTGTCCTACAAAAGGACCTATCTTGGACTGGTTTGCCAGAGCTCCAAGAGGAGGAATTCATTCCTCCACCAAGAGTTGTCACTACAGTTGAAGAGTATCAAAAAAAGTTGACTGACCGGAATGAGTAGAAGAAAGCTAACCCTACTTTATTTGTTAAGGGTGGCTTGCTATGTGAAAGTCCAAATGAATCAACACCCATTAAGGTTACTAACCCAATCACTGGTAAAGCTGTTGACCTAGGCTCAAACACTATTAGAAGACCTAGCATTAAATATGCAGAGATGTATAGGAATACTAGGTCACCCAAGAGCCAAGTTAGCAATCATGGAACAGGCTTCTTCTCTTATAGACCTAAGGTTGTATCTAAAAAAGCTTGTTACACATGTGGTAGCTTTTCACACTTGGCATATAAGTGTGTCAACGCTCCCAAAGCCAGTGCTGACAGGAACAATTTCAGCGCTGACAGGAACAAAGTCAACGTTGTTAGAAAGTTAAACGTTGTCAGACCCAAACCTTGTGTGCAGCAAAGTCCACAAGTGATTAGACCTGCCCCTTTCTTTACTAGAAGGTCTAACACTCATGGACAAAGACCATTTCAAAAGACAAACACCTGGTCTAATAGGCAATGGGTTTCTGTAGCAAACCCTAGGTTCAACGCTGACAAGGGTAAATTCAGCGTTGACAAGACAAATTCTAACGCTGACAGAAACGTGACCAGACCTAAATATTTGCAACCACAGGGTAAGAGGTCTAAAGCTTCTTCAAGCTTAACATGGAGACCCAAGAAAGATCAAAACCCTAATGATAATGGGATTTCAATGACCTGCAATAGATTTAATTATATTTCAAAGGTCATTACAAAACCTATTGGGGTTAACTGGGTATTTCATCCTAAGAAGGATGAGAATGGGGTTGTTGTGCGAACTAAGTCTGTTCTTATTGAACAACCAGATGAATCCAAGTCTTTTGAGACTTGGGTTCCCAAAGAAAACTAATTTGTTTTCTTTATGTGTAGGGCATTCATCGACAGGTCAATGATTATGTATATTGGGATAGTGGATGCTCAAGGCACATGACAGGGAAGGAAGACTATCTGACGAACTTCACTCCCATTAAAGATGGTGATAAGGTTTACTTTGGAGGCGGATATGGTACTATCACAGGCAAAGGAACCCTTCTCACCAAGAATTTGCGTTTTGAGAACGTCTTCCTGGTAAAAGAACTTGATTACAACCTTTTTAGTGTATCACAAGTTTGTGAAAACAAAAATAAAGTTATGTTTACTGATACTGAGTGTTTGGTGTTAAGCAAGGATTTTAAGATCCCTGACGAGAAATATATTGAGTATAGAACACCTAGGCATAAGGACATATACAATGTGAATCTAAATGGGATTAAAATCAATAATAATATGTCTTGTTTTTATGCTAAAGCCTCATTAGATGAGAGTAATTTGTGGCACAGGAGACTAAGGCACATAAATTTTAAAAATATAAATAGGCTTGTGAGGCTTGGTTTAGTTGATGGTTTGCCTGAGAAGGCCTTCCACAATGACCACTCTTGTGTTGCATGTCTTAAAGGCAAGCAGCACAAGGTCTCATTCAAGTCCAAACAGGTGCATACTAGTTCCAGACCTCTTCATATGCTTCACATGGACCTCTTTGGTCCAACAAATATAGAAAGTTTGAATGGTAAGTCATATTGCTTTGTTAACACAGATGACTTTTCTAGGTTTACTTGGACATTCTTTCTAGCTATGAAGAGTGACACAGCTGATATTCTAATTGATTTTATCACTCAGATTGAGAAAAGGTCTGGCAATGAGGTTAAAATGCTTTGGAGTGATAATGGTGGAGAATTTAGGAATAAGAAGCTAGATGATTTATGTGCCAGGAAAGGAATTACTAGGCAATTTAGTATTGCTAGAACCCCACAACAAAATGGGGTTGCTGAGAGGAAAAATAGAACCCTAATTGAAGCAGCGAGAACAATGTTGGCTGATGCTCATTTTCCTATAGCCTTTTGGGCTGAGGCTGTTAATACAGCTTGTTATGTTCAAAATAGAGCATTGGTTAACAAAATTCAGAACAAAACACCTTATGAGTTACTTTGGGGTAGAAAACCTAATATTGGTTTTCTCAGACCTTTTGGTTGTCATGTAGTAGTTTTAGACACTAGTGATGCCTTAGGGAAATTTAGTGCAAAAGGTGATGAGGGTTACTTCATGGGGTATTCAGTGCAGAGCAAGGGTTATAGGGTTTATCTTAAAGAGGAAAAACGTATACTTGAAAGAGTACATGTTAGGTTTTTAGAGAATAAACCTAGTGATCCTAAAAGTGGTCCTAATTGGTTGTTTGACTTGGAACCCTTATCTAGAACTTTAAATTATATGCATGTCACTAATCCAGACATTGTGAAGGTAACTTCAAATGTTGTGGAGGAACAAATTGTTGATGTTTCAGGTACACAGGTTCATGAGAAGGTTGGATGACAAGCAGAAAAGGCATCTCCTATACTAGAATATGTCACAATTCCCATTTGGACAGATGCTTTTGCTGCTGCTGCTGCTGGACAAGATAATGGTGGTTTCCAAGTACCACCAGATACAAACATGTATGGTCCTTCAGGCGCTGACAAAGGCAAATCTAGCGCTGACAAGACCAATTCAGACGTTGATGGTTCAGGCGTTGACAACCACACTTCAAGCGTTGTTAGCCCAAGCGCTGACAAACAAGATTCAGGCGTTGACAACAATACTGACCATCTTTTCTCTTCCAATTTTGAACAAGGTGAACCTTCCAATTTACATGAAGAGGTTCATCCTTATGTTGATATAAGAGAGTCTGATGAAGAATATATTGGCAACATGGAGCATGAGGTTGAGGACACCAGACTTTTTGAAGGAGGAGTTCTCACTTCCACAATGAAGAATCACCCCCCTTCCCAGATCATTGGTGATATTATGACTCCAGTTCAGACTAGAAGATCTCATCAAGGTCTTGGTGGGTTTATTGCCAATATACACAAGAAGGTTGATACCCCTCTTGTGCAAGCATGTTTGTTTGCCTGTTTTCTGTCACAAGAGGAACCCAAGAAAATATTTGATGCTCTCAAAGAACCAAGTTGGGTGGAAGCAATGCAGGATGAGCTTCACCAATTTGCAATTCAGGATGTTTGGGAGCTGGTTGATTGTCCTAGATATGTCAGACCTATAGGGACAAGATGGGTTCTCAGGAACAAGAGAGATGAAAGAGGCATTATGGTCAAAAACAAGGCACGGTTAGTGGCTCAAGGTTATACACAAGAGGAGGGGATAGACTATGAGGAAGTCTTTGCACCAGTTGCAAGGATTGAAGCTATAAGGATTTTTCTAGCCTATGCATCCTGCATGGGCTTCACTGTCTATCAAATGGATGTCAAGAGTACCTTTCTCTATGGAACTATTGTTGAGGAAGTATATGTAATGCAACCTCTGGGTTTTGAGGATCCAGAGCATCCAGATAAAGTGTATAGAGTCAAAAAGGCTATGTATAGCCTTCATCAAGCCCCTAGAGCATGGTATGGTACTTTGTCCACTTATTTGGTGGACAATGGATTCAAGAGGGGCACCATAGATCAGACACTATTTACAAAGAAGAAAGGCAAGGATGTGTTGCTTGTGCAGGTCTATGTTGATGATATCATTTTTGGGTCTACTGATCCAAAGATGAGTGAGGATTTCTCCAAGCTTATGACAGACAAATTCAAGATGAGTGCTATGGGGAGATGAACTTCTTTCTTGGTTTACAAGTTCAGCAGAAAAAAGATGGTATCTTCATCTCCCAGGATAAATATGTTGCTGAGATCTTGAAGAAGTTTGGCTTTTCTCCATATGAAAAGAGGGCTACTACTCCTATGGATAGAGAACACCCTTGGGGAAAGATTGGAGATGGGAAGAATGTTGATGTCAGGCATTATAGATCCATGATTGGATCCTTGATGTATCTTACTGCCTCCAGACCTGACATCATGTTTGCTGTGTGTGCTTGTGCACGCCATCAAGTGACTCCCAAAGAATGTCACCTTTATGCTGTGAAGAGGATCTTTAGGTACCTAAGATGCTATCCTGGTCTTGGTTTGTGGTACCCAAAGGATTCACCATTAGAGCTGATTGCATATTCAGATAGTGATTATGGAGGTGATAAATTTGATAGGAAATCCACAACTGGTGGATGTCAGTTTCTTGGGAGCAGGTTGATATCTTGGCAATGCAAGAAACAAACAGTGGTGGCTAATTCTACAACTGAAGCAGAGTATGTGGCTGCAGCTGCATGTTGTGGCCAAGTTTTATGGATTCAGAACCAGCTGTTGGACTATGGGTACAATTTCATGCATACTAAGATATTTGTTGACAATAATAGTACTTTATGCATCATTAAGAATCCTGTACATCATTCTAAAACTAAACACATAGAAATTAGACACCATTTTATAAGAGATTTCTTTGAAAAAGGTTTAATACAACCAGATAGGGTTGACACTGAGGAAAATGTGTCAGATTTATTAACTAAACCTTTTGATGCTGGGAGATTTCAATACTTGGTAACAAGTATTGGAATGGTCAATCTCACATAATATGTGTTTTGGAGTCTTTTTGTAAAAGTATGTACAGGATGATGCATTAGTATTATTGTTCTTATTGATGATTTAGTTTTTCCACTATATTTTTCTAACACTGACAAAGGTTGCTTGAACGCTGATAAGTGTTTTTGCAACGTTGTCAGCAATATAATTGTCTAACGCTGACAAAGCTTCCCTCAACGCTGTCATGTGTTATCGGGGCGTTGTCAACAACAATGTTAGTTTTGTGGTTTTCAATCTAAATGTGCAGATGGTGTTAGCAGTATACCATTGGATACAGAGTTGCTTATGGATCAATGGAGAAGCATTTGGACAAGTTTTTATTTATGGATGATGGTTGGAATGTTCCATTCCTATCTTGACAAAAATTTTTATGTTCATGCATGATTTTAGCAAACTTTTGTATCATAGTTTAGGGGGAGGTTTTAGGAACCTTTAGGATGTTTGGGTATCCATATGACACTCTTATCACAATTCTAGATTGTGTCCACAGGTGAGTATGAGTTAGTTTTACTAAATCATGAGGCACTGTAGCATGCAAAGTTGATATACTGTGCATGCTGCCAAGACATTTTTGGCCTAGAATTGGTTGTGGTCTGTTGGGAGACTTGGGAATAATTTTGTTATGGGAATTACCTGGGAGTAACAAAGAATTTTATAAGATAACTTGGTTGTTCAGAGTTTTGGTTAGCAAGGGACACTAGAGGACTGTTATGTCTATCTTGCTTATGCAAGTGTGCATAACTGGACAGTGCTTGCCGCCCTATGATGATTATCAGCTTTTTGGTTATCTTCTCTAGGATAAATTACTTGGTTAAGGTCATTTTTCATTTTTAAACATTTTTATTTTTGGACGCTGACAAGTATTTTTCCAAGCGTTGTTGTGACCAAATTGCACGCTGACATGGCTATAGGCAAACGTTGACAAGATTATAGCCGTTGGGCGTTGATAGGTTATTTTTTACCGTTGACACTCAATGGGACCTACCCAGTTGTTACTTTTTGACATATTTTTAGGCCGTAATTTTAGGAGTTGTTACTTTCATTTAATGCATGAGATAACTTATAACTTTTTCAATATTTTCATGATTGATTTTTGAAAATACTTGCCTATTTTTGGGCCTATCACATGCATTTTCTTCTCCTATAAATTTGGCTCCTATTTTAAACAGGGTATCTATAATTCTTGTCTAACACAATTTTCTCTTATCAACTTCATCTTCTTCACTTAAATTTAACAGTTTTCATCAATGGCACCTAAGTTTAGACCATCAGAATTGGAATTGGGGTTTAGATCTCAACACAACATGATTGCGTATCTTGAAGCTGATGATACTCTGTTTCCCCAATACACACAAATGGTGGCATATTTGAACGCATCCCCCTTAAGGTATGCTCTTTCTCATGCACCACTCATTCCAGTCACACATATTAAACAGTTTTGGAACACTGTCAGTTCCTCAACAGTTAATAGAGTGACCACATTGACTTCTATTGTTCATAGGAGACCTTGGGTGGTTACTGAGGCTTTGGTACGCCAAGCCTTGCATCTTGATGATGCTGATGGTATAGCCACCCTTCCCATAAATGAAATAGAACAAGGGCTTAGGGCTTTGGGATATCCTTTTCCTGATGAAGGTACTCTAAACAAGTATCATAAGCAGGAATTTCCCCCAACCTGGAAGTACCTCATACATGTCCTCCTTCAATGTTTGAGTCCCAAATGCACTGCACACAATGAGATCAATAGATCCATTGCAAGTGCTATTGTGTGCATTGCAACAGGGAAAAAATTTAATTATTCTAAAATGATTTTTGAGGGCATGTGTAAAAACAAGGGGAACAAAATGACTTTAGCTTATCCCCGTTTTCTGCAAATGGTTTTTGATGTCCAAGGTTACTGCTCAAGGGATCACAATGATTTTTATAAGATAACTGAGCAAAAGAAAGCTATTTTAATGAAGATGAACTCACCACCCCATCGTGACCTACCTTTAACCCAACCTATGCTTGCTGTTATTGCAACAGCACAACCCCAACCAGACCCCCAACCACAAATTGACCCCCAACCACAACTTGAACCAATCCCTGAACCTTTACCTTCACCTGAACATATGCAAATTGACTCAGAATCCTTCAACGCTGACACACTCAATGTTGGCGTTGATATGCCTATTTCCAACGCTGACACACAACCTTCACAAACCCAAACACCCCTTAACCAACCCACATCCACCTATTCTTCCACACCATCTTCTACACCCCCTGAATATAGGTTGATGAAACGCCAAAGGACTACTGGAGTGTTCTCCTCTGGTGGTCCTAGACATGTAGCAGAGAGAACCACCACCACAAGTGTGGCTGGTGACCTGGATGAGGCTGGGACTATTGGTTCTGGCTTAGCTGCTGGCCAAGGCAGTCCCACCATCATTAAGTCCTCATCCATGCCCAATGAATCTGACTTGGGAGGTCAAATCCTCATTTTAGAAGAGGGCAGACTGGAACCAATGACTCTTATGGAATTGGCGGCAGTCTGTATAAGCTTGCAAAAGCAAAATGCAGACTTAGTACAAGTTGTCAGCTCACAAAGCCTTGAACTCAAGCAATTGAGGGAGAGGATTGTTGTTTTGGAAAGTGCTAGTGCCAGGAGGGGAATGGAGGAATCTTCCAAAGGGGAGGAAGATCCAATAAATCTAAGTGATAAGGGTAGCCATGATGGTCAATCAATGGATGTTGCTGAGGCCCTTACAACTTTGAAGAAACAAACAGGTTTTGATACGTCCTTAGTCTCTCCTACCAACTTAAATTTATCATTTACAGCTATGTTGAGAGAGGTTACAAAAGGCGCTGAGGGAGGATATTTGGGCGTTGACAAGGAAAATTTGGACGCTGACATAAGTATTTTGGGCGCTGATAGGACAAAATTGGGCGTTGACAGACCTGCATATGAAGGTGATGTATCCCAGTCATCATCTATTATTAAGGAGGTTTCTACACAGGTATCACCATCTACCTTACCAACCATTGCACCATCAGATAAGGGTAAGGGTATAATGGTAGAAGAGATTGTTCCAAAGGATGCAGCTCAAATTGAATTTGATAGAAGATTGGCTGCACAAATCATGGAACAGGGTAAAAAGGAAGAGTCACCATTTGTTGTGACTTCAGAAGAAGGAAGTGATGGAGCTAGCTCAGACTCAAGTGTGATGATTATAGAACCAGAAAGGCTTGAGTATGGTGATGAGTTGGCCAAGGAGAAGTTGAGAGAATTGAAATTGCAGGTTAACTTTGACATGCCAGAGGTGGTTCAAATGTATCATGCTTGGGAAGAAAGATGTATGGAGAATCCAGACTTGACCATTTCAGATCAAATATGGGGTTTGGAGATTCTTCTCAGAGTTCAGAAGGATTGCCAGGTAATTTTGAAACACAAGGCAAGTAATATTCTCTCAGAGTTGAAAAGGGATAGAAGGGAGCTATACTTTATGTTGCTCAGATGTCATAGAGTTGGATGGACTTATCAGAAGTTGAAAGCATTGACATTTGATGAATTGGAAAGCAAGGCTTATCCCATTTGGGTGAGAGTGCAGGAAGCAAACACTCTCAGACTTCTTTCTGATGAAAGAAAGGAAGAACTTGCAGAAGAAATGGAACTCAAGAAAGCTATGTTTGTTCCCAGGCCAGTGAAGAAGGGAATTTCATTTGAGTTTCCCAAAGATATGGATCCACTATATCCAAGTGAAGCAGTCATAAGAAAGATCCTCAAGCTCTCACCATTAGAAGCTTCAGATATGGTGCAAGTGTTACCATTAGATTCCAGGAACCCAATTGTGAGCTATGAAGAAGATGAATGTGGATTCTGGAAGATTGGCAGATATGGTAAAGAGGTACACACTTTTACCACTCTCATATCTTTGTTTGCAAGTTGTGATAGAGAAGACTTGGTGGACCTTTGGAGGTTGCTGGAGACCAAGTATGAGGCTGAAGCACCAACTTCAACTAATGGAATAAAACTTTGGACCACATTCAAAAGAATGTGTGGACCAATAGATGAGGATCCTGCGATTTGGAAGGATCTTGAAGATGACCTCAGTGGTCTTCAATGGAGGTTATATTCACCTGCTGGTGTTTACCATTTGAGTTCTACAAAGTTTGCTGAGTATCTACTTGTGGATGGTCAGTATTTTATATCCAAAGCTATTTTGGAGAAGATGAAGGACACTCAGCTGGAAATAGATTATTCAAGTGACGTGGCAAAAGATTTGATCAGATTTATTCATTACCAATATGAGAAGGTTTGTAAGATTCCTCCTAGTCCTTAATGCTTATTCAGAAACTTGATCATAAGAGTGGATATCAAGTTTAGGGGAGGATTGTCGGGAATAAATTAAGGCCAGATCACTTGAGCGCTGACAAGAGTAAAACAAGCGTTGACAAGAACAAAACAAGCGCTGACAGCTCAAGCGTTGACAAGATAAAGTCAAGCGTTGATACATTGAAGACAAGCACTGATGGAAGATATTCTCTACGCGTTTATTATATTCTAGAATACTTCTAGTAAGGATAGGAACGACAATGTATTTTCTATATTTATCTTTACCTAGAATAGTTGATACGTAGATTATTGTACAAGGCTTCTTATGTCTATAAAAGAAGGCCTTTAGGTTAATGTTTGATATAAGTTTTCATTCGTAAACTACTTTCATTGTAAGCAAGTTTGATATTGATAATCAAAGTGAAAGTTTGTTTATATCTTGTGTGTTCTTGTTTAAGTGTTAAATTCCGCATAACACTTAGATTATCATAAGCATATACAAAGGTTTCTCTACGTGTATAACTTGATCTAATCTCGTATACACAAAGCTAAATCGATCTAAGTTTGGGATCAACAATCCCGAATTAGCTCCACTTGTTAAGACGATTCCAGAACCCTCTAACAATGACCACAGTCGAATATTGTATAAGCAGAAGCAAGAATCGGCAAGGAAGGATGTGGAACACGCGTTTGGTGTTCTGAAAAAGAAATGGGCCATAATCGCCAATCCAGCACGTGCTTTGAAGAAAGAAAGACTTGTTAATATGATGTACGCATGCATCATAATGCATAATATGATTCGTAAACACAAAGAATATGTGATAAGTCCCAAATGGTACCGAGGAGAAGCACAACAACTGGACGATCTGGTACGAAGCACGGAAGAAATTCATGTTGTTATGGGATACATCAGATCATCTCAAGTGCATCAAAACCTTCGATCCGATTTAATCCAGCACTTGGCTAATAATGCCTAATATTTTTAATGTTTGTATTTACCCGCGTGTATCGTTTTTTAATTTGATGGAATAAAAGTATGTATTTTACTAATTTATAAATAAATTAAATAAAAGTGATAGTGAAAAGATGAGGTGGAGGTAATGTGGTGATGGTTTTTTTTTCTGTAAGAATCTTGAAAGGTGAGTTTTGAGTGGGTTAGTGAAAGGAAATAGAAAGCTAAGGTGGAGCTGACGTGGCGGTGAGATTTTATCTTACCACTCCCCCTGGCCTAAGCTTCATAAGTAGTACATCAAGTCACAACTTTGACTAGCTAGTTGTACATTATGCTTTAACTCTTCAAAAATTTATCAACCTTAACCTTAAACTCCAACACCCCGGACATGTAAAATGGCCCCTATAGATGATCAGGACCAGTTTTGTTACAACAACAGATTACTAGTAATAGACGTGACTTGAAAATGCTCATATAACCACCTTTAGAAGGCGATGTTCAAGAGTGCAATCTGACCCGAACCTAGATGTGGACTTCTGAACTTTTGTCAATTAAGAAATATAAATGTGCAACTAAATATAGCTTAGATACTAAATTTTTTTGAGGAAACATGTGCTAAATTTGAAGTTCAAAAGTGAGAGGTTTGACCTATAAAGTCAAACCATACCTTTTTACCACTAGGCTGTGACTACGGAGCCAAAAGTACTTGTTTTGCCTGTAACTCAAATTGTCCAGTTTACTCTCATATAAGCTGGGCTACATGCCTACATCAATTTTAAGTGTGGAGAAAATGTCATTGGTACATAATAATAATAACATAAATTGTCCAGTTTACTCTCATATAAGCTGGGCTACATGCCTACATCAATTTCAAGTGTGGAGAAAATGTCATTGGTACATAATAATAACATAAATTTGCTATTGTCGTGAAACCTTTCATTCAAAGCCATCTCCCTTGTTATATTATCGAATATTCTTCTGATAGGCGGCGTATTGCAGCATACAAATGTTGGGAATAAAATATGGGTCAGTTCACTAGACGCTGATAAGAAGAATGTCAACGCTGATAGGATGACATTGGACGCTGACAGCCAAGCGTTGACATTGAAGAAGTCAACGCTGACAGCCTTGAAGATTGACACTGATGGAATATCTTCATACGTATCTTTTGTTTATTTGTTTCTTTATTTATGTATGGTAAAGATAAGCACAACATTGTATTTTCTATTATTATCTTTACCTAGAATAGTTGATTCGTAGCTTATTGTACAAGACTTCTTGTTCTATAAAAGAAGGTCTTTTAGGTTAAAGTCATATATCAGTTTTCATAAGTTTTCGATTGTTAAAACTCTTTCATTGTAACCAAGTACGATTATTCTAATACAAGTGAAAGTTTGTTTAACATCTTTGTGTTTTAGATCAAGTGTTAATTCCGCATAACACTTTGTTACTTTATTCATAAGCAAAGGTTTCTCTACGTGTAGTACTTGATCTAATCTCGTATACACAAAGCTTAATCGATCTAAGTTTGGGATCAACAAGTGGTATCCGAGCTTGTTGAGAAACTTTTGATCTTTAAGTAACGCAAGAACCCTAAAACACCAAAAACCCTAAAAACCCTAAAATTCTCAAAACCCTAAAAACACCATGTCTGGCACAGATCAACCTACTGCTTTGCTACAAAACAACTCCTCAAATCCTAGTATCAAAATTCCCATGTTTGATGCCAGGAACTTTGAGCTTTGGAAGTCAAATTTTGAGCAATATATAGCTATTCATGACTACACTCTTTGGGAGATTGTCGAATATGGGAACACATTCGACAAAGCAGCAAAGATTGCTGCTGCAATTGCCACAAGGACAGCTGTTCCTAATTGTCCTGAAGCTGATAAGAAGGAAAAGCCTGGAGATGGGAGAGCTGTAGCTGTTGAAGATATAGCCAAGAAGAGGGTGGACATGAAAATCTTGAACATCATGAAACACGCCCTAGGTCATGAGAATCAGCACAAGTACAAACGCTTTGAGTCTGCAAAAGAGCTTTGGGAAGCTCTTGAAGTGGCATATGGTGGCAATGCTGACACAAAAGAAGAAAAGAAGAAGCAACTCTTGCATGAGTATGCTGTCTTTAAAGCTCAACCCAATGAAAATCTCAGCAGTATGAGAAGTAGACTTCTTGACATCACAAGTCAACTTTCCTTCATGGGAACACAGATTGATGACCCTGAATTGAATGCTACTTTTCTCAAAAGACTTGGTGATGTATGGAAGATTGAGACAAGATCCATTCTTGTCAATAATACCCACAAGACCTCCAGGTTTGATGACATCTTCAACAAACTAAGACTGTTGGAGAATGAATGGCAATTGGATAGTGATAATAAGTCTTCCAGTAGTAACATGGCCCTCTTCTCACAAAGTGAAGGCCAATTTGATTCCATGAACTTCTATGGACATCCAGCCACTGGATCTCAAGGTGTCAGCGCTGGATGTCAGTCTGTCAGCGCTGGATCATATCCTGTCAACGCTTTATACTCAAGCGCTGACACACACAACTTTGGCGCTGATAGACTTAAACCTGCTGGTTTAGATCTAGATACTGTGTGTGCATTCATTGCTTCTTTGCCCAGTGATTCAAGGATTACATATGAAGATCTTGAGCAGATAAGTGATGAACAATTGGAAGAGATGGACATCAAGTGGACTATGGCTCTTGTAAGCTTAAGAGCAAACAGGTTTAATAAAAGGTTCAAGAAGAAGATGACCTTTAATGCTAAGGATGTTGCTGGCTTTGACAAGTCCAAGGTTGAGTGCTACAACTGTCATAGGATGGGGCACTTCATGAGGGAATGTAGATCTCCAAGAAGATCTGATGCTGGTAAGCCCTCAAGCCAAATGGTTAAGAGCCAAGATCCCAAGGCCATGGTTGATGTTCAACAAATTGATGGAGTTGGAGAATGGGACTGGAGCTGGATGGCCAAGAATGAGGAAGAGGATAGAGCTTTGGTTGCTGAAGTTAAAGAAGAGCATGTTGAATATGCTCTCATGGCACACTCCTCCTCTTCATCAGATAATGAGGTATATGATGATGCTTTCTGTTCTAAGGGTTGTCGTTTAAATACTGAAAAACTAAATCAAGAGATAGTAAAACTATTAGATGAGGCAAGTACTGAAAGATGCAAAGTATCTAATTATCAAATTGCTCTTACCCAAACAGAAAAGACAGTTGCTGAGTATAAGAAAATGGAGTTTGATTTAAAGGATCAAATAAATATCTTAAAACATGAGATACATCAGAGCAAAGATGTTCAAGATATAGTAAATAGGGTTAATCTTGATTTGATAGCTCAGTTAGAGGAGGCTAACAAAAATAAAGATAATGTGAGTCTTAAAATCCAGAGATTTGATAAGGCCACACAATCCCTAGGAGAGTGTGTTAGTAAACAAAGAGACTCTAAGGATATGAGTGGGATTGGGATGAATAATTATACTGGTGTTCCACCACCAGCTGGGGATTTCTATGGTGTCCAATCAAAGGATTTATCTTGGACTGGCTTGCCAGAATGCCAAGAGGAGGAATTCATTCCTCCACCTAGAGTGACTTCCCCAGTTGAGGAATACAAGCAAAAACTGACTGACCTAGATGAGTGGAAGAAAGCTAACCACACCTTGTTTGTTAAGGGAGGGTTGTTGTGTGAAAGTCCAAATGAGCCCACACCAAACATGATACCAATTGTGGTTCCCATTGATCCTAAACCTATTAAAATCACACACCCTACCACTGGCAAAGCTGTTGACCTTGGCCCACAAACTGTTAGAAAACCTAGTGTTAAGTATGCAGAGATGTATAGAAATACTAGGTCACCAAAAAGCCAAGTTAGTAATCATGGAACAGGCTTCTTTGCTTCTAGACCTAAGACTATGTCTAGAAAAGCTTGTTACACATGTGGTAGCTTCTCACATTTGGCATACAAATGTGTCAATGCTTCCAATGTCAGCGCTGATAGGAACCATTTCAGCGCTGACAAAAGTCAACATAGGTCAAACACTGTCAGACCCAATACCTTTGTGAACAAAAGTTCATAAGTTGTTAGACCAGCCCCATTCTTTACTAGAGGGTCTAACACACAAGGCCTAAGACCTTTTCAAAAGTCAAACACTTGGTCCAATAGGCAATGGGTTCCTGTAGCAAACCCTAGGTTCAACGCTGATAAAGGCAATCGGGGCGCTGACAAGAGTAATTTCAGCGCTGACAGACACACTGCCAAACCTAGGTATTTGCAACCACAGGGAAATAGGTCTAAAGCTTCTACTAGCTTAACATGGAGACCAAAACAAGACCAAAACCCTAATTCTACTGGTATTTCTATGACATGCAATAGGTTTCATTATATTTCAAAGGCATTGTCAACACCAATTGGGGTTAACTGGGAATTTCATTCAAACAGGGATGAAAATGGGGTTGTTATGAGAACCAAGTCTGTTCTTGTTGAACAACCAAATGAATCCAAGTCTTCCAAGGCTTGGGTTCCCAAAGAAAACTAATGTGTTTTCTTTATGTGCAGGGCATTCAGAAGAAGATCAATGATTATGGATATTGGGATAGTGGATGCTCAAGGCACATGACAGGAAAGGAAGACTATCTGACTAATTTCTCTCCTATTCAAGATGGTGATAAGGTATACTTTGGAGGGGGCTACGGCACCATCACTGGAAAAGGAACCCTTGTCACCAACAATCTACGATTTGAGAATGTCTTCCTGGTAAAAGAACTGGATTATAATTTGTTTAGTGTATCACAAGTGTGTGATAACAAAAATAAGGTTCTTTTCACAGATACTGAGTGCTTGGTGTTAAGCAAAGATTATAAGCTTCCTGAGGAAAAATACATAGATTTTAGAACACCAAGGCATAAAGCCATATATAATGTGAATCTTAATGGAATTAAGATAAATAATAAAATGTCATGTCTGTATGCTAAAGCCTCAGTAGATGAAAGTAATCTTTGGCACAGGAGATTAGGGCACATAAACTTTAAGAATATCAATAGACTTGTGAGGCTTGGTTTAGTTGATGGTTTGCCTGAAAAGGCTTTCCACAATGACCACACTTGTGTTGCATGTCTTAAGGGCAAGCAGCACAAGGTCTCATTCAGGTCTAAACAGGTGCACTCTAGTTCTAAACCACTTCACTTATTGCATATGGACCTCTTTGGTCCAACTAATATAGAAAGTTTGAAGGGTAAATCATATTGTTTTGTTATCACTGATGATTATTCCAGGTTTACATGGACTTTCTTTTTAGCCAAGAAAAGTGAAACTGCCCAAAGTCTGATTAATTTCATTACCCAAATTGAAAAGAAGAATGGTAATGAGGTCAAAATTATTAGAAGTGACAATGGGGGTGAGTTTAGAAATCAGCTGTTAGATGATTTTTGTGCCAAGAAAGGGATTACTAGGCAGTTTAGCATAGCTAGAACCCCACAGCAAAATGGGGTTGCTGAAAGGAAGAATAGAACCCTTATTGAAGCAGCCAGAACCATGTTGGCTGATGCCCACTTTCCTATAGCCTTTTGGGCTGAAGCTGTTAACACAGCTTGTTATGTTCAAAATAGGGCATTGGTCAACAAAATACATAATAAGACACCTTATGAATTACTTTGGGGAAGGAAGCCAAATATTGGCTTTCTCAAGCCTTTTGGTTGTCATGTAGTTGTTTTAGAAACTAGTGAAGCCCTAGGTAAATTTGATTCAAAAGGTGATGAAGGCTACTTCATGGGTTATTCAGTGCAGAGCAAAGGATATAGGGTTTACATTAAAAAGGAAAAACGTATACTTGAAAAGGTACATGTTAGGTTTTTAGAAAGTAAACCTAGTGATCCTGAAAGTGGTCCAAATTGGTTGTTTGACTTAGAACCTTTATCTAGAGCTTTAAATTATATGCCTGTTACTGATCCAGACATTGTGAAGGTAACTTCAAGTGTTTTGGAAAAGAGGATTGGTAATGTTTCAGGTATACAGGTTGCTAAGGAGGATGGACCACCAGCAGTTAAATCATCTCCCACAAAAGAATATGTTACACTTCCTATATGGACAGATGAGTATTATGCTGCTGCTGCTGCTGCTAGAAAAGATACTGGTGGTGTTCAAATACCACCAAATACAAACATGCATACCTCTTCAAGCGCTGACAAAGGGAAATCAAGCGCTGACAAGAGCAATTCAGACGCTGATGGATCAGACGCTGACAACAATAGTTCAAGCACTGTTAGCCCAAACGCTGACAAGCAAGGTTCAGAGTTTGATGACACCTTTGCACATCTTTTCTCTTCCCATTTTGAACAGGGTGGACCTTCTAATGTCCATGAAGAGATTTCTGTTGATCAAAGAGAGTCTGATGAAGAAGATATTGGCAACATGGAGCGTGAAATTGAGGACACCAGACTTTTTGAAGGAGGAGTTCTCACTTCCACAGCAAAGGATCACCCCACATCTCAGATCATTGGTGATGTTATGGCTCCAGTTCAGACAAGAAGATCCCATCAAAGTCTTGGTGGATTTATTGCCAATATACACAAGAAGGTTGATACCCCTCTTGTACAAGCATGTTTGTTTGCCTGTTTTCTGTCACAGGAAGAACCCAAGAAGATTTTTGATGCTCTCAAAGAACCTAGTTGGGTGGAAGCAATGCAGGATGAGCTTCACCAGTTTGCTATACAGGATGTTTGGGAGCTGGTTGATTGTCCTAGATATGTGAGACCAATTGGGACAAGATGGGTTCTAAGGAACAAGAAAGATGAAAGGGGTATTGTGGTCAGAAACAAGGCACGTTTGGTAGCTCAGGGATATACACAAGAGGAAGGAATTGATTATGAAGAAGTTTTTGCACCAGTTGCAAGAATTGAAGCTATAAGAATTTTTCTAGCTTATGCCTCTTGTATGAACTTCACTGTTTATCAAATGGATGTGAAGAGTGCTTTCCTCTATGGAACAATTGTTGAGGAAGTATATGTCATGCAACCTCCTGGTTTTGAAGATCCTGAAAATCCAGACAAGGTTTATAGAGTGAAGAAAGCTATGTATGGACTTCATCAAGCCCCTAGAGCATGGTATGGTACCTTGTCTACATATTTAGTGGACAATGGATTCAAGAGGGGCACCATAGATCAGACACTATTCACAAAGAAGAAAGGAAAACATGTGTTGCTTGTGCAGGTCTATGTTGATGACATCATTTTTGGGTCTACTGATCCAAAAATGAGTGAGGACTTTTCCAAGCTCATGACAGATAAATTCAAGATGAGTGCAATGGGTGAGATGAACTTCTTTCTAGGTTTACAAGTTCAGCAGAAAGAAGATGGTATCTTCATCTCCCAAGACAAGTATGTAGCTGAAATCTTGAAGAAATATGGTTTTTCTCCACAAGAAAAGGATGCTTCCACTCCTATGGATAGGGAACACCCTTGGGGAAAAATTGGAGCTGGAAAGGATGTGGATGTTAGGCACTATAGATCAATGATTGGTTCATTGATGTATCTTACAGCCTCAAGACCTGACATCATGTTTACTGTGTGTGCATGTGCACGCCATCAAGTGACTCCCAAAGAATGTCACCTTTTTGCTGTGAAGAGAATTTTTAGGTACCTAAGGTGTTATCCAGATCTTGGATTATGGTACCCAAAAGATTCTCCATTGGACCTTATTGCATATTCAGACAGTGACTATGGTGGTGACAAGTTCGATAGGAAATCCACAACTGGTGGATGCCAATTTCTTGGGAGCAGATTAATATCTTGGCAATGCAAGAAACAAACAGTGGTGGCAAACTCTACAACTGAAGCAGAATATGTGGCTGCAGCTGCTTGTTGTGGACAAGTCTTATGGATTCAGAACCAGCTGTTGGATTATGGGTATAATTTTATGCATACCAAGATTTTTGTAGACAATAACAGTACTTTATGCATTATTAAAAATCCTGTACATCATTCTAAAACCAAACACATAGAAATTAGACATCATTTTATAAGAGATTGCTTTGAGAAAGGTTTAATACAACCAGATAGGGTAGCCACAGAAGATAATGTGGCTGATTTATTAACTAAACCTTTTGATGCTGGAAGATTTCAATATTTGGTAACAAATATTGGAATGGTTAATCTCACTTAATATGTGTTTTGGAACCTTTTTGTAAAAGTATGTACAGGATAATGCTTTGTTATTGGTCTTTGTGATGATTTAGATTTTTCCACTTTATTTTTCTAACACTGACAAAGGTAAATGTAACGCTGTCAAGTGTTATTTTGCCGTTGTTAGAGATATTATTGTCTAACGCTGACAAGAGTTCCTTCAACGCTGACACGTGTTGTCGGGACGCTGTCAGCAACAAATGTTAGTTTTGTGGTTTTCATCTAAATGTGTAGGTAGGTGGTAGCTTTATGCCATTGGATACAGAGTTGCTTATGGATCTTTGAAGCGCTATTTGGACATGCTTTTGTTTATGGATGATGGTTGGAATATTTATATTCCTATCTTGACATAAATTTTTAATGTTCATTTATATTTTGAGAACTCATGTATCATAGTTTGAGGGGAGGTTTAAGGAACCTTTAGGACTCTTGGGTATTCTTATAATACTCTCATCACAATTCTAGATTGTGTCCACAGGTGAGTATGGGTTAGTTTTACTAAACCATGAGGCACTGTAGCATGCAAAGTTGATAAACTATGCATGCTGCCAAGACATTTTTGGCCTAGAATTGGTTGTGGTCTGATGGGAGACTTGGGAATACTTTGGTTATGGGTTTACCTGGGAGTTACAAAGAATTTTGTGAAATAACTTTGTTGGTAAGTATTTTGGTTAGCAAGGGACTCTAGAGGACATTTGTGTCTATCTTGCTTAAGCAAGTGTGCATAAATGGACAGTGCTTGCCGCCCAGTAATTATTATCAACTTGTAAGATATTTCCCTTAGGATAAATTACTTTGTTAAGGTCTTTTTCTTTTTAAAATATTTTTATTTTTATTTTTAGACGCTGACAAGTTTTTCTTCAAACGCTGTTACGTCCAATCGTGACGCTGACAAGGCTTTAGGCAAACGCTGACAAGAAAATATAGCCGTTGGGCGCTGATGGGCTATTTTTGACCGTTGACACCTAGTGGGCCCTACCCAGTTGTTATTTTTGACTAATCTTTGGCCGTAATTTTGGGGAGTTGTTACTTTTAATTAATGCATGAGATAAGTTATATTTGATTCAAGATTTTCATCATTGCTCTTTGAATATAACCGCCTCATTTTTGACCAATCAAAATCATGCATCTCTCCTATAAATTTGGCTAATCTTTTTATTCTGGGTATTCATATTTTCTTGTCTAATATTTTTCTCCTAGATTTTTCCCATCTCACATAACCTAAACAGCTTTCAAACATGGCACCCAAATTCAACTCAAAGAGTTTAACATTGGAGTTCAAGAGCCAACACAATATGGTAGCTTACTTGACTGCTGATGATGATTTGTTTCCTCAGTATTCACAAATGGTGGCATTTTTAAATGCATCCTATCTAAGGTATGCACTTTCTCATACACCATTAGTCCCTGTCGCACACATTAGACAGTTTTGGAACAATGTCAGTTCCACAACAGCTAATGGAGTGACCACATTAACATCTACTGTTCATGGAAGAACATGGGTGGTCACTGAAGCTTTGGTTCGCCAAGCTTTGCGTCTTGATGACGCTGATGGTGTGACTACTCTTGCCATTGCAACAATAGAACAAGGTCTTAGGGAATTGGGTTATCCTATTCCTGCTGATGTCACTTTAAATAAATATCATAAGCAGGAATTTCCCTCTGACTGGAAATATTTGATACATGTCCTTTTACAATGCTTAAGTCCAAAATGTACTTCTTTTAATGAAATAAACAGGTCAATAGCAAGTGCTTTGGTTTGTATAACACGTGGGCTTAAGTATAATTTTTCAAAAATGATTTTTGAAGGGATGTGTAAAAACAAGGGAAGTAAAATGACTTTGGCTTACCCTAGATTTTTGCAAATGGTCTTTGATTTACAAGAATATTGTTCTAGGGATCATGACACTTTTTATGAGATCCCTAAACAACAGAAAACCATTTTTGCTAAAATGAGCTCCACAAACGAATCCATACCTCTTACCCAACCCATGCTTGAAGTAATTCAGGCTGCTCAGCCACAACCACAACCAGACCCTGAACCCCAACTTGAGCCTATTCATGAACCATTACCTTCACCAGAAAACATGGACATTGACCAACCCAGCGCTGACACTCACAATGTGGGCGCTGACACAGCCAATCCCAACACTGATAACATTCCTGAACAATCCCAAACACCTCTTAATCAACCAACACCCACACAATCTACTTCATCTTCCACCCAATTACAATCTAGGTTGAATAAACGCCAAAGGGTTACTGGAGTGTTCTCCTCTAGTGATCCTAGCCTTGTAGTAGAGAGAACCACCTCCACAAGTGTGGCTGGTGACATGGGTAAGGCTGGGGCTATTGACACAGGCTTAGAAGCTGGTCAAGACAGTCCCAACATCATTAAGACCTCATCCATGCCCTATGATTCTACTTTGGGAGGTCAAATCCCCATTCTAGCTGAGGGCAGATTGGAACCTATGACAATAATTGAATTGACGGCTGCTGTCATTAGCTTGCAAAAGCAAAATGTCAGCCTTGTACAGATTGTCAACAAACAGGGACGTGAACTCCAAGTTTTGAGGGAGAGGGTAACTGTTTTGGAGAATCCAAGTAGCAGGAGTCTAATGGAGGAATCTTCCAAAGGGGAGGATGAAGAGGATGAAGAGGATGAAGAGGATGAGCTGATTCATACAGCTAGTGAGAAGAGTTCAGAGAAGAGTTCACAATTTAGTGAATCTTTACAGGTTGCTGAAGCTCTCACCAACTTGAAGAAGTACCCAGTTATTGATACATCCAAGGTGACACCATTAAACTTGGAAGGATCTTTCAAAGAAACATTGGGCGCTGATTCAGGTTTGAACGCTGACACATCCAGCGCTGACAAAGGTAATCATGGCGCTGATAGGAGTAACTTGAATGCTGATAAAGTTGCAGGTGGTGTTGATGTATTCCAGCCATCAACAATCATCAAAGATGTGTCCACACAGAAAGATGCAGCACAAATTGCATTTGATGAACAGTTGGCTGCACAACTTTTGGAAAGAGATTTGAAGAGGAGTAGAAGATCACCATTTGTTGTTTCTGAGAGTGAGGAAGAAAGTGGTGATGATAAAGAAGGTGATAGCTCAGATTCAAGTATTCAAATTATTGAAGATCCAGAAAGGCTTGAATATGGGGATGAGCTTGCAAAGGAAAGGTTGAGTGAGTTGAAGAATCAGATTGATTGGGACCTACCAGAAATCACCAGAATGTACCATGCTTGGGAAGACAAGGTTATGGACAACCCAGGAATGAGCTTATCAGATCAAATTTGGGGGTTGGAAGTACTTCTCAGGGTACAAGATGACATAAAGGTGATTATGAGGTTTAATGCACAAGAGGTCAAGACCTGGCTCAAAAGAGATAGAAGGCAGTTGTACTATAAGTTGCTTAGATGCCATCAGCCTAACTGGACATCCAAGAAGTTGCTGGCCTTATCTTTTGAGGAGCTAGAGTATAGGGCACATCCTATTTGGAGGAAGGTGCAAGAACAAAATGTCTACCAGTTTCTTTCAGAAGAAAGAAAACAAGAACTTGCTGAGGAAATGCAGATTCAAAAGGAAATGAGGATTGCTCAAAGACCAGTGAAGAAAGGAGATCCTTTTCAATTTCCCAAAGATATGGATGTGTATTTTCCAACTGAAGGTGTCATAAGGAAGCATCTCAAGCTTTCTCCATTGGAAGCTTCAGATTTGGTTAATGTAGTACCTCTAGATGACAGAAATCCAATCATCAGTTTTGATGAAGATGAGTGTGGATTTTGGAAGATTGGCAGGTTTGGAAAGGAGGTACATACTTTCACTTCAGTTATTTCTATATTTGCAAGCATAGACAGGGAAGACTTGGTGCATCTATGGAGATTAATAGAGGCCAAGTATACAGCTGAAGCACCTACTTCAGCAAATGGAATAAGACTTTGGAACACATTTATGACTTTGTGTGGTCCAAAAGAAGCAGATCCTGTCATATGGAAGGATCTTGAAGATGATCTCAGTAATCTTCATTGGAGGCTTTATTCTACTTGTGGTGTATTTCATATGAGCTCTACAAAGTTTTCAGAGTATTTACTTGTGGATGCTGACTATTTCTTGTCCAAAGAAGTGTTGGAGAAGATGCTAGAGACACCCTTGGAGATTGATTATACTAGTGACGTGGCCAAAGACTTGATCAGATATGTTTATCACCAACATAAGAAGTTTTTGCAAGATTCCTCCTAAGCCTTAAGTTTTTATTCAGAAACTTGATCATTGGAATAGATATCAAGTTTAGGGGAGGATTGTTGGGAATAAAATATGGGTCAGTTCACTAGACGCTGATAAGAAGAATGTCAACGCTGATAGGATGACATTGGACGCTGACAGCCAAGCGTTGACATTGAAGAAGTCAACGCTGACAGCCTTGAAGATTGACACTGATGGAACATCTTCATACGTATCTTTTGTTTATTTGTTTCTTTATTTATGTATGGTAAAGATAAGCACAACATTGTATTTTCTATTATTATCTTTACCTAGAATAGTTGATTCGTAGCTTATTGTACAAGACTTCTTGTTCTATAAAAGAAGGTCTTTTAGGTTAAAGTCATATATCAGTTTTCATAAGTTTTCGATTGTTAAAACTCTTTCATTGTAACCAAGTACGATTATTCTAATACAAGTGAAAGTTTGTTTAACATCTTTGTGTTTTAGATCAAGTGTTAATTCCGCATAACACTTTGTTACTTTATTCATAAGCAAAGGTTTCTCTACGTGTAGTACTTGATCTAATCTCGTATACACAAAGCTTAATCGATCTAAGTTTGGGATCAACAACAAAAGTTGGTTATGGATCTGGTTTCATACCAGCCAATTGCTGAGTATGGAACAGATTTTACAAAGGTATCAGGAAAAGGGAAAGCTAAGAAAGCGGTGAGGCTTTTGTACAGCTAGCGGAAGAAATCGTTATGACCTCGTATAATTTAACTGGATTTAATATATTAGTCCCAAAGTTAGTATGGTATTGTTATTTGATAAAAGCGTCGAATTTCTATCAAAATTCATTGACTTATGTGCAAATCACGTGTGTTCACGAGAGTTATGACTAGTAAAATCACTAAAATTAATGAAGCTGGATCATAATCCTATTATCTACAGTTGAAAGACACTGGTACACAAGTAAGAATCAAATAAATCTGGAACTGGAAGGGCGACTGATATTTGCATATGAAAGAATAAAGCTAAATTTACATGGGCCTAAGATGTGCAACCTTTTCAGGCTTTCAGCCGAGCATGGTAGGATGCCCAGTTTGGAGCCTCCTTTTAAACGAGTCATCTGAACGCAAACTCTAGTAAACCAAAATTAAGGCAGTAGCCTGTAGGTTAGTTTGGAGCATGATAAACAGGCGAAACAGGATGAATTCCCCCAAAATTACATATACTAGTAGTACTCGTATCTAAATAATACTAATTGTCTCCAAAAGTTGAAAATAGGTAAACCATACAATTTATTGGGAGATCTCACAAGCTCATCAGCCCAAGACAATCTTTTTATTTGGAAATTAACTTTGACTTGTTCTTCTTATTTCTCTTTCTCATTATTCTTCACACCCTCTGCACAAAGAGTGCCGCTCTCTATTTTGGTAAGGCTATCTTCAATCTCTCTATTTCCTGCACATGAATGTTCAAAAAGTTGAAAAGGCTATAGATTTATAAAAACTAGGTCAAGCTTGTAGAATAAAAAGAAATCGGGTCACCTTCTTCATGAAAATAATAATTCTCAGTGTCTCCAACTTCCCGCCTATAAACTGCCTCGATCTCTCTCATTGTCTGCAATTGTATTGAAATTTTCAAGAAAACCAATTCAAACTATGTACAACTTGTAGAATATAAGACAATAGAAAAAAACGTATTTTTACCGTTTTGGAAGCGTCCTTGATAAATCTATTCCTTACGCTGGCGTGCGGGCCGACAATACCCTAGGAAAAATACAAATATTAGGCTCAACTAAAATTCATCTTCTCTTAATAAACCTTGCTTATTAGAAAGTTTATGTTCTTCAATTCCTACTTCTACAAACTAGCCAATATATCAAAATGGACTTTAGACAGTATTTACACTAACCGGCAAAAAGCCATGTCGTTCACACAAACAAGTCAATCAACCTAAAACCCACTTTTAGAAACCACATACCCAACACAAAAATCAATTAGAAACCACATACCTAACACATAACGACAAATAAGCATAACCAACCTTAGGACACCATGGTTTAAAACTTGTCTTTTTACTCTTAGCGTGCCTTGGTCACCCGACATACGGAGATACAAGGCTTGGCATAAATATAGGAGCTTGAATATGGTTCCAGGCCCTTGACAAACATTTATTATCATCACAAAAGAAACTCATCCTATTCTTCTTAGATGAAGTGCACTCGAGAATTTTCATAACGTGTACAACCTGGTTCTTGATCTGGTAATTATCTGGCAATAGTTCCCACAACCGTTCACCTTTGCAGCTTTTAATGACCCATATAGTGTCACGCATGAGATAACTACCAGTACTGCTACGGATACAAAAATATATGCATAGCTTGTCTTCCACAATTCCAAGTTTATTATGGGAATCGAATAAAAAACTTTTATATTTAGAATCATCAGGTTCAGGGATTACTGTAAATTCCTCCCGGGATAAATCAAAGGAAAGGATAACTCTCTTTTTCTTGCTAGAATTATAATCCCGTGCAAACCAATGAAGTGCACCATTGAATAGGATACCATGTTGATGATCACCAAAAAGCTGATAGTTGAATAGTCCGATAAGTTTCCAAGTATTTTATTTGAGAGATAACGCTTGAAAAAGTGTCTCGAAAGTGTTTTTTTTTTTGTGGTGGCCATAACAAGCTTGTAATCATCTGTTGATGAATCGTAACCAAAACTCAAACACAACTTTACTAAGCCTGTAATCATGTGTTGCGGCATTGGCAGTTTTCTAAGCTCTCTAGTCCAAGGATTGTTTACCAAAACTAGAGGAGCTACGGATAGAAAAGAGAAGCATACAAGGCCATTGGAAGAACCAACTAACTGAGGGATTAATGTTGCAAAGTTAGCAACATAAGGTATAAAATGTAACTTTGTCAAACCTTGACCAAAGTCAACATTTATTACCGCCCCCCCCCCCCCCCCCCCCCCCCCCCCCGTTTTTCGTCTCTATCACAAAAAACACACAAACACAATTTTCATCCGCCATTGTTGAAACCTTCACACCATCTCGACTTTTTTCTTGCATTCATCCATATTAATCTAGGTATGCTTATACGTATATATTTCTATCTCATTTATCATGTCAATCTTAACATCAAAACCCCAATCTACATTCAATCAAAAATTAGGGTTTCACGTTTTGCGATGAACATGTTAATTGAATGGTGGGATATGTTAAGATACCTTAGATGTACATAGGTCTTGTCCAGTTTAGCTTAAAACATTGCCAAACTCCCGTAATCGTAAAGTCAAATTCGAAATCCAATCCTAGTCTCGGATTGCGATACATATTGCGACCAACATTGCGATGCATGGTCATTGCGATGAGTCATTGCGATGACTCATTGCGATAGGTTATTACGATGGGTCATTCCGATGACACATTGCGATGGCTTATTGCGATGGGTTATTCTGATGGCACATTGCGATGGCATATTGCGATGGTGCACCCTGAGGCATCATTGCGATGGCATCGTAATGATATTGCGATGGAACCTTATTGCGATAGTTTTTCATATTGCGATAGAATTTAGTTATTGCGATAGAATATTGTGATAGGATCACATTGCGATGGAAAATGATATTGCGATCGACCGTTATTGCGATGGAAACTAAATATTGCGATGGAATGTCAGATTAAGATAGGCTATTATTGCGATAGAATTTTACTAGAATTGTGATAAGATTGCGATGAACATGTGATAGGTTTGTGATGATTACGTTTTCCAATGACTATAAGTTTGCGATAGATAGTGGATTGTGCTCACTTGTAAGTTTCAGATGAGTTATAAGATCGTTATGATAAGTATATGCCTAGTTCGAGTTCCAAGTAGTTCGGAAAACATTTCATGTGCTTATAATTGATTGATATTTGTCCAAATGCTACACTATGTCATAGATATAAGATATATATTTGTGTGTATATCATTTGTTTTTGTGTCATATAAGCAGGAAAATGTCGATCATTGAAGCACAACAGCAACAACTTGATCTTGAACTAGTCCTAAACACCAACAGGCTACGATTTGCTGAGAACAACTCCCGTTTACAAGAGGATCATGACCCTACTTTACCAGCTTTCAAGATAGCCACGGATATCCTGGACATATCACCAATCCATGATGCTTTCAGACTCACTGCTTCGGTTCTGGAAGTTTACATGCACGAATTCTGGCATACTGCAACGCTTTCACCACGATAATTATCTAAGAAGGTTTTCTCATTTAAAATCAACAATACGCCCAGGAAACTTGATTTGAGCACCTTTCGACAATTGTTCAACTTTCCGAAGCTAGCAAAAGGTGAACATTTTGTGGCCAATCCGGACACTGAAGAAATGCTTCGCGTAATACGCGCTCTCAACTATGACAGTGACATCACCCTCCCATCCTAATTCAACACATCACATATTAGGCAACCTTGGAAAGCAATCTTCACCATCCTCGTCAAATGTCTTACTTCCAAGACTCGGGGCTCGGACGTAATCAGACCACCTCAGGCTTATATATTTTAGGGATTGTATACGGCATCAAAAGTAGATTATGCACTCCTCATATGGGAAGAGTTTTGTTATCAATTTACTGCTACAAAGAAGAAGTCAGTACATCTTCCGTTTCCAAGGTTCACAAAGCTTATCATCAATCACTTCATGAAGAATGACCCAAGTATTGATACTCGAGGAAACTTCTTCAACCACACTAAGGATGATGACTATGTGATTCTAACCATGAATCCGGATTCTCAATCCATAAAGTATGCTTTACGTCCAGCTCTTGTCCCTGACACAATGATCAATGAAGGAATCAAAGAAAGCGATCATTATCAAGAAATGCTCAAGGATATTGACGCACAGTGTCGAAGAGCCAATGCATCTCCTTCGGAGAAGCCAAAAGGTAAACGCAAGAAGAGAGGTTCCAAGCGCCAACCAACTACTTCTTCCAAAGCTAAAGGTTCCAGCAAAGAACAACTTCATGATGAAGACACTGAGGATGAAACGATACATACCGATGAAGAAGAGCAACAACTGATCCACCAAGCAAAGAAACACAAAGGTAAGGAAACAAGTGGGTCAGCAAACGAACCTGCTTACGAAACCATGTCTCAGGACAAACTGCTACGTCTCACTCTTCAGCAGAGTTGAGCAGAGGCTTTTGCTTCATCCAGAGGCTCAGGATCAGGACAACAACTTGATGATTTAGATGAGTTCGGCAATCCTGATGATGATTTCCCTGTGTATGAAGATCCAAATGACCAAGACTTGGACACATTCTCCTTTGAGACAACAAAGCATAATGAGGAAGGTGGTGGTAGTGACACAGCAACGATTAACACATTGTATGATGATGTTAATATCAACACCACACTACCACCTCCAACATGCACGATAATCACCGATGATGCTCATGCAACTCTCACTCCCGCCACTCAAACTCAAAGTAATTCTACTTCTAGTTCTCAAGATATATTGAGATATCTACTGTCATTCCACCACTTACTCTAACGGTGAGTAGCACTGTTGCCACAACTGCTACACCCACCCCCACGGTCACTAGCACTGTGATGACCACTGTTCCACTGGTTGACCCTATCGTGGTACAACCTGTATTAACCACCATCCAACAACCCGTATCATCCACCACCCCAGAATCTGCATCCTCCACCACCCCATCTACACAGGCTGAACCAACGATAGTACAACCGGTATCATCCACCACCCCACAACATGTATCATCCACAACCCCAGCTATTCAGGTTGATCCCATCGTCGAACAACAAGTATCAACCCCCATCCCACAACCTGTACCATCCACCACCCCTCTAACTCTCGTAGTTACTCCTCCAACCTCCACCGTACAACGTGTATCATACACCACCCAATTGATTATTACACCAACTCTACCACCATCAGCACAACCGGGACCATCAACTCCTTATCTGACTGTCAATGATGAAGTTATTTAGACACTTCTGCACCAAATAAAAGTCCAGGCAACACAAATCAAAACGCTTAATGCTTCGATTAGTAAGCCTGCTACCCTAGATGTCATTGCACAACAAGGTGAGAAGTCTAAACTGAAGAAGCTCTCTGACAGAGTCAAAAGTCTCAGAAAACGGCACAAGGAATTCCGTGCTGAAAAGAAAGCTCGTGACGACGAGAATGCTGTTTTTCTCTTGTCCATTGATTCCAATATGACGACCATCATTCAACGTGAAGTCAAGTCATATGTGGATCAAGTGCTTCCAACGCTCTTCAGCTCAGGTTTATCTACCTCTCAACTTATGCAATTATTTCACACACGTCTTACAGATATGGGAGCTTACAAATCAAAGAATAAGCGAAAAGTTCTACAATATCTAACCAAGGCGATGAGTGAAGATACAACTACAGAGGCTGCAGCTACTGAGGATGAAGAAGAAGACGAGCTGGTTGAGATAGTAGATAGTGATGACGAGGAGGATGAGGAAGAAGAGGACAACAATGAGGATGAATTAGAGGATAAGGATGAAGAAGAAGATGAGGATGAGGAAGACGATAACGTTGAGGATGATGAAGAGGATGAGGATGAGGAAACAGATGGTGATGATGATGATAACAACGATGATAACCAAGGAAACAGAACTGGCAACACGGAGAAGCATGACAAAGCGGGTACAAGTGGTGTTGAGACTAATACGGGTGAAGATAACATGGAAACAGAGAATGTTGTTGAAAACACAAACGAAGATGGTGCTGGTTCTAAACAACAGACAATAAATCCTCCGGTTTCAGTAACTCAGAACATCGACTCAAGTACGTCTACTCCACCGGTATCTACTTCTATTCCTATGTTAGAACCGATAGAACCAGTAATTGAAGACGAACTCCCAGTCAATATGCATGAAGACGTACTCACGACTTATGTGCATGACGACGAACCATCAGGACCTATGCCTGAAACCAATCCCACTACAAACACCTCTCCATCTCCAACCATGGATCAGTACACTTCTGAGGATACGGACGTTGATTACCTTAATTCCCTAGAACCAACTTTTGCTGAATCTTTAGACATTGATGAGAGTGTTCAAGCCCAACAGTGGATGATTGAAGCGGCACCATAACATTCGTTTGCTACAGCTACAGCCATCGAGCTTAATCAATTGCTCAACAACCCTATCGACTTCTCAACTTTCCTTATGTATCATCACGGACAACCCACTTTAACCCCAGCGCTCCTAAAACTGTCAATAGCCAATGTGGATTTCTTCGACACAATGAAGATCACTATCAGTGAGGCAGAATACCACTTTAATGAGCTTTCCAAGGCAATGAAGGCAACATCTACCGGGATTCAGACTCCAGTGATACAACCTCTCACACCTAATCTCATTCTTCAGTCGCCAACAATTCCAATGGAATGTTTAGTATCTCATGACCTCGAGTACCTTGAAAACGGGGCAGATAGATATGCGACATCTCTAACCATGTTAAGGGCGATAAACTTATAGAATGTACCTTGGCTAGAAGACAAAGTGCCAGCGCTTTATGGCGAAGAAAGTTGCTTCCATTCTACGATCCTTATGCTGCACTTGGTGTCTCTCACTGGAACAAAAAGAAGAAGTTAGCCTATAACTGCTTAAATCGTGGGAAAACCAGGTCACTCGTCATCTCCGATCTTAGAATAAACAACATACAAGACGCTACCACAATGAACGTATTCGGATATGATTATCTGAATCACATAACGATCAAGCGCGTTGATGAACGGGAATATACATTCGAGGAGAGTGATCTTCAGCACCTTCCACTTGAAGACATTGAAGATCTTCTACTCCTCTTAGTTCAAGAAAAGGTCCCGCACTTGTCTTCCGACATCAGAATTTCCTTAAGCTCCAATATTCGCCAATTCACACGAAGAGTTGTCATCCTCAACAAAGTTGAAGACTTCCAACTTGTGGTGGAGAGCTATCAGCAGCAACTGAATCTGCAACGTCCTCACACTGCTCTACTGAGTCAATATCATAAGGACAAGTTGCCATACATGGGGAAAGCAACCCCGAAACCGGGTATGTTTTATCTGAACGCAACAGGAGTGAAGCAATATTTAAGGTTCTCTAAGCTATACAAGTTCAGTGACGGGACACTCAACCACGTTCGTGATAATCTACATGCTCTCAATGCCAACCAACGACTTCCGGCAGTCACATATAAGTGGACACCTCAATGCAGAAGAAGTGCCAACTACGCCATCAAAAAGATTGAGCAAACACCGCGGAAGAGAAGGTTGCTAAGAAGTTTGGAACGATTTGTCGGTGGATGACCATATGGAGCACACCACAGACTCACGGAACGATCCATTTAATTATGGTTCGTCTTCAAACAGGTCACCTCCATATGTTTAATATTGTGAATATGTTCATATGTTACTAGAAGGATTTTGTGGCTTATTGTAGTGTGAAAGTATAATAATTTTTCAAGAATTTCTCACGAGATTCTAAATCGTTCAAAATATATTATACTCAAGCACTACAACTAACCCTCATTAATTTGAGGGGGAGCATTACATGTTCTATGGCCAACAACCAAATTTCATTTTGTTACCCAAAGTCCGGTTAATCCATTGGTATCCAAAATATTAATGGTTAACATTATAGACAAGGGGAGAAAATAGGATTAAGGAGACTTGTTAATATATCCGGCTAAAGATCGAAAAGAAATTAACAAATTTCCAACTCAATATGTGTTATGCACATATTAAGGGGGAGCGTTTTGTTGCAATAAAACTCTAAGGTACAAAATCATTTGATATTTATATCACTAGTACCTTAGTAGATTTTTCAAAGGAAATTTCATGGTGACATGTACTTACCAAAACACCATCAATTCATGACGATTGTGGTGACAAAAGGATGGTATGTTTAGGTACAAGTCCAATGATTCTTCCAGCACCGGAGGAATCTTCCCAAGGACAATCCCATAGATAGAAATAGAAGTCCTTAGGAAAGATGGGGAATGTATTGTGAACGTAGCAGAATACGGACCAAGTACTTAAGCTAGCACTGGAACAATCACAACAAGGTGCTAGTTATGACGTATTGGTAAGCATTGAAGGGTTGAAGAATGAAAAAGAATTGTAAAGATAAAGGGTGTAAAGAAAGAAGCCCTCCTTACAACCTAGGCAGAAACCGGGTCAACACATCTTGAAGACTTTACAAGCATCATGGACCCAGTGATGCGATGCACAACCCTTCCTAGCTAACTCAAATATCTCTGAAAAGATATTTGTTTTAATGTCACGGAGTTCAACACGTTATCTATCGGTTCATTCACTTGAATGAATTGATATTAAAAAGGTGGCAATCCTCTCCAGCCTCCGCTCAGCAAAAACAAAACGCACTATCGAGTCTAGAGCCACGAGATCATCAAAAGTCTCATTAGGACACTTGTCATGTATTCCTTGCTTCTTCACACACTGTGAAAAGTAAGAAAGATTTTATGAGTCCTACGCAATAGTCTTGCATTATTGCCAGAACATCTGAGTGATACTTAAGTATTACTATGAAGATGGAAATCCTGCTTGAGCCAATATTAAACAAGCTCATGGTAGGTGACACGTGCGGATCTTTAAGAACCAATCTTGTGACAACTGGAAAGAAACAGTGGTTTAATTCTTAATTGAACTTAAACTCGTTCCAGGCCTCTACGCATTATCAAATGATCTTGCCAGAACACACAGAGTGACACTCTTTAGTGTTCACAGTGACGAGTGGAAATCCTTCTAGTGTTAACATCAAACAGCACTTGGTAGGTGACGTGCAAGATTTTATATGAATCAAGCTCGTGACAACTGGAAAGCAACAATGGTGAAAATCTTAATTGAAATTCACTTGTTCCAGGTTCATGAATTGACGGCTTCAATCACAAGGATAATTTATCCAAGTGATTCACTCTTTATGCTCGCAGTCAGGCTTAGTGATCGTCGAATAAAGAGAACGGGTTTACCCGCGAAATCCTGTCAGGAAGTTACTTAATTGAAACTATTCGTCACAGGTATGATATCTAATATCGTCCAACGGTCTTCACCGACCGGAGGTAAAATGCTACCGATCTAGAATGAAATGTTCTAAGCCATTTCGTTCATGTCTTGTTATGTTACGGAATTTGAAGACGGTGGCGTTGCGGTGTACCAGAAGAAGTTGTCCTCATATACTTATTCCTTCTGCATTAAATATATAAGCAAATTCAAGAAAGTTTGACCTAAAAGTCTTCCGTTGTATCAACTCTGAAACTTTCAAGAATTCAACAAAGGATAGGTATGTGGGACATGAAGTCACGAGGAGGCGAACATCACAAGAAGGCAAAGGCTGCACGTGAAAGGCCAAAGAACATGCTCTCAGCCAAAGCTCAACGATTATCAACATATTCACTAAAGAAAAGAAAAGAAGAAAAGAGAGAACAACTACCAGCTCAAGACGAAGACTTAGTATAGTATGCAAGGTTTAGGACTTTGTAATTTGGAGTGACCTCCCTTAGGGGGAGATTCTTGGAAATACGTTTTTAACGTATATTAGAAGTATCGGTCACTCCAACAATACTATTAAACGTTGTAGGCTCGTAGTTAGTTATTTATATTAATTAGTTAAAAGCCTAGCCCATGGAAATGTCCATGGGTTGGAAGGCCCAAGCCCACCATGGCTTGGGTATATAAACCCTTTCCTTTGATGGAAAGGGTGTTGGTGGTTTCATTTGTTTTAATAAACTTATTAGTTTTCTCTCTCTTTCTCTCGCTAGTTTCTCTCTCTAAAAACATCAACCCTCTTGATAGAATCTAAGATTATCAATATTCTACATTATATCTTCTATATCAGTAATTTCGAGAAAAAAAGTAAAGTACGTTGGTAATTTATAACCCATAGTATTATTACCACAAGTGTCAAGTGTCATTTAATTGCTTTACTTATCATCCACTTATTTGAAGCGCATAGGGGTTGCCCTAAGGAGTGTAATGCCGAAAATGTCATTCATGTCCATTTCTTCTCTCGTATGAGGAAGCTTCCAATCGAAATGATACACAAACGATGCAACCATCAAACTCACTACCCTATGAGCCAAGAGTATGCCCGGGCACATCCTTCGTCTCGATCCAAATGGTATAAACTCAAAGTTTTGGCCCTTGTAGTCGAGCTCATTTCCTATAAATCTTTCCGGCATGAACTTCAATGGGTCCTCCCAGTAATTGGGGTCCCGTGCTATTGCCCATGCGTTTACCAAGATTTGCGTATTCTTTGGCACGTTGTATTTTCCGAATTTAACATCACTTTCGGTTTTATGAGGCACTAATAGAGGTACTGATAAGTGAAGCTGCATTGTTTCTTTGATCACAGCATGCAAGTAAGGCAAGTCGAGGAGTTTGGCTTCTTGAATTACCCCACTTTTCCCACTATAGTCGATACTTCTTCACGAACTCTTGAGAATATTTCAGGGTTAAGCAAGAGTTCAATCATCGCCCATTCGGTAGTGTTTGAGCTAGTTTCTGTTCCTGCTAGAAATAAATCCTGTAATAGAACATTAGTTCAGTATTACTGGAATAATACTCCTTTTTATGACAAAACATGAATTAAAACTAAAGTGAAAAAGGGTTTATGTACCACAAGGAAAGTTTTAATGTGTCTGAGATTGAACTCTTCATTATCTTGACTGTAATCCAGCAGTGAATCCAACATATCACCAAACATAGCAAGCCCAGACTTTCGATGTTTAAACATATCGCTTATGAAACCTTCTGTCACCTCATCGAATCAATCATAAGCTGCCTTTGCTTGTCGTCTTATGTTTTGTGGATCCAGTGGTTTCAAAACCGGAAATATGTCGGCTATATTAAACTTTCCATCAACTTCCATCAGTGTCTTAACAGCCAACTTAGAGCCTCCGATATCATCAGACTCGTAGCTAGTCACATTTTGTGAAATGCACGTGTTTGACATCTGGTTCAGCGTCACTGCGAATGATAAGTTTCCAATATCTATAACCGCGTTCTTCTTCCCAGATTCTCGTAAGAATTCCAACATTCCCTGGACCACGTTCTATCGTAGGTCACGAAGGGTGTCGAGTTAGTGTTGGTGTGTAAGGAACGTGTTAAGCGTTTTTCTAATGGTTCGCCACTCTTCATTTGGTGAAATCCAAAGAACGGCCGCATCATGAGTCTCTAAGGCGGTAACAGTGGCTGGGACAAGATGGCCTGAGCACGACTCGTCATTGCGTTGGAGGATTTCTCTAGCAGCGTCAGGTGTGGACGCTACCATACTAGTGATGCTCCCTAATCGGATGGTCATAAGGGGACCGTATTTTTGAGAAAGCTTGGCTAGGGACTCGTGGGGTTGCGGTCCAAGCTCAAGGAGGTTTTCAATAACGGGAAGTCCCGAGGGACCAGGCGGCATACGACGTTTATTGTGGAGGTCGAAGGCATGTAATATATAGAAAACTCGACAAAAATGACGCATGGATCCACACATTCATAGATATGCCATCTTGCCACTGCTAGTATAAAGAAATGTGGATCTGCCATTTCAGCTTTTAGTTCAATCCTTCATCATTGGTAGGAAATTATACTTGTTTGGCCTGTAAACTAGCAGTAAATTTAAATTATTTTGACTATCTTGTTTCTACACTTACGAGTTTACAACTTTATGGCTATTTCATCATGCTATCTAACTCACCTAACAATAGTAACTAGAACTGCTACAATTAAAAATAAACCCTAAGCTAGAGATACAAACAAAATTAAGCATCCATCAAACACATAAGCACTTACTGGTGATTATGCGAGTGCGGAATGCCTGCGTTTTTTGGGGGATGAAAGAGGTCGCTGATCAAACAAAATTAGAAAAGCATGGGTTAGTGAACCTTGTGTTTTAGTTGGATAACCATCTGTCCTCCGTGTAAGTATATTGTATCGCCATGAAAACTTTTACTTTTCAATCCACCCCCCTTGTTATATTGGGTAGTCTTCTGATCGGCTGTGTATTGCAGCTTACAAAAGCTGGTTATGGATCTGGTTTCATACCGGCCAATTGCTTAGCATGGAGAAGATTTTGCAAAGGCATCAGGGAAAGCTAAGAAAGCGGTGAGGCTTTTGTACTGCTAGCGGAAGAAATCATTATGACCTCGTATAATTTAACTGGATTTAATATATTAGTCCCAAAGTTAGTATGGTATTGTTATTTGATAAAAGTGTCGAGTTTCTATTAAAAAAAATCACGTGTGTTCACGAGAGTTATGACTAGTAAAATCACTAAAATTAATGAAGTTGGATCATAATCCTATTATCTGCAGTTGAAAGACACTAGTATACAAGTAAGAATCAAATAAATCTGGAACTGAAAGGGCGACTGATATTTACGTACGAAAGAATAAAGCTAAATTTACATGGGCCTAAGATGTGCAACCTTTTCAGGCTTTCAGCCGAGCATGGTAGGATGCCCAGTTTGGAGCCTCCTTTTAAACGAGTCATCTGAACGCAAACTCTAGTGAACTAAATTAAGGCAGTAGCCTGAAGGTTAGTTTGGAGCATGATAAACAGGCGAAACAAGATGAATTCCCCCAAAATTACATATACTAGTAGTACTCGTATCTAAATAATACTAAGAGTCTCCAAAAGTTGAAAATAGGTAAACCATACAATTGATTGGGAGATCTCACAAGCTCATCAGCCCAAGACAATCTTTTTATTCAGAACTTAACTTTGACTTGTTCTTCTTATTTCTCTTTCTCATTATTCTTCACACCCTCTGCACAAAGAGTGCCGCTCTCTATTTTGGTAAGGCTATCTTCAATCTCTCTATTTCCTGCACATGAATGTTCAAAAAGGCTATAGATTTATAAAAACTAGGTTGAGCTTGTAGAATAAAAAGAAATCGGGTCACCTTCTTCATCAAAATAATAATTCTCAGTGTCTCCAACTTCCTGCCTATAAACTGCCTCGATCTCTCTCATTGTCTGCAATTGTATGGAAATTTTCAAGAAAACCAATTCAAACTGTGTACAACTTGTAGAATATAAGACAACAGAAAAAAAACGTATTTTTACCGTTTCGGAAGTGTCCTTGATAAATCTATTCCTTACGCTGGCGTGCGGGCCGACAATACCCTAGGAAAAATACAAATATTATGCTCAACTAAAATTCGGTTTCTCTTAATAAACCTTGCTTATTAGAAAGTTTATGTTCTTCAATTCGTACTTCTACAAACTATAGCCAATATATCAAATGAACTTTAGACAGTATTTACACTAACCGGCAAAAACCCATGTCGTTCACACAAACAAGTCAATCAACCCAAAGCCCACTTTTAGAAACCACATACCCAACACAAAAATCAATTAGAAACCACATACCCAACACATAACGACAAATAAGCATAACCAACCTTAGGACACCATGGTTTAAAACTTGTTTTTTTACTCTTAGCGTGCCTTGGTCTCCCAGCATACGGAGATACAAGGCTTGGCACAAATAGAGGAGCTTCAATATGGTTCCAGGCCTTTGATATGCATTTATTATCATCACAAAAGAAGCTCATCCTATTCTTCTTAGATGAAGTGCACTCGAGACTTTTCATAACATGTACAACCTGGTACTTGATCTGGTAATTATCAGGCAATAGTTCCCACAACCGTTCACCTTTGCAGCTTTTTATGACCCATATAGTGTCACGCATGAGATAACTACCAGTACTGGTTCGGATACAAAAATATATGCATAGCTTGTCTTCCACAATTCCAAGATATTCATGGCCATTGAATAAAAAGCTTTTATATTTAGAATCATCAGGTTCGGGGATTACTGTAAATTCCTCCCGGGATAAATCAAAGGAAAGGATAACTCTCTTTTTCTCGCTAGAATTATAATCACGTGCAAACCAATGAAGTGCACCATTGAATAGGATACCATGTTGATGATTACCAAAAAGCTGATAGTTGAATAGTCTGATAAGTTTCCAAGTATTTGATTTGAGAGATAACACTTGAAAAAGTGTCCCAAAAGTGTTTTTTTTGGTGGTGGCCATAACAAGCTTGTAATCATCTGTTGATGAATCGTAACCAAAACTCAAACACAATTTTTTTAAGCCTGTAATCATGAGTTGCGGCATTGGCAGTTTTCTAAGCTCTCTAGTCCAAGGATTGTTTACCAAAACTAGAGGAGCTACGGGTAGAAAAGAGAAGCATACAAGGCCATTGGAAGAACCAACAACCCGCCATGTATTGAATCGAAAAAAATTCTCATTAGGGACTTTCCAATATCTGGGCATAGCGATCCTTACGTGTTCACCAAGGTCGCTGCTATTAGTATTAATATTATGGTGGTGCTTTAGATGGGCAATAGCAAAAGCATGAGTCGATATCAAAGAATACCATGACTTACAAACGATCTTATATCGAATGAGATCTTGCACATCTAATCTGAGCAGAATATCCTCAACCATATCGTCAATCAAAACCATCACTACTGCTAAATTGAATCAAACCCTAGCTAATTGTAGTTGCAAAACACCTCGTTCGTTCAATCGACTCCACCTCGTGGATATAACTAACTAAATAACTTGTACTAATTCTACAGACTAGTTTTACAAATTAACAAACTTAACCCTTAAAACCCCGTTAAAAACCCACCATTATTTAACCAGCCAACAGCGAAAAGCCAGGCAGAAAAACAGGAATCACAACAATCGACAAAACCCTAACCTTTTATATCGTTTAAAGAGAGGGAAGTAAGTAAACTTTGTAAACTGAGTCGACCCAGATGAGTCGTTTGAGTCGCCGTGGGCTAGATCGTACCAGCCGTTAAATGTCAGCAAAACGATGTCGTTTTGGTTTTTGGAAATGGTGATGATGATGGTGGAGGTTGAGGAAAGTTGAAATTAGGAAGGGGCATTTTGGACCGTTCCCTCCATTGAACTGGAAAATTCAACCGAACCGGATTGGACTGGAAAATTGGACTGAACTGGGTTGATTCGAAACGGATCATATAATTTTGGTTCAGTTCGATTTTATCAAAAACTTTACGATTATGTTTAATAAAAACGGATAAAAGATGGTGGACGGTGGTAATTAAAAGGATGTTTTGTTTCAGTTATAAAAAGTAAGCTTACTTCGGATTTTAGTTCGTAGCTCGACTGGTTGACACGGCGCGAGGCCACGACATTGTATCAAGCATTGCGTTTTCGGCTTTTAAGTCGTAGTTGCAAGCTGAGATGGTGGGCGACATCACGGTATGAGGTATCGTATCGTGTCTCGGCGTTGTGGGTACTTTCACGTCGTTTATATATTTTATATTTTTTTAGATCAACACTTGTATGCTAGGAACGAACTTTAATAAATATTTTAATCTTTTTCTTTGTAAAGCAAACCTAAAGTAGAGACTTTTTCAAATGATTCTTTCCTTAGTAAGAAATAATTGTTTTATTTTAGAAAGTGCTTATCTTCCTTAATTTAGTAACAAAAGTCTAATTTTCGTGCTATGTTTAATTGATATTTTAAATTTCGTGTTATAAATATAAGTGTCAAAAATGGTAAGAAAAAATCTTACATAAAAGCGGGTCAAAACGTTTGAAACTTTAAGGTTAAGAGTACCAGTTATAAGTCGCCTTTCTAATTCTTTTATCCTCAAAAACAAAAAAAGTGAAACACCACAACATCTACTGTCATCGGTCTGAACTCTGAACACCACCACCACCACAACATGAAACACCATCCGTCGGAACACCACCACAACATCAAACGTGAGAAGCAATGATAGGTGTGAAAACACCCATCCTTTTACCACTTATTTCTTGCTAAAACAAGACCAAAACGCGTATTTAATGTCATTTGTTTGGAATTATGCGTGGTTTGTGTGTTTGTTGTGTTTTCAGAGCCAATCGGATAAATATTGAGGAAAACATGGGATTGAACGGGTTTTATCGAAGAAAAAGACTCAAGACGAAGTCTATTGTCCAAGAGATGCAAAAAGATTTGAAGTCAATGGGCCTTTTTGAAGATTTATCGAAGAAAAGGACCAAAGATGGAAGATTTACATATGTCGAAGAACTCAAGTTTATTAAACGAAGAAATTAAAAGACGAGTTGAATTTATTCGTCGACAAATCCCGAATCGAAATCGAAAACGTCAACTTTTCTGAAAAGACGAGAAGACAAGAAGAAAGGGAGAAAACCCACTCACCAACCAACTTGAAGACCTATAAATAGGACCTTCCTTCACACATTTTGAGCTAGTGTTTTTTCGAGTCTTTTTCTTTTTCTTGTTTTCGTAGGGAACCAACACCACTAAGGTGTTGGTGATTTTTATTTTTCTTGATTTCATCATAGATTTGTAAGTTTTAATACTTCCCTTTGTTTGTTTAACATTAATCAATCAATATCATCTTCCATTTTAATCTTGTTCATCTTTCTCTTTTTGATTCAAAGTCTCAAGTTTCTATTTGGTTGATTTTGATCTTTAAAAGTAAGTGGGTTTTATGTTTATGTTGATTTGATTCGATGTTTATGATTAGTAGATGATTCGTGGTTAAATTTGTTTAAGTTTAGGTTAAAATCTTGGTTGATTTTGATTAAATTCGTTGCTATATTGTGTCTCCTGTTCTTCGTCTTTAAGCCCTCCCCAGATTCCGAATGAAAAATATTTATTCTGGATGAAGGTGTGCATTAAGTTATTCCGCATGAGTTGAAAATATTCCGAACGAAGCCATTGATTTAAATATTCCGAATAAGCACTTTGTTAAATTTATTCCGAGTCAACAAGTTATTCCGAGTGAAGCTTTTGCTTTTGATTGTTCCGAATCAGAGTTTGTTCATCCGGAATAATTAATATTCCAGATGAGTGTTAACATTCCGAATCAGTGTGTTTTAAATGTTCCGAACCAGTGTATTCTAAATTCTTTCGAATCAGTTTGTTAAAAATGTTCCGAATCAGTTTGTTAAGAATGTTCCGAATCAGATTATTTTTGAAAGTTCCGAGTCAGTTTATTTTTGAATGTTCCGAATCAGTGTTTTTGAATGTTCCGAATAAAGGATTTTTGATTAAGTTTTCCGAATCAAGATTAATATTCCGAGTTAGTTTTCTTCCGAATCAATTTTTGTTCCGAATGAGCATATGTTCCGAATCAGCAAAATGTTCCGGATGAACAAATGTTCCGAATGAAGCTTTGTATTCCGCATGAAGAGTTTTGGCCAAGTTATTCTGAATCAGCATGTATTCCGAATGAGCATTAATTATTCTGAATCAAGTAGTTTTCAGTAAGGATTATTTCACTGTTTTTGTTTTACTGTTTCATTGTTTAATTTTAATTCAAGCTTTACTTTATTAACTGTTTTGGTTTAAATTTTTATCACTTTACGCATTTAATCTTTTTAGTAGATTAGAAAACCAATCCCCTTTTAGTGGCCAAGAACAACTATTCCACTTTGAAACGTGATCGATTCGAGAAGATACCGAGAATAAAATTGAACCCATTCAAGTAAAATCTCTAATATCAAATGGCGCTGCTGCCAGCTCTTCTCGTAAAGATTAACAGTTTTTTGTGAGAAATTGGATTTTGGGATCCGTTCGCCGTGAACGTTACTTTTTCATAAAAAATTTCAAAAATCCTAAAAAATATAAAATTTTCAAAAATACAAAAAAGTTAAAAAACATAAAAAGCCAAAAATATTTCTTGCTTTGTTAGTTCTTTTGAAGGTGTATGCGCACTCGATCAACGTCTTATCAAGAGCCCGAGACTCTCGATAACTTAGACATGGCCGATGTACACAACAACAATAACAATCCACCTCAAAACAACATGAATAATAACAACAATGAACCTCTACCGGACAATCGCCCTATGATTGAACTTTTGCAAGCACATGTAGAGGGCAACAACGATCCAATTGTCATACCCGCGATTGCAGCCAACAACTTTGAGCTCAAATCCGGCTTTATTCAAATGGTCTCAGCTCAACCATTCTTGGGGCGTACCATTGATGATCCTCATGACCACATCAAAAGGTTCCTGTAACTCACGAATACGGTCAAATTCAATGGTGTTCCACAAGAGGTAATCCGTTTACAACTTTTTCCTTTCTCCTTAGAGGGACAAGCCCGACATTGGCTTGCAAAAGAACCGCCGCAAAGTATTCTGACGTGGACGGACTTGGAGACCAAATTCATAAACTACTTTTTCCCACCCTCTCGTACTACCGCTTTGCGGAATGAAATTATCAATTTTGAACAAAAGTACGATGAGTCTTGGGACCGTTTTAAAGACCTTTTAAGAAAGTGCCCACAACATGGTTTTACCAAAGTGCACCAAATTAATACTTTTTACAATGGTTTAAGCATGAATGACCAAGATTCACTAAATAGTGCCTCGGGGGGGTAATATTTTGGTTAAGAGTTCTAATGCCGCTTGGGATATTATTGAAAATAAGTCTCGTGTGCAAACCAAGAGTGTTCGGACCAATGCCGCTAGTGCTAGTAATAGTGACAACGACAAGAGACTTGACAAAATTACGTCGCTTATTGATTCACTTGCTACCCAAACCGCTAACACCAAAACCATCAACGCTCAAAACGCTCAAGTCAATGCTGTAAGCCAACCATGTGAAATATGCGGGGGTCCTCACTCTTACACTACTTGTACCTCCACCCAAGACTATCATTCTGAGAATGTTAACGCTGCATACGGTACCTATCCTCCGGCTGCTTATCAAGCACGTCCTCAAGGTGACCGCAACTTGCTTAGCTACCGCTCAAACAACTTTCTTTCTCCGCCCGTTTTCCTCCACCCAATCAAAACCAACAACAAAACCTTAACCGAACCAATCAAAACCAACCTCGAGCACCATACCAACCTCAAAGACAACCATATCCATCTCAAAATCCTACTCAAGTTTACCAACCGCTCCTTACCAACCACCTGCTTATCAAGCACCTCCTCCTTCTCAACCCACCGTTTTCAACCACGAGGTCGAAACGTACATGCGGACGAATGATGTGTTGGTGAAGAATCTGCAGACCCAGATTATTAATTTGAAGGGCGACATGGTTAAACAAGGGAACGATCTTAGAGCCGATATGCGAAATTCTTTGAGTAGTCAAACGAATGACCTACGGGACATGATGGCTGGTTTCTTCCAAGGTAATCAAACCTCTTCTTCGGGTACTCTTCTGAGTAACACCGTTGCTAATCCACGAGGGGAGATGAAAGCAATCACCACTCGCAGTGGCAAAGGTACCAAGGAACCCGAGCTTCCTATACCTCCACCGGTGATTGTGACTAAGGAAAACGAGTCACCTACTCATATTCCTCATCTTTCTACTTCCCTAATTCCTCCACCTCTTACTTCTACCCCTCCTCCACCCAAGGATGTGAGTGATCCTACAATCCCAAAGACTTCCTCTTCTTCCGATATACCTTATCCCTCAAGGTTGAGGAAAGAGAAGCTCAAAAGCAAGGATGATATTCAAGTTTCAAACTTTCTCAAAATGTTTAAACAATTGAATTTCAACATCTCCTTCGCTGAGGCTCTCGCTCACATGCCTAAATATGCGAAAATGTTCAAAGATCTTCTTAGTGACAAGGAAAAGTTTCTTGATATCGCTAATACCCAACTTAATGAGAATTGCTCCGCGGTTCTCTTAAGGAAATTGCCAACCAAACTTGGTGATCCGGGTCGCTTCTTAATCCCTTGCAACTTCCCGGGAGTAGAGAATTGCATGGCCCTAGCCGATCTAGGTGTTAGTATCAATTTAATGCCCTTAAGCGTTTGGAAGCAATTATCTCTCCCTGAGCTAGTCCCCACCAAAATGACTTTGGAATTAGCTAACCGTACGGTTGCTTATCCAGTGGGGATAGTCGAAGACGTTTTTGTAGGAGTCGACAAATTCACTTTTCCCGCCGATTTCGTCGTCGTCGACTACGAAATGGACCCTCGTGTTCCATTAATTGTTGGACGTCCATTCTTGAGGACCGGTCGCACTCTCATCGATGTAGAAGCGGGTGAGCTTATCATGAGAGTTGGTGACGATAAAATCGTCTTCAACATGGGTAAGATTTCTAAACAGCCTTATTCCTACGAGAGTGTTAATTGTATCGACGTTCTTGATGAGGCTTGTGAAGAATACTTTAATGATGCTTGTAAAAGTATTCCTACCTCTCCTCCCAATGTTGAGACCGTTGCCTCTATTGATTCATCACTAACTCTATTTGGAGAAAGTGATTTCCTTTGGAAAGATTTTGAAGCAACCATGGGAGATGTGAACTTAGAATATGACGATTCTCCCACCGATTGGGATGAAGACATTCGTCTCATTGAGAAACTTCTCAAAGAGGACCATATTTCTCCACCATCTCCTAAGGCTATTGCTATCGATGAACCGACTTTGAATACGCTTCCCATCGAAAATCCTCCAGATTTAGAGCTTAAGGAGTTTCTGTCCCATCTCGAGTACGTGTTCCTTGAAGATAAGAAGAAGTCGCCCGTCATCATCGCTAAGGACTTGAAAGAAGAAGAAAAATCTCGCCTTATCGCCGTGCTTAAAGATCATAAGAAGGCAATTGCTTGGAAAATTTCCGATATCTGCGAAATTGATCCAAATTTTTGTACTCACAAAATTCTCATGGAAGATGACTTTAAACCCGCAATCCAAAGCCAAAGAAGGGTTAATCCTCGAATTCATGACGTCATCAAACAAGAGGTTATCAAACTTCTTGATGCTGGAATGATTTACCCTATTTCGGATTCGCCATGGGTAAGTCCCGTCCATTGTGTGCCCAAGAAGGGCGGAATAACCGTTGTTCCCAATGAACACAACGAGTTGATTCCTACTCGTCTCGTTACTGGGTGGAGAGTTTGTATCGACTATCGCAAACTCAATGATGCCACGAGAAAAGATCACTTTCCTCTTCCCTTCATGGATCAAATGCTCGAGCGTCTAGCGGGTAATGACTATTACTGCTTCTTAGACGGTTTCTCCGGGTATTTTCAAATTCCCATCGATCCCAAAGACCAAGAAAAGACCACATTCACTTGTCCCTACGGAACATTTGCTTACAAACGCATGCCTTTTGGTTTGTGCAATGCTCCTGGGACATTCCAAAGGTGTATGATGGCTATCTTCCATGACATGGTTGAAGAAACTATGGAAGTATTCATGGATGATTTCTCGGTTTATGAAGATTCTTTCTCTGCTTGACTTGCCAATTTAGAACGTATGCTTAAGCGGTGTGAAGACACTCGCCTTGTTCTTAATTGGGAAAATGCCATTTCATGGTAAAAGAGGGCATCGTGCTAGGACACAAAATCTCCAAAGCCAGTCTTGATGTGGACCGTGCTAAAGTCGATGTTATTGCAAAATTGCCTCCACCTTCAACCGTGAAGGGTGTGAGAAGTTTCCTTGGTCATGCGGGCTTCTACCATCGTTTCATCAAAGATTTTTCTAAAATCGCTCGCCCGATGACCCACCTCTTGGAAAAAGATACTCCTTTTATCTTTTCTAACGAGTGTATTGAAGCCTTCAACCTTCTTAAGGAGAAGCTAACTAAGGCACCGGTCTTGGTTACCCCTGATTGGGAGCTGCCTTTCGAGTTGATGTGCGATGCTAGCGACTTTGCTATTGGAGCGGTTTTGGGCCAAAGAGTGAACAAACACTTCCAACCAATCCACTATGCTAGCAAGACAATGACGGGGGCTCAATTGCATTACACGACAACCGAAAAAGAGCTTTTAGCTGTTGTCTATGCTTTTGAAAAATTTCGCCCCTATCTTGTCCTTTCTACCACCATCGTGTATACCGATCATTTCGCGTTGAAGTACTTGTTAACTAAACAAGATTCCAAACCAAGACTTATTCGCTGGGTTTTGCTACTTCAAGAATTTAAAATCGAAATTCGTGATAAGAAGGGAGCTGAAAACCTAGCCGCGGATCATCTCAGTAGACTTGAGGATCCTTATCAAGGGGATTATCCGAACAAAGAGATGAATGACTCTTTTTCCCTGGAGACCTTAATGTCTATCAACTCAAATAATGATGAAGCCCCCTGGTTTGCAGACATTGCAAACTACTTGGCGGGTGGAATTCTCATTGACGGGTTAACATCTCAACAAAAGAAGAAGTTATTTAAAGATATTAAGACTTACTTTTGGGATGACCCGTATCTCTTCAAACAATGCGCTGATTTGATTATTCGCCGATATGTTGATGGACCGGCAGCTTTAGACATTCTTGAAGCTTGCCACAAAGGACCCACCGGTGGTCACTTTGGTCCCAACTACACCGCCAAAAAAGTGTTTGACTCGGGATTTTATTGGCCCACCATTTATCGTGATGCTCACGAGATGGTTAAACATTGTGATGCTTGCCAAAAACAAGGCAAGATCACACATAAAGATGAGATGCCTCAAAATTTCATACAAGAATGTGAATCTTTGATGTATGGGGCATCGACTTTATGGGGCCATTCCCTTCATCTAAAGGAAACAAATACATCCTTGTAGCCGTTGACTACGTTTCTAAATGGGCTGAAGCCAAAGCTTTACCCACTAATGACGCAAGGGTGGTTTGTAACTTTTTGAAGTCGCTATTCGCTAGATTCGGTGTGCCTCGTGCCATTATTAGTGACCGCGGGACTCATTTTTGCAATGATCAATTCGCAAGAGTCATGGCTAAGTATGGTGTAAATCATCGTCTTTCCACCGCATACCACCCACAAACTAATGGGCAGGCTGAAATCTCGAACCGAGGACTAAAGCGAATTCTTGAACGAACCGTGGCAGAGCATCGTGCCTCATGGGCCGATAAACTTGATGATGCTCTGTGGGCTTTCCGTACCGCATACAAGACTCCGATTGGTTGTACACCATATCGTCTCGTGTACGGGAAAGCATACCACCTCCCCATTGAGTTGGAGCACAAGGCTTACTGGGCCTTGAAGTAGGCTAATTTCGACATCAACAAAGCCGGTGACCTACGCAAGATCCAACTCAATGAGCTGAATGAACTCCGGAATGAGGCTTATGAAAATTCTTTGATCTATAAGGAAAAGACTAAGCTCATTCATGACTCTAAGATTAAAAACCGAAAGTTCCAAGTTGGAGACAAAGTTTTACTCTTCAACTCTCGGTTGAAAATCTTTTCGGGCAAGCTGAAATCTCGTTGGTCCGGCCCATTCACCATTGCCCAAATTTTTCCATATGGTACTCTCGAGCTCGCTCAACCTAATGGACCTAATTTTAAGGTGAATGACCAACGAGTGAAGTTGTACTTTGGTGAGGACATATCTCATGAGATGATTCCATCCCTCACTACGTTTCCCATGAACTAGCTTTGGGTCGAGTCAGGCTCGTGACTCGGTTATAAAAAACAAGCGCTCCTCGGGAGGCAACCCGAGTATCTATCCCTTTCCGTTTTTCCTCCTAAGTGTAGGGGGACATATATAGGTTGTTTGTGTTTGTGTGGTGATGTGATTACAGGGATGAATGCACTTTTGGAACCTTTGAAGAACCGTGCTCCCGTGTTATCCGAAATCCGGTTCTATCTCTCAACTATCGTGATTCAATTTTCTTCATACTCACATTTGAAATTGATCACTTTAGTCGTCTCTTCCTTAGCTTGATTTAACCAACGTGCACAATGTCATAAGTGTAGGGGAGACTTTTCCCACATGCTTAAACATTGGGGACAATGTTTATATTAAGTGTAGGGGAGACTTCTATCGAAGTTTTAAGTGGACTTTTCCATTAAAATGCCTTTATTTAACCGGAAAATCATCTTTTTCAGCATTTTTCAAATTTTTAATTAACTTTGGCCATATAGTCATAATTTTTAAATTTTTATCGTTGCTTTCATATGTATATATCCCACAATAAAGTCAAGAATATCAATAAAGTGGTGTAGCTAGTTTTGAAGTCTTTGGCATATTAGGCCCGTTGCGATTATTTTGACTCAACCCGAATAGATTTATCCAAATTTATTCTAGCAAGTATCCTTAACCATATATACCTTAATTGGTTTATTAGGCTAAGCATCCACGAGTCTCATTACTTGAGATTTTAAATTGTGGAGAACGAGAAATGATAGATTCAATTATAAGTCGGTATTCTTGCACAAGCACACTTGGTGTGATTATTTGCCTATTCTCCCATCGCCTGCTAATAATTTATCTACAATAAGTAAGGTCGTACGATTTGAAAAGTTACTTAGCTTCTAGCCCAAGATCGTTTAAAAGTTGCTCGGTAATGATAAGAGTTCATAGCCAAGGCATAACTTATGAAGCGGGGCACGAAGATTGGCGAGTCCGAAAAGGCCCTAACAAGGTATGAGGATTCCATTTTATTGCTAAAGATCCAAGGTGATGTGAAAAGCATTATTCCCAAAATCAATATGAAGGATCAAGACTCACGACGAAAAGCAATCAACTCCCATAAAGATCATGGAGAAGTCTATCCGAAAAGACCCTAACAAGGTTTGAGGATAAATAGATCCAAGTCCGAAAAGGAGGCGGATCGTTGTATCTCAAAATCCCAAATAACGATTGAAGAAATAATGATGAAGTCGTGGTCAACAAAGTTGGAGTATCCCTCAAAAGTCTCCAAGTGAAGAAACTCTATTAACGAAGAGAAGACCATTATCTCATGAACGTCTCTCAAGATATGAAGTATGAAGTACATGCCAAATATCGTCCCGAGAAAGGTCTCAAATCGTGAAGCGAGTTATGCCAAGATATGAACTTTTTGATATCCCGAGAAACAGTTTTAAGAGATTTTGTCCTCTAGCTAACTATTAATCAAATCGTCCTACTTTGCTTTCAGCCTAAATAAACTATCGCAATAAGTCCAAAAATGCATCTTCGTGATCATTCTAAGACAACAATAAAATATAAGAGATACACCTAGGAATAAGGGAGTTTAAGCATATAATTAAGCCATGTGTGTAAGTGTTTGATTTGCTAACTTATAATAACAATGATCTCGTTTTTAAGCTTAGTTTGGGGAACGTGAAACTTGAGGGTGATGAATCTTCGCAGCACCGAAGCCCTAAGTAAGTCTTAGATCTCTTTACAAGTTATTTCCATGTAGCTATTTTCAAGTGAAAATGGTTTTCTATCCTTTTGTTTCCTTTAAAGTTTTAATTTCTCTTAGTACTCTAATTTTTGTTTTTGTAGTATGTTAATAAGGCCAAGGTTGAATGATTATGAGAAAAGTGTAAAATTGTTTTATCACTAAGCATTGCATGAGGGCATGGCAATGGTTAAGTGTAGGGGATTTGATAGTTGTGAAAACACCCATCCTTTTACCACTTATTTCTTGCTAAAACAAGACCAAAACGCGTATTTAATGTCATTTGTTTGGAATTATGTGTGGTTTGTGTGTTTGTTGTATTTTCAGAGCCAATCAGATAAATATTGAGGAAAACATGAGATTGCACGGGTTTTATCGAAGAAAAAGACTCAAGACGAAGTCTATTGTCCAAGAGATGCAAAAGATTTGAAGTCAATGGGCCTATTTGAAGATTTATCGAAGAAAATGACCAAAGATGGAAGATTTACATATGTCGAAGAACTCAAGTTTATTAAACGAAGAAATTAAAAGACGACTTGAATTTATTCGTCGACAAATCCCGAATCGAAATCGAAAACGTCAACTTTTCTGAAAAGACGAGAAGACAAGAAGAAAGGGAGAAATCCCACTCACCAACCAACTTGAAGACCTATAAATAGGACCTTCCTTCACACATTTTGACCAAGTTTTTTTTTCCAGTCTTTTTCTTTTTCTTGTTTTCGTAGGGAACCAACACCACTAAAGTGTTGGTGATTTTTATTTTTCATGATTTCATCATAAATTTGTAAGTTTTAATACTTCCCTTTGTTTAACATTAATCAATCAATATCATCTTCCATTTTAATCTTGTTCATCTTTCTCTTTTTGATTCAAAGTCTCAAGTTTCTATTTGGTTGATTTTGATCTTTAAAAGTAAGTGGGTTTTATGTTTATGTTGATTTGATTCGATGTTTATGATTAGTAGATGATTCGTGGTTAAATTCGTTTAAGTTTAGGTTAAAATCTTGGTTGATTTTGATTAAATTCGTTGCTATATTGTGTCTCCTGTTCTTCATCTTTAAGCCCTCCCCAGATTCCGAATGAAAATGATTTATTCCAGATGAAGGTGTGCATTAAGTTATTCCGCATGAGTTGAAAATATTCCGAACGAAGCCATTGATTTAAATATTCCGAATAAGCACTTTGTTAAATTTATTCCGAGTCAACAAGTTATTCCGAGTGAAGCTTTTGCTTTTGATTGTTCCGAATCAGAGTTTGTTCATCCGGAATAATTAATATTCCGGATGAGTGTTAACATTCCGAATCAGTGTGTTTTAAATGTTCCGAACCAGTGTATTGTAAATTCTTCCGAATCAGTTTGTTAAAAATGTTCTGAATCAGTTTGTTAAGAATGTTCCGAATCAGAGTATTTTTGAGAGTTCCGAATCAAAGATTTTTTGAAAGTTCCGAATCAGTTTATTTTTGAATGTTCCGAATCAGTGTTTTTGAATGTTCCGAATAAAGGATTTTTGATTAAGTTTTCCGAATCAAGCTTAATATTCCGAGTCAGTTTTCTTCCGAATCAATTTTTTTTCCGAATGAGCATATGTTCCGAATCAGCAAAATGTTCCGGATGAACAAATGTTCCGAATGAAGCTTTGTATTCCGCATGAAAAAAGAGTTTTGGCCAAGTTATTCCGAATCAGCATGTATTCCGAATGAGCATTAATTATTCCGAATCAAGTAGTTTTCAGTAAGGATTATTTCACTGTTTTTGTTTTACTGTTTCATTGTTTAATTTTAATTCAAGCTTTACTTTATTAACTGTTTTGGTTTAAATTTTTATCACTTTACGCATTTAATCTTTTTAGTAGATTAGAAAACCAATCCCCTTTTAGTGACTAAGAACAACTATTCCACTTTGAACCGTGATCGATTCGAGAAGATACCGAGAATAAAATTGAACCCATTCAAGTAAAATCTCTTGTATCAAGCAACCATATTGATTTAAGGTAATTTTTCATTTATATTTATTGGGATTCATTAAACAGGTGCTCACGGGCATTTTTCATCTCCATTATAATTGTTCTTAATTGATAAATTTGATTCTTAACCATTCAATTTCATATTCCAGCTGTTACATTATCTCTAATTGTGTTTTCTTATCAATTTATATTGTTTATTTTTTTTATTTCAGGTGTATTGTATTATGGTCTTTTAGTTACCAAAGACATGGCTACTGCTGAAATGACATAAGCAGCGTATGGATTCGAAGATGACCAAATGAAGCAGGATGTAAGATTTGAATTTTAAAATTTATGATATGAACCTTTTAGATTAAGATCTAATGTCAATGATTTGAAAAAGAGCATAGCTGAGTAAGCTAGGACTTTTATGAATAGTTGAGTACGTTTTTTGTTGAAGGCCCGATTCAAAACCATTCCTTGATCTGCTAAAAGTGGACCAATAATTGAAGCTAAAAAATCGGTAGCTCACTTCCATTAAGTTTCCATCTACTTCAAAACTTTTATAAAATGGAACTAATTTTACACCTAATATCTTTTTTAGAGATACATCGTGCACGTGGTTCTCTTATGGCTTGAAACAACATCGATGTTTGTTTTATTGATTTTTGTACTTTGGCGTTAGGGCGCAAAGGTATCAGCCAGAGTATGAAATCCGTGTTCATGTTAACACCGTTGTTTTGCATCCAAACATGTGCGTAATCTTTGTCGGGATAATGCATGGTACTATTATTGTTGAACATGGGTATGATTTCGTTGTCATTGTTGAATGCATATGTATTACTCCGGTCATAAACGTAGCTGTGACACATAATATGTCAAGGCAAGATTGCGCGTAGCAGACTCAAAATTTACACATGTTATATGAAACTGACTAGATAAACCAGTCCATGGTCACATGTTATAAACTGTCATAAACATAAGTCAGATTTTATGTTTATGACCACCAATTTGTGATGTTAAAACGTGAAACCTTAATGTGTGTCCTATTTTCATTTTAATACAAGTGTTTTTAAACTGTTTTTTGTGGCTTACCAGATAAACTGTGGTTCTGGCTGAAATCGAAATGACTTCCTTTCTTTCCAGGAAGTGATATAGTACATATAGTTCATATCCATTGTGTGCTATATTCTTATAAACAATCAGTAGCAAACTAGCAATTAATGCTTGCTATTTCTCTTGACCCTTCTGTGTCTTTTTTCTCTCTTTTTTGATGTCTATTGTTTACTAACATTAGACGAAGTCGCGGGTAACATAACAGATTCATCTCATAAGTTATGTCTATAATCCTTTTACGTTGGGTAAATTAGTAAATACTTTTTATAGTCCTCACAGGATGGGGAAAACAATATAAACAGTCGTTTATTCTTTTTTTTTGAACAACCATTTATTGAGAAAACTAGCAAGGAGCTAGATTACAAAGTTACAAGATGTGGGTTTTTAAGCCAATCGATAAAACTAGCAAGGAGCCAGTCGTTTATTCTTGCTCGTGTCTTTAGGTTCAGGACGATGCCGAGTACAGGAGACCTCGACCAAGCATCCAAGGAACACGACACACTACTATTGATGTAACCATGATGGAGTTTTATAAACTGACGGATATTACATACTGATGTAAGCACCGACGATTTTTGCATGATTTTTAAATAGCTACTTATTGCATCAATGGTAGTAGCTCTATACACAAAGGATGGCATTGATTAATACTTTTAAATGAACCCGATTAAAGTAATACAACGAGCCTATCTTTTGTAACTTAATTGACCTATATAAGGACTGAAAACGTAACTGATAGCGGTGTTTTAAGTGAATGACCTTTTTTGATATGCGAAAGGATGTGTGGACTAAAAAGTGTAAATCCATGAAAAAAAACACTGCGCTTATTTTTTAATTCATGAAAAATACACTTTATACCCTATAGCAACTCCTGAAATGATTGTGTATGTTTATATGATATACTAATTGATTAAAAGAAATGATACATGTAGATATAATATGTTTCTGATTGCTGCCATTTGCCGTTTGTACAGGTCTCGTGTGTCGCCTGTTTCCCACACAGTCCGGATCATGATCTGACCAAAGAAAAACTGTGCTGACATAAGGCCAGTCCGCACTGGGTATAAACACTATCGTGGTCTCAAAAAATTAGGGATGCACGATCTCAAACGGCTACATGCTATGCTGGTGAAGGTAATAGCTTCTCCCGCTAATTTGTTTTCCTAAGCTTTTGCATCAGTACCGACCACTACGAAAAGGGTGTTTGGCATAGCTTTTTTCGAGCGTAAATGATTATTTTATTTTCGAAAAGAATAAACCCACTTTTTCCCTGATTTATGAGCTTATTAAATTTAACTTATGGACTTAACTATTCCATAAGCACAAGTTAAGAAGCTCATCAAGTCATAAGCAAAAAAAGTGAGCTTATGAGCTTTTCCAACATCATATAAACCCATATGCCGGATAAATAAGCTAATACAAACACCGGTTTAGTAGTGTGATGAACCTCATTAGCACTGGCATGTTTAAATTGAGTGTCTACTTTAAATCTTTTTGTAGACGTGTTGAAAGAATTTGGTGTAAAGAAGTGCATAAAACTTGGAAAATTGATGGAACTATCTAAGTACTACGTATCACCTTATGGAAACTTTAATGCTACTATGGTAATTCTTTCTTTTGGCACTTTTAGTGGTTTTTGGTAGTTCTTATAAAACTGCTTATGGGAAATTGCTTACTAGAACAGGTATTTTCAAGGCCTGTTTTAGAGTGCTTACTTATACTACTTTAGGGGTTGCTTTAAATTTCATGTTAGAATGACTACTTTTAAGGGTTGTTTGGGATTGCTTATTGAACTTGCGGGCGGTTTAGGATATCTTATTAAATTGACCACTTTTGAAAGTTGTTTATCTACTTATTTGTTGAAAATAGCAACATGGTGTTTGATATTGCACTGGTATGTAAACTATAAGCTGTACAGATTCTATGTTTCAGACTCTTCCTTGCCAATTTGCTTATGATTCTTTATATGTATTCATATGATTCTTAGCTAAAAAGTCTGTTGTTAGAGCTGATTTGCCATTAGTTAGTTTGGTTTTGGCATCCAGTTTTAATACTCTAGATTATATGCTTATGAACTTCTTTTTTAATAAGAAAAATTCATATTTGGAGGCACGACATAGGTCTATGGTGCTCTATTGCAGCCTTGCTGATGCGAAGTTGCTATGTCAAACTAGAGAGATTTATTGTTCAGCTGTGATTGAGTACCAGTTTATAATTTGAATAAGAGTTGTATATATAGGGGGTGGTCTCTAAATCTTAGGATAAGTCTCTATTACACGATTTTGGGTAGTATTTACTATGCCTACAGATTGTAGAATTGAGATAATGTATACAATTAGGTAAAAAATGACAAATAAAGCACAAGTAGTTTCCAGAAACATATTGATTACAACATGGCATTTTTACAATTCTTTTGTGATTTCATTTTTGAAGTGAAACTATTTCCAACACATTACTTTATTTGTAATTCATATATGATAAAACATGATTGAGAAAATTAAAAAAAACCCGTGCGTGCACAGGTATTATAACTAGTATTCAAAGATGACATAATGCAAATGTAACTTTTTTTTAAATGTTTATGCACCAAAAGTAGAAAAGAAAAAAAATCGTTAATATCCGCTTACTCTTTTATTTTTTTATAATCTCATTGTCAGTGGCCTTACCACTCATCTACTACAAACAAACAGGCCCTGTGGTCAATGTTTTAAGACCCGTCTGACTCGGCTGGGTCAACCGGTTGACTCGGTTCCGGCAAAAAAAGGGGTTATTTTAACCCGGGTTTCAAAATTTTGAAATCCGGCTAGACCCGTTGGCTTTGGGTGACCCGGATCACCTGGTTCTCGAGACCTGATCAAGTTTCGATTTTTTGGGTTTTTTTTTAAAAAGATATGTAAATTTTACGTATGTGCGTCGGAATTTTATTTTTACATATTATATTGGTTGGTAAACAACTTATACTTTTAATATACGGAAGTTTTTATAATTTTATATATACTTTTTGTTAATTATTAAAAATATAAAGAAATATATTATTTTAGAAAACCGGGTCAGGTCAACTCGGATTAACCCGAACCTAGTGACTCAACTAGATCGATTTAAAACCCGGATTTTAAAACATTGCATGTGGTGGGTTTTGCTTTGTATTCTGGTGTAGTATTAATTTATACACTTTATTTTTGCAACAACGCGCCATGAACCCGCCTTCACGCGTGGGATTCATTAATAAGTTACACACATGTTAAACGTATTTGTAGTCTACTCAAACACATCTAAGGTCATGTTATTTCTGCAGCAACCAAAACCAAACATACATTATACTGTAGTAGCCTAATTCGGATATACTTATTTATGCATATACTTGATCCGAAAAATCTTGTTACTGGAGTAACCTGGTCTGGTCTAAACATGCTTTTGTAATGGTTGATCCAGACGTACCTCATTCACATAGCTATAGCAGTATAATGCAAATACACCATATTCTTATTCTCTAATATATGTAGTAATATGGAAGCCTCATAGAGCGACACTGTGACGGTTCTATGATTTCTGTTAGTTTCCAAATTCTTGATTTACCTATGGACTCATCTCCAATTCTACAAAATAAAAACCATAAGGACTTGGAGTAAAAATCTACTGACAGATTTACATGCTCAAGTGCATTTTGATAACCAAACACCCTCTTTAGACAGCAACAACCAAACATCCCTTACGACATACTCCGTATATGCTATTTATAGGTAAATACAACCCATTTGTAAACTGTTGCGGCAAAAGAAAACTAATTAAGTGGATTGGGAGATTTTTCAAGACTTCCTACAAAATATCCTTTTAACTTATCAAGGAAGATAGGAAATATTTTTGCAAGAGGTCATAGTAGAGTCCCTGAGTATACTCGGAAAACCAAGAAATATAATTGGACTTCAATTGGTAGGTTTTCACCACATATTATTTTTCTCTCTTACTGATCTATGAGATCTGCCCAAAGTTGTATTAAAGATTGAATACAATGACCATATAATATTTTATCAAACCGTGACATGCTCTATTCTTTTTAGAGTTGCCTTACCCATTTGACCCAGTTCTTTTCTAGATTAAGTTTTTCCCCATTCACAGGTTAATGGGTCAAAAATTCCATATAAATTAATAAGTATTACATTATAAGTTATTCGATCCTGCAGCTTGAGAATTTAAAATTATCAGTTACTTATGGTTCCCTCGTTAGAAGTTATTCAACATTGCCTGATTCTTTCAACCTGGTGCTCAAGATATTTAACGCGTGCAATGAAGAACTTGTCACTTCCAACAACAGATAACATGAGACTGCATGATTCTTTCGACCATTATTGATCCCTGTAAGCAAAGCAAAAAAGAAAATCTAAATTATCTGTCATTACCATGATTAGCTAAAAGATGTGAATGAAAATGTACTGATAACGTAGATTCGCCACTTGACTTGACATTATACAGGGTGTTTGGAAATCGGTAAAAATAATTATTCTCAAAACGTTGAAAACTACCTATTTGCTATGAAATAAGTAAATGAGGACTAAAAATAAGCAATCATAAACACACTCTTACTCAACCAATGATCATCTCGTTTTATCATGATCACCTAAATCTTATTTTACAAAAGAAGACATGCATAAACTCTTGAACCATGGGTTATTTTTTAGAATAGGTTTTTTCGTTTTTTCCATAACCACATGTACTCCGTGTAAATTAAGACTTGTGTTGTTTCTAAGACGTCACCACTCAAAGATCCTAAATTCACTCTCAAAAAGCATAAACATATAACAAAACACTAATTTGCATTATTTTTAGGTCAAAGGGTTGACATGGAAATTGAACGATCAATATCCTTGTTATAGCTTGTAGTGCATATCATCTTTCACCTCCGTTCTCAATAACATGACTCAATTATTTCATTAAGTATTATGTGTATATACATCTAAATCATATAATTCAACTTAAGAATGGTTGGTTATCTAGCAATCTTAAATAACTCGATATAAATACATTTAAGAAGCAAAGACCTGGACAAATTAAGGATTTCGTCAATAGCTTAGTAAGTTGACTTTGACTACTTTAATTGATCCTCTAGATGGCTGAGGCAATAGATGGTTGAGTTCTTAAATAATACACCTGGTCTCACAAAATTAAACGGTCTTGTAGTTTATTCACAAAGAACTTTACCTGAAATAACCTAAATAACAATTATAACGTATTTGTAAGATGACCGAAAGTTCCGTGCTTTATTTACAGTTGTGAAATCGCTCACCTATGGTTCAACTGTAGTCCACGGCCATTAGGCGTTCCTTTTAAAAGTCGTTCTTGCTTTGATGTTAACATTGTATCATCAATTGGAGTAGCCATTAGTCCGTATCATGACTTGCTTCAGATAATGAGTAACCTGATTTGTAAGACTACACGAATTATGCACAGACAACCGACATGAAACAACAATTGTACAAAACTTCCATTTTTACTTTTTTGCATTAGCCTGCTCCTCAATAATTTGGGTAAATCAATTGTGTGCATAGTAAATGTTGTTGTTCTAGTAAATTGTGCGCAGATGAATCTGTATGGAGTGGAAATATCTTTAGACGTGTTGGATCCATAGGGTTAATCACAAAGAATCACAAATAATGTTGGTCTAGGGTTCATGGCCAATTGTTTGATAGAAAACCTAAAAAATTAGTCAATTAAAAGATTAAATTTAAGATAATTCATCCTACATACCTTAAACTTAATCAAAGTTAGGTATCCAAAGGTATTCAAGCGCCAAAAGTAGCTCCTCCAGATTTGATTTGCAGAGACAAAAGAGGAAGATGATTCATCTATATAATGAAGTCAGAGAACCGAAAGATGACGTTAGAGATAATCTTTATTCAAAAAAGTTAAGAGATATAACATGAGATAACTATATGGTGGGTTTTTTCTAAATTTCTTTTTAACCCTATAATTGTTTGTGTGTTTACCGTATGACAACTCTATTTTTTTATTGTTTACAAAAAAATACCTTTATACACACCAAACTTTATAAAAGTACGCCCACTTTTCTTAAGTTTTCTATATTATATTTCTAACACTTATATTTTTATTTCCTTTTTTTTCTTCTCTAATACAAAAAACGAATTAACAATTATTTAAGCATTTTAATTCGAAATTTAGAAGTTATTAGGTTTACTTATTTTTTTACATTTGAATTTAGAATTCTAAATCAAACAAATATTATCAAAAAAAGAAAGATTTGACAGACCAATATCCCACTTGAGGTTTTGCTATACTAAGTAAAAGATTACTGGATGATTCATAATTGAGTCAAACAATCCTACTGGCCTATCAAAAAATGGTCAGGAACAAACCAAATATCGACAGTAGATGGATAAAAGTATCACGTGAGTGCCTATATGATAGAGTACGAGCATGTATTACATATGCTAGTTATGTAAAATATCATAATAAGACTCGAAATAACCTGCAAGTTTTTCAACCTGAGTCTTGTGCCACATTCCCTCAGTATATTCAAAGAAACCTTATGCACCAGTCATTAAAGGTTAAAATGTAAAACCGAATCGTTTAAAATTACGTGCATTCTTTTTTTGAAAGATCAAGAGGATTCGTGGCATGTCAAGCCCTGGTAAGGTTCTTCGCTTTGCATCGAGCCGAAAAAATGACAACGAAACTAATGAGTGAAATTTTAGACATTTAGACCACCTCTCAAAACAGTAACTCGATAGTCGATGGAGCAACAAAGGAAAAAGCAATATTAGTCTTCATGCGTATATATTAGGAATAAACGCAACGACTTAAACCTTAATCTGCATTTCGTGCCGTCTAATTATTAGATAAAAACATAACAAAGGATATAGTTGAAATGGTATGAGTTGCCCACTATATATGTCATAGTTCATCTCCACTAATTTTAACGTTGTAAGGTTTGATGCTCTCTGTGATGATGATGATGACATACAAAACCGAATCAAAACCATTTTACCTTGCCAAAAACACCTAACGAAGCCATGAGGTTGGTACAACATTACACAAACAATTATTGTTACCACGAAAGCATAATCAGGCTATGATCAAGAGGTATCTACAATTACGAGTTTACTACTACAATTCAAAATAAATCCAATCTAGAGATACAAACAAAATTAAGCATTCATTAAACACATCAGCACTTACTGGTAGTGGTGATTTTGTGAGTGCGGAATGCCTGCGTTTTTCAAGGGATGAAAGAGGTCGCTGATCAAACAAAATTAGAAAAGCATGGGTTAGTGAACCATGTATTCTAGTTGGATAACCGTCTGTCCTCCGTGTATTGCAGCATACAAAAGATGGACGTGGATCTGGTTTCAAACCGGACAATTGCTGAGTATGGAGCAGATTTTGCAAAGGCATCAGGAAAAGGGAAAACTAAGAAAGCGGTGAGGCTTTTGTACAGCTAATGGAAGAAATCATCATGACCTCGTATAATTTAACTGGATTTAATATTATTCCCAAAGTTTGTATCGTATTGTTATTTGATAAAAGCGTCGAGTTTCTATTAAAATTCATTGACTTGTGTCCAAATCACGTTTGTTCACGAGAGTTATGACTAGTAAAATCACTAAAATTAATGAAGTTGGATCATAATCCTATTATCTGCAGTTGAAAGACACTGGTACACAAGTAAGAATCAAATAAATCTGGAACTGGAAGGGCGACTGATATTTGCATATGAAAGAATAAAGCTAAATTTACATGGGCCTAAGCCGAGCATGCTAGGATGCCCAGTTTGAAGCATCCTTTTAAACGAGTCATCTGAACGCCAAAGGTTAGTTTGGAGCATGATAAACAGGCGAAACAAGATGAATTCCCCCAAAATTACATATACTAGTAGTACTCGTATATAAATAATGCTAAGAGTCTACAGCCCAAGACAATCTTTTTATTCGGAACTTAACTTTGACTTGTTCTTCTTATATCTCTTTCTCATTATTCTTCACACCCTCTGCACAAAGAGTGCCGCTCTCTATTTTGGTAAGGCTATCTTCAATCTCTTTATTTCCTGCACATGAATGTTCAAAAAGTTGAAAAGGCTATAGATTTATAAAAACTAGGTCTAGCTTGTAGAATAAAAAGAAATCGGGTCACCTTCTTCATCAAAATAATAATTCTCAGTGTCTCCAACTTCCTGCCTATAAACTGCCTCGATCTCTCTCATTGTCTGCAATTGTATTGAAATTTTCAAGAAAACCAATTCAAACTGTGTACAACTTGTAGAATATAAGACAACAGAAAAAACGTATTTTTACCGTTTCGGAAGTGTCCTTGATAAATCTATTCCTTAAGCTGGCGTGTGGACCGACAATACCCTAGGAAAAATACAAATATTAGGCTCAACTAAAATTCGGTTTCTCTTAATAAACCTTGGTTATTAGAAAGTTTATGTTCTTTCAATTCCTACTTCTACAAGCTATCTAACACAAAAAAGTTTAGGACCACTGATATGAACCGATGTTGAGAATAAATCCGAACTAGACAGTTACTATTCAACAACTTACATGTTTTTTAGTTTAGAAGTTTTCATGCATATATGTATTTCAATTCCTAGATTAGTGGATTAGTGGGTCATGGTCATGTAGAAGCATTTATCATCTAGGTCTATTTATATATGTTTTTATGTTGAGTAATGGAAGCAGAAAAGTTGAACAAAGTCTATTTCCCTCTTTATATTTTTTTAGAGTCTTGCCCGCTCTAAGGGCCTTATCCTTTCCGTTTCTCAATCTATTTCTTGGAGATTGACTGCCTCAAGTAGTCCTTATTGTATCAATGGTTCTTTCATCGACTTACTCGATACCTCCAACATCTAAACCACCCACAAACATCCATGATCAATTATCAGCCCTAAACGCCAAAATTGATGTCCTTACGATCCTACTCCAAGCCCGACTCGAAACCACATTCCATAACCACAATCGGGAAACCAACATCCCTAAACATGAGTCTAATGATTCCACCACCGACACCAACATCAACGAGACCGCAACCACTCATGTTGTCATCGACACATCCTCTCCCGTTACCAAATTCAATAAACCCGACAACACCATCGTTAACTTGGTTACCTACTCCACTATAGAAAATGAGGTTTTCACAAAAATTCCTTTATCCCCAGTAGAAAGAGAAGTTTCCACAGAAAGTCAGTTTTCCCCGGTGTCTGATTTGCCTGCCAAACCAACTCACAACACATCAAAACTTCGACATTATAGAACCATCTTCGCCAACACCAAAGTCGACGACATCACCAAGTCCACAACTAATCATGTCGTCACCGAAACATCCTCGCTTGTTACCAATATCACTAAACCTGATGAACCGTGCTCACTGGCTTCGTTTCTTTTACAAACAAGTTACAAAATAAGGTCGGCAAACAACCTCGAAACTCCCATTCGCTACTACTTGCTCTGCCAACCAACCCTACAAACAAACTACGGAACACTGCACACACGATAATCATCTTTCGTCCAACAACAATTCATCCACCCAAGCTTGTTTTTATCCAATCTGAAGATCAACCACCCTAAGGGCCTTATCCTTTCCGTTTCTCAATCTATTTTTTGGAGATTGACTACCTCAAGTAGTCCTTATTGTATCAACCACTTTTAAGAAATCGAAATTTCGACAAAAGCAATGTCGTTCACCTAACCCACTTGTGAGTTGTGACAACCCCTACATTTAATTATTTATATCTTAAAAGTAATAGGTGTAGTCATGGAAGCGTGGCAAAAAGCCATGTCGTTCACACAAAAAAACCCTCACAAGTCAATCAACGCAAAACCCACTTTTAGAAACCACATACCCAATTTAAACACAAAAATCAATTAGAAACAAAACAAGAATGTAGTCTTGCCACCCCTTGCACTAATAACGACAAGTAAGCATAACCAACCTTAGGTTTAAAACTTGTCTTTTTACTCTTAGCGTGCCTTGGTCTCCCGGCATACGGAGATACAAGGCTTGGCACAAATAGAGGAGCTTCAATATGGTTCCAGGCCTTTGATAAGCATTTATTATCATCACAAAAGAAGCCCATCTTCTTAGATGAAGTGCACTCGAGAGTTTTCATAACATGTACAACCTGGTACTTGATCTGGTAATTATCTGGCAATAGTTCCCACAACCGTTCACCTTTGCAGCTTTTTACGACCCATATAGTGTCACACATGAGATAACTATTGGTTCGGATACAAAAATATATGCATAGCTTGTCTTCCACAATTCCAAGATATTCATGGCCATCGAATAAAAAGCTTTTATATTTAGAATCATCAGGTTCCGGGATTACTGTAAATTCCTCCCTGGATAAATCAAAGGAAAGGATAACTCTCTTTTTCTCGCTAGAATTATAATCACGTGCAAACCAATGAAGTGCACCATTGAATAGGATACCATGTTGATGATCACCAAAAAGCTGATAGTTGAATAGTCCGATAAGTTTCCAAGTATTTGATTTGAAAGATAACGCTTGAAAAAGTGTCTCGAAAGTGTTTTTTTTGGTGGTGGCCATAACAAGCTTGTAATCATCTATTGATGAATCGTAACCAAAACTCAAACACAATTTTTGTAAGCCTGTAATCATGTGTTGCGGCATTGGCAGTTTTCTAAGCTCTCTAGTCCAAGGATTGTTTACCAAAACTAGAGGAGCTAGGGGTAGAAAAGAGAAGCATACAAGGCCATTGGAAGAACCAACAACCCGCCATGTATTGAATCGAAACAAATTCTCATTAGGGACTTTCCAATATGTGGGCATCGCGATCCTTACGTGTTCACCAAGGTTGCTATTAGTATTAGTATTATGGTGCTGCTTTAGATGGGCAATAGCAAAAGCATGATTCGATATCAAAGAATACCATGACTTACAAACGATCTTATATCGAATGAGATCTTGCACACCTAATCTGAGCAGAATATCCTCAACCAGATCGTCAATCAAAACCATCACCGCTAAATCGAATCAAACCCTAATTGTACTTGAAACAGAGAGACGACGCAATGTGTATGTTGTACTTGTAAAGGATATATAGCATGTGTACTTACAGCCCAAACACTTAGGCCCATACTTTCCCCTTTTTAGTATTATTCCTTAACCTTACAGGCTTACACACATCAACAAAACTTTCCTTTTACGTATTATATTTGAATTTCAGTCATTTATCAAAAGGCATATTCAAAATTAAAGTCTCTATCCCTAAAATAGTGCAAATCCATCCCGTAAACCCAAATTTCATCCACAAATTGTGTATATAAACTTAGGATTTTGATTTTGCACATAATACTACTAATTCGATGTGAAATTTTTCAGAAAGAAAACTAAAACAAGGTGATCTTCGAATATGTATACGTGTAAGTGACATATTTGTGTCGGTGCTTATGTTAGCATAAAATATATCTAGTTTTGTGACATGAATTCTTGTTATTTTTTATAGTCCGACAATTATATAACATAAGGAAGGGGAACAAACCAACTGAGCTAGCTGACACCAAGGGTAACCTTAGGGAGGTATTATTAGAGAGATTTCAAGTTTGAGTCTCTAAGGAGAAGGTTTATCCCCTAAGGAGAAGGTTCGAGACTTGTATACTGCCCAATTGGATGTCATTGTAAGCTTGAATCACTAACAACTAACTCGCCGTTCAAAAAAACATGAGAATGATGATGATGGAATTATCTACTACTTTTCAAAAAAAAAGTTATCTACTAGATGTTACATGATACTCATAGATCATTTGATCTTAGGTTCATTTTTTCCAGAATGTTATTGTTTGGGTACGACCGGACAACTATTGATATTTATCCAGAAATGCATTGAGGCTCCACCGTTGAAAAGACATATAGGAGGTAAAGATTATTCTGGTGCGGGTGTGAGATCAATACCAAATCGAGGCAAACTCGGAATACTTGAATACCTCTTAAGTTTAGGCGTTTGGCCATGCCTTCTCACTATAAGTACAATGATATATAACGGACCCTTACAGTATACATCAATCATAAACACAAATATAAAAGTAATAAACACTATTCTAAAGGTATACTAGTTAACACACCTCCTGTAGTCCTAGAGTGAAGGTTCTAGAATGTTCAAATTGGATCTAAACTCGAAGAACAATTGATGTAGACTAAAAAACAAAGTAACAAGGATAAGTAATTGGGTCTGTTGATTCAAAAAGAGTGCCAGAAACAATTCTGCTAATAATCGTTGATTCTAACCCGAAAATTAGGATAAAACACGGCAACACAACGATCAGTGGTTTAACTTTTATTAAACTGATAACTGTCTTGCTAGGGTTACAACAGATTCATTAATTAAGTACTGCAAAGAAAGAAAAACCCTAAAAATCCAACAGGTTGGACCATAGCCCAAAGACAAAGTCCAAATAAAAGTGAAAAAAAACATAAATATGTAAAAAACTGATAGTAAAAAGGCATTTCGGGCTCTGAAAAATCCGTAACCAACTAAAAGGTGGTTACAACGTCGTTCGCCTCCTTTTTACGCATGTTTTGACAGGTCACTGGCTGAAAACGGACTTAGGATGCAAAAGTTATGCCCGTTTTACTAAACCTGTCTTCGTCACGCGATCTTGGGGCTCTAGAAACAAGTCAGCCCGTTCTTGAACACTTGTGTAAAACGCTTGGTTTTTATATTCTAGGATGACATCACTGTACACGTCACCTCATGATTTATGATATAAATCATCACCTTTGCATAAATTTGCATTATATCATGCGTGAGCATACAAATGTTTGATCACGGGAACTCTTCATATTATTTTATATAATTATGAAGATACAATCATTCAATTGATCACTTTGGCGACTAATAGGCCAAATGGAACTCATGAACATATACATTGCATCATTTTAGATTTTTATATCTAAAAACCATGATCACATTTATTTGAATTTACCAAGTGTCTAAATTCACTATAATATATATATACATATATTACACTACAAGTGATACCACAAGTCCATAAAAATCACCTTTTATATTTTTAACTTCACACTTAACACTTTTAAACATTTTAACAAATGACTTACATTTTATTTTATCTAAATTATACAATTTGGTATACACTACTTATACTTTCACTATAAACCCTAAACCTTAACCAAATCACCTTAGATTTAAACTAGGACTCACATTATTTAACCTAGATCTTTAGTAACTCCATAAGTTTACCAAAGTCAAACATCAAACCATCCTAAACCCATACTCTAGCCGAATTATATGACTACACTACCTTAGACCTTCTGGAAACCTTAAACACATTACTACACTTACCATTTTCAACTTGTACAACACTAGACAATTAAGGAACACACTATTTAAGCTAAGTCTTGTCTCCTTGACCCTAGTGTGCCGGGGCCAACCTACCAACCCAAAAGACAAGTGTACAAACATTCCAATTAAGGTTTTAGTACCATGTTGTCCTTTGATATCTTAGTAAGATCGATACTATTAGATCTACTCTTTTTCGTGTATAAACACAAGCCACAAACACAAATCTCAACCTTGATACATCAAAACCCACGGCATACACATATACAAACATAGATCTTCCCAAAAGTTTCATTCAATACACCATAACTCATATCATTAACTCTCATCTCACAAAACTTGAAAACCAAGGCAACCTAAGAAGTCCTAGGTCACGGCAACATTGCATTCGTGTAGATCTAGTAGGAGCAAAGGATTTTTAGCTTACTGTCACTCCTAGTTTATTATCTTAATCATTAAGTAAGTATCACCATTGTCATTATCATTCTACTTCATTTCATGAACCATTTACACATGAACATGTAACCAAGTTAGGAGTAAACTCGTTACACTATACTTGTCACTAAGTAACCTCCATGCATACGCAAAATTTATTAAGCAAAGCCCTAGAATGAACTAAGAACCCACGACTTGAATTTATATAAGTTTTACCATGTTAGTTTTGTTATATGATAAGTTAATACTAAACACTTCCTAAGCCTAAGTTAATCTAGAAAATTAGAAAGCTTAACCTAGCCTAATCATATTACAAGCCTAGAAGTAAAACCCTAGATCTCTTAATGGACTCAAAAACCTAAATCAATAAGCCCAAAACCGACAACCCAATTTATTTCGAGCCTTAAACTAGGCCTATTAGGCCCATGAATATTTCTAGCTTATTTGGTATAAGTGAGGTGCTTGTATAAATTTCCTAGACTTAAACAAGCCCAAAAACCAAGCTCATAGAAGCCCAAAACCATTCGGATCCTTAATGGGCCTTACTGAGCCCATTAAGCCTTAAAAATACTTTTTGGTAACTTTTTGTGCCAAAAGTGAACAATGGTGTAAGTATAGGACAAGAATAAACATTTATAAAACTTATTTAAAGTTTTTGCAAGTTTATAAACTCTAGGGTACAAAAAATATATTTTTGTAACTTTTATAAAGTTAAAGGGGCGTTTGGTATTTTTATCAAAGCTAAAGGGGTGTTTATAAACTAACCGAGCCCTAAAACTAACCCTAGGGGGCTTATTTTGTAATATACCGAAAGTTAAACAAGCCCTAGGGACTAATATTGTAACATTCCTTAATTTATAAACCATATGGACTAATTTTGTAATAAGCCGAAACATTTATAAGCCCTAAGGACTAATTGTGCAAATACTCGAATTATATAAACCTAGGGGCTAAATGTGCCATTTGTCGAAAGTTAGCAAGCCCTAGGGGTTGTTTTGTAACTATAATAAAACCATGGACTTGAATGCAATTTAAATTAATTTTTTATTAATATTAATTAATATAATTAATAAACTAAAAGGGTTGAACAGTAACTTGTGATACACGGAGGACTAATTCTGTACAATTGAAACTTGCTGAATTTTTATGAAACATTATTTTATATAAATAAAAATCATTTTATTTAATTTATTATACTCTTTATAATAAAAACAAAGGTAAATGTACACAAATAAAATAAAAGGTATATTGTTTCGATAACTTATTATAGGTTGGAAGATTAAGTTAACAAACACTATAATAAACATGTGATCATGTATTTTCATAAACTGTAATCTTAATGCATTTTGTTGTGCATTTATTGTGACCCATTTAAATTACTTAGGTAATTCTACTACTTTGTGATCATACTGTTCCGGATTATCAGTGACATCATTACTACACTCTACCGTTGAGGTGAGTTCATGGCCCCATACTTTACTGCTTTTATACTAAAATGGGGGAGAAAACATGCAAACATTCACGGTACCAAATTTTATCTCCTGTTGTGATGTCCATGACCCGTGGACTGTAATAGTTAATTATGGGGGATTAAGCGCGTAATATTATAAATAGATTTATTTGGGACTGACTATCCCCGTCTTGGTGAGTAGCGCTCACTGTGCCTCGGTTGGGCCAAACATGCGTATATCATTATCGGACTGGGCGTGTCTTAGGACAAAACCTAGGAGCTGCAACAATGAGGGCTCCTACGTCTAGCTTCTATTATAGGCAATTGGAACTACAATAGTATTTGGCTTTGTGCACCTACTATCTTTTGTAAGTTTGGCATTTCTGTACTGTTTACTAAACCTATGAATTCACCAACTTTGTGTTGATCCCCACATTTTAACATATTTTCTCAGGTAACTAAGCAGGTTCTATGTGTACTTGGACTTCCAGCATCATATTGGGAGCATAATAAATACCATCGGGGCAGGGTTTACTACTTTGGAACAATATTTAATGTTTTGCTAAGAGAATTTACTAAATCTTCATATTTGGTACATGTAATAAATTAAATGATATTTTATGATCATTGTTCTATATACTATTTTTTATCGATCTACCAAGTGACACCCAAATGCTATTCCGCTGCATTTGACCATTTTGGGGGTGTCACAGAATGGTATGAGAGAGTAGTTATAGAGAACCAGATCAAAAACCTAAAATTTTTAAAAAATAATAAAAATTCAAAAACAGGACTATAACTGAATATAAAAATCAGTTTTAATAAAAATTGATTTTTGGGGACCCTAATAGCTAGGCATATAGCATTCAGAGCATACATATTATGTGAACTAACTATGCACTGATTTATAAACTTTGGTTATATGATCACATAAGTATCTACCTAATTTTTAACCTACACTTTTAAAAGACACTTATTGCATCGCATACAAAATTTTAATTTTGAAAGCTTTTTGAATTGTGTAAGCTAATACTTACTCAACTTTGAAATGATATTATTTTCAGATTTATCATGACTACACCAGCCACATCACCGACTGATGTACCTGACATCTATACTCTCTTGACTACTATTGCAGCCATACTAGTTTCAGCCGTATCCGTGCTACAGGGAGTACCATCGGATCCCGAGTTTGGGGATCACCAAACTACAAGTGTCATCTTACTATCCGACTCTACTACTATCACACCACCAGTTGTGCCTATTTCCCCAACTAGGGAAAGAGATTAGGTAGTTCCTATCTTACCACCACTTCCAGTATCCTCTTCTCTTTACGGATATGCACCTAGAGCTCTACCATATCGTAAGAGGAGGTACGACTCTACTCTTGTCTCTACTTTTGAGATTGAAGAGGGTTTCGGAGCAGGACGGACTGAGACCGACCCTGTTCAGGCTCCAATTGTCGCACTAGCCACATGCCACGCTCAGGATATCATCCATGCTATGTTGAGAGTCGGTCCGTACGGACGCTCTGTACGGACGCTCTGTACTATAGGAGCGATTGGATACCCTTGCATGGACTGTAGGGGCGAAGTCCCCGGCTTCAAATGGGACGTGGACGACTGTCCAGGACGCTCTACAGTGAGTTTTGGAAAAGAACGACTATCTGCGTCAGTGCATTTTTACCTTGGAGGGTCAGTAGTACCAGACCCACTCTGCTCTCATGTCTGAGGGAGACACCCTGAAGATCTTCTTTGATCTAGCAAAGATACACCATCAGGGGACCGTTACAGAGACCAGCTATCTCAGGACTGCAGACACTTCACGATAGGCTCAGTTGTTAGAGGCTCTCCGGCTCCTCAAGGCGACCTGGATTGCCATGGTGACTATGCACCATGCCACATAGGCACCTATAGCTCCAGTTGCACCAGCCACACCAATAGTTAGCGAGTCTAGCGTAGCTTAGACTAGATGTACTAGATTTCTTGTATATCATGACAAGCATTGGGTTGCAGCCCAGCTCTCATGATTTAGGATTTATGTACTGTATCTTTTGTTCTTTTCAGTTGTATCTCATCCTTAGTACCTAACCCCAGTAGGCAGGTAATCTTTTGTTGTACCATTATTTCAGACAAGCATGTTATATTCTTTTCTTGGATTGGTTGTACTTGTATCATATTGTTATTTGTCAGAAATGACTTGTACTGATGTTACATTATTACTCCTTTTATATTATATTATGAACTCTTGACAGGTTATCCAATTTGTTGTGAATTCTATGCATACACATTACCATGCAGATTAATATAAATGCAATACTGACAAAACTAACAAATCTCCTTTTTGTATGACTATAGAAAAATGGTTTCAACGCGAAACACTCGAGCAACCCCTGCTAGAGAAGATACCACCCAAAATGTCTCGGAAGCCCAACTCAGGGTGCCCATTGGACAAGGCATCGCCGATGCCATGGCTACTAGGGAAACTAACCCCAGCAGAAACCAGGATGACAGTCAGAACTCCAATGCAAGGAGGAACGACATAGTCGCTAGAGGGTGTTTGATGTAGTAAAATCGTACACGTTTTAGGAAAAACGCGTATTTGCGGTAAGTACTAAATTCTACGTTTTAGGAAAAACACAAAATCGAATATTACGAGTTCGTTCTCGGCGGAGGTGTGTGTGCTAGCCAATATTAAAAAACCAAGTTTGGATTAGTAACGTTTTTGGATGTCAAAGTGAGTGAAAAGTAAAGACGATTACGCTATGATTAAGCTAAGACGAAAAAGTGTTTTCGCACAAATCGAGAAAATGACGAAAAAATAAAATTTTTGAAAACTTAAAATGTGAAAACACTATTAAACTAAAAACGACAACCTAAACTATTCTAAAACTACAAAATTCTAACGAAAACGACTAGAACTAAAGAAAATTTAAAAACTACGTAACACGAAAAAAAACTAAAAATAAACTTAAAACTTAACTATAAAAGCTAAAAAAACTTGCAACCCTACTTTTTTAAGATAATTAAGCTACGGGAAAAAGAAGTTTGGAAAAATTATTTACTCTTTTAAGATAATTAAGCTACCGGAAAAAATTATTAGTTGAAATAAGCTCAAATGAAAAATGGAAAATATTTTAAAAAAAAAACTAGTAATAAAGTGTAAATGACAAAAGATAAAAATGCTAGGATAGGTAAAATACGTAGGACAAATGAGTTTGGAACGAAAAACAAAAAATGGTGCACGTTTAGTTAAGATAGAAAACGAAATTAAGGAGTTACGGGCTGCTTATTTGCTGAAAGTAAGACAAAAATAAAAAAGGTATAAAAGAAAAATAAGACGAATGGTGAACAAAAGTAAAATAGAGGGCAGATGGTTTAAGAGTGGGGTGCTGCGTCTGATTCTGGCCAGTGGTCAGGGGTTCAATCCCCACCTGCCGCCACTTTTTGGTATTGTTTTCTTTTTTGACAGCTTTTTTTTTTGGAAGTTAAGCAATAAGCACTCCACAAGCAGTTGCCTTGTGGGGTGAATAAGCAACTAAAAGCAGCACAAATACAGAGCAGTTCACATGTTCAATCAAGGCAACATATAACATGAACAATGGTAGCATACAACATAAACAATGGCAGCAAAAATTCATGAACAATGGCAGCAGATAAGATGCAAAAATAGGAACTTATGAGGCCACTTTTGGGCTTAAACTAAAAGCTCCTAGTAAGCACTAAATGTACCAACACCTAAAAACCGATAATCCTTAACGTCTAAACTAACTAAATCCTAAATTTCAATATCTAATACCTCAAATCTAAAGGATAATCAGATCTGTTGTATTATTCCTTAAATAGGCAGCAAAAGTGAATTTAGTGTGAGCCGAATTGAGCATAAGTAATAGAAGCCTAACACAACTATGCCAAACCTCTAAGTAACATCAAACGAGTATGAATCAAACCATAACAAACATCAGTAACATAAAAAAAACATGAAATTCAGACCTACTGATCTAATAAGTAAAAACTAAAGGCAACTCTTATTTTTTTATTTTCAATGAGTTTTAGTTAAATAAAAGCTTAAAGCTATTACCTCTAATCTCGCTAATATGATGCAATAGAACTTATGCCTAGAATCCTAGCTAGTGACATAATAATAACTTCTACCAAACAGTAAGTTAAAAGCAGAAATGGAATTACTCCGTATTAAGACTATGAAGAATACGATTTAGAGCAAGACATTATAAACAAAGTCTTAAAAAAAATAAATGAACAGGAAGTTAAGCAAGCAAGAACAAACAAGTAGAAAGTAGAACAAATAAGCCAATCAATAAGCCAATAAGCATAATATAAAATTATAGCTAGTAGTAGGAGTAAAGCTTAAAATGAATAATAGGGAACTTACAAGTAGTCCTAGCAGCTCAACCTTGTTACACACCCTTTCACTTCTTCTCAACTAGACCTCAAGCCATAAGAGCTTATATTACAAGCTTATCACCAAGGATTGACACCATTGAATAATCTACCACAGAAATATCAACTTGAAATGAAACTACTTGGAATCAACTCATTGGACTTGAAACCTGAAACAAGTAACAAAGAGAAAGGATAACAAGAGCAATAATCTCAATAAACACAGCTTATTTGTCAGATAAGCTGTGGCTTTTGGGCTTATACTACAGTGAAAATGAAAACTTTTGAAAAATGATTTCTTTTTGCAGAAAAGTAAATTTTTGGGAACCAACTTAAAAAACACCACCACTCAAAGACTAAACTTATAACTTAAGTGTCAAAATAAGTTATAAGTTAAGCTTATTTGAATAGTGGATCTCAAATCAAAACAGTAACTGATTTCGTTGAATAAACTTGAAATTAAAGTTGCAAGAAATAAAGTTTGACATAAAATAAAAGTGCTTTTAAAGTAAACAACGACAATTAAGTGGGTGTTTGGATAACCATTTTGAAAACAAATTATTCATTTTGAAAACTCCATTTTGAAAAATCATCATTTTGAAAACTCCATTTTGAAAAATAGTGTTTGGATTTGATTATCCGGTTTGAAATCGTAATAATCAAATCACTTTTTTGAGTGTTTGGCAAATTTGATTATTTGAGAAATAATATAGACATTATTTTTATTTATGAAATTATTTAAATTTGACATATGAAATAATATTTTGTAAAATTGACCAAACATTTTTTGTTCCAAGTTTTTCCCGAAGATAAAAGAAAAAATTACATACTTTCAACAATTATGTGATCTTAAAATTAATCACGCTAAAGATGCGATCTTACAATTAGAATCATTCACGCTAAAGATGCGATCTTAGAATTATAAGACAATAATAAACATTAAATCATAGAAAAATAAACTAGTGGCAACAATACATAAATAAGCTTTACTTGTTCTTCATTAGATATGTTGCAATCGCATCCCTTACCGTGCTCATATATAAATCTTTACTACCACTTGAACTTGTACCATCTTGTGTTTGGTTCATGCTATTAGATACCTCTTTATCGAAATCTTGACTCGGATTGTAAGTTTCTCGCTGTGCCATATGAAATGCTTCATCGAATTGACCTTTCTTCCTTATATAATTGTGGATGGCCATTGACGCTAATACAATGCTAACTTGTGTTTTATACGAATAATTTACGTGCATATCCTTTAATATTGCCCATCTAGCTTTCCACACTCCAAAAGTACGTTCAATCACATTTCTTAACGAAGAGTGATAGTAATTAAAGGTCTTTTTCTTACCTTTTGGAGCACGTTGGACGGAAGTTTGACCTCTACGAAAATCAGGTACATGATAACGAATGTCATTTCCTTTGTATGGAGCAAGATACCCCCTAGTATTTGGGTACCCAGCGTCAACAACATAATATTTATCTGTGAAAATTAATACAAAAAGCATTAGCTCTCAACAGTGGCGAAAACATATCACATCTATATCAATTACCACATGCACTTCATACTTAAACTATAACAACCACCCTAGTTTAATCTCATGGTGTTAGAGGGGTAGGACGGGTTGCGCGTTTTGACCGAAACTCTTATGAGAAGCTTAGGAAGCTGGGTAGGAGTAGTAGTAGGTTCGTTTGTCGAGTGATGGAAGAAGATGAGAGTAGTGGTGATGAGTTTGTGGATGAAGTTGGCGAAAGACATCTGAAAAGAAGCTTAATGTAGAGTCCAGTGAACTACGTAGTGAAAAAAGTGATAAGATCGTTAATCAATCTCAATCGGGAACGAAGTATAAGAGATTTATGGAAACATCAAATACATAGAGGGATAACAGACTTATTGGATCGAGCACCAGCAACCAAAAGCGATATAGTGATACTGAAAATAAGTTAAGTACATCAGTTCAGCAACTAGCAAGTGAACATAAAGAGGAAAGTTCTGATCATGTTACTCGTCGAAATGAGTACATTAAGCAGACAAATATGGTTTCAGAAGCGTCACGGATTCAAGAAGTTGACAGAAGAAAGGCTTCTTCATCGTCACAAGAGACTAGAATGAAGAACTGGGAAGACGATACAACATCGATCAGTGGTCGAGTTGATAACCGAAGAGAAGAAAGACACCAGAGAGTCGACCACTTGACTGCATTAAGAGAGTCTAGAATAAAATCGCAACAAGCATCCCAAATTTATGATACACGGATAAATAAGACTGAAAACACTTTGGTCTCAAAGAGACAATCTGACGTCAGAAGTGAGAAACAAGAACGGCATTTAGAGAGTAAAATGAAGAGTTGGGAAGACGATTTAATGGAAATTAGTAGTCGGATTGAAGATCAAAGGGAAGATAAACAGCAAAAATTTGACCAATTGACCACAATACAAGAGTCAAGCGTAAATTCACAACAGATTTCAGAAGTTTCAGATACCCGTGTCGATAAAATTGAAAGCAGTTTGGTCTCACGGAGACGGTCTGACATCAGAAGAGAAAAACAGGAAGTGAATTTAGAGACTAGGACGAAGAACTCGGAAGATAGTTTAGTAACAGTTGGTGGTCGAGTTGAAGATCAAAGAGATGAAAATTACCAAAAAATCGACCAATTGACCGCATTACAAGAGTCTAGACTGAAATCGCAACAGATATCAGAAATTTCAGATACCCGTATCAGTAACACTGATAACACCTCGGTTTCGCGGAGACAATCCAACAATGTAACAGAAGTTAGTGGTCAATTTGAAGACCGAAGAGAAGAAAATTACCAAAAAATTGACCAATTGACTGCATTTCAAGAGTCTAGAGTGAAATCACAACATGTATCCGAAATGACAGATACCCGAATTAATAGAACTGAAAACACTTCGGTCTCACTCAGCCAATCTGATGTTAGAAGCAAAAAACAAGAACTGCAATTAGACACTTCGGTTTCACAAGTTTCGTCATCTGGGGTGAAAATGGTGGAGGAAACCATGGAATCAATGAAGACCGGTAGGAGAACAACTAAAGCTTCAAGTTTTAATGTCGGTATGCCTAGAGAGCCGTCAACTAGCTATAAAGCTTTGAAGTTAAATCCCGAACCTAAGTTACAAGAAACCGGTTATATTGCTGGCGGTGGTGGTAATAGCAGCTCACTTTCAGTCGTTTCTACTTCATCAGCAGGTGAAATCCAGGAGCCTCCGAAGGACACTATTGCTTCAGCTGATCAAGAACAAATATCATCGAGTCATTATGTCAGTGAGTTTGTTACCAAGGCAAAACACGAACTCTCTAGTTCTAAAGCTGAACTAGTGTATGAAGAAGCTGAGCAACATGAAGGTCCGGGGCCTTCTGATGAAACGTAGCATGAAACTGGTGGATCGATACAAGTTTCGACATCAGGAGTGAAAATGGGGGGAATCATGGAATCAGTGAGAACCGGTAGAAGAACAACTAAGGCGTCCAGTTTTAATGTCGGTATGCCTAGAGAGCCAGCAAGTCGTTACAAAGTGATGAGATTGATCCCCAAACCTAAGTCACAAGATAGTGGCACTCGTGGTGATGGTGAGAGCAGCTCACTTCTAATCATTTCGGGGTCATCAGGTTCATCGGCTGGTAAAATCCAGGAGCCACTGAGCTTCATCTCGGATGAAGATGCTATCGCTACTTATGCAAGATTGGTTCTAGTTATTTTGTTCAAGACATAGCTAAGGGATTTTTGACAAGATAAGCCTTATAGGCGCCCCGTCTGCAAAAAAAAAATGTTCTTAACACATACTTTACTAACGGAGCGTTTGTCTAAGCTACATAGCTAGAATAGCATAAAATGTTGCTAGTTATAGTTATGTGTGCTCTATTAGTTATCGGCTTTACCTAAAGAAACAGAAACTAATCTACTCAATCAAATTAGCTAAAGAAACAGTACTACCTCCGTCCCATAATGCCATCATACGAACTTACATTAAGGCATTATCAACTTAATAACCTAAAGAAACAGAAACTAATCTACTCAATCAAATTAGCTATTAAACGTGAAAACACATATTGTAAATAAGACGGGCACCTGATACTATAATAGATGCAAAAGTAATAAACTCACCACCGGTTGGACGAGGAAAATTGACTTCTGGCCTACGCAAAGCTTCATTAAAAATTCTTGTGTCGTGTGCGGTCCCTTCCCATCCCGCCCATGCGAATGTGAAACACATGTCAAATTCACAAGCTGCCATGATATTTTGGGTCGCATATCCTTTTCTACCAATATATTTGGCTTGTTCATGCTCTCGGATTGATGCTCTCACATGCGTCCCATCAATAGCACCAATACAATTCTACAAGAAGAGAACAGTTTCTCTTTAATCTATCACATGAACCAAGTATATTTTAACCTAAAATTCACATAACATACCTTGAATATTGGATAATAATGGGAATTGTTTAAAATTTGTGGTGGTACTTCTTCATTGTAATTTGCACTTGGCCTGATCATGTCCCCGCTAAGTTTAAGCACTGCTTGAAGAACTCTATGAAAATGCCTATGTATAGTTTCTCCAGAATGGTTAAAAGTTTCCTGAGCAAACCTATTTCCACACCCGTGTGCTAATATCATGAGAAAAATTCCAACAGACTCCTCAATCGAGACATGACGTGTTGCCTTTAAACCATAACGTTCTTTAAGATCTGAACACAAATCCTTAAATACACTGATGTGTAACCGAAAATCTTCGTAGCAACGTCTTGGATGACCATTCAATATTTCTTGAATTAAAATATTACCCGTGCGACAAGAAGTACGGCATGCAAGTCCCTTTTTGTTCACTGCATTTTGACCCTTTATTATCCCTTTGACAGCTAAACTACAAATTAGCAACCACGTGTTCTCATCCTCCATCCAATCTTCTTCATTAGAATCATTGTTGTCATCGTCACTATCGGAATCCATCCTGTTATAACACACATAAATAAAGAACATTGTGTGAAATAAAAACAAAAAAAAAGTAAGTTAAAAAAAGTAAAGGAACCTAATCAGTAAATATCATAAAGCAAAAATCATTTTCATAACATAACACTTAAATCCATAACAACAAAAGTTAAAAAAAAGAACATATTGTCGAGTAACATAACAATAACATAACAAAAAAAGTTCTAACTGATGAAATAAAACATGCATCAAAGTCGCTCATTTAGAATAGTCACTCGTTTAGAAGTGAGTATAGGAAGCCAATCTTGTCCAAAGAGGATGACGGGTACATAAAACTTTCCCTCGCTTCCTTTTTCCAAAATATCTTCAATGCCTTGTTGAAGTCTGTCGAGCCTTGTTCAAAACCAGGAAACTTTGAAACAATGTCCATGCAGTCTTTAATAGATGGGGCACGGTTTTGTGGTGCGGTTGTTTGTGAGCTTCTTGCCGCTAAAGTTTGAATCAACGAATCTAGTTTCAATTCATAAGATGTAACTCCCGTAGCTTTTGTCTTTTTTGAACGAGTAGCAAAACCGTCATCTTTCTTCTTCTTCTTTGATGAGCTACTTTCTGGAAATGATATTTCAACATCATTTCCAACACCAACTGAATGGAACTCGTTGCTATCCCCGTTACCTTCTAGATACGAAGCGCCCATCTCTTCTTGGATATTACTTTGACCATCATTGTTTTGGAACTCGTTGCTTTGGACCTGATTGTTTTGGAACTGGTTGGTTTGGACCTGGTTGGTTTGGAACTGGTTGGTTTGAACCTGGTTGGTTTGGACCTGGTTGTTTTGGACGTTGTTTTGGACCTGATTGTTTACTACGAACGGAATAGGTGGTAACCCAGTTCTACCACCAACAGCAACTGAATCACGAAACATGTGCTCGTAATACATGTGAAACACCTCTAAATTTTTGTCCCTAAACTTCGCAATGCTTGGATCAGCCTAAGAAGTAAACAAAAAATGATATGGTTCACGACATAATAATGTAACAAAAGTGTCATTATAGTAAATCTAATAATCGTACCTCTATTTTTTCATCCCACCATTCCGCCGTTGCATCAATGGTCTTCCTCACAGGATCCCACCCAATCCCAGATTCAATCCTCATCAATCGATCATATAACTTAAATTCTTTTTTCATCGTATCCCAATGGTTTTTGAGTTGGTCTCTTGTGAATACCTTTCCACAACGAGCTTTTAGGTTATTTTCCAAGTTAGTCCATCCAAACTTATTAAAGTGGGTTCCTGGTCTGTTTCCTTTTTGGATCTCCTCAAGACACAACTCAATAAACATCATATGGGAAGAATTATCCCAAACGGTTTTTCGTGGCGCCACGTTTTTAGATTTCTGTTTGACATGGGTCTTATCATGGTTCAAGTCCATGTCCTAAACCGATCAGACTACAACTACATCAAGAAAAAAAGACTATAAGAGCATTACACACATTATCATCGGGCGAAACAGACTACAACTACATGGGTCTTATCATGGTTCAAGTCCATGTCCTAAATTATGTGGTATCTTTCTATCACGATATGAATAGTCCTACTACGCACCCTTTGAAACCACTCGGTTCAAACTTGATAACCCGAATTAATTAAAAACCAAAACCCGAATAAGTCGATCTAAATTTGCTATGAAGTTCGTCTAACCACATACAGACATAACCGTTTCATCCATGACTATCAAAAGTTCCACCTAATGCGTATTCCCCAAGTTCAAGCTTTACCCCAAGCTTAACTGGACGGTCTCGGTTAGCAGACCAAACAACTTGAGGAAAACCAATAGCGGGCTGCACTATTCCTGATCCACTATTGGTTTGGACTATAAAAACGGCGAAAAGGTAAGACGTGCATGTTCCATTGCAGTAAAAGCCACAGGCAAACTTTGGTCCGAATGATCCTCTAAGGAGGATCGCTCGGACAGTGGAGTCGTCTGTGAAGCTTACTGAATGGGGTGCGGACACGTTGTTAGTGCATGTTGTGGAAAGATTAGCAGTAGGGTAGTCGAATTAGGCTGTGGCCGGGTAACAAAATAATAAAAGAAGAAATGAAGCAAGAAATAGATAAGCAACAGATGGTGTTTTCATGGCTAATGAGTTTAATGATCAAATAGATAAAGTTGATGAATAGCACATCATGAAACTATCTATTTATAGGATCTTATTAGCTAGTGTTATAGTCTTAGGTTATGCTTAAGATAATATTGTACTAATTTCAAGTTTCCTGATTTTAACGAAGTTTTCATGTATCATGGTTAGCATGAAAATGAAAGTTGAGGTCGTACGAGTAGTTTTATTAGTACATTTATCATAACCGGACACTTTAAAAAGTATGTATCTATTGTACGGCTTAAACCCATAACTTTACTAATGCACAACAAAATGTTTACGGTGGTAATTATGAGAAAATTTGACTAAAAAATGCAGAAACCAATTTCTGATATGGGGATCATAGTCTCCACAGTGCACACAGCTATCAAATTTGACTAAACATAAATAACTGCAGAAGATATAAACCTTGAATTGATACTAAAGGTGCATGGACCGCTATTATTGACTTTTCTCATAGATCTGAACGATCAAATTTCAATCAAACTTGAAAAAGAACACACTGTCGGCAACAAAAACTGTATGCACAAGCCAAGATGTCCGAGGGTAAGTTTAAGCAACTAAAGCCGCATTATGTGAGATTTATTTATACAAGCAGGGTCTGCATTGTCATACAATATTTTCTAAATTAGACAATGCGCAAGTTAGATTATGAAAATCAGACTTCCTAAATAAGATTTTACTTTAGTACACACACGTGTATTAAAGCTCCATTTAGCGCACAAAACTTTTACAAAAGCGGACTTTTTCCCTTTATAAGTACACACACGTATTACAGAAGAGCAAAACTTGCACAGCATACAACTGCTGCCGACTATTGCACAAAAAAATCAGATATGTTCCATTATCAGAAAGATAAATTCCTAGAGAACTATACGAATACACTTACGTATGTTGGTCTAACAACATTTCTATGGACACAACTGTTTCAGCCATGACTATCAAAAGTTCCACCTAATGCGTAACTTCAAAGCATAAGGCAGGGTAACGTTACTTAAACTTTCTAATGTCAATCAAACACCTATATGCGTACCTTCGCGAATGAGCATATATGCTCTTACAATTGCAATGCGGTAATTAGCGTGAAATGCCAACATACAATTTCATTTGTCCTATTTTAGTCATTGTACTTTTGTTTGATCCATGTATAGGTTATCAGATTCCATATACTGTTATTTTTATATTATAAGAAGTTGACATTACAGGTTACATAATAACTCAAAGACAACAAAAGTCATCCTTTTAGCGACTCAAAGGGCTGAGTATCGATTCAAAACCAAACCGAAAAATTATGAGCTAATCTTCGGGATAATGTTTAAGCTTATATGTGACTTATGAGCTTGTGAGTTTTGGCTTTTATTTCATAAAGCCCCAATTTTCTGGCTTATTTCAAGACTTATTAGGCTTATGAAACATAAGCTCATTTCGGCTTATATTTCATAAGCCCCAAATTTATGGCTTGTTTTTAGACTTATGGGCTTATATAAGTTTATTGTGATAATAAACTTATATAAGTTAATTGTGATAATAAACTTATATAAGCCCATAAGTCTAAAAACAAGCCATAAATTTGGGGCTTATGAAATATAAGCTGAAAAATGAGCTTATGTTTCATAAGGCAAATTTCGTCTTATATTTCATAAGCCCAATTTTTATGGCTAATTGTTAGACTTATGGCCCATAAGTCTCAAAACAAACCATTAATTTGGGGCTTATGAAATATAAGCAGAAATGAGCTTATGTTTCATAAGCCTATAAACAAACACACCCTTATGAAAATATAAGCCGAAATGAAATAAGCTGATAAGCCCACATATAAGCTTAAATAAACACCCCCTCAAATCACATAAAAAGCTCATAACTTTACACACAAAAAGCCTAGATCCAAAACACAATTACCCCATCAAGTTGACTCTAAGATGAAGACTATTTGGGCTTATGAGCTTATACGATTTTGGCTTATACATGAATAAGCCTCATTTTTCTTGCTTATTCATGAATAATCAAATAATCATAAATAAATAAAATAAATGAAAAAAAAGAGAGAGATTCATACCCAGAAATCTTGGAGATCCGATTTTTTAAGGTTTGAAGATGGAGTTTTGCAACTGGACCCCCTGACCAACTTTTACAAAACTCCGTTTGGTCCCTCGAAAACGGAGATAAGCCCGATTAGCCCTTTTTTACCCAAACACTCTTTTTCAGCTTATCTCAGTTTGAAACTGAGACTCGGAGAAAATTATCTCCAAACCGCAGATCCAAACACCCCCTAAAAGATGGAACTCAATCAATTCATTCATAAAATATTCGGGTTACAAACTTAGAGAATGAAAAAATTGGAACAAAGGAAAAACTTTGGCTACCATCTATATATACAACATGAGGATGAAATAAACCTAAACCTAAATGTACACAAAGTCCCGAATCTGCCCTTGGATATTCATATGAATATTCTGAATTTGAATCCATCTTCTAGATCAATCTTGGTTCCCATGTGATGTGCCAGCTTTTTGAGATGATCTAAGTCATTGGTTTGTTGTGGGCAACACGCGATTGCATCACATTCGTTGATTTTGTCTTCTTGTCAACAAAGGTGATGGTGACGGGGGTAATATGTGATGGTGAGGGACGATGGGGTGAGCTAGCTGGACAGAGTCTACCCGTGTGGTTTTGTTGAATATGAGATAATGAACGAAAAATCCTTATTAGTTTGAAGAAACACTTTGCTATTCGTTCAATCAAAGATGGGAGTGTTTGTTATGGTTTATAGAGGATTAGTGGGGATTTGATTTGGTTTAGGTAAAAGAAAACATGTTTCCCTTTCTTTATGAAATGTTGACTTTGTTTGACTTGGACTGGGTAGTGGATTAGTTTGTGGGTTGTGGGTTTTATTATGGGCTAGGTGGGCTTAGGAATGGGTAGAACCGGGGTTTGATGGATATTATGTTTCAATCTTGGCAGTTTTTTACTCCCTCACGTTTCATAAATTTGGCATATAAGTTCTCAATAGCATAACTTCAATTTCCTTCAATAACAACTTTGGTGTAGTTGTCATTCTTGGCACAATTAATTCATAAACTTTGGATAAGGACCAAATATGTAATAAATACATTCTTCAAGGGCTTTTAATGTCAAATCTTGAAACTTAAGGACCAATCTTGTAATATTTGAGATTTACAAGGGCCAAAAGTGACAAGTCTTCAAAAGATGAGGGATCATTCTTGAAAAATCTTCAAACTTCAAGGACTTCTTTGGAAATTCATGATTCAGGTCCGGTTCTTTGTGCGGCTTCGTTTCCCGTGTTCATTTTTGCTTGTTTCTTTTGATCTTTTGTTGATTTCACGATATCCGTACCTAAAATACACAATGAACAAAAAAAAGCATATTTTACGGTACTTTATGACATTTTTTATATTTTAAGCCCGATTTGGACGATGAGACCATGTATAATTGCGGTCCCATCAGTGCACTTATCCTGAATTCTTGAAATGTAAGCCCAAATACTTTATGGGAAAAGAAGGATTTGTCGAGCTAATGTAATGGTTCGAAAGATCGGAGACTATATTTTGCATTAGTGACTGTGTGGAAGAAAACAAAGTTAAATTTGCCACCTGTACTCTACTGGAAAGTGCCCTCACATGGTGGAGTTCTTTGGTTTCTACTCTCGGGCAAGACAATTCGTATAGTATGACTTGGACCGCTTTGAAAGATAGGATCACCGAGAAGTACTGTCCTCGTGGAGAAGTGAAGAAGCTAAAGATCGAACTGCGGGATCTCAAGTGTAAGAACCACGACGTTGTAGCATACAACCAGAAGTTCCAAGAACTGACCTTGATGTGTACTAGAATGTTTCCCGAAGTGAAGGATAAGATTGAGAAGTATGTTAGCGGACTGTTAGACTCTATCCATGACAGCGTACTCGCATTTCGACCTACTACCATCGAGGGTGTGATTGAGTTTGCCACAGAGTTGATGGACAAGAGAGTCCGTAACATTGCTGAGAGGCAGAAAGAAAGAAAGAGGAGAGCTGATGAGAATTTTCGTAGTCAGCACTAGAACCAACCACCCAAAAGACAAAACACAGGCCAGGTCTACAGTGCTACTACCATCGGACCAACAACAAGCCCAGTTGTACTAAGTGAAACTTCCATCATGCCAGCAATGGATATTGCCTAAGACAAGGACCGAATGTTCTTCCCGTCCCATGAGGCCGAAGCAACACTGTCACCAACTCTAGACCCAATAACAACGGGAGCAGTTATAACTTCCGTGGAAATGAACAGCATGGAAACCGTCAACCCACTGGCGGAAATGGTACTGGCCGAGGTGGAGTCCGTTGCTATGGATGTGGAGAACCAGGACATATCAAACCCGAATGCCCAAAGCGGGCAACCGGAAATGAAAACAATGGGGGAGCACCAACAAGAGTTTACGTTGTGGACAATACCAGAACCAACCATGACTCCAATGTAGTTACCAGTACGTTTTTCTAAACAATTTGTTGGAATAAATGCATGAGTCAAAGTTCCCCTTGCTGGTTGGTCAAAGTTCCCCCCTGCTAAAGTAAGTTCCCCCTGCTGATTAATGAAGACAGTGGGATTAGTCCCACTGCTAGAAGTCAAAGACCCTGCTGCATGGATATACTTGGAAGAGATATTAACCCGTTTCTGTTACTACTCCAGAATACCTTCCTAATTTATTAGTAGTTATCTTGTACATGGGTCCTTGTGCTATAAAAGGACTCATTAGGTTTTATGATTGATATATCTTTTCTGTCATTTTCATTTCACACTTTAAGGTTGTAAAACCCTAATACCATCATTGGGTATTCGTATATTATCAATATATTAAATCTTAACATTTGGTTCATTATTGGTTCTTTTAACATTACTTTCCGCTTCTTGTTTAATTACTTTGTGTATTGCAAAGTTTCTCATATAGTAGTTTGAATTCTTTCTTTCTACCATAGCCCTTAAACAAGTTAAGGTTTAAGATCTGAGTTTGGGATCAACAAGTGGTATTAGAGCTTGTTGAGAAACTTTTATTAAACCAAGAACAATACAACCCTTTGATAACACTCAAATCTAACATATTTATATGAGCGTATTTGTGGTGTTTATGCATATATTTGTATGATTATTATGAACATATGATACTTAATGAAGCTTATTTGTTATTGTAGGTTCATCAATGGTTACATCACAATAAATGAAGAAAAGACGTGAATTGGAGGTGAAAAGATGAACGAGACATGAAAGTGTGGCTCTCGTATGATAAATAATACAATGACAAGGAGTCTTGGAAAGTTTGGAAGAAAGAAAGGTGGAAGAAACAAAGGAAAAAAGATCAAAGAAGAAATAAGGCAAAGTGGCCCAGTTGCCACCGGTAAACCATCTCTCAGTTGCCACCACAGGCAAATCATCACCCAGTTGCCACCGGCAACATGATTGCTGCCACTAGCAAATCAGCCATCAGCAAACATTAAACTTGCCACCAACATTTCTCCTGCAACCACTTTTCCAAGAAAACTTAGACCCTTCCTATACCTCACCTTGCTCACCAAGTTCAGCTATAACTCTATTGTAACTCCTTCAAAGCTTTATTACACTAATCATTATTCACCTTTGGCTCTAAGAAAACTACTTGGTGGCCAAGCATAATTCAAGTATAAATAAAACCATGATGTAGTGTTTATAATCATCCCACACTCTCAATCATCATCCTCTACATCCTATACTCCATCAATATTCTGTGATTTTGGTATCACCCCTCACCCAAGTGGTGAGGGGTGGAATTGGTAGCCATGTACATGTAATAAGCCATAGGTGATGTAGAGAAGAAAATCACACACCATAAACAATTCAATCTCCAACAATCCTCATTCCCAAACACCCCAAAAGGCTCTATACTCGCACCAAGAGGTTGATGTCCAAGAAGGCTATGGGCAGGATGAATTGTATATTGGTTGTTCATTTGGGTAGAATCATTTGGATACTTTGTAGCTATAGATTCTAATGTTTGGTAACTTCTTCTTTATTATTCAATGTAGTTTATGTTCATGTTCATGGTGATTCTTGTGTTTGTGATATTGTAAATGTTGGTATACTTGTATTGTTTATATGATAACTTGTGATATATGGATGTTTGGATTTTATTAGTGCTTGTCATTGGATTGTGGTGATAACATTATATTTGGTTGAATTAGAACTTGTTCTTGTTTGTCAATTTGGTTAATCATTGTTGAGTCTATATGTCGAAATTATTCTCAATATGGTTGATGTCAATTCATTAATCGACAAATGATTTGGTCTTGTGCTTGTGAAGATTATGCAAGAGATTTAATAAACATAACAAGTAATGGTTTAATCTAGATTATAGGTCAAAAGGAGTCTTTTGAATATATTGTTCTAATCATCTTTCAAGTAAATGGAACTTATCAAATTGATAACACCAAGTCTATGGGCCGAAAGGATTCTTGTTGTTGTTGGTTTAGGCATAAGGCTCATCAGTAACCACTTGATTGAGACTTATGCATACTTGATTTGTAAAGTACTAGTGTCTTATTGTTGGTTCTATAGGTTGAAAGTATTACCTTTAATATGTGTTTCAAGCTAATCATCCTAATGTCCATGTGATCATTTGACTATACTTGTATGTTCTTTGAGTGCTAGTGCCTTTAACGATTCTCATGGTGGTGCGATCATGACAATCATACTTACCATTGTTACAAACAACTACACTTGAGTATAACCAAGTCCCATGGGACGACCTTGACTTACCAACCTAATTGCAACATGACTAGAGTATACTTGCTCGAATTTATGTTCCTAATTAATATCGTTAATTCTTGTTATAAATTTAAAACCCAATGTGTGGAAAGATCGCATATCAAGTTTTTGGCTTCTTGTCTTGGATTTGTATTTGCAATTCTTTTTAAATATACCTAGCGTACGAGCACATCAAGTTTTTGGCGCCGCTGCCGGGGATTTGTAATTGCACCGGGGATTTGTAATTGCATTCTTTTAATATACCTATCCGAATGCATCAAGTTTTTGGCACCGCTGCCGGGGACTTGCTAGTTTGTACTCTTGAGTTTGTTTGTTTGTATCTTTGTTAGTTGTAATCGTTATCTTGTTGATTGCTTGCTTGCTTGTGTCCTTGTTTCTTGAATCGTTTGTGTTACCAATTTCTACATAACCCGAAAGATTTGTTATACCCCATTTACTCGCATAGGGGGGACGAATTTCGCATAGGAGGAATTCAGTTGGTGGTTGATTACTTAATTGGAGGCTTTGAATTGCTCCAAATTCCAATGAATGATTGCTCTTGCTCTAGCCCTTGACAAAGGTTAGAGCACCCTTTTCTCAAAACCTCTTAAATCTCATAAATTGCTTAAATGATCTTGGCACCAAATTCATGCTTTTGGTGTTGGGATTTACTCTCTTGTGTTTTATAAATTCTTGCTTCAATGATTGCTTCCTAAGTGTGTTCCAACGTGCTTGTTTCAAAAACCCAAAAACCTTGTCCCGAATCACTCTAGTTTATGACTAGAACTACTTGACCACATGAATTTTTGTGTATGTTTGTGTTTTGTGAGTTTGTGTCTTGTTATGTGTCATATGTATAAGTGTTTTTATGTCTTGTGTGCTTACTCGATTGTGTTCTTGTTTGCATTTCCCATTGTATGCATACTTTTAGTTCTTATTTTTCTAGTTTAAGGGGGCGTTTGGATTAATCATTATCTAACGATTTTGATCATTACAAAAATTATTCTTTAGTCAAAATAAATGGTATTTGATACCTTAAGTCATATTTTTTATAATAAAAAATTAAAAAAAATGTTTTGAAAATAAATGGTAAATAAAAAAATTGATTTTTTGTTGCACTGGAGCAGTTGCCGCCGGCAAGACAAGGCTGCCGACAAGACAAGGCTGCCGGCCAGCAAAAGCTCCACTGTTTCACCTTGCCGCCAGCAAGACAAGGATGCCGGCCGGCAAAAGCTCCACTGTTTCACCTTGCCGCCGGCAACACCCCCATGCCGGCCGGCAAGGTTGTCAAACCAAAAAAAAAAAAAAAAAGTTATCTCCTTTTATTTTAGACTAGGCTTTCACCAAACCATTCCTAATTGTGTTTTTAACTTTTTTAACATCCGTTAATCGAGTTTTGAACCAATTATTAATAAAGCTTATATCCCGCCCAACTGCCCCGTTTTAATAATTTTGTGCCTTGTTTGTATTTTTATTCACTCCGATAAATTCCCAAACCCCGTGGATAGAACCCGAAGTCTAGAAAACCATCCGGTTTAATAGATTTGGTACAAAACCTCTATTATATGTTTTTGTTTCATCTAGTTAAAAAAATAGTTTTTCTTATTTAACTTTTGTTGAGTCGTGTTATGTTTTTAAGTGTTTAGATTGTTTTTATTTGTCATATGTGTGATGTTTATATATGCATAATGTTTGTTCTTGTTTGTGTTAGTTGTCTTGTGTGTGTTTCTTTTTGTTTGCATGTGTGCTTGTTTGTGTTTGTTTAAGTTCATGTGGTTAATGTATGAACTTTGTGGGTGTGTTCGCTGGAAACCCTCACGAGACTATAACTCGTCCACTCGGGATACCGAGGGGTTTAAAGGCTTGTTGCATACGCTAAATGCAATCGTGTTACCTACGAAAGTGTGCTTAATAAATTTACGTGTTTTGTAGTTTAGTTTGTTTTTGCAGGTTCAATAAAGCTTATGGATGATGGATTGGTTATGATGGATGATTGGTATGTGTATACACATGATGGAGATGAAATCGCTTGATCTTCCTTACTTGGAATCTTATCATATGGAGATCAATTGTAATTTCTTAGCCCGGGAAGTTTCGTTTCTCTTGGACTATTTATTTATTTTCCTCAATATTCAGTCTAATCCAAAACTTAAGTGTGAGGGGAAATAAATGGGATAATGAAACTAAATTTTAGTATCTAAAAATTTTGGGCTATTATAAAAAAAAGAAAAAAAGGGGAGAGTTTGTACACTTGTTTGCCCTTAGGATTTAAATGTTTTCACACATTCGTATGTAAATATATTTCAATAATGGTCCACATGGTAAAAAATAAATTAAAAAAATAAATAAATATTAAATTTTAGTGAGATCACACTTGTGTGATATAAGTGTATATGCGTGATAAAGAGGCAACCTTAGGAATAAAACCCAAATAGCTTTTTCCAATTTTCTCTTTAGCTAGTTTCCTCGATTAGTTAACCTCTCATATTAACCCTTTTGTTAGCAGTTTCTTCTAGTGCTAGATACCCTTAGAACACTGCTTGAGCCATTCTTTTCATTTTTTGTTAAATCCACTAAAAAGGAAAAAAAATATCTAACCTTAAACCTTAGTCTAACCCTTGTCGAAGTCTAAATGGTGGGTTGCTAGTTGCTTGTTGATGGTTGAGTTTTTACACACCTTTGCTTTAGGAAAAACAAAAGGGGTAAATAGGGCAAGTATTAACAAGTGATTTAGGAAAACCACGAGTTATGACCCAAAGTGGGGATCGTTCTCAAGGAGGCTTGGTGTGTGTGTTAAGAGATGATTAATTATGTGATAATATTTATGAAAAGAGAAAATAGAAATGAGGTAAGAAGAGAATGACTGTTACGATGACGATTTAAACTAAGACGAAAAGGTCGTACACGTAAAACCGTAAAAAGTACCAAAATTAAAAATTTACCCTTAAAATTCCTAGAAAATTGCAATAAATCCTAAATAATGTAATTAGAGTTTACAAGAAATCAAAAATCACTCAAACCTTCTATTTAATTAAATAATAATTTTTTAACGCTAATTAAAGCTCTAAAAATCAATTTAATTAACAAAAAGCCCAAAATGAGATTTTTTAACTGTAAACCTCTAAAATGACTTAACTTAATTTAAAACTATTTTTGAAATTTTTAAAATTAATAAAAACTATTTAAAAACATTTAAAAACTATTAAAACTTAAAATAATTGTAAAAATTAATCTAATGACCATAGAAATATTCTAAAAGTTACAAAATTCCTAACTTAATGTATTTAACCTAAGAAAAATATAAAAACTTGAAAAATCTAAATTTAAATTTTTAATAATAAAATAATAGTAAAATAATAGTAAAATAATATTAAAAATCCAAAATTTATAAAAAATTCTAAAAACTTGCAAACTAGTTTTTTTTTTTTTTGCAAACTAGTTTATTTGAACCTAATAAAACAGAAAATGAACTTGAAATACCAAAAATACCCCTAATGGGCCTTCAAATGGGCCAAAATCCAAAACAGACCCTTATTGGGCCAAAATAAGCCCAATAAGAAAAATGTTTATAAAAATGGCCCAAAAGCTCCTATGTGACTCAAAATTTGATTCTGAACACAATTTTTCAAAGGCCCAAAAGCTAAATATGTGATATAAGCTGGCTTATATCAAACAGCTTATTCTTAATGGGCTTTTTGGACCATTAAGATATAAGCTGATGCCATAAGCTCAAATTAGACACACAAGCTTCTTTTGAGTTACTTAAGACTTTTGTAAAAATAAATTTGAAAAAAGTCCAAGAAATAAGCCTGAAAATGCAATAAGCAATCTTCACAAAATGAAAAAATAGTCGTTTTCGAGTTCTAGGCTATCCCAAGAGCTGATTCAAGTTTCAAAAGATTTTAAATGACTTAACTAAGCTTAATCAACAAAAAGTTTTCAAATAAATTCACTCAATAAGCTGGAATAAGCAAATAAGCACTTCTTTAAAAGTCAACTTTAAGAGTTTTCTAGCAAAAAGTCAAAGTCAAAGTCTAATAAGCTCCAGTTCAAACAAATGGGTAAAATTAGGAAGATTGATCACAAAAAGTAAGTTGTTACAGGTCTAAATAAGCCAATATGGCTTATTAATAAGCTAACTGAAAAATTGTACTAGCAGGGGCTAGTTTTGGTGTCTGAGCAGTGGGAACTTTTTCCACTGCTTGACTTTCTTGACTTTTTGTCTTTAGTGACTTTTTTGGAGATTCAAGTTTCACAAAGGCACCCAAATGATCAGTTAATCATAAGGAGTCAATAGCAACAAAGAAATCACAATCACTAACAGCCAGTTTGTACAGTTAATTCAATTAAGCATCTGACATGCACCAAACTTTGAACAATAAGCAGTTAAGCACTTATAAGCTGTTTTAGCAAATTTTAGCCAACCAAATTGCACTAAAAGCATACACAAGCTATAATAAACTTAAATGAACAAGTTTAAACAGGTTTCATGCAATGGTTCAAAGCCTAAATCAAGATTAAAGCACAAATAGGTTACTGATGAACACTAACACAAGCAGATTTTAACTTTGCTGATGCACTTGACCAACAAGCCAAATTCAAACACTCAGATCTATCACATATGTTGTATTATCAATGATTTAACAATTTTTAACCCTAAGCATGCATATATTCTAGATATTACCAAAATCTTAGGTCAAAAACAGTCAAAATCAATGAGATATAGCACAATGTTTGATTCAAGGTTTTAAACCTACTAACTTCCAGAAAATAGCTCTCAAACAAGTATATAGTAGATACAAAGCACAAACACAAACTTCCAACCACAATATAACACACTATGATCTTAAACAGGTAAACCCAACACCCCTTTAAATTTTCAAAACAAGATTTTCAAATCAAAAGTGCATTCCAAGGTTACCCAAGCCCAAATCAACATAATAACCGATGAGATATGCAGATTAGAATAAGATTAGACCACAAAATCAGCAAGAACATAAGCAACATACAAATTCACCAAAAATCCAAATTTTTAACAGATTTTGAGTAGAATGGTGTGTACCTCATGGATGTACATTCACACCCACGAATTTTGAGCTTATGTGCTAGCAAGAACAAGCACAAGCTTCCACAATAAAGCCTGCTAAGATTCAACAAGGTTAAGAGCAAAATATCAAAATCAGAAAAATGAAAATCCTTGATTAATGCAACCTTAGTTCCCCACACTTGATTATCCCCAAGTTATAGGCTTCACCACACCTTGATAACACAATATCAGGATGCTATGATCAGCTTTATAGCCCAAGAATTCCAAGGTTTGAACAAGACTTAGCAAAATATCAAGAAAAGTGGAAAACGTGCAAACTTTTGCACACTCCTTTTGAAAACAGGTTTTAAGATCAAAGACTAGTAAACATCAAGCAACAATAAACAGATAATAAGGTTGGCACTTGATTTTCTTCACCAAATTCAAACACATTTCATTAACTGAATATATGATTTACAAATTTGTGAACAATGGAAAATTCAAGAGCAAAATAAATGTACTCAGTCCTATGCCTTATATAGGCTACAAGTGAAGTCTAAGGAAGCTTAAAACGAAACCCTAATTGGTGGTGAAGTCCCAAAAATGCCCCTTGAGTAGCTTGAAGATTCTTGAACATGTGATGGATTTTTGGCAGTTTGTTGATGTAAGAGCTGTTGGAATTGCATCAAAGGCTCAAAACAAGCATAAGTTTTAAGCTTTAATCTTGGACGTTGTATGTGGCAGAGGTTTTGGCAGTATCTTCAAAACCATGTGAAGGAGGGAACTCATGTGACTTGTTGAGTGACGTGGCCAAGGTTTTTAGGTGTGGGATGTGATTAAGGTAAGGTTAATCACTAATCTGGAAGGTTTTAACACCTAATTATTTGTAATTAGGAAAAACCCAAATTTTGTGATGAACATGAAGAACATGTTTTTGATCTGTTTTTGTGTTTAAAATTTGTGTTAGGCGCGCAATTTAACTAACTAAATAATTAATTAGTTAAATGGTGAGTGGGATGGTGATGTGGAGCCAGGGTGAAAGCTGATTGGTGGAGGAGAGTTAATGGGGCACGTGTCACATGGTGATTAGTCTAGGTAAGTTGTGTTGTCTGCCAGGTTTAGTCCCTTATCTCCCAAACTTCTTTCACTTTGTAAATAAACTCAACAAATCCGGATTCCCTTTGTAATGAAGTTTTCATTTTCACACTTTTGCCCCAAATACTTTTCCAAAGTATTTTCAGGGGTATTTCTTGCCAATTCTTGATTCTTGAAGGACTGATTTGGCATTTTCTTCATTGATAATGGTCTTGACTTGTTTGTTTGACTTCATGGAGGACTGAAATTGCCAAGTCATGATTAATGAGGGACCATTTTTGCCAGTTCTTCAAAGTCAAGGGTCCTTTTGGTAATTTTGACATTTTTAAAGGACCAAACTTGTAATTTCTTGTAACTTGAAGTCCTTCATGGTATGTTTGACTTTGAGGAGGACTAATATTGACATTTTAGTTTTGCTGACGGACGAAAATTGCCAATTCTTCAAAGTGGAGGGCCCTTTTTGCAATATTGACAAACTTTAGGGACCAATCTTGTAATTATGAAGATACAAGGGTTTAAAGTTTCAATTCTTCAATATTGGAGGACCCTTCTTTATAAATCTTCAAATCTTCTAGGGTTTTCTTTGGAAAATTCTTCATTAGGGCTTGGTTCATTGTGCGGCTTCGTTTCCCGTGTTCGTTTTTGCATGATTCTTGTGATCTTTTGTCATTTTCTCAATATCCGTACCTAAAATACACAAGCAACAAACACAAGCATATATTTGGGTATTTTCATGATATTTAATGCATTAAAAGCCCTTTTTGGACGATGAGACTATGTATAAAAGCAGTCTCATCACTCCCCCATACTAAACCATTGCCGTGCCCTTACGCAATGCTAGAATAAAGTATCGCAGCATCTCCAAAATTTATCTTTATTCACTTTTATGATAAACTAGCTATACTACTACTATTGCTTCTACTTATGTTTTAGACATAATGTATGATTTTCATCGCAAAATGGGACGTTTAGGTTCATAGAATAAGAACACGTGAATGCTTCGTTAGAAATAATTTCATCGTCCTCGATTTTCACCCCAATGCCATGCCAAGCGTGCAACGAGATCATTGTCATTATAAGTTAGTAATGCTAACACTAGTCATATGCCCTAATTACGTACTTATCCTCCCATTTTCGTAAGTTGTATCTCTTATATTTTATTTTTTCTTGAATGTTTCACGAGAATACATTGTTTGACTTATGCGATGATAGAGATTTAGGTCTAAAAATAGAGTCCTAACGGTGTAACCAAGACCATCAAATCAATAACCCCTCCTAATAGACAACGATGTCAAAAAATTAAGTCAACAAGAAGGATCGATAAACACGGTTTTATAACGGTTTTGAACATGAGACTTATTACCAAGACTTTTATACGCCCCCTAACGGAAGGGACTTATTATCATAGGTTTACCTCCATCTTTTATTCAACTTCGCCATGAAGCTTTTATTATGACTTTGGTCTTGCCTTGCCTTTTATTATCCACCTCATCGGTGGTTTTATTAGCCAAAGACGTATATCCTCACGCTAAGGCGAATTTTGGATCTTTAAAGCTTCAAAGATTAAGGCTTGATTCACTTTCAATTTTGCATAGATTTTTCGGCCTTGTGGGCTTCAAACTGTTTGCTTGATTTAGGTGAGCACTTGAAATCTTATTATTGGGTGAAGCTTTCGATTATTCGGGTGCCAATACTTCAAAACCGTGACGCTGGCGATACCTTAATGTCTTCCCAATTTAATTACACGGAAGCTACTAGAAAAGACTAGAAACCCAACAATCAAGACTAAACCGCTAAGTCAATATTTATTAAGCAAAAAATATTTACAAGCGAAGGGAGAATAAGCAAACAACGAGAACACATGAGTTTTTGAAAGAATACGAGTACTTTACGTTTAGCATAGTAACTTATAATTAACTCTATCATTTCTCGTCCTCATTTAAGAGACATAGCCTAATGTAAAGTTAAGGAATCGAAGCTAAGTTCTCAACACGCACGGTCAAGTCAAAAATTACTCTTATTCTCGCCATTGGAAAATCTACATTCGTGTCTTCAAACACTTATAAAACATGTGAAAATTTTTAAAATTTGGCCATTTTTAGCCTTATTTTGCAACAAAACGATAAACAAAAAGATAAACTTTGGAAAGCGTGAAGGTTAGGCAAGGAAAGTATCTATTCACCCCCCATACTAAAGTTAAACATTGTCCTCAATGTTTTGAGTCTAGGGGTGCAAACACCCCCATACTAGAGACGTAGTCGAATGCCTAATCTAGCATGGAAAGGGTGTAACCGTTAAATTTAAAGCCGTTTATGAAGTGTGCTATAAACCTAAGGTTAGAACATCAAAGGATATATCATGGATATTGAGAAAGTCTTCAAATCAAACGATCGAGTGCTCCCTATAAACGAACACGAGAGGCTCCAATCGTGAAGATAATGATCATCTAAAATCCATAATTCACAAACAACCACGGAACAAAGGTTGGAAGGGCACAAATCCCCTCACGTTACTACATTAGAAAGCGATAATATATACATAGGATAAGCATGAGACTCCCCCACGAGGCACCTCATTTTTTATTACCGAGTCATGAGCTCGGCTCGATCCTCTCAATACTAATTATCATTGGGGAAGGTGATTTGGTCGAGGTAGTTCATGGATGGAACTTCCCCGCCAAAGTAGTGCTTCAACCTATGTCCATTCACCTTGAAATTGGGGCCATCATTTTGAGCTAGCTCGATGGTCCCATATGCAAAAACTTGAGTCACGGTGAATGGACCAGACCAACGGGATTTCAACTTAACGGAAAAGATTTTCAAACGAGAGTTAAAAAGCAAAACTTGATCCCCAATGTTAAAATCCCGGTTTTTAATTTTTGAATGATGCAACTTTTTAGTCTTTCCTTTATAAATCAATGAATTTTCATAAGCAATATCCCTTAATTCATCCAATTCATTTAATTGCATTTTCTGGTGTTTTCCCGCGGTCTCCATGTCATCATTACAATGCTTTAGGGCCCAATATGCCTTATGTTCCAATTCAATTGGCAAGTGACAATTCTTCCCATACACAAGCTTATAGGGAGTGCACCCAATGGGCGTCTTATGAGCGGTCCTAAAGGCCCATAAAGTATCGTCCAACTTATCCGACCAAGATTGTCGGTTTTCCCCAATGGATCTCTCCAAGATCCTCTTCAACGCTCGGTTTGAAACATCGACTTGCCCACTCGTTTGTGGGTGATAGGCCGTAGAAATCCGATGTGTAACCCCATATTTCCTTAGGACCCTTTCGAATTGGTCGTTACAAAAATGGGTTCCACGATCGCTTATGATCGCACGAGGGGTTCCAAACCGAGAAAACAAGCTTTTCAAAAACTTGACTACCACACGAGCATCATTGGTGGGCAGAGCCTTAGCTTCCACCCACTTAGATAGGTAGTCAACCGCGACAAGGATGTACTTATTACCACGAGATGATGGGAACGGCCCCATAAAGTCGATGCCCCAAACGTCAAAGATCTCACACACTTGGATGATATTTTGTGGCATTTCATCTTTTTGTAAGGCTTTTCTTGTCGTTGGCATGCGTCACACGACTTCACAAGCTCATGTGCATCTTGGTAAATAGAAGGCCAAAAGAAACCGGCATCAAAAACCTTCTTAGCCGTGAGATTAGCACCGTGGTGACCACCCGTGGGTCCCTCGTGACAAGCTCTAAGGATGTTAGAAGCTTCGGTGCCAAAGACACAACGTTGAATAATTTGATCCGCACAAGTTCGAAACAAGTAAGGGTCGTTCCAAAAATAGAACTTGAAGTCACGAAAGAATTTTCGTTTTTCTTGAGTCGTCATACCCTTGATGATGAAGTTTCCCGCAGGGTAATTTGCGATGTCCGCCAACCCTTGGGTGGAAGAATCAAGCTTAGAATTCACTACTCCAAGTGTCTCGAGCGGAAATGTTTCGGTGATTTTCTTGGGCTCGTAAACACTTTGGTGAGGATCTTCCAAACGAGAAAGATGATCGGCCGCTAGATTCTCGGCTTCTTTTTGTCAACAATTTTATGATCAAATTCTTGAAGGAGGAGAATCCAACAAAGTAATATTGGCTTTGCATCTTGTTTAGCCATAAGATACTTGATAGCCGAATGATCCGTATACACTATGCATTTCGTCAAGACGAGATAAGGTCGGAATTTCTCAAATGCATACACCACGGCAAGGAATTCCTTCCCCGTTGTAGTGTATTTTAGTTGAGCCTCGGTCATCGTCTTGCTAGCATAGTGAATAGGCAAGAAGTGTTTTTCATGACGTTGCCCCAATACGGCCCCAATAGCGTAGTCACTAGCATCACACATGAGCTCAAAGGGGAGGTTCCAATTGGGAGCTACAAGAATGGGAGCTTCGGTAAGTTTCCTCTTAAGGATTTCAAAGGCTCGTACAATCTTCGTCAAAGACAAAACGTGCCTCTTTTTCAAGGAGATGTGTAATAGGTCGAGAGATCTTTGAAAAATCCTTGATGAATCGACGATAAAAGCCCGCGTGGCCTAGGAAGCTCCTAACTCCCTTAACGGTGCTCGTACAATCTTCGTCAAAGACAAAACGTGCCTCTTTTTCAAGGAGATGTGTAATAGGTCGAGAGATCTTTGAAAAATCCTTGATGAATCGACGATAAAAGCCCACGTGGCCTAGGAAGCTCCTAACTCCCTTAACGGTTTTGGGATGAGGTAATTTGGCGATGACGTCTACCTTAGCTTGATCTACCTCAATCCCCGCTTTCGAAACCTTGTGCCCTAAGACGATTCCACTTTTAACCATAAAATGACATTTTTCCCAATTAAGCACAAGGTTGGTTTCCACACAACGCTTCAACATTCTCTCAAGATTCGACAAACACGAAGTGAACGAACTACCAAACACGGAAAAGTCATCCATGAAGACTTCCATCGTCTTCTCGATCATATCATGAAAAATAGCCATCATGCACCTTTGAAAGGTTCCCGGTGCATTACAAAGTCCAAATGGCATTCTACGATAGGCAAACGTTCCATATGGACACGTAAACGTAGTTTTTTCTTGATCACGAGGATCGATGGGAATTTGGAAGTAACCGGAAAAACCATCTAAAAAGTGTTAAATCCAAGATCTTTATACTCAAATAGTAAAAACCATTTTATCTAGGATGATTAACATTCATATGAATTAACATAGCGGAATTGAATGATAATCATGAACAAGATGTTTAAGAGACGAACAATTCCCAAAGGGTTTGTATTATTGATGATTAACACAAACCACTCTAGGCATGTATATATTGAATCCCATGCCTAGAGATCAAAGACTCTGTAGGTTACATTTGAGTAGTATATATGAATGAATAAAACCTACCGTCTGGTGTTCCTTTTATAACTTAAGGAACCCAGGGATACATGGAAACTAAATAAGATAATAATGACTAAATCAAAACAGAATTATTCATTCTTATCACTACTTGACTAAATCTCCATGTTTTTAGTATATAGCAGGGGAATCTTCACAGCAGTGGAAAGTTTTGTAGCAGGGGAAACTTTCTTGTATTTTGTCCACCAGCTTGAAGTTTCTCCTAATGCCATATTTCGTCCTTCTAGTTTCCATGGTGATTTGACTCATCAACTTTTAGCCCAACAATCTTCCCCTAGTTTATGATGTCAAAACACTTCCCCTTAAGCATACAACACCAAAGATCAACAGGCTGAACATTCTTTGTAGACAACTTCCCCTTTTTGACATGATCAAATAGGGGTCTTGTAAGTAAACAACCTTGATCTCAACCACTACTAACCAATACCATACTTCTAACCCAAGCATTCCACCTTTCAAAATACCCTCCATGAAGCACATAGGGACCAGATCCTAATAAAAAATGATTTTGAGCAGTAGATATTTACATTAGTTACAGTAATATCAATGAGCAGTAACATAAATCTTCACTTCAGTGTCATATGTGAATGACTAACACTTTAACAATATAGCTTCCCCTTAAATTGTGCTAGTCATTTATGAATTTCAATTCTGTAGGCTTTGAAAGTAATAATCATAAGCGAAGAAAATTCAGTATCACCTATTTGATGTAGTAGTAGAAAAATCCGAATATGTGTATTATACCATGTAATATCCACATAACAGCGAACGTATACATCTCAGAATGTCTAGGGAGTGGATGAGGCTCTTGACAAAAACCAATATCATAGCAAATATGAGCATAGAGCAACCTAAGAAAAATCTCATAACTTTGCGTATTTTTGTCAATGCATCATTATGGAATAAAGCATGAATAAAACACACACTCAACCAATTCTACTTCATCTTCAAATAGCTAATAGTCAATTACCTTCATGATCATGTAAACCATCAATATGAAAGCCTTTTATACCTTTAAGACCAGTTGCTGTGAATAACCAAACTCCAAAACCTTGCTGTCCCAAAACTCATATCTGACAGCAGGGGGAACTTTCAAAAAGAGTGGGAATCTATTAATGAAAGCAGGGGGATCTATTGAAGGCAGGGGGATCATAGTAGGGGGAACTTTTAATGAAAGCAGGGTAAAATTTTTCAAAAGTAGGGGAACTTTTAATGCCATTGTTTTTATTATTAACTAACTGTGACAAACCCAAACATTGACAGGAGGGAAATAATAAAAACAGAAGAATAAAAAATTACCTACTATAAAAACGTACCATGTTTTGTGCAAACAACCCATCTCAACTGCTATACCTATTACTCCTCTGTGATTTCGATGCATCCAACACTAGTAGTCCATCATAAAAGAATACCATGTGAACACAAAACCTGGCTAAAGTCAATCATACACAGTGGGACCCCCTCCATTCTCTCGTCTGAGTCAACAGTGACTAACCCAAGTCACTTTCATCAATTGTATATTGATCCCATTCACAATACAACAACCACCATTCTCATGATTATTATATCAAGTGGGATCACATACACATAACCAATTTGTTTGACTGCTGGGACCCATGATGTCTCTTATCATACTTGTACTTGCAAAGCAATTTTGGTGTGTACGCATAAAACAGTCCACGCAATAAAACAATAGTAACTCTTGGGACCACAACCGAATCACATGGATACAAAATTAGTCCATAGGCTTGCCTCACGTGAATATGAAACTGGGACCTGCATGTACTATTTATTAGACGACCGCATATATGTACCTTCTGTTTGTGCTTTTGTCTGCAGCTTTGATAAACAATATATGTACCTTCGTCTTTAACAAATCACGTCAATAAATAAACTATCATCTAGTTTAAACAATGACGACTACAGCCAAAGTAAAATCACACAAACGTATCTTATATTTATCACAGCTTTATTTATTCAAAAATAATTTTAGGGCTTTGAGGAATTAACCCTCTCAATAAACCCTAAATATTCTTCACAGCAACAAAAACATCTTGTATCTCCTAGATCAAGAGCCACCCTCTCTGATACCACTTGTTAAATCCAAGATCTTTAGACTCAAATAGTAAAAACCATTTTATCTAGGATGATTAACATTCATATGAATTAACATAGCGGAATTGAATGATAATCATGAACAAGATGTTTAAGAGACGAACAATTCCCAAAGGGTTTGTATTATTGATGATTAACACAAACCACTCTAGGCATGTATACATTGAATCCCATGCCTAAAGATCAAAGACTCTGTAGGTTACATTTGAGTAGTATATATGAATGAATAAAACCTACGGTCTGGTGTTCCTTTTATAACTTAAGGAACCCAGGGATACATGGAAACTAAATAAGATAATAATGACTAAATCAAAACATAATTATTAATTCTTATCACTACTTGACCAAATCTCCATGTTTTTAGTATATAGCAGGGGAATCTTCACAGCAGTGGAAAGTTTTGTAGCAGGGGAAACTTTCTTGTATTTTGTCCACCAGCTTGAAGTTTCTCCTAATTCCATATTTGGTCCTTCTAGTTTCCATGGTGATTTGACTCATCAACTTTTAGCCCAACAAAAAGCAATAGAAATCGTTTACCGCAAGACGCTCCAACATTTGGTCCATGAAGGGCAAGGGAAAATGGTCTTTTCGAGTGGCTTCATTCAACTTACGATAGTCAATGCACACTCTCCATCCGGTCACGAGTCTAGTGGGAATTAACTCGTTGGCATCGTTTGGCACAACGGTCATTCCTCCCTTTTTAGGGACACAATGAATAGGACTCACCCAAGGGATATCGGAAATAGGGTAAATCATTCCCGCGTGAAGGAGTTTAAGGACTTCCTTTTTTATGACGTCGTGAATTTTGGGGTTCGCCCTTCTTTGACATTGAATTGCGGGCTTGTAAGCCTCCTCCATTAAGATTTTGTGGGTACAAAATTTGGGATCGATCCCCTTAATGTCGGATAACTTCCACGCAATTGCCCCTTTGTGAATTTTTAGAACATCGACAAGTGTGGTTTTTTCATCATCCGAAAGTTCTTTCGCAATAATAACTGGCAACTTGTCGCCTCCTCCAAAAATACATTTCGAGATGAGGAGGTAAATCTTTTAACTCGAGGATAGGTGGTTCCTCATTTGAAGATTTGGGCTCGATACTCATAACCTCCTCGGGTGGAGGAAATGGGAAATCGTTAAGAAAATCCTTGATAATCGAGAAGTCCTCATCATTGTCGAGGTGTTCGTTACAAGTACGTGGAACATCAAATTCTTACAACGTAAAACCACCACCTTCAAATGGAGTGAAGGTTAGTGTCGAGTTATCAAGAATGGGATCTAACATAGTGGGATTGCCACTATTTTCATCATCACCAAAACCTAGAACTTCTTGTGAAAATTCCTCGCAAACAACGTCGATCATATCAACGAGGTTTATGGTTGCAACGGAATAAACATGAGATAGTTGAGAATTTTGAGTTGCGTTTATAACAAGTTCCTCGTCGTTGAAACGTAAGGTGATCTTTCTAGCATGAAAATCGATCAAAGCCATAGACGTATCTAAAAACGAACGACCTAAAATGAGAGGAACTTGAGGATCCGTTGGAATATCGACAACGATAAAGTCTACCGGATAATAGAACTTTCCCACTTTCACGAAAACGTCTTCCGCCAATCCACATGCGGGAATCGTGGAATGGTCGGCCAACTCGATAGACATTAGTGAAGGAGTAAGATTAGGAAGATTGAGCGACTTGAAGATTGCAAGTGGCATCAAGTTAATGCTAGCACCAAGATCGGCCAAGGCATAACATTCTTCCATATCTTGGATTGCACAAGGGATCAAAAATTTACCGGGATCACCGACTTTTTGAGGTATGCGATTAAGATAAACCGATGAACAACTAGACAATTGATGCAATTTCTCCTTGTTGTTCAACATACTCTTAAAGTTAGCGGCAAATCGAGGCATCATGACCAAAGCATCGGCGAAACTCACATTAAAGTGCAAATCACGAAACATTTTCATAAAAAGCTCAAATTGGTAATTATCGCGCTCTTGACGTTTCTCCTTTCTAAGTCTCGATGGATAGGGCAAAGGTGGTGTGGGTTGAGGCATAGGGATAGCCTTTGGAATCTCGGGTTCTAATGTTGGTAATGGGTCAACCGTAGGTGTGGCATGAGCGGTACTTCGTGGGATTTGGACATGCTCCTTTTCGGCCACCACCTCGGGTTCTTCCTCAATTGCATCCTCCGTAGGAGCAATTGGTTGAGGAGTCGGTTCCTTGAGTGTCTTACCACTACGTGTGGTAATCACTTTCATCTCACCCTTAGGGTTTGATATGGTGTTACTAGGAAGACTACTCGAAGATGGTTTGCACATAATTGCCTCAAACATAGATGAAATTTTGTCCTCAAACATGGATTGCCTCTTCTCGGCCTTAATCATTTCTTGCTTAATTTCATGTTGCCCTTGTTCCATTTTTTGTTGGTTTTGTTGTAACCTAGTTACATTTCCTTCCATTTTGTTTGTATGGATTTTAAGCTCATTTGCTAACTCATTTTTCAATTCTTTCTTCAAGTCGTTCTTAAACTCGGATCTTAGGCTAATGATTTCTCTTTGAATTTTGTCAACCCTAGCATCGTTTCCATTAGCGTATTCAACCAATTCATTTGGAAGATCTTTCAAAGTTTGCAAACTCTTGTTGTTGTTTTGAAAATCACTTTGATTTTTGTTTGAAACTTGATTATTAGCCCCTTGATTACCATAGTTTCCTTTGTTGTAATTGTTTTTGAAACCAACTTGATTGTTTCGATAGTTGTTGTTAGCATTTTGATTTGAACCAAAACCCGGTGGAGTCAATTGATTAGAGCGGGTAACTTGACCGTTTTGGTTGTAAGTTCCCGTGGCCGCGTAGGCACTCGAAGTGTTACCACCGTTGGTAATGCACTCGTAGAAATCATGACCTCCACCACAATACATACATGAAACCTCAACCGCTTTAGCCGTAGCGGGGGCACTTTGTTCTCCAACTTTGAATTCAATTAAAAGTCCTTTAAGCTTATCAAAGATTTTGTTTTCCAAGTTCGCCTCAATTTGGCAAGCATCGATGGTATTAGACAAAGAAGGTGAAGCCGAAGACGAAGCCTTAAGAACACTCGATATGTTACGAGGGCTATACACCTTAGATCTATTCTCAATTATCAACAACGCTTCCTCAACCGTTTTACACAAAAAATTACCACCGGCGGCGGCATTAAGATAATCCCTTTCATGATCATTAAGTCCATTGTAAAACGTGTCAATTTGATGCAAGTCGGAAAAACCGTGATGAGGACACTCATGTAACATTTCCTTAAACCTATTCCAAGCCGTTAAAAACTCTCATTAAATTCTAGTGAAAATTTTGAAATCTCGTTTTTCAAATGCGTAGTCTTAGAGGGCGGAAAAAATTGGTTCACAAACTTTGAAACGAGATCCTTCCACGTCAATATAGAATTGGGTGGATCTTTCTCTAACCAAAGTTTAGCGGGCCCCGCTAAGGAATACGGAAAAAGCATCATCTTAATCGAGTCATTAGCAACATCCTTAAATTTTCAAGTGGCGGTAAGACGATTGAATTGGCGGATATGGTTGTGCGGGTTGTCCTTTTCATCACCATGAAATTTGTTGTTTTGGATCATCGACAACAAACCCGTTTTCACTTAAAAATTCTCCGCAAGGATAGATGGAGTTACAATAGCCTCTCCATATCCTCGGTGGGTGCTTGAAGTAACTCCATCATAGTTCGATTCGCCATGGTTGGTTCTTCTCTTACGATAGGTTCGTCAATAGGAGACTCCTCACTAGAAAGATTAGGAGTAGGTGTTGACTCCTTTCGGTTTTTTCGTTTACGTTCACGTCTTGCTTGATTACGAGTAAGCATAAACGTCATGTACAACGTGAGGGTGAGCAAAGAAGATTCTTTTTAGTGTTTTGTATTTTTCCAATTTTTTGTGGTTTTTGATTGTTTTTACTTTTTTTGGATTTTTGTGATTGTATTAAGTAGACCAAAATCTACAAATCTCCTCCTTAATCAAATCTCTTGATTAAAGAAGCCTCAAGGAATGAAAACGATCACGTAAAGTGAACGCCTTCGATGACTTTAGAACGTTGGTGGAACACCAAAACGTTCAAGAGGGTTTAATCAATTGAAACCAAGAAAGTATATATGATACTTAATAATATTTTGGGCGGCAAAACCCTCGATTAGCTTTCAATCTCAAAATACTCACAAGCAAGCGGGGAAACGAGGCGGCGCGAAGCACTTAAGAGCCTTTTTCCTAAGGGTATATTTTATAATACCCGCCTTATACCCACCTTATAGTTTGTATTTTTCAAAATCGAGCTTCACGAAAGTATTTATCTATTTTTGCCTTTTCTTTCTGTTTGAGATTCGAATACAATGATTGGGTAATGACCTCCCAAGTCAAGGTTGTGTTTTCACACTTTTGGAGTACTTGTGAATTTATTGTTGTACCTATACAATATATTAATAATATTCACACAAAAAACGAAAACCGATAATACGTATTAGTAGAGTGCTACTAATACAAATAGATATTATGGCTATATATAAAAACAACAATTTCTAAATCAAAACACAACACGCCTCCCCGGCAGCGGCGCCAAAATGATGGTTGAGTTTTTACACACCTTTGCTTTAGGAAAAACAAAAGGGGTAAATAGGGCAAGTATTAACAAGTGATTTAGGAAAACCACGAGTTATGACCCAAAGTGGGGATCATTCTCAAGGAGGCTTGGTGTGTGTGTTAAGAGATGATTAATTATGTGATTATATTTATGAAAAGAGAAAATAGAAATGAGGTAAGAAGAGAATGACGGTTACGATGACGATTTAAACTAAGACGAAAAGGTCGTACACGTAAAACCGTAAAAAGTACCAAAATTAAAAATTTACCCTAAAAATTCCTAGAAAATTGCAATAAATCCTAAATAATGTAATTAGAGTTTACAAAAAATCAAAAATCACTCAAACCTTTATTTAATTAAATAATAATTTTTTAATGCTAATTAAAGCCCTAAAAATCAATTTAATAAACAAAAAGCCCAAAATGAGATTTTTTTAATTGTAAACCTTTAAAATGACTTAACTTAATTTAAAACTGTTTTTGAAAATTTTAAAATTAATAAAAACTATTTAAAAACAATTAAAAACTATTAAAATTTAAAATAATTGTAAAAATTAATCTAATGACCATAAAAATATTCTAAAAGTTGCAAAATTCCTAACCTAATTTATTTAACCTAAGAAAAATATAAAAACTTGAAAAATCTAAATTTTAGTTTTTAATAATAAAATAATAATAAAATAATATTAAAAATCCAAAATTTATAAAAAATTCTAAAAACTTGCAAACTAGTTTATTTTACCCTAATAAAACAGAAAATGAACTTGAAATACCAAAAATACCCCTAATGGGCCTTCAAATGGGCCAAAATCCAAAACATACCCTAATTGGGCCAAAATAAGCCCAATAAGAAAAATGTTTATAAAAATGGCCCAAAAGCTCCAATCTGACTCAAAATTTGATTCTGAACACAATTTTTCAAAGGCCCAAAAGCTGAAAATGTGATATAAGTTGGCTTATATCAAACAGCTTATTCTTAATGGGCTTTTTGGCCCATTAAGCTATAAACTGATGCCATAAGCTCAAATTAGACACACAAGCTTCTTTTGAGTTACTTAAGACTTCTGTAAAAAGAAATTGAAAAAAGTCCAAGAAATAAGCCTGAAAATGCAATAAGCAATCTTCACAAAACGACAAAATAGTCGTTTTCGAGTTCTAGGCTATCCCAAGAGTTGATTCAAGTTTCAAAAGCTTTTAAATGACTTAACTAAGCTTAATCAACAAAAAAAATTCAAATAAGTTCACTCAATAAGCTGGAATAAGCAAATAAGCACTTCTTTAAAACTCAACTTTAAGAGTTTTCTAGCAAAAAGTCAAAGTCAAAGTCTAATAAGCTCCAGTTCAAACAAATGGGTCAAATTAGGAAGATTGATCACAAAAAGTAAGTTGTTGCAGGTCTAAATAAGCCAATATGGCTTATTAATAAGCTAACTGAAAAATTGTACTAGCAAGGGCTAGTTTTGGTGTCTGAGCAGTGGGAACTTTTTCCTGCTTGACTTTCTTGACTTTTTGTCTTTAGTGACTTTTTTGGAGATTCAAGTTTCACAAAGGCACCCAAATGATCAGCTAATCATAAGGAGTCAATAGAAACAAAGAAATCAAAATCACTATCAGCCAATTTGTACAGTTAATTCAATTAAGCATCAGACGTGCACCAGACTTTGAACAATAAGCAGTTAAGCACTTATAAGCTGTTTTAGCAAATTTCAGCCAACCAAATTGCACCAAAAGCATACACAAGCTATAATAAACTTAAATGAACAAGTTTAAACAGGTTTCATGCAATGGTTCAAAGCCTAAATCAAGATTCAAGCACAAATAGGTTACTGATGAACACTAACACAAGTAGATTTTTACTTTGCTGATGCACTTGACCAACAAGCCAAATTCAAACACTCAGATCTATCACATATGTTGTATTATCAATGATTTAACAAATTTTGTTGGAAATACGTTTTACGTATTTATGAAGGATCGGTCGCTCCAACGATAATTATGTAATGGGCTCGTGATCTATTTATCTTATGTATAGTCCATATAGCCCACATGTAGGGTGGGCTATATATAACCCCTCCTAGCATGTTAGGAGGGGGTTGTTGATTCTCATTTTACACTTAATCATTCATTAATCTTTTCTTTCTCTCTCTACATTTCCCCTTTTCTCTCCTTTCTCTCTATAATCCCTCATCTAATTCCTTCATTTCTTCTTTATTAATCAATCAATCAACCATCTAAATCCACCAAATCCATGATATAGAATAGGCCATTAATTCCGTAGACCTTCAATTGGTATCAAGAGCCTTGGTTAGTTTGGTTTATTCTTCTTTTATTTTGTTTGATTTTGGTGGGTTTTGATTTAATCATGCTTAAACTTTAAAAAGTTTGTATTTTTTATAAAAAGTTTGTGTTTTTATGTGTTAAATCATATCAAATCTTCAAATTTATTTACTTTTTAGATAAAAAAAATCACAAATTTTTATATAAAAATCAAATTTTTCTTATATAAAACATTAAAAAGTTTGTGTTTATAAAAAAGTTGGTGTTTTTTTATAAAAGATTTTGTTTTTCTCTTTTTAATTTTGTGTTTTTATAAAAAGTTTGTATTTTTTTTATTGTTTTTTATCACAAATTTAATAATCAATATAGATAAAAAGTTGGTATGTTTTCTAAATTTTATCAATTTATATAAATTTTTATCAATTTTTATTTTTTTTATTTTTTATTATTTTTAATCAGTTTTTTATTTAAATTTTTTTTTTAATTAATTTTTTTTTAATCCGTTGTCTGTTATCAGTTATCAGTCTTTTTCGTTTATCCTTTTTTCGTTTATCCGTTTGTTTTTTTGGTCAAGTTATCAGTTTTTCAGTTATCAGTTATAATTTTTGGATTTTTTTAATTTTTTGGTCAAACTACCTATTCTGTTAAATCTTTCTGTCCTTTATGGTCCATTGTTACTGTCCAAATTTTGTCCAACAATACTAATTCGCAAGTTCCGTATCAAATTCAAATGTTCCGAATCAATATTTAAGTTCCGAATCAAGCAGAAAACTTCCGAACCAAGAACTTCCGGATCAAGCCAGAAGTTCCGGATCAAGAAGTTCCGGATCAAGAACTTCCGAACCAAGAACTTCCGGATCAAGCCAAAAGTTCCGAATCAAGAAGTTCCGGATCAAGAACTTCCGAACCAAGAACTTCCGGATCAAGAACAAGTTCTGATTCGGAACTCTTCCGAATGAAGCTCTTTCAAACATAACGGACAAATTGGGCAAATCATCGTCTTTTAATTAGACTCATTCCCTCCAGACTCACACAAAACAACACCCCCTAACACCCTCGCGACTAGGACTCTCTCACCCTCACTCAAACACCCTCGACTCTCGAAAACCATACTCGAACTCACAAAACTCTCGACACAACAGGACCGACTCTAACCTCGACACTATCTCTCGACATCTCTCAAACGACCCTCTCTCACACTCTCACAACCCATCCCAACACTCAACATCACCCTCGACCTTACCACTCTATACCTTTGACTCTATACCAAATCCTTTGACTCTATACCACTCTCACCCTCGACTCAGACTCACAACACCCTCTATTTACCCTCGATTCATTTACACACTTTCGTCTCGAATCACAAAACAAAAACCCTCTCGACCCTCACAACACAAACCGACTTTACACTCAAACAACCTACCCTCACATCACCCTCGAACCCAACTCCCTCGTTACACTCAAACACCACCACACACTCTCCCTCTACAAAAACAAACATCCCTAGACTCCATCTCTCATCAACGAAAACAGACACTATCCTCACAATCAACACTCCAGACTCTTATTCCCTCACCGACACCCTCCCTCACAGACTCGACAAAGCCCCCACCCTCGACTCATTTACCCACCCACACCGACACCCTCTCCCTATCGCCTCACAAAAACAATTCCAAATCACACACAACACCCTCCCTCACTGTTTGCGACTCAACAACACAAAAAGACACAACTCAAAACTTGACCAGAAAGACGCTACAGGAGAGAGAGACTCAATAAATAACATGCAAACAAAGTTAAAGATCCTTACCCGAGATCTTATTTTTTAAAGATCTTGAAGAATTGAACAATCAAACCATTGTTTTCATTGTTTGTTGGTAGTAATCAAGAGAAGATAAGAGGGATTAAGCAAGGCGGAGGAACCAAGGTTTGAGAGAGAGAGAGAATTATAACGTTTTTTTTTTTTTTGGTTATCTGTGAGAGTCAAACAAGGATAAAAGACTGGGGCGGATATAACTAGGTGGTAGTGGGTTGGGCGGTGGAAGTAGTTTCATTGGGCCACGTGGTGTATACGGCGGAGAAAACTAGGAAGCCCCTTCACACGTTTATTTGCTACAAATTATTTTCTTTTTTATTAACATTTTCTATTTTTATATTAAAGTTATTTTGTATTTGTGTCAATTTTAGTTAAGTAATTTTTTTAAAGTTAACTTAATTCTTTTATATTTTCATATTTTAAAGTTATTCTCTTTTTTATTTTTTAATTAAGTTAATTATTAATTTTTGGCAAATCGTGTCGAGGCGGGTATTTTTCAAGTTAATGTGAAACATATTTGACGGGTTCAAAGTTTTTTGTGGCCGGATTGGAAGACAAAGTGACGAGTGAACGTGACGGGTTATATTTTTAGCAAATACGGATTTTTGATCGGGTTTAATTCATAATCGTTTGAGCCGACAATAATTTTTGAGCCGAGTCGTATTGTAAAATCCTGAAAACAACATCATCCACGTCATTTTTAATCGATATTTAATGGATTCGTTTGATTCGACATGTCAAAAGGGAGAATCGCATTTAATGCAAAACAATGTTAGGAAAAGCGGCATCGCTTCCTTTCAAATGCTCCAGTATCATCTTGTTACTCTTTCACGGATTCAAGGAGGGAGCGAATTTGTGACAATCTTTGGACAAGATCGTCATATATTCATCGACTCAATTTTCACCACTTTGACCGAACTCGCCGAGCAACTCCACCGTGACAACTTTAATCACTCTGCATCGGCACTTGCATACAAGACTCTTGTGACACAACTCACGCCTTTCCTCCAATTCAATGTCATCATGCCTGAAAGTTTAGTGATTTGCCAATCATTTCTTCGAGATACACATACCGAGCTTCGAGTTTTCCGTGATACGATCTTGAAACTCATGACCTCGGTCTCGTCTTCGATTTATGAAAGATCTCGACTTCAGCAAGGGTATGATAATGGAGTGCAAGACTCTTCGATGCAAGAGGAAATTGGTCATACGATTGACAACTTGGAGCCTAACGATGGCAAGAGCACGGATTCGGAAGGACAACATGATGCCAGTGGCACGTCAGGGAATGTTCACGAGATTTCTCTTGATGACACCTTACCCATTTATGACGAAGAGCCTGCAAACATGGTACAATGTGATGTTGGTTATGATGTATATGCTGATGACATGCCGCATATTGAGCATTCTGAACCTAATTATGACAAACATGGGATGGACAAGAGTGATAGAAATACCACTTATGATTCATCCGATGTGAGTCATAATGGGGGAGAAAGTGTTCAAAATGCTATAGTTCATCATGATAAATGCTTTATAACTGCCTCGTTGACTGATTCTGATTCCAAGATTAAAGAGCTCGAAACGATCGTAGCTCGGCAATCTAAAGATTTTGAGGATGCCAAACTTGAATTTTCTAAGAAAACGGACAAATTTGAAACATACTTTGAAAAACTTGAAAAGGCAAACGTTGTTCTTGAAAGAAAATTGGATCAAACTGTTCTAGATTCTAAAGCTGAAAAGGATAATCTTTTGAAACAAATTCAGTTATTAGAGTCTAAATTGGCATCCCAAGATAGAGTGCTCAAAGAAAATGAGACTTTAAAGCCCCAAGTACAGGAAAAGGTTTTTGCTGTAGCTGCGTTGAAAAACGAGTTAAGGAAAAGTAAAGGACCTAGTGTGGACACTAAGTTTGAAAAACCATCAATCTTCGGGAAACCGCCTACAAATCAGTTCGTCAGACAACCGATTGTCAGACAACCTACTGCATTTAGATCCGAGCGACCACAATCCTCGAGACCGCGGTTTGCCTCCCAAGTTGATTTGGTTCATCTTATTAGACCAGTCACTCCAGCAACTAGGCCCAATGTGATCACTCCAGCTTTAGCAAGACCAAATCATATGATTGCCTCTAGTTTCCCTAAAAATACCAAGACCACGTCTAGAACTAGTTCAAATGACGTTTGCCATGAACCTGATCTTAGGGAAGCTAAGCAAAAGACACATGTAAGAGATAGGAATTCCAAACCCAGTCAGATGCCTTCTAGTGTACCCAACACTACTAACCGTAGCATGTCCAATCCTAGGAGCATCAATCAATCATCTAAGGATTCTAGATCTTACTCGGACATTAAATATGCTACTTGTAAAACATGTAGAAAATGTGTCTTTACGGCAAATCATGATGCTTGTATCAAAAAATTGCTTAATGAGGTGAACTCCCGTGCTAGACTTAAATCTCAGTGGGTAGCTAAAATCAAACCCTTTGGTAAGATGTGGCGCCCCACTGGTAGAACTTTCACTCTTGTAGGAAACGAGTGCCCTTTAACTAGGATAGTCTCCGATTCTACAAAGACTACTAGGGAGGAAATTGCAAAGGATGATACATCACTTAAGCCTGAACTTAAGATTTTCTATAAAAGGAAACGATTGCCAACTAAGACAAGTGAATCATCCCCTCAGGCCACCTCTGACACAAGTAAAGCCAACTGTGAACCCCCACGTGCTTCAAAAATAGATATCTCTAACCCATGCAAAAGTATACAAACTCCTAATGAGAATGCAGGTACCAAAGTTGATGTTCCAAAAGAACGAAGCGGTCCAATCGTTGTGTACCGTTCAACTAAGGACACTCTTAGAGTTTGGTTGCTGAAGAAGCAGATATCAGAAAAACAAATGTCTCAGGGGATTCATGGTTAAGCTGCAAACAAGGACTTACAGTCACATAACAGACTGTAACTCGATCTCCAAAGACAGGAAAGTTCATCCCGATGATGACTTATCCTAAAAACGAGAAATTCATTTTTCTCGGGCATGAGCTTATATCAAAAAACATTCCAAGTTTTTAAGCTCATGCACTAAGGCTTATAGATAAATGACAGTCTGTAACCCGCTCTTCAAAGGCAGGAAAGTTTATCGCCGATGATAAACTTATCCTTACAACGAGAAATTAATTTTTCTCGGGCATGAGCTTCTATCGAAAACATTCCAAGTTTTTGAGCTCATGCACAATGACTTACAGTTAAATGTCAGACTGTAACTCGAAATTAAAATAAAGGAAAGATTATCTTTTATGATAACTTATCCTCTTAACGAGAAATTCACCTTTCTCGGTCATGAGCTTGTATTAAAACATTCGAAGTTTTAAGCTCAGAAGGGAAAGTGTATCTTTTAAATAAGAGAACTTTTCTTCATAACGAGAAATTAACCTTTCTCGGTCATGAGCTTTCCGTTAAAACAGTCAAAGTTTTCAAGCTCATGAAAACGACTTCTAAGTAAATGTCAGCTTAGGACTCGTTCTTCAGATAAAAGGAAAGTTTATCGCCGATGATAAACTTATCCTTAACAACGGGAAGTTTACAACTTCTCGGACTTGAGCTCGCTTTTAAGATATTCAACATCTTAAGCTCAAGTAATTGTTTTTCAAAACTTTGAACACAATTTTTCAAGAATTTCTCAAAAGGTTTTTTTTCTAAATCTTTCAAAATTGTGTGTTCAAAAACGTTTTGACAAAACGAGCATGTCTTCTGGAATCGATAATATTTACGAACCTAGAAATGTCATTCAATAATGACACGGGGTTGTAAATAAAGTTCGAGCAGAAGTTCAAATTTTTAAAACATGCTCAAAATGGTTTGCTATTATTTCAGATAGCAACCCGCTTTTCATAATCAAGTCAAGCATTTCACCGGAAAGCTTTGACTTCAAAATCCGAAGTTATCAACTCCTCAATCCGAAGTCCGTTGCAATTGATATCTACATACTAGACGATGCGACTGCTCAAACGACGACTACAGCTCTTTAAGTAGAACACGGGTCAACAATTGAGGGGGAGCAATTGTCCAGCATTCAGAATCTTTGATGCCGACAGTGCCATAGTTCACAAGTTGGTGTCAAGACAACGATATCAATTGTCCATGTGGTGTAAAGGAGAAGATAATTTCAGAAGTTACGAGGAAGACCAACATTCGTGAACAAGAACCATGTGCTTCTTTCATATGATGTTCTTCATCATTCAGGTCCAACCTCGTAAATTGCTAATATTGTGAATTCATTATCATATATTGATCTTTGCACGTGTTAAATACCTTACACTTGTGTTTAAAAGGTATTTAATTTACGTTTCAAGTACACCCTCATTAATTTGAGGGGGAGCTTGTGTAATTCATGAAGATAATTGGTTTTGCATTTTTCTTCCCAAATTTTCTTAAAATGCTATTAAATCAATTGATATTAAAAACATCGATTGGGTTAATATTTTTAATATGGGGGAGAAAATGTGATTTAATATGGGATATGATCAATCATGAATGGTTTGACTTAACGTGATAGCTCATCCCGACATATGCAAAATGTTTTCGGATATCGTGGCATATGTTAAGGGGGAGCAAAATGGATTTGCACTTCAAAATGGATTTCATGGTGACATACACTTACCCAAAACATCTCTATTCACGACGGTGAAGATTGTGGTGACATAAGGATGGTAGGATAGGTTAAAGTCCAATGATTTCTCTAGAACCGGAGGAATCTTCCCAAGGACATACCATAGCCAGAATTAGAAGTCCTAGGAAAGATGGAGAAAGAATGTGAACGTAGCTGAATGCCGACCAAGTACTTAAGCTAGCACTGGAACAATCACAACAAGGTGCTAGTGATGACGTATTGGTAAGCATTGAAGGGGTTGAAGAATGAAAAAGAATTGTAAAGATAAAGGGTGTAAAGAAAGAAGCCCTCCTTACAACTTTAGGCAGAAACCGGGTCAATACATATGCTATTGAGATCATTTTTGTTAATGATTCTCGATATTGAAGAAAGACGTCATGGACCCAGTGATGCAATGCACAACCCTTCCCAGCTAACTCAAATATCTCTCAAAAGGTATTTGTTTTAATCACACGGAGATCAACACATTATCTATTGGTTTATTCACTCCGAATAGACTGATATTGAAAAGGTGGCACTCCTCTCCAGCCTCCGATCACTAAAAATCCAAAATGCACGATCGAGTCTAGAGCCATTTGAGATCATCAAATATCTCATTAGGACACACTTTCATATTTCCTTGCTTCTTCACACTCTGTGAAAAGTAAGAAAGATCTTAAGAGTCCTACGCAAAATCTTCATGATCTTGCCTGAACATCCGAGTAATACGAAAGTATTTACAATGAAGATGGAAATCCTTCTTGAGCGAATATCAAAAAGCTCATGGTAGGTGACTTGTGCGGTTCTTTATGAAACAAACTTGTGATAACTGGAGAGCAACAGTGGTTTAATTCTTAAATGAATTTAAACACGTTCCAGGCCTCTATGCATTATCATATGATCTTGCCAGAACACTCAGAGTGACTCTTTATTGATCACAGTGACGAGTGGAAATCCTTCTAGTGTTAACATCAAACAGCACTTGGTAGGTAACTTGCAAGATTCTATATGAATCAAGCTAGTGACAACTGGAAAGCAACGATGGTGCGGTTCTTAATTGAACTTCACTTGTTCCAGGAACATGAATTGACGGCTTCAAATCATGCGGATAATATTATCCAAATGATCCACTCTTTACGTTCGCAGTCAGCTTTGGACGGTCGAGTAAAGAGAACGGGTTTACCCGCGAAATCTTGTCAAGGAGGTTCTTTATTGAAACTACCTGCCACAAGTACGATATTTAATATCGTCCAACGGTCTTCACCGACCGGAGGTAAATTGCTACCGAATTAGAATGAAATGTTCAAAGCCATTTCATCCGTGTATATTGTTTGTTGCTAACTGTCTTATGCAGCGTAACAAGAAGGTGGCATTGCGGTGTACAATCCAGAAGAAGTCGTCACCACATGCTTATACTACATACAATTAGTACTTCAACAAATTCAAGAAAGCCTGAAGGTCAAGTCTTCCGCTGTATCAAACTCTGAAGCTTTCAAGAATTTAAAAGTATAAGTATGTGGAACATGAAGTCACGAAGAGGCAAATATCACAAGTGAAGAATGCACAAGGTCAAGGCAAGGAAGCATGGTCGAGACTAAAGTCAAAGATCACATCAAGCATATTCACAAGAACAAGATCGAAGACTCAAGCATAGATGCTAGGTTTAAGATTTTGTAAAAAGATGTGACCTCCCTTAGGGGGAGATTGTTGGAAATACGTTTTTCCCAATAAAGTCTCGGTCACATCTTAGTTAGCATAGATCACGAGTTATAGACTATTTAGAACTTTGTAACTTGGAGCGACCTCCCTTAGGGGGAGATTGTTGGAAATACGTTTTACGTATTTATGAAGGATCGGTCGCTCCAACGATAATTATGTAATGGGCTCGTGATCTATTTATCTTATGTATAGTCCATATAGCCCACATGTAGGGTGGGCTATATATAACCCCTCCTAGCATGTTAGGAGGGGGTTGTTGATTCTCATTTTACACTTAATCATTCATTAATCTTTTCTTTCTCTCTCTACATTTCCCCTTTTCTCTCCTTTCTCTCTCTAATCCCTCATCTAATTCCTTCATTTCTTCTTTATTAATCAATCAATCAACCATCTAAATCCACCAAATCCATGATATAGAATAGGCCATTAATTCCGTAGACCTTCAAATTTTAACCCTAAGCATGCATATATTCTAGATATTACCAAAATATTAGGTCAAAAACAGTCAAAATCAATGAGATATAGCACAATGTTTGATTCAAGGTTTTAAACCCAATAACTTGTAGCAAATAGCTCTCAAACAAGTATATAGCAGATACAAAGCACAAACACAAACTTCCAACCACAATATAACACACTATGATCTTAAATAGGTAAACCTAAACACCCCTTTAAATTTTCAAAAAAAAGATTTTCAAATCAAAAGTGCATTCCAAGGTTACCCAAGCCCAAATCAACACAATAACAGATGAGATATGCAGATTAGAACAAGATTAGACCACAAAATCAGCAAGAACATAAGCAACACACAAATTCACCAAAAATCCAAATTTTTAACAGATTTTGAGTAGAATCGTGTGTACCTCATGGATGTACATCCACACCCACGAATTTTGAGCTTATGTGCTAGCAAGAACAAGCACAAGCTTCCACAATAAAGCCTGCTAAGATTCAACAAAGTTAAGAGCAAAATATCAAAATTAAAAAAATGAAAATCCTTGATTAATGCAACCTTAGTTCCCCACACTTGATTATCCCCAAGTTATAGGCTTCACCACACCTTGATAACACAATATCAGGATGCTATGATCAGCTTTATAGCCCAAGAATTCCAAGGTTTGAACAAGACTTAGCAAAATATCAAGAAAAGTGGAAAATGTGCAAACTTTTACACACTCCTTTTGAAAACAGGTTTTAAGATCAAAGACTAGTAAACATCAAGCAACAATAAACAGATAATAAGGTTGGCAATTGATTTTCTTCACCAAATTCAAACACATTTCATTAACTGATAATATGATTTACAGTTTTGTGAACAACGGAAAATTCAAGAGCAAAAATAAATATACTCAGTCCTATGCCTTATATAGGCTACAAGAAGGAAGCTTAAAACGAAACCCTAATTGGTGGTGAAGTCCCAAAAATGCCCCTTGAGTAGCTTGAAGATTCTTGAACATGTGATGGATTTTTGGCAGTTTGTTGATGTAAGAGCTGTTGGAATTGCATCAAAGGCTTAAAACAAGCTTAAGTTTTAAGCTTTAATCCTGGACGTTGGATGTGGCAGAGGTTTTGGCAGTATCTTCAAAACCATGTGAAGGAGGGAACTCATGTGACTTGTTAAGTGACGTGGCCAAGGTTTTTAGGTGTGGGATGTGATTAAGGTAAGGTTAATCACTAATCTGGAAGGTTTTAACACCTAATTATTTGTAATTAGGAAAAACCCAAATTTTGTGATGAGCATGAAGAACATGTTTTTGATCTGTTTTTGTGTTTAAAATTTGTGTTAGGCGCGTAATTTAACTAACTAAATAATTAGTTAGTTAAATGGTGAGTGGGATGGTGATGTGGAGCCAGGGTGAAAGTTGATTGGTGGGGGAGAGTTAATGGGGCACGTGTCACATGGTGATTAGTCTAGGTAAGTTGTGTTGTCTGCCAGGTTTAGTCCCTTATCTCCCAAACTTCTTTCACTTTGTAAATAAACACAACAAATCCGGATTCCCTTTGTAATGAAGTTTTCTTTTTCACACTTTTCCCCAAATACTTTTCCAAAGTATTTTCAGGGGTATTTCTTGCCCATTCTTGATTCTTAAAGGACTGATTTGGCATTTTCTTCATTGATAATGGTCTTGACTTGTTTTTTTGACTTCTTGGAGGACTAAAATTGCCAATTCATGATTAAGGAGGGACCATTTTTATCATTTCTTCAAAGTCAAGGGTCCTTTTGGTAATTTTGACATTTTTAAAGGACCAAACTTGTAATTTCTTGTAACTTGAAGTCCTTCATGGTATGTTTGACTTTGAGGAGGACTAATATTGACATTTTAGTTTTGTTGAGGGACTAAACTTGCCAATTCTTTAAAGTGGAGGGCCCTTTTTGCAATATTGAAAAACTTTAGGGACCAATCTTGTAATTATGAAGATACAAGGGTTTAAAGTGTCAATTCTTCAATATTGGAGGACCCTTCTTCATAAATCTTCAGATCTTCAAGGGTTTTCTTTGGAAAATTCTTCATTAGGGCTTGGTTCATTGTGCGGCTTCGTTTCCCGTGTTCGTTTTTGCATGATTATTGTGATCTTTTGTCATTTTCTTAATATCCGTACCTAAAATACACAAGCAACAAACACAAACATATATTTGGGTATTTTCATGATATTTAATGCATTAAAATCCCTTTTGGACGATGAGACTATGTATAAAAGCAGTCTCATCACTTGTATGGTGGATAGTTTTTGATGATTTATTGTTGCCACACTTTGCTATGTGTGAGTGTGCCATTCCAACAAAGATGGAGATTGATCACCTTTATATTTGTATTTTTTGTGGTGTGTGCTTAAGCGAAGTGTGAGGGGAGCATGTGTTGGATGTTGAAAAAAAAATTGGAAAAAAAGAGGAGGATGAGAAAAGAGAAAAAGAAAAAAAGAAAAAAAAATAAGTCAATGAAGAAAAAGTAAAAAAAAGTGATGAAAATATTATGGAGATGAAGGAAGATGAAGTATGTTTAGATATCGATTGGCCAATGTTCTAAGACATGATATGTATGTGTTGACGTGTTGAATAAGGCTCGTAACTATTACCATTTTTGGGCTTGTGATTTGTTCGGTGACTAGCAACATGGGACTTAGACTTTTTAACTTGTATATTCTTGTTAAACCTCTCATAATATATCCCATGTCTTATCCATACCCATTAACCCAAATCCTTAGCCTTAACCCAATAAAAGTCCTCTTTAGATGTGTACACTTGATGCTCATGCCATTTGATTTAGTCTTGTTTGTACTTGGCAGATTTTCATCTTATTTTTCTAAACCATTTTCATGCACCATGGTGGAAAGTATTTTTATTTTACTTGCTTGAGGACAAGCAACATCATAAGTGTGAGGGGGTTTGCACCTTTAGCCATTTCTATAAAAAAAACCAAAAAGATTTTCAATTTTTCATAGAATTTTAAAAAATTTCTTTTCTTTTAGAATCTAGGTATTTTGTTTTTAGCTTTAATTTTCTTTTAGTTGCTTGAGGGCAAGCAAAGTTTTTCTTTTCCTTGCTCGAGGATGAGCAAAAATTAAGTGTGAGGGGATTTGATAACGCTCAAATCTAACATATTTATATGAGCGTATTTATGGTGTTTATGCATATATTTGTATGATTATTATGAACATATGATACTTAATGAAGCTTATTTGTTATTGTAGGTTCATCAGTGGTTACATCACGATAAATGAAGAAAAGACGTAAATTGGAGGTGAAAAGATGAACAAGACATGAAAGTGTAGCTCTCGTATGATAAATAATACAATGACAAGGAGTCTTGGAAAGTTTGGAAGAAAGAAAGGTGGAAGAAACAAAGAAAAAAGGATCAAAGAAGAAATAAGGCAAAGTTGTTGGGAATAAAATTAGCTAAGTCTCTCAGACACTGACAAAGGGATTTCAGACGTTGACAAGAAGAATTGAGGCGCTGACAGGTGAGACGCTGATAAGAATTATCAAGGCGTTGACAAGAAGAATCTTAACACAAAGACAAGGACTAAATCTGCCAATGATGAATTCTTCAAGCTGGTGGACAAAATATGAAGATAAGAATTCAGAATATATTCTTAAATGTTTAAAAGATTTAGTCAATAAGTTATTTGAGTATGTTTATCTTGTATCTCTTCCTAAAATAGTTGATCTTAGCTTTTTGTACAAGGCTCCTTAAACCTATAAAAGGAGGCCTTAGGGTTAGACATAAGACACATGTCTTTCACACACCTCTTCCATATATCTCATAACACTTTCATTGTAATCTTTCATTGATATTATTAATCAAAGTGAAAGTTTGGTTTACTTTGTTTTGTTCTTTGTTCTAAGTGTTAAATTTCGCATAACACTTAGATTGTTCAATACAACAAAGTTTATCTACGTGTTATACTTGATTTAATCTTGATAACACAAAGCTAAATCGATCTAATTTTGGGATCCACAAGTGGTATCAAAGCTTATTGAGAAACTTTGATTTGAAGAACGAAATCCAATATCGTGAGGTGAACCAGGCTAAGGAAGAAGGTGAAGAAGAATCTGATGATGTTTTCAGTTAAGGCCACGTCTACTTCAAGTACCACAAGTTCCAATTCTTCTTCATGTTCTGATAATGAGGTATGTGATGACTCTTCTTGTAGGTTAAATACTGAAAGACTTAATAAAGAAGTTTTAAAATTGAAATCAGATGTTTTAGACGTAAAAGTTAAACTTTCAAATTATCAAGTGGCACTTGTTGAAACTGAAAAGACTGTGTCTGAGTATAAGAAAATGGAGTTTGACCTAAAAGATCAAATCAATATTTTAACTCATGATTTGAATGCTAGTATTGAGGTTAGAAACATCATGGAGAGAGCCTATGGTGTTTTACAAGCTAAGTTAGATAAGGCCATTAAAGATAAAGAGAATGTAGGGCTTAAGATTCAAAAGTTTGATAAAGCTAGCCAAACCCTAGAAAAGTGTGTTAGAGAACAAAGAGACTCTAGGGATATGTCTAGGATTGGGTTGAAAGAATATGTTGTCGTTCCACCACCTGCTGGGAACTTCTATGGTGTCCATAGAAAGGATCTCTCTTGGACTGGTATTCTAGAACTCCAAGAAGAGGAATTTATTCCTCCACCTAGAGTTCTTTCTCCAGTTGAGGAATATCAACAAAAGGTTATTGACCTAGAAGAGTGGAAGACGGCTAACCCCACTTTGTTTGTTAAGGGTGGGATGCTTAGTGAGAGTCCATTTGTGCCTACACCCATTGAGAGTCCAGTAGTATCTACACCTATCACTGTGACCAATTCCATCACTAGAAAAGCTGTTAATCTTGGCTCCCCAATTAAGAAACAACCTAGTGTTAAATACACTGAAATGTATAGGAAACCTATGTCATTTAAAAGCCAAGCAAGTGTTAATGGGACAGGGTTTTATCAGTCTAAGCCTAAGTTTGTGTCCAAAAAGGCTTGTTACTCATGTGGGAGCTTCTCACATTTGGCCTATAATTGTGTGAGTGAATACAATTCATTCGCTGAAAATAGTTCATCCAATGTCAACCATAGACCTTTTGTCCACACTAGACCACAAGCTACTAGACCAGCTCCTTTCTTCTCTAAGGCAGCTAATACCCATGGACAAAGGCCCTTTCAAAAGACCAACACTTGGTCAAACAGGCAATATGTTCCTATAGCAAACCCTAATCTGGGCGCTGACAAGAACAAATTCAGCGCTGAAAAGAACAAATTCAGCGCTGACAGGAACAAATTCAACACTGACAGGCACAAATGCAGCGCTGACAGCTCCAAGTTTGGTATGAGACCTTATTTTAGACCATATAAACAAAGATACTTGGTTAATAAGGGTCAAGGGTCTAAAGCATCATCCCACTTAACATGGAAACCTAAACAAGAGCAAAACTCAAATTTTAATGGTATTTCAATGACTTGCAATAGATTTAAATATCTTGAGAAGGTCATTACTAGACACATTGGAACAAATTGGGTACTCAGGGCACAAAGGGATGAATAGGGATTTGTGGTAAAGAATAAGACCTTTCTAGATAAACAACTAGATAGATCCAAGTCTAACAAGGCTTGGATCTCCAAGGAAAACTAATTTGTTTTCTTTTTGAGCAGACTATCCAAAAGCAGGTTAATGATCAAGGATATTGGGATAGTGGATGCTCAAGGAACATGCATTGTTGGTCTTTCTACCGTTATTATTTTTATCTACTGACATGTTATCTCTAACCATAATTGTGGGAAAGGGTAGCCTCTGTTGGTGTGTTTTTGTGGGTTTTGTCTAACTATGTAGGAAAATGGAGCTACATTTGGATGGATACAGAATTGCAAACTTTTATTTATGATGGTTGGAGTGTTTACATTCCTATCTTGAGATAAAATTTTGCTTCTTCACATATAATGATTTGTATGCTTTTGTTAAGGGGAGGTAAACCTCTAGGTTTTTGGGTACTCTTAGAGCACTCTTGCACAATTCTAGATTGTGTCTACTGGTGAGTACGATTTAGTTTTCTAATTCGTGAGGCACTATAGCATGCAAAGTTGATATACTGTGCATGCTGCCAAGACATTTGACCTAGATTTGGGTTTGGTCGGTTGGGAGACTTTGGGTATATGTTTGGCTTACTTGGGGATTTTCAAAGGTTTTATATGAGTTAACTTTCTCTTTGGGGCATTTCTGAACAAAGGACTCTAGATTTCATGTGTGTCTATCATGCTTTTGCATGAGTGTATGCATGAACAGTGTTTGTCACTCTTGCTTATTAGAGACTAGTTAATTTCCTTAGGATTATTACCTTTGTTTTTGTTCTAACTAATGTTTTCCATTCGCAAGTCCATTTTATGCTATGCCATCTTAGCTGGTGTCATTTATAAACTTCTTTATAGACCCAAAACGTTTCATCACCCTTTCATTTTTCAAATTTTTAGATATCTGAGAGCCTAATGATCATTGAGATGTCTTTCCTAGTGATTAACATCTAGTAGCAGTAGAGATCACTTTCACAAGGGTGTATAGTGTTATGGAGATGGCTGAGACTATTGGCACTAGCTTTAATGCAACAAGTCAGTCTTATCATCAGTAAGTCCATCCCCATGTCCTATGAATCAACATTGAGGATTCATTTCTCGAATGTGGATGAGGACAGTATGAAACCTTTGACATTAATGGAATTAACGAAAATCTGTATTAGCTTGTAAAAGCATAATACAGAAATGGTACAAATTGTCAAGGATCACTATTTTGAACTGATAGACTTGTTGTTTTGGAAGCTGATGCAAGGAGGACGTTCTTGGTTCCGTCCTTGTATATTGATCTTGGAGAGGATTCTTAAAAAGGGGAGGAGAAATCGAATTTGAGTGACAAAAGTAATAAAGAAAGATTCAAAGACTTTACAGGTGCTGTAGATGATTAAGACCAAGTAAAGGCTGACAATACAAGTGATTTGAGTGATTGACTTTTCGAGATTTATTATTACTCAAATTCAGGGATAAGTATATTTGTAAGAATCCTCTCTGTATGTTTTATTTTATTCAGAAACTTGATTACTAGAGTAGATATCAAGTTTAGGGGAGGATTGTTGGGAATAAAATTAGCTAAGTCTCTCATACACTAACAAAGGGATTTCAGACGTTGACAAGAAGAATTGAGGCGCTGACAGGTGAGATGCTGATAAGAATTATCAAGGCGTTGACAAGAAGAATCTTAACACAAAGACAAGGACTAAATCTGCCAATGATGAATTCTTCAAGCTGGTGGACAAAATTTGAAGATAAGAATTCAGAATATATTCTTAAATGTTTAAAAGATTTAATCAATAAGTTATTTGAGTATGTTTATCTTGTGTCTCTTCCTAAAATAGTTGATCTTAGCTTTTTGTACAAGACTCCTTAAACCTATAAAAGGAGGCCTTAGGGTTAGACATAAGACACATCTCTTTCACACACCTCTTACACACCTCTTCCATATATCTCATAACACTTTCATTGTAATCTTTCATTGATATTATTAATCAAAGTGAAAGTTTGGTTTACTTTGTTTTGTTCTTTGTTCTAAGTGTTAAATTCCGCATAACACTTAGATTGTTTAATACAGCAAAGTTTCTCTACGTGTTATACTTGATTTAATCTCGATAACACAAAGCTAAATCGATCTAAGTTTGGGATCAACAAAAGTAGCCCAGTTGCCACCGGCAACACTACTGCTGCCGCCGGCAAAGCATCTCTCAGTTGCCACCACAGGCAAATCATCATCCAGTTGCCACCGGCAACATGATTGCTGCCACCGGCAAATCAGCCATCAGCAAACATCAAACTTGCCACCAACATTTCCCCTGCAGCCACTTTTCCAAGAAAACTTAGACCCTTCCTATACCTCACCTTGCTCACCAAGTTCAACCATAACTCTATTATAACTCCTTCAAAGCTTTATTACACTCATCATTATTCACCTTTGGCTCCAAGAAAACTACTTGGTGTCCAAGCAAAATTCAAGTATAAATAAAACCCATGGGGTAGTGTTTATAAACATCCCACACTCTCAATCATCATCTTCTACATCCTATACTCCATCAATATTCTGTGATTTTGGTATCACCCCTCACCCAAGTGGTGAGGGGTGGAATTGGTAGCCATGTACATGTAATAAGCCATTGGTGATGTAGAGAAGAAAACCACACACCATAAACAATTCAATCTCCAATAATCCTCATTCCCAAACACCCTAAAGGGCTCTATACTCGCACCAAGAGGTTGATGTCCAAGAAGGATATGAGTAAGATGAATTGTATATTGGTTGTTAATTTGGGTAGAATCATTTGGATACTTTATAGCTATAGATTCTAATGTTTGGTAACTTCTTCTTTGTTATTCAATGTAGTTTATGTTCATGTTCATGGTGATTCTTATGTTTGTGATAGTGTGAATGTTGTGATACTTGTATTGTTTATATGATAACTTGTGATATATGGATGTTTGGATTTTATTAGTGCTTGTCATTGGATTGTGGTGATAACATTATATTTGGTTGAATTAGAACTTGTTCTTGTTTGTCAATTTGGTTAGTCATTGTTGAGTCTATATGTCGAAATTATTCTCAATATGGTTGATGTCAATTCATTAATCGACAAATGATTTGGTCTTGTGCTTGTGAAGATTGTGCAAGAGACTTAATAAACATAACAAGTAATGGTTTAATCTAGATTATAGGTCGAAAGGAGTATTTTGAATATATTGTTTAATCATCTTTCAAGTAAATGGAACTTATCAAATTGATAACACCAAGTCTATGGGCCAAAAGGATTCTTTTTGTTGTTGGTTTAGGCATAAGGCTCATAAGTGACCACTTGATTGAGACTTATGCATACTTGATTTATAAATCACTAGTGTCTTATTAATATTGGTTCTATAGGTCGAAAAGATTACCTTTAATATGTGTTTCAAACTAATCATCCTAATGTCCATGTGATCATTTGACTATACTTGTATGTTCTTTGTGTGCTAGTGCCTTTAACGATTCTCATGGTGGTGTGATCGTGACAATCATACTTACCATTGTTACAAACAACTACACTTGAGTATAACCAAGTCCCATGGGACGACCTTGACTTACCAACCTAATTGTAACATGACTAGAGTATACTTGCTCGAATTTGTGTTCCTAATTAATATCGGTAATTCTTGTTATAAATTTAAAACCCAATGTGTGGAAGATCGCATATCAAGTTTTTTTCTTCTTGTCTAGGATTTTTATTTGCAATTATTTTTAAATATACCTAGCGTACGAGCACATCAAGTTTTTGGTTTGCACCTTAGCCATTTCTATAAAAAAACCAAAAAGATTTTCAATTTTTCATAGAATTTAAAAAAAATTCTTTTCTTTTAGAATCTAGGTATTTTGTTTTTAGCTTTAATTTTCTTTTAGTTGCTTGAGGGCAAGCAAAGTTTTTCTTTTCCTTGCTCGAGGACGAGCAAAACTTAAGTGTGAGGGGATTTGATAACGCTCAAATCTAACATATTTATATGAGCGTATTTGTGGTGTTTATGCATATATTTGTATGATTATTATGAACATATGATACTTAATGAAGCTTATTTGTTATTGTAGGTTCATCAATGGTTACATCACGATAAATGAAGAAAAGACGTGAATTGGAGGTGAAAAGATGAATGAGACATGAAAGTGTAGCTCTCGTATGATAAATAATATAATGACAAGGAGTCTTGGAAAGTTTTGAAGAAAGAAAGGTGGAAGAAACAAAGAAAAAAGGATCAAAGAAGAAATAAGGCAAAGTGGCCCAGTTGCCACCGGCAACACTACTGCTGCCGCCGGCAAACCATCTCTCAGTTGCCACCACAGGAAAATCATCACCCAGTTGCCACCGGCAACATGATTGTTGCCGCTGGCAAATCAGCCATCAGCAAACATCAAACTTGCCAACAACATTTCTCCTGCAGCCACTTTTCCAAGAAAACTTAGACCCTTCCTATACCTCACCTTGCTCACCAAGTTCAGCCATAACTCCATTGTAACTCCTTCAAAGCTTTATTACACTCATCATTATTCATCTTTGGCTCCAAGAAAACTACTTGGTGGCCGAGCATAATTCAAGTATAAATAAAACCCATGGGGTAGTGTTTATAATCATCCCACACTCTCAAACATCATCTTCTACATCCTATACTCCATCAATATTTTGTGATTTTGGTATCACCCCTCACCCAAGTGGCGAGGGGTAGAATTGGTAGCCATGTACATGCAGTGTTGTAAAAAGCGGGTTAGGCGGCCGCCTAGGCGGCGCCTAAGCGCTAGGCGGTCATACTCCGCCTCGATTTATGGCTAGGCGGTCATGCTAGGCGGAAAAGTCAAAAGGCGGTCAAACATCCGCCTAGGCGGTGCTAGGCGGCGCCTAGGCGGAGCTAGGCGGTCAAAAAGTCAAAGAAAGTCAACAAAAAGTCAATTTTTTTTACAAAAAATTAAGAATTTTCTTTTTAATATAAAATTTCCATATTTATTTTAACATAACATCTTAAAATCAAAGATAAACCTATGATTGTTAACATAAAGTAATAGATTTTTCGTGAGAATTGGAACCAACTGAACTGTATGTCACATTTGAAGTTTTAAGTCCTTAAATTGTTATGTTTATTTGTCTATTTTGCAAATTCAAGCTATGCGAACTTTGAATTATTAGAAATTAGAAGTATTCTGTCATGTTATACGTATTATTTATAAATTTTTATGCATAAAATTCCAATCCGCCTAAACGAATTCCGCCTCGAAGGTGACCAACCGCCTCACTAACGCCTAGCGATTTCTGCAACATCGTGTACATGTAATAAGCCATTGGTGATGTAGAGAAGAAAACCACACACCATAAACAATTCAATCTCCAACAATCCTCATTCCCAAACACCCCAAAGGGCTCTATACTCGCACCAAGAGGTTGATGTTCAAGAAGGCTATGGGTAGGACGAATTGTATATTGGTTGTTGATTTGGGTAGAATCATTTGGATACTTTGTAGCTATGGATTCTAATGTTTGGTAACTTCTTCTTTATTATTCAATGTAGTTTATGTTCATGTTCATGGTGATTCTTGTGTTTGTGATATTGTGAATGTTGTGATACTTGTATTGTTTATATGATAACTTGTGATATATGGATGTTTGGATTTTATTAGTGCTTGTCATTGGATTGTGGTGATAACATTATATTTGGTTGAATTAGAACTTGTTCTTGTTTGTTAATTTGGTTAATCATTGTTGAGTCTATATGTCGAAATTATTCTCAATATGGTTGATGTCAATTCATTAATCAACAAATGATTTGGTCTTGTGCTTGTGAAGATTGTGCAAGAGACTTAATAAACATAACAAGTAATGGCTTAATCTAGATTATAGGTCGAAAGGAGTCTTTTGAATATATTGTTCTAATCATGTTTTAAGTAAATGGAACTTATCAAATTGATAACACCAAGTCTATGAGCCGAAAGGATTCTTGTTGTTGGTTTAGGCATAAGGCTCATGAGTGACCACCTGATTGAGACTTATGCATACTTGATTTATAAAGCACTAGTGTCTTATTATTTGTTCTATAGGTCGAAAGGATTAGCTTTAATATGTATTTCAAACTAATCATCCTAATGTCCATGTGATCATTTGACTATACTTGTATGTTCTTTGTGTGCTAGTGCCTTTAACGATTCTCATGGTGGTGTGATCGTGACAATCATACTTACCATTGTTACAAACAACTACACTTGAGTATAAGCAAGTCCCATGGGACGACCTTGACTTACCAACCTAATTGCAACATGACTAGAGTATACTTGCACGAATTTGTGTTCCTATCGGTAATTATTGTTATAAATTTAAAACCCAATGTGTGGAAAGATCGCATATCAAGTTTTTAGCTTCTTGTCGGGGGTGTGTAATTCCATTATTTTAATATACCTATCCGAACGCATCACCCTTACACCTATTTCCAATCATGTCTAGAGACACTCTTTCATCCTCAAACAACAATGCTCTCAAACTTCCAATTTTGGATCCTAAAAACTTTGAAATATGGGAATTCAGGATTCAACAGTATCTCAAAATGGAACACTATGCCTTATGGGAAGTCATTGAGCTTGGTGATCAATTCACCAAAACAGTGGATGTGGCAGATGATTGTAAGAACTAAGAAATAGAAGGTGGTGAAAGCTCCAAAGGTGGAGCTAAGAAAACTAACTCTACTTTTGTTTCAGACAAGGAAATCCAAGCAAGAAGGCATGATGTCAGGGCTCACAGCTCACTGTTGTTAGCTCTACCTGATAGGCATCAGCTAAGGTTAGGAAGCATAAAACGGCTAAGGATCTTTGGAAAGGTATTGGGAAAACATTTGGAGGAAATGAAGCTACCAAGAAGAAGAATAAAATCAAATGATAGACCAATTTGCTTCATTTATTGCTAAAGGTGATGAATCAATTGGTTCTATCTATAATAGGCTTCAAGATCTTGTTGCACAATTGGAGTTCTTTGAGATAGAAGTTTCTAGGAGCAAGTCAATGCCAGGTTTCTCAATAGTCTTCAGAAAGAATGGTTTGTTTACAAATTCATTTGGCAAAAATAGAAAAAACATTGATGACAAAAACTTTGATGATATCTACAATAACTTGAAAGTTTTTGAGACAGTTTTCAATGAAATTAAAGCTTCAGGATCTGTTCCCACAAATTTAAGTGCACTTGCTGATCCAACTGCTAACATGGCCTTCTATTCACATAACAGTGGGAACTCTAAAAGCAGTGGGATTGAAATATCCCCTGCTACACATCCCACTACTTCAAGCTCAGGACAACAAAAGGGAGAAGAAAGACCTGCAACATTTAGTTTTGACATTGTCTATGCATTCATTGCATCACAAGGACCTCATGGCTCCACTGTGTTGCATGAGGATTTATCTCAAATCATTAAGCAAAGCTTGGAGGAAATGGACATCAAGTGGAATATGGCTCTGCTTAGTATGAGAGCCAACAGATTCTATAAAAAGTATGGGAAAAAGATTTCCATTAATCCATCTGATGTAGTTGGGTTTGATAAATCAAAGGTGGAATGCTACAACTGTGGGAAGAGAGTTCACTTTGCTAGGGAATGCAGATCTCCAAAGAATGATGGCAGCTATAGGAGGGAGAGTAGGAATGATGATTCTAAGGCCAAAGATATGGTAGCCATGCAAGGAATAGATGGAGTTGGATGTGATTGGAGCTCTATGATAGAAAGTGTTGAAAGTAATCAAGCTCTAGTTGCTGAGGAGACAGAGAAAGAATTTGTTCTCACGGTCATGTCTATTTCTAGCTCAGACAATGAGGTATATGATGATTCTTATTGTACAAAAGGATGTAGGAAGAATATTGAACTATTAAAAGATCAAAATAGAAAGCTAAATGTTGATTATATAAATTCTGAGAATAATCTAGACAACTATAAACGTTCCTTAGAACAATTAGAGTCTAGAATTATAGAATATAAGCAAAGAAAATCAATATAGAGAGCACAATGGAATCTTAGAAAGAGAGGCTAGAGAAAAAGATGATTCCATTAAGGAATTAACTGCTGAAGTTGAAATCTTTAGATCTTATAAAAAGGTAGATGAATAAACAACTGATAAGTTTGGAAAAGCCTCTAACGATCTAACTAAGGCTATTGAAATAGGACAATCTCCAAGAGATAAAACAGGTTTTGGTGTTAAAAATGAACATGTTGCTTTTCCACCACCACCTGTTAACATACATGGAGCCACTCCTATGAAAGATCGTTATTAGACTGGACTATCTTGTTTTGCCAAGCAGGTGGATATTGAGTTTGACTTATATGCCTATGTGTCAAACAATAAGGAACAACATGAACCTCTAGTAAAAACTAGTGAGGTTGGGGACTTTGAAAAGAACAAGTTGCATTAAAATAGTGGAAAATAGATAACCTTGTTCTCTTTTCAAAAGAAGGCTTATTTGGAAGTGGCTCTAGTTCTAAAAGTAGTCTGTCTAGAACCTCTAGCAGTTCTGATTCAGAACCAAATAGTCCAAAACCTTTTAAAACCACTACTAGATATGCAGGGATGTATATACCTATTTACAAAAGAAATGCGGTTAGAGGAAATCAAAGGAACTAGAATAATCAAAAGTCTCTTCAACTAGGAAAGGACTCTGTGAAGAACACCAAACCTTGTTTCACCTGTGGCAGTTTTGATCACATATACCAAGACTGTAAAGCAACCATGGTAACGGTGGCTGTAAATCCTTTAAAGGAAATGCAACCACAAGCTATTTTGTTGAATGCAGGGGCAAAACCTTTTCCCCTACTAAATACATTCCCCCTGCATTGAGAAATAAGGCAACTAACAAGTATGTTGTACATGCATTAAGAAAGATAAGTGAAGCGTACCCAAAACCTACTGCTAAAATGTCTAGACCAACCACTCATAATGCATTTGCATCTGGCCATAGACCTTACCAACGCACCTACAGAGGCTAAAACAAGCAATGGGTTCCCTCTGCTAAGCATAGGGATTCCCCTGCTAAGTCCAGGGTATCCCCTGCTGATAAAGTTTTGACTTATAAAAACATGGATAGATGAGGAAAAGTTGTGAAAGCCTCAGCTCATTGGGTTTGGGCACCCAAAAGGGGTACTCAATCCAATGGTGTATCTTTAGCCTTTAGCAAATTATCTTACATTGATACACGAGGTAGATCTAAGTCAGTAATGGCTTGGGTCCCTAAGAGAAACTAATTTGTGTTTCCTTTTGCAGGGTACTAAACAGACCAAGGATTATAGGGCTTATTAGGATAGTGGCTGCTCAAGGAGTATGACTGGACAGAAGGCTTATTTGTCAAATTTTGTTCTGCATGATAATGATGGTGTATCACTTGGAGATGGACATGGGACCATTACTGGAAAAGGGGACCATTATGACAAATGGAATGATATTTTATAATGTCCATCTAGTGAAATAACTGAAGTACAATCTATTCAGTGTGTCTCAAATGACAGGCAACAAAAACGTTGTTCTAATTATTGATACTGAGTGCTTGGTTCTAGGAAAGGAGTTCACTCTACCACCAAATACTCCCATAGTGTTGAGAACTCCAAGACAGAAGAATATGTATACTATTGATTTGAAGGACATTGTTCTTCAAAACAATGAAAACTGTTTCCTGTCCAAAGTCTCAAGCGATGAATGAAATAAATAACATAGAATATTAGGTCATATAAACTACAAAAATATGAACAAATTGGTTAAGTTCAGTCTTGTTTATGGTCTTCCTTCAAAGACCCTTAACAATGACGATACATGTGTTGCTTGTTTGAAGAGGAAGCAACACAGAGCCTCTTGCAAGTCTAAAACTGCTCAGTCTACTACCAAACCATTAGAATTGCTGCAAATGGATCTTTTTGATCCTAAATCCGTGGCAAGCATGAAAAAGAAATGGTACAGCCTAGTGGTCACTGATGATTTCTCAAGGTTTACATGGACATTTTTTTGTTTGAGAAAAGTGATACAACAGGTGTACTCAAAGAATTCATCACTCAGATTGAACTTCAAAAGAGTATGAAGGTGGTGAAAATTAGGTTTGACAATGGTTGTGTGCCTTAACCACCAAGGCCCTATTTTGAACATAACAAAATTGGGTTGCAGAGAGAAGAAACATAACACTAATAGAAGCTGCAAGGACCATGTTATATGATTCCAAGCTTCCAGTTATATTTTAGGCTGAAGCTGTTAGCACTGCTTGTTATGTTCAAAATAGGGCCTTGGTGGTTAAGGCACACAACAAGACTTCTTATCAGCTGTTCAATGGCAGACCTCCGTTGATTGACTTTTTCAGACCATTTGGGTGTCATGTGGTTATTCTCAACACACTTGATCAGTTGGGAAAATTCAATGAAAAGGGGATGATGGATACTTTGTAGGGTATTCATTGACAAGCAAAGGATACAATGTCTTCAACAAGAAGACAAGCAAAGTAACAGAAAATCTACATGTAAATTTTTTGGAAGATAAGTCTGAAGACATACAAACAGGTCCTGATTGGTTCATTGATATTGAATTACTTTCTAAATCCATGAATTATGTGCATGTTGCTTTGGAAAATACTAACATTTCAGGTACATAAGAACCAACTATTTTGGAGAGTTCACCTCTGAGGTACATGACTGTACCTTCACTATTCCCTGCTGATGATGTTTCAAAAGGCAATGTACAGGAAGAAGATCTCTCTCAATAGGATGAACAACCTAACGATTCCACTGCCAAGCACATTAATAAAAGCAATAGAATGACTGAAAGCAGTGGAATGCCTGAAAGCAGTGGAATCTTGGATTCCCCTGTTGGTCCAAACATTCCACCTGCTATTGAAGAAACAGTGATCCATGATGACCATGATGCAGAAGAAGGAACCCCACTTAAATCTACATCTACTCCTTCCTCCATGACCAACAGTCGAAGCATAATACTAAGATATGGAGGCCCAAGTTTCTTAGACTTTCACACAGCACCTTCATTGACCAATATTGTTTCTTTAGGGAGCTGTTTTGAAGAATTCTTTCCACAACAGGATAGCCCTATAGAACCTGATATGAGCAATTTGGAATCTAAGGTTATCATGGAAAAGCATCCATATATAGAGTCAACAAGGATCATCCACAATCACAAATCATAGGTGATCTTGAGACTGCCAGATAAACAAGGTATTAAGCAAAAGAGCACAGCTTTATTGCCAACATCACAATGATAAATTTAATCATAACGATATGCAATGCTGCCTTTTTGTCACAAGAAGAGCCAAAGAAGATATTTTAATCTTTGAATAATCCAATTTGGGTAGAGCTATTGTAGTTTGATATTCAAGAGGTTTGGATTCTGGTAGACTGTCCAAAATGGGCAAGACCCTTTAGGACAAAGTGGGTGCTCAGAAACAAGAAGGATGAGAGAGGTATATTTGTCAGAAACAAAGCTAGGCTAGTAGCTCAAGGGTACACACAGAAGGAAGGCATTGATTATGATGAGGTATTTTCTCTGGTTGCTAGAATTGAAGCCATCAGGCTGTTTTTGGCGTATGCTTCTTTTATGGAATTTGTGGTATACCAAATGGATGTTAAGAGTGCATTTCTGTATGGCACATTTATGAGGAGGTGTATGTAATGCAACCTCCAGGCTTTGAAGATCCATAACATCCAGACAAGGTTTACAAAGTGAAAAAGGCAATGTATGGGCTTCATCAAGCCCCTAGGGCCTGGTATGGGACTCTATCCAAGTATCTTTTGGATAATGGCTTCAACAGGGGAAAGATTGATCAGACCCTGTTTATCAAGAAACAAAGAGGCGACTTTCTTTTGGTACAAGTATATGTGGATGACATCAGTTTTGGATCCACAAACTCTTTGCTTAGCAAAGATTTTGCCAAATTGATGCAAGAAAAATTCTAAATGAGTGCAACGGGAAAACTCAACTTTTTCTTGGGGTTACAAGTTCAGCAGAGGAAAGATGGGATCTTTATCTCTCAGGATAAATATGTTGCTGAAATTGTGAAGAAGTTTGGATTGAGTGAACGAAAGAAAGTCTCTACTCTCATGGATAAAGATCATCCGTGGGGAAAAGAAGGTCAAGGAAAGTCCATTGATGTCAGAACATATAGGTCTATAATTGTATCTCTCATGTACCTTACAGCTTCAAGACCTGACATCTGTTTGCTGTGAAGAGAATCTTTAGGTACCTGAAGTGCCATCTGACTTTAAGACTTTGGTATCATAAGGAGTCACCATTTGAGTTAGTAGCCTATTCAAATAGTGACTATGGTGGTGACAATAATGATAGAAAGTCTACAACAGGTGGATGTCAATTTTTGGGGAGCAGGATTATATCTTGGCAGTGCAAAAAGCAAACCATTCTGGCCACCTCCACAACTGAAGCTGAATATGTGGCAGTTGCTGCATGTCGTGGACAAGTTTTGTGGATCCAGAATCAATTACTTGACTATGGGTACGATTTTCTTAAAACCAAGATATTTACTGACAATAACAGCACAATTTGCATTATTAAGAATCTTGTTTTTCACACTAAAACTAAACACATTGAAATTAGACATCATTTTATTAGAGACTGTTTTCAAAAATGGTTAATTGTCTCATAGACAATTGATACAGAACTCAATGTTGCTGATCTTTTGACAAAACCTTTTGACATAGGGAGATTCCAGTACTTGGTTGGAAGTATTGGGATGGTCAATCCCTAAACAGATGTCTGTAAGTTCTTGTGTGTATTCAGGATTGCATTTTTGTCTGTTGTTGTAGGATTGCTAGTCACTTTTTCCATCATTATTAATGCCACTGTTTTAGAAGAAAGTTTCCCCTGCTTGGGATAATTTCCCTGCTTGGGATAATTCCCCTGCTAGGGATGTTTACCCTACTAGGGGACTTTCCCCTGTCTAGGTTTGTTCTTTTTCAGAGTGGTTGTATGTGGTTTTAGACTAACAATGCAAGGATCATAATGTAGTTTGATGTATCTTATAGATGAATCTGTTACATACTCTATGTTTTAGTGGAGGTTAGGTCACACCTTTAGGATCCAGGGTATCCATATGATGCTCATGTATGATTCTAGATCATACCCACAGGTGAGTGAGGGATTTGTAACAGTGAAGACTTGTTGCATGGCAAGTTGGAGTCCTTAGACCTTGAGGCACTGTAATGTGTAGTCAAAACTCTTGATTAGGCAGCTTGCTACACAAATGGAATTTTTGGTTGCATGTTGCCAAGACTACTCGACCATAGGAAGGGAATGGTTGGGTTGGAGACCTGGGTATGTATATTTCATTAGGTTGACCTGGTGCAGGGTTTACTTATGTGTTATGTTTTCTTTTCTGGGACTTTGTTGAATGGATGACTCTAGAGTTCTATGTATCTCGCTTGCTTATGCATGTCTGTGCATTAGGACAGAGCTATTTAGCATTGCCCTATTCAAGACAATCTAATACCCTTAGGAAAGTTTCCCCTGCTTTTATTTTTATCCCCCTGCTTTCATAACTTTCCCCTGCTTTGCAAACGTTCCCCTGTTTGACCGTTGACCGACAATATAGCCATTGGGCCTGTTTGTTTACTTTTTGGTTAGGGAATATTTTGTTGTTTTAAAAAGATATTTAAGGCGCTTTCTTCGCGGATTGGTAACCTCATTATCATTACTTTAAATATATCCTTTTATAAGCAAGATTTATTTCTGATTTTTAAGAAAATTGATAATTTGGTCCAATCACAAACCTTAAATTAGCCTATTAAAACTTAATTCCCTCAACCAACAGGTCTAACTCATTCTGTCAATCACATCCCACTTCATTTTGTCAAACCATAAACCTTTACTTACTCAAAATTTCAATGGCTCTCAAAATTTCTCCTAACCATAGCCAGATTTCCATTCTTTCTGGTGAACCAGTAGAATTCTCTAAGGCAGTGGCTTACCTAAAGTCTAGTTATTTTAGGTTAACCCTTGTCATTAGTCCAAGAATTTATAACTCATACATCCAACAGTTTTGGTCGAATGTCACGACTAAAATAGTGGATGGAGAGCTTACACTTAAAAGCCTTGTCGATGGCCACCTCAAAGTCATCACACTTGCCTCCATTCCAGACAAGTTAGTCTTGAATGATGAGGATGAGGTGGTTAGCCTGCATGAGGCTGAAATTTTTGAGGGTTTAACCAATTTGGGGTACAATATTGATGAGGGTCAAAAGTTAAAATTCTTTAAAGGTCAATTCGCATCCCATTGGAACTACATAATTCATACTATTTTGCAATGCTTATCTTCTAATACCACTGCTTTTAATGAATTTGGGAGTCAAGTTGCTTCTCCCTTGGTGTGATTGGAAACAGGGCGAAAATTTTGTTTTTCTCAAATGATTTTTGAAGGAATGGTTAAAAATGTTAAAAGCAGTTCAAAATTTTGTATGTATCCAAGGTTTATAGAAATTTTGCTTGACATGGGTCAGCATGGACCCATTAGACACACCCATCACTTCACAACCAATCCCCACACCACTAAACTATTCACTACTCTTATACCAAATGTTGATCCATTTGGTTGGATCTATATTCTGTTAAGAACTAGTATAGTAGTTTGTAATCAAACTAAAACACTGTAATAACTCTTACTCACACTAAATAAGTTATGCGGAATCTAACTTATAAAGCACAGAATAACAGAATTACTATTAACTATTCTATGCTCTTATTAATCGACTTGAATAAGGTACATGAATGTCATCGTGCCTATGTTCCTTTTATAGAGTAAGGAACCCTAGAATCCTTAGAATATTCTATAAAGATAACTATATCATAGACGATATATTATCTATATTCTAACTATTAAGTATATCACATAAGATATACTCTTTCTATAAACTATGACATATCTTATAAAAAGATATATTCGTCCTAAATAATATAGCATTACTTACTTTATAAGTAGCAGTACTTACTATGTATCGCGTTAACACTAACGGTACTTGAAAGATACTAATAGTACTTAACATTACACTAACGGTACTTGACACTTAATAATAATTCCCAACAATCCTCCCCTAAACAATAATGATAACTTGTTGTCTTCTTGTTTCTCTTTGTCTTGAATGTATCTGAATACATATCTTCAGTCTTTTCTTCAAACTTGGATTGAACTTGGAATTGTTACTTGTATCCAACTGAATGTAGCCAAACACTTCAATGTAGATCTTCTTCTGATAAGATAACCTTCAAGTCTCATGAATTTCATCTTGATCTATGATCTTCTTGTGTCTTGTAAACATTCATTAACTTGTGCAGCAACAGTAATTATCTTCTTTGAGTTTGTTAGGACATATGTAATAGGATATTTGTAATAGATAAACTAGGAGGTATGTAGTTCCTCCTGGTCCTAGCAGTAGTAGGAGCACCACGTGCTCCTGGTCTAGTTGAAAGTCAAACAGACTTATTCTTAGTAGTTGGTTATGATATGCATGAGATATCTTAGGAAAGGATATGCATATCAGTAGTTACACGTTTAGTAGTTAATGAAAATTAAGGTTTCCATGTAGTATAAAAGGAACCATTAGCAGAAGGGTTAAACACACCTTTCATCAATCTTATTTCATTTTAATAGAGTAGAATCCTTAGAGAGGATCAAGTATTTTAGTTATTCCGTTTCTTCTTGTTCATAGTATTTGTATTCCGCACTTATACTTTGTTTCTTAGCAAGAGTCTCTCAAGTGAATTGGCTTATGATTACAGAAGTCATTCACCATCCTTAACAGGTTGCAAGATCCACAATTAGTGGACCCAACAAGTGGTATCAGAGCCTGGGAGAGTCTCTACACAAGAAGAATCATTTTTTTTACTAACATCTTTGTTTGATCATGTCTGCCTCTAGTTCTACTAAAACAGGAGATGCAAGCCCCTCTAAAACACAACAACCTCAGCAAATCGTTGCTACTGTTTCCAATACAAATGGAAAATTCCCTCTCTTGAAGAAGGATGAGTATGATAGCTGGGCTATGAAGATGGAGAGATGGATCACCAACACTGATCTAGACCTCTAGAAAATTGTTCTGAATGGCAACAGTAAAAAGACCACTGGACGAGACAAGAATGGTAATATCACTATTCTTGATCCTAAAACTCATGAAGAAATCACTGTTGTTCAGAAGGAAATCAAAGCAAAAACTATTTTGCTTCAGTCCCTTCCTGATGATCACATGGGTGATTTTTATCACTTGGATGATGCTAGAGAGATCTGGAATGGAGTAAAGGCAAGGTTTGAAGGGAATGAGGAATCAAAGAAAATGCGCAGATCCATGCTGAGAGATGAATTCACAGAATTCAAGATCTCTGAAACTGAAGGTATTCATCAAGGGTATGATAGGTTCCAAAAGATACTTAGCCAGTTGAATCAACTCAGGTCCAAACCTGAAAATGGAGATATCAATGTCAGGTTTCTTAGAGCCCTACCTCACTCATGGAATCAGGTAGTCATCTCTCTCAAAGCAAAAGGTGGCCTTGACTATCTTAATTTTGATGACCTGTTTTATAAACTCAAAACCTTTGAGTCTCATGTGAGAGGATACTCAAGTGATTCCTTTCCTACTCCTGCTAACTCTGCTTTTGTGAGTTCCATGGGATCTAGTTGAATGTCTTCTGCTAGTAGCCCAAGCTATACTGTATCTTCTCAACATACTACTACTCCTGAACCAAAAGCCAAGACTGGTAGCATGGTAGAAGCTGTTCTTCACTCTTTTGTTGCTAATGTTGATCCATAACAGCAGCTTGCTTTTGATGATTTCAAACAGGTTGATAAACTTGACTTGGATGAAATGGATCTAAAGTGACAAATGGCCAAGCTCACTCTCCAGGTTCATAAGTTTGAAAACAAAGCCGGTCGAAAATATAACTACAACCCAAGAGAGCCAGTCAGATTTGATAGAAGCAAGGTTAGATGCTATAACTGCCAGCAGCAAGTGTGGAACCTATAGATCGTTCGACTCAATGGTTATGAACCATTATATCTAGGATGATCATCATTCATATGATAACATAGCGGAAAAGAACAATGATCATGACAAGGTGTTTAGGCACAAGGTACACGAATTAAAACAAATGGGGATGTTCATTATATTAATAACAAACATCCACTAGACGTGTATACATTGAATCCCACGTCTAGTGCGACACACACTTTAGGTTTACATTGTGAATGAATAATATTATAAAACCTATGACCCTTGGTTCCTTTTATAGTGTAAGGATTAGGGTTTACAAGAGATAAGAATGAATAAACAAGTAAATCTTCTATTTAAATAAACTTATGCAGAATATCTTTTGCATGTTTATCTAAATAGAAGCTTCCATTAGCTTCTTTTGTCTACGTTTTGTCAATGCTTGAATTACATGTGACAATGCTTGGATTGCTCTTGACAATGCTTGATTCCATCAACGCCTAAATAACTCTTGTCAATGCTTGGAATGCTCTTGTCAACGCCTAGACAAATACTTCACGTTTTCTTCATTTTTAAGTTTCTGCCACATCAACTTTTTGACCCAACAATCTTCCCCTAGTTGATAGTGGCAAAACTCTATGTGTATCTCTTGTAAGTTGTACATGATCTTCAAGTTGCTTCCCCTCAAGTGTAGCATGTATTTTCTTCCCCTTTTTGTCACATCAACAAGGAAGTAAACAATGTTGCAATGTTGAAGATTCTCCAGAAGTAGGCTCTATGTAATGATCCTGAAGAAAAATAACTTAAAGTAGTCTTTGATGCAGAAGTAAAATACCACAAACCTATGTTCCATGTCTTGTTTATCCATGTGATGAAGAACTTATACCAGAAGAAAAAATATAAGTAGACCTCGATCCCTTGTCAATATTCTCATCCTTTGTGAGACACTGAGCACGATAATGTAACTCCTTCAAGTGTTTATGACAAGTCTTCATCACCAACTATGTAAGCACGAACAAGTTACCTTTAAAGTCTATGGCTGGAAGTCCATGACTTTAAGATATGATAGAACATAAACTCGCGAAAATCTTCTTCAATCATCAAACTTACCATAAGAATTCTTCCCCTTAAGCTAACACTTCTTCATGAAGAAACTTAATCTTCATATCATATGTAAAAGAGATCAGACGGATAACTCTTTTACAAGGCTACCCCGATTACATAATCAAATCCAATTACCTCACGAATTGTTGCTAACTCGCATTAAAATCATTAATCCTTTTCAAAATATCCGAGCCATAAATATCATCATGATATTCTAAATTATAACGGAGATTCCATGTACCTTTGTGTGTATTTTCCTCCTTTTTGTGTGCTTAAAACGTACTAGTTTTCTCAAACAGCAGCTATCCATGTGTCATCCAACATCTCTTCTGTCCAATATATTGGTCAGATGTATTGTCCGATATCGGACAATACGTGTCAGCGTTGAAGTACATATATCGGACGACACTGTCAACCTATCAGTGTTGACTTATTCCTGTCAGCGTCGAAATCCTTCCTGTCAGCGCCCAAATAACAAACGTCAGCGCCAACCTAAAATCCTGTCAGCGTCCATTTTTATCAGCGTCAAAACGTGCTCTGTCAACGTTGCATTCTTTCTTGTCAACGTTGAATTTAAACAAGTGATTAAAACATCTTTGATCCTGTGCTCGCACGTCCATAGTAACCATGTAATAGGAACATATTCATCGTGTGAACATAAGGATTTAGACCAATCAGAAGCTTCTCATGGTGTGAACACAAAGCTATATATCCGTGTGAATTAGACAATTTCTTGACCAATCATAATTAACAAACCGTGTGAACACAAACATCAAACACTCGTGTGATACCAAGGAACAGCCGTGTGAACGCAAGAAAATCCACCAATGAAAGAGCTAGTATCGTATGAACTAAAGCTTTCTACCAATGGGAACAAGACGTCACTTGCTTCTGTGTGAACATAAACCATGTATAGCTTTTTCTTGGTCCACACATCCTTGCATCACGTCACCACCAGCATGGTTTTGTCTTCCTATCCGTAGTTTTAAAAAAAACAACAGAGTAAAGAACACATCACCACTTAACAGCTTATGAAGTGTTGTCGATTGTCTCTTAACCATGTGAACTTTACACAGCGATCAAACACAGCAACAACTTCACACAAATCTAGGGTTTAATATTTTGTGCATTGAAACCCTAATTAGGGTTTGTAAATAACCTTAGATCGTGTATCTTCACACGTTTTAACAGCCACGAACATCAATTCTTCCTGCTTTTAAATAGATCTAGGGTTTGAAGAACCCTAGTTCATGATTTCATGTGAAAGCAGAAAAACTGAAAATCTTGATCAGCCAACTTCGACGCTTAATAACTTTTGCCTGGGGATAAAACTCGACAATCCCTCCGGTGGATGTTTAGATCTATGTATGTAGAACACACATCTAAAATTTCGTGACGATCCAACGGTTAGATCAAAAGTTATGACCTTCTGAATACTGCTGCGCACACAAAAACGTCCAGAAAAACTCCATACGAATTTTTCTTTTCTTCACCATACACGAACACCTCGTCCGACCTAGATATCAAGAGCCTTAGGCTCTGATACCAATTGTGGAGCCTATAGATCGTTCGACTCAATGGTTATGAACCATTATATCTAGGATGATCATCATTCATATGATAACATAGCGGAAAAGAACAATGATCATGACAAGGTGTTTAGGCACAAGGTACACGAATTAAAACAAATGGGGATGTTCATTATATTAATAACAAACATCCACTAGACGTGTATACATTGAATCCCACGTCTAGTGCGACACACACTTTAGGTTTACATTGTGAATGAATAATATTATAAAACCTATGACCCTTGGTTCCTTTTATAGTGTAAGGATTAGGGTTTACAAGAGATAAGAATGAATAAACAAGTAAATCTTCTATTTAAATAAACTTATGCAGAATATCTTTTGCATGTTTATCTAAATAGAAGCTTCCATTAGCTTCTTTTGTCTACGTTTTGTCAATGCTTGAATTGCATGTGACAATGCTTGGATTGCTCTTGACAATGCTTGATTCCATCAACGCCTAAATAACTCTTGTCAATGCTTGGAATGCTCTTGTCAACGCCTAGACAAATACTTCACGTTTTCTTCATTTTTAAGTTTCTGCCACATCAACTTTTTGACCCAACAGCAAGGTCATTTTTCTAGGGATGCCCTAACAAAACTGACCAAGAGAAGAACAGGTATTCAGCCTTCAAGGTTCAAGAGCTCAAGGATGAAAAGAAAGCTTTGGTTTCTGTTGACTTTATGGTAAACTGGAATGATCATCAGACTGCTACCTTGGAATCAGTTGAAGCTTCTACTGATGTGTTTGCAATGATTGCTGGGAATCTATCTGATGTCGAGGAAGCAAAAGAATTTGTCTCAATACAATGAGCTGTTGTCTCAATACAATGAGCTAAATGAACAAAATGACAAATATTTTTTAGATGTTCAAGAATATAAGAGTTCTTTAAAAACATTGGAACAACAAAAGAGGTGGCTTCAAAATACTCAACTTGAATATGATGATAAGATTCGTGTGTTAAGCATAGACTTAGAGAACACCACTAATATGCTCAAATATACTGAAAAGCTTAACAATGAGAGTATTAAGGCAAAACAAGAAATGAAAGAACAGTTGGATGCTACACTTTTAAAATTTGATAAATGGCAAAAGGCACCCAAAAATCATTCAAAACTTATAGATAGTAGCATGTTTGGTAGAACTAAGAGAGGGCTAGGCTTTGACAAATATATTGGTCCAGATGATGTCTTTAACTTATCTTTTTCAAGTGTCTTTGATCCTGACAAAGAGGAAGAGAGAAAACCTAGCTACAATAGGTTTAAACCAGCTGCAAAAATGCATGTTGTTCCTCCACCTCTTACAGGAACATTCATGCCCATATCAAAGCATACTGACTTGGATGGATCACAGATGCATGAGTCTCCCAAAAGTTCTACTAATACTAATGACTTTGTCTCTTGTATTTTCATTGACAAGGCCAGTGACTATGCATCATGTGGTTCAAGTGAAGAGTCGAGACCTATGAGTCCCAAGACGGATGATCCTGCTACTAGTTCTAGGATGAGTGATGAGAGTGTTGTTACAACTTCTACTTCCATTATTTCAAATTCTCGTTTGTTGGAGTCTAGGAGTGGTTTCTCTCCTAGACTAATGTGTAATAAGAATAGCAGTGTAAAACAATGTCGTTTGAATAAAAGGTCTTTTAAAACATGCTTTGTGTGTGGTAGTACATTTCACTTGATTAAGATTGTGATTTCTATGATCAAAAGTCTCCTGGTTATCAATCTTATATTAATCCTGGTTCACCAGGAAATGTTACTTTTGGTATGGGATGTGCTTCTAGAAGCCTTAATCTATGTGTCGAATCTTTTCCTCCTAGTAGAAGGACCTACCCTTCAGCTTCTACTTCTTGGAGAAGCAATGGTTATCCCACTTATCAACCAACTAGTAATTACTTTCAGAATTTTAATCAGAATTATGCTACTACTTCAGACCACATGTATTTTGGGTTTGGAAATGTGATTACTACTATTAATCCCTCAGCAGGTTGTTCTTGGTCTCATAACACCAACCATACGATGCACGGGCAACACAAGAACAACAGTGGATCTCATCAATCTTCTTGGCTATCCACTAATGATCCACAAGGCAGACTCAAGCCTGAAAAGGTTTGGGTCCCCTTAAGACGCTAACTGTTTTATATTGACTTTGTTTTGTTGTAGATTACTCCATACCAAGATCCTTTACTTGGAATTGTAGATAGTGGATGCTCTAGGAGCATGACAGGAAATAAAGAACTTCTGACAAATTTTGTACCATTTCAAGGTGGAAAGGTGTACTTTGGTGGTGGTGAAGGAAGAATCTCTGGGAAAGGGACCATCCAGACACCTAACCTTAATTTTGAGCAGGTTTACTATGTAGAAGCACTTCAACATTTCAATTTGATCTCCGTCTCTCAAATCTGTGACAAGAAGCAGTTTGTCCTCTTTACGGATATAGAAGCACTGGTACTGTCCAAAGACTTCAATTTGCCGAACGAGTCCCAAGTTCTACTCAAAATCCCTAGAAGACATAATCTCTACAGTATCAAGCTGAATGAAGTCAATCCTACTGGTCAACTAGCTTGTTTGGTTGCCAAAGCATCAGAAGATGAAGCCACCAAATGGCATAGAAGGATGGGACATGTAAACTATAAGACCATTTAGAAGCTGGTGCATATGAATTTGGTCTCAGGATTACCTCCCAAAACATTCAGAAATGACATCAATTGTCTTGCTTGCAGCAAAGGCAAACAACACAAAGCATCCTTCAAAGCTATTACTGCTCTCAATTTAATCACTGAACCATTGCAGCTACTTCATATGGATTTGTTTGGTCCTACCTCCATTAGGAGCATTGATCACAAACATTATTGTCTAGTAGTGACTGATGGTTATAGCAGGTTCTCATGGGTTTTCTTTTTGGCTGCTAAGAGTGAGACGTATTCCATTCTCAAAGACTTCATTACTCTTATTGAGAATCAACTGTCTAGGAAGGTGAAAAGTATTCGTTGTGATAATGGTACTGAGTTCAAGAATGCAGACCTCATAGCACTTTGCAATTTCAAAGGTATCAAAAGAGATTATAGTGCTGAACGTACTCCTCAACAGAATGGTGTTGCAGAAAGGAAGAACAGGACCTTGATTGAAGCCGCAAGAACCATGCTTGCTGATTCCAAGCTTCTGACTATGTTTTGGACAGAAGCTGTAAACACTGCGTGTTATGTGCTCAATAGGGTTTCCATTACAAATCCTCACAATAAAACTCCCTATGAGCTCCTAACAGCTAAAGTCCCTAGCATTACACATCTGAAGCCATTTGGATGTCCTGTAACCATTCTCAACACTAGTGACTATTTAGGGAAACTTGATGGAAAGGCAGATGAAGGCTTCATTGTGGGATACTCAGCTCATTCTCGAGCCTATCGGGTCTATAATCTCCATTCCAAGCGTGTCACTGAAACTATCGATCTACGGTATTTTGAGGAAAAGACGAACATCCAAGGAAAAGGACCTGAGTGGTATTTTGATCTTGATTATCTTAGTGACTCATTAGGTTATTTTCGCTTCAAAACTAACCAACATGCAGGTCCACAAGTAGTTGCGTGCAAAACCTGCAGCACTATTATATTTCTAATTCGAGGACGAATTTTTTTAGAAGGGAAGAGTTGTAAAACCCGCTTGAAAAATCCATGAATTTACGAATGTAGGAGAACACAAGTTAAGACACGAAAAAAATAAAACGGGCCTTGTAGTAGACATAAGCCTTACAAGTTTAATTAAGGCCCAAAGTCCAGCCCATTAGCAATTTAACCAACAAAACACATTTAGACTTCTCATTTGTACAAGTTAAATATATATATATATATATATATATATATATATATATATATATATATATATATATATATATATATATATATATATATATATATATATATATATATATATATATATATATATACATTCTAGTAATACTTACGGATAAAATTTAGTGAAGAAAAGTCAGCCTGACGGATTATCGCTTCATTCTCGCTGATTTTTGAAAACGCTTTTATAGCATTAATATTCATACTAAAATAGATAATAGTAAATGTAGAATCAGTTGGAATTTTAATAGGTCTTCAGTCAATATCATCCAAAAAACATGGGCCCATATTCTCAATTCTATTACTTCGTAACTTCTCATGATGTCTCTCCTCTCAACGAGTTGATCAAATACAAATATATATATATAAGAGGATGAGATGACATAGTCATTTCTCAAATCTCATAATAAATATATGTGTTCTAGTCCACTTTCAATTCTTGCAACCGTAAGTGGTTTTGTATGTACGAGGCCTTAGTTCGTCTTATGGTTTACATTTCGATCGGATTTAATCTTGACGCTGGTGTTCGAGTTAATGTCCATGTCTCGTTAGATCTTGGTGTTAACGTCGTGATCAGTTTTGCTTTCGATCTATTATTGTCGAGTGTAGAGGTAAACATCGAACTACAGAATTAATACATAATCATGAACTTTATAGCATTTGACAAATGACTAAATTGATCTTAAGAAATCCATACGTTTTGTTTCAACATAATGAAGAAGATGGAGTTCGTGATTCTCTTATATGGCAGACATATTTTCATTTCGTGTACGTATTTGGTTTCGAGTTCGAGCTCGGTTCGGTTTTCTTTCGATCTCGTGTTGCAAGCATAGAGGTATATTTTGAACCAAATTCTTATATATCAAATCTTAAACTTTATGAAATTCAAATGATTGATGTGTTTCTCTGTAATAGTATGGTAACATGATCGTACATGTTAAAATCATAATCGAGATCAATATGAGGAATGAATCGGCTGTGAGGTTTAAACATATTGATGTTATGCCCAAAATAATGGATGGTTTAGTTATAACTTATGGTCTAAATTGGATGTTTAGCATCTAAAACGAATTACTAAGATTCTAAAAGAGTTTGCGAAGGTTCGAAATTCGGTATACTATGTTCCACGAAGAAGATGAACTTCATTTCATAATTTTATGAAATTTGTATTTTAGTCCCTAGACTATGAAGGCTCTTACATCAAAAACCTTAATGTTTTATAAAAAAATTGGTCCATTTCATACTTCAAAACTAGTTTTATATATTTGATACGTTTATATGAATTCATAAATCAAGTTAGTGAATTTGTTAATAATCAAGTGAATTCAATTATAAAAAGACACGATAAATAATGAACAAGTAACTCATCTCAGCGTCCTATATTTATGTAGTATCCGTTAAGTCAGAGTAGACCCTTCAGCTTTCACTCTTATTTCATTACTGGACACGAGGTACGGATTTTCCGTCCTTTCAGTAAGGTCTTCCTTTCTATGCATGATTAGGATTCCCCGTCTGCAGCTAAATGTCTTCCCCAGTTATATGTTATCAGTTTTATCAGAAATCAGTTTATAATTAAGTTTAATTGCTAGAGCATTATATACAAGCATGACCAGTTTATGTACTAGTTACGGAGGTACCGTAACCATGACACTTGAGGCACCGGTGTCGTGACTCAGCTGCATGAGAGTGATATCATGCAGCGTCCCACTTAGCTCAGTTTGGCCATTTTATCAAGATTATTAGTGGGGCGTATGGAGGCATCCTAGGCTTATCAGTTTACAGTTTACAGTTAGCAGGTGAATGTGGTGTGTGCTCTACACCCTTCACATTGGAGCTGATCCCTCCACCCAGCACAGTATTTAGAGGCCACCCCTCTATAGTTATTTAGAGGTCACCCAGCACATGACCTATATAATATCTTGCCAATTAAAATACAGTAAATGCATGTTATTCAGATTTAACAAATAACAGTTCAGCTTCATTATTGATAAATCAGACTTTACAGATTATATACAGATTTCCGCTGCAACTTTACTTATCAGTCTTACAGTTTCAGTATTTTTATCATTTGCTTCATTTCAGTATTTCTTATCATGCTTTATATCTGTTCACTGAGCGTTAAGCTCAGCCGTAGATCCTTTCATGTTCTAACGGCAGGTACACCAGGACGCTCTTAGGATTCTGAGAGCATGTGCATTTGGATGGAAGCTATCCAGACTTCTTACTTTATGCACGTCTTACATTATTCTGCTTATATGGACATTGTTTAGTCCTTTCTTTCAGTATTTTATTTTTCATGTTTTGAACTTATGTTTGGATTACCGATGTTTAATTCTGGTATTTTCTTTATGGTCAGTTAATGTTTTAGCACATTTAACTTATGCTTTGATGACACGCCATAAATACACGTAACGGTCCACTTATCCAAGTGGGGTGTTACAATTATGGTATCAGAGCTATAGGTTCGACCTGTAGGCTCTAAAACTTGACCTGTGACTAGTGGGTAGTCATCAGGAACTTCCCAGATTTTTGGCGTTGTTATCTTTCATGTTTCTCATGGATTATTCAGTTAGTTTTCTTCATTTATCAGTCAGTTTATTAAAGTTTTGACTAAGAAAAAGGTTGGTACAGGACTGGCCATATTTTGTCGCATGTGCCTTTCATTCGAATTTTGTTTTGGTGAACCGACCCATAGGCATTCACCCTTGGCCGTTCAGATTTTGTATTGGTAAACCGACCCATAGGCGTTTACCCTTACTCATGACAGATTCATGTTTTCAGTCAAATATTACTTGGTGAACCAGCGATAAACGTTCACCATTTCTCAAGTCAAATTTCATGCTTTTCAGTCAAATGATGTTTTATGAACCGATCCACAGTTGTTCACCTTTGTCATATCAGGACAGTTCATAAATTTTGACAAGTATGGATTGGACTACAGCCAACCATTTTTAATCCCAGATTATAAATTTCTATACATAATAGTTCTCATGAAATTTTGAAAAGTATGGATCAAACCAGAAATGCCCATACTTAGTCACATGTTTTCTTTTTTGAATTTTGTGGATGAACCATAGCCGTCCACATCAGTTGATATTACACCTCAGTTGATTATAATTTTTATTTTCCTTGTAACAGTAAAATTTTCATACCCTCACGTTGATGTTGTCTTCATGATGATTCATTTTCATCTCTCCTTACGAGGATTATGTTTTCAGCAAAGTAATGATGTTTTCATGTTAATATACACAAGAATTTCAGTAAAACCCGTTTTCATGATAAATCGTGATTGGCCATCATTAATCATGCTTCATGCTGACTACTGTTGGGACTTCGATTATATCATACTTTTCAGCCTTGATACAACCAGCAGTAAGTTGACGCAGGAATTGTCAGCCTATCATGTTACTTATTTCAGATCAGTTTACTACCGTTTAAATCAATTTATTTCTTTGATCATGTCAGACAAGCGACACCAGTATCGATCATCCCATAAAATTTCCAGTAGTGCTATGTACAGTATTTCATGTGTACTCCACGTACAGTGCCTCAAATATGCTTCATGTACAGTAGTCCAGGTGTACTCCAGGTACCGTACTCCATGGATATTGCTAATCGATCCTCAATCATCTCAGGCGTTTCCACTTGTTGATATTCTACTAGGTGCTGATGCTGCTCGTGAGTTGAAGATTTTACCAGATGCTGATGTTGCTAACACTTTGAAGACCTCACAAATGCTGATGTTGCTGATACTTTGGAGATTTCTCAAGATGCTGATGCCGTTTATACTATGAAGACTCTGCAGAACAAGGACGAAAACTATAAATTTGAAATTTCTGACAATAATAAATTTCAACCATCAGACACTACCATTCCATTCCATACTTTTACCTTCTCAGCTAGATGTCACACTTCACTCAGCTAACCGTTCATTCAGAAGAGTGAGAACCGGAACTCAGCCGACCACTCAGCAGAATAGTTACATGAATCACGGTCATGATAATGACCGTCATAAAGTGACAGACAAAGCAGTAGTGACAACCACCGTACTTATAATTGATCAGTCAATAACCATCAGAACTCCCGAACGGACGTGACCAGAAATACAAGAGGTCAGTAGGGTAACCGGTCCGCCAATCCTAGAAGTTACCAAAATCTTTCAGCCTTGTTCAGATTCATCTACTAAAACACGTGCCAAGACGACAGTCAAGACACATGTCTCAGGTATCATTTCGGAAAACACATATCAGGACACCGGTCATGGTAGACGTCATACGAATCTTTCCTCAAAATACGAGTAAGAACTCATAACTCCAGTATGTTTCTAAACCAGGCCCTCAGTAATTCAGGGTACCCTTCAGAAAGAGGTATACCCGTTCTATTATGCCACGCATGGATCAAATCATAAAAAAATCAGTCACCACCACTAGAGTACGATTCAGGTTAAACACGTAGTATTCACTCTGTGAGGTTACAGACGAACACATTCAGTGAAAAGTCGTCATGATCACTTCATGTATTCCTATGTCAGCTTTATCTTAAATCAGGTAGTCCCCTGCATCTCAACCAGAAAAGACTCCACAGTACCAAACATGTTTATTAAGGTTCTCCTTTTAGTTAACGACAATATCCGTCTTACTAAATCCCAAATATATTCATTATATTTCTGCCTAAAAAAATCAGTACAAATTGTTTCTGCGTTACAAGCGCGTGACTTAGCAGTCCATAGCTACGAAGACTGCCTAGCCACCAGTTATAAATTCACTTCTGAAATTCCTTAAACTCATGACCAGCAGATTACTCTAGAGTTCCCAGACATAATCTCAGAAAGTTTTTCATAAATTCCTTTCTAACCACGAAATAGAATTCTACATCGAGCTTATCTCAAGAACAGAACCTGTTTTCAAAACTCTTATTCCAGGGATTCAGCTAAGTTAAAAGAGTTGCAGCAATTGCTACAAGAGTTACCAGAACGAGGCTTTATTCGCCCTAACGCATGACCAGAAGGTACACCGTGTTATGTCTATCAGAAAGAAGGCTGGTAACATGAGATCACGTATCGATCACCGAAAACTTTACAAGATCTCCATTCATAAATGATACTCATTCCACGAATAGAAGGTTACCTGGCTTGCTACGATGTTTTAAAAATTCTTCCAGAACAATTCACAATCATGCCACCGTCAGTGGTGAGGGAAAGAACATGATGTTCTCCAGACTGCTGTTGCACATATTATAGTCACTCTAAAAAAATTTAAATTTTACTTATGAGCTCACTAATGCTCCAGCTATAGTATGAAATTTATGAATAAATTTCCATGACTTCCCAGACAAAATCGTCAGTATGATCATCGATAACATCCTGATCTGCTAAAATTCTATAGAAGTACAAGAGAATCACCTTCTCACAGTTGTACATAATCTCCAATAGGAGAAAATTATATAAGCTGCTTCCCAGCTGTGAATTCCAGTTGAACAGGGTGACGTTTTTGAGCCACCTCATTTCAGCATAAAGAAATTTCAGACAGTCCTGCGAAGATGAAGGCCATCACCAGATGGTCAAGATCGACGCCTATGATTAAAGTACAAAATTTTCTAGAACTCGGTTGACTGATACCGCAGAAATTACGGACAGTTCCCACGATTAGTTTTCTATGACTAAGCCTACGCATAAAGGAGAGGACCTACACTAAAATTTTGCATCACATAAGATCCTACGCTAGGAGAGACCTATTTTTACTTAGACTCAAAATTCTTTCATGACTATTCACCCAAATTCCACCAGAATGTACCAAAATTCCAGGCACATTTTGATAGAAGCAGTTCAACATGTTAAGGCAGCTATGTTCATATCTAAATGCCTGCCATTCCAGCAGGTTTAAGATAGAACGATGTTATGCTATCAAGTTATTACTACCAGTAGAAATTCTGGACCGAAAGAAGACAAGACTCCATAGAGATTGTTATCAGTTATCACATACTCAGAAGGGGTATAATATGATCTAAGTCATTGGCGACCCTTTAAACCAGCCTACACGTTTTATTTCATCCGAAAGGATTACACAGTAACAGATCTGCAGGAAATTCAGCAGTAAAATCGTACGATTTCAAGGTATTCCATCAAAATCATAAATCCAGTTAAGTCCTTTTAGTCATGTCACGTTCCATGTTCTCTTCGGCCATGTCACATTACATGATCATTTCAGTCATGTCAGGTTTATACCTATCAGCAACATTATGACTTAATTAGAAGACAAATTATTCTCCAGTTTATTTTTCTTTTCAGTTTACGTGTTCTTTCAGTTCTTATAAATTCATCAGCTTATTACCTTATTCGAGGATGAATTTTCCTTTTTAGAGGAGAAGAATATGTAAAACCTGCAGCATTATCATATTTCTAATTCGAGGACGAATTATTTTTGTAGAAGGGAAGAGTTATAAAACCCGCTTGAAAAATCCATGAATTTACGAACGTAGGAGAACACAAGTTAAGACACGAAATAAATAAAATGGACCTTGTAGTAGACATAAGCCTTACAAGTTTAATTAAGGCCCAAGGCCCATCCCATTAGCAATTTAACCAACAAAACACATTTAGACTTCTCATTTGTACAAGTTAAAAAAATATATATATATTCTAGTAATACTTACGGATAAAATTTAGTGAAGAAAAGTGAGCATGACGGATTATCGCTTCATTCTCGCTGATTTCTGAAAACGCTTTTATAGCATTAATATTCATACTAATATAGATAATAGTAAATGTAGAATTAGTTGAATTTTTAATAGGTCTTCAGTCAATATCATCCAAAAAAAACATGGGCCCATATTCTCAATTCTATTACTTAGTAACTTCTCATGATGTCTCTCCTCTCAATGAGTTGATCAAATACAAATATATATATAAGAGGATGAGATGACATAGTCATTTCTCAAATCTCATAATAAATATATGTGTTCTAGTCCACTTTCAATTCTTGCAGCCGTAAGTGATTTTGTATGTACGAGGCCTTAGTTCGTCTTAAGGTTTACATTCCGATCAGATTTAATCTTGATGTTGGTGTTCGAGTTAATGTCCATGTCTCGTTAGATCTTGGTGTTAACGTCGTGATCAGTTTTACTTTCGATCTATTATTGTCGAGTGTAGAGGTAAACATCGAACTACAGAATTAATACATAATCATAAACTTTATAGCATTTGACAAATGACTAAATTGATCTTAAGAAATCCATACGTTTTGTTTTGACATAATGAAGAAGATGGAGTCCGTGATTCTCTTATATGGCGGACATATTTTCATTTCGTGTACGTATTTGGTTTCAGTTCGAGCTCGGTTCGGTTTTCTTTCGATCTCGTGTTGCAAGCATAATGGTATATTTTGAACCAAATTCTTATATATCAAATCTTAAACTTTATGAAATTCAAATGATTGATGTGTTTCTCTGTAATAGTATGGTAACATGATCGTACATGTTAAAATCATAATCGAGATCAATATTAGGAATGAATCGGCTGTGAGGTTTAAACATATTGATGTTATGACCAAAATAATGGATGGTTTAGTTATAACTTATGGTCTAAATTGGATGTTTAGCATCTAAAACGAATTACTAAGATTCTAAAAGAGTTTGTGAAGGTTCTAAATTCGGTATACGATGTTCCACGAAGAAGATGATCTTCATTTCATAATTTTATGAAATTTGTATTTTAGTCCCTAGACTATGAAGGCTCTTACATCAAAAACCTTAATGTTTTATAAAAAATTGGTTCATTTCATACTTCAAAACTAGTTTTATATATTTGATATGTTTATATGAATTCATAAATCAAGTTAGTGAATTTGTTAATAATCAAGTGAATTCAATTATAAAAAGACACGATAAATAATGAACAAGTAACTAATCTTAGCGTTCTTTATCTATGTAGTATCCGTGAATTCAGACTAGACCCTTCAACTTTCACTCTTATTTCATTACTGGATACGAGGTACGGATTTTCCGTCCTTTTAGTAAGGACTTCCTTTCTGTGCATGATTAGGATTCCCCGTCTGCAGCCAAATGTCTTCCCCAGTTATATGTTATCAGTTTTATCAGAAATCAGGTTATAATTAAGTTAAATTGCCAGAGCATTATATACAAGCATGACCAGTTTATGTACTAGTTACGGAGGTACCGTAACCATGACACTTGAGGCACCGGTGTCGTGACTCAGCTGCATGAGAGTGATATCATGCAGCGTCCCACTCAGCTCAGTTTGGCCATTTTATCAAGATTATTAGTGGAGCGTATGGATGCATCCTAGGCTTATCAGTTTACAGTTTACAGTTAGCAGGTGAATGTGGTGTGTGCTCTACACCCTTCACATTGGAGCTGATCCCTCCACCCAGTACAGTATTTAGTGGTTACCCCTCTATAGTTTTTTAGAGATCACCCCTCTACAACATGATGAGGTCACCCCTCTATGTATTCATGCAGCAGTTGTTACAGCACATGACCTATATAAGATCTTGGCAATTAAAATACAGTAAATGCATGTTATTCAGATTTAACAGATAACAGTTCAGCTTCATTATTGATAAATCAGACTTTACAGATTATATACAGATTTTCACTACAACTTTACTTATCAGTCTTACAGCTTCAGTATTTTTATCATCTGCTTCATTTCAGTATTTCTTATCATGCTTTATATCCGTTCACTGAGCGTTAAGCTCAGACGTAGTTCCTTTCATGTTCAAACGGCAGGTATACCAGAACGCTCTTGGGATTCTGAGAGCATGTGCATTTGGATGGAAGCTCTCCAGACTTCTTACTTTATGCACGTCTTACGTTATTCTGCTTATATGGACATTGTTTAGTCCTTTCTTTCAGTAGTTTATTTTTCATGTTTTGAGCTTATGTTTGGATTACCAATGTTTGATTCCGGTATTTCCTTTATGGTCAGTTAATGTTTTAGGACATTTACCTTATGCTTTGATGACACGCCATAAATACACGTAACGGTCCACTTATCCAAGTAGGGTGTTACATTGCGTCTTCTAGTGCAGGTGCTACCTCTAGCTTTTCGGACTCAGATGAGGATGAGGACATCTTTGTTGTCCTATCTTATTCAACCTTTGTCCCTCCTGACACTTCTCCCATTCCTGTTGGTGCTCCTTCACCAAATATCACTGATTCACAACAGGATGTTGATGCACTGCTAAAACAACAACAAGATGCTACTACTGCAGCTACCCGAGGAAGCTTTGAGTTCCCTTTGAATATTCCTAATGTCCCAGTCCCTCCTAGTGAGCCAAGTGTCACTTCTGATGTCAGTTCCTCTCCTATTGAAAGTCCACTTAGTAATCCAACTTCTACAACTAGTTTCTCTGGTCCTACTGACCTTGGTAACCATGATAAGAAGTCTACTACTAAGCTGGATGATATTCATAAGCAGCCAATTACAGGCATTTTTTACTCTACTTCATATGACGATGGCATTATTGGGGATCTAAATAACTTGGCACCAGAAGTGATGTGGCTCCTACTCCTATTCAGCAAATCCATAAAGCGCATCCTACGACTCAAATCATAAGATATCCTGGTTCTACTGTCAAGACCCGCAACATGCAGAAGAAAGAACCAACTGGTCATCATGCTCTTGTGAGCTACATTAAAGACCAAAAACGCAATAACCATACATATTTTCTTCATTGCTTGTTTGCTTGTTTTCTGTCACAGGTGGAACCTAGGTCTGTCTCACATGCTCTTGAAGATCAAAGCTGGGTAGAAGCTATGTAGGAGGAGATGCAACAATTCTTGTATCAGAATGTTAGAATTCTAGTTGATTTACCGGAAGGGAAGATAGCAGTTGGTACCAAATGGATTCTGAAAAACAAGAAAGATGCTCGAGGAATTATTGTGAGAAATAAGGCGAGACTAGTAGCACAAGGTCATACTCAACGGGAAGGCATTGATTATGATGAAGTCTTTGCTCCTGTTGCCCGCATTGAGGCCATCCGTTTATTTTTTGCTTTTACTTCTTATATTGGCTTCACTGTATTTCAGATGGATGTCAAGAGTGCCTTTCTCTATGGAAAGATTGACGAGGAGGTGTATGTCACTCAACCTAAAGGCTTTGTGGATCCACTTCATCCTAAGAAAGTCTACAAGGTTGTCAAAGCTCTTTATGGGATTCATCAGGCTCCTCGAGCCTAGTATGAGCGGTTATCTACCTTCTTGTTGAAACATGGATACAGACGAGGTACTATTGACAAAACATTGTTCCTTAAACAAAGTGATAAAGACATCATCCTAGTTCAGGTTTATATGGATGATATCATCTTTGGGTCTACAAAGAAGGAATGGTGTGATGAGTTTGAATATTTGATGAAGGGTGAATTTTAGATGAGTGCCATGGGTGAACTGACATTTTTCCTTGGTATCCAAGTTAAACAACAGCAGGATGGCATCTTTATTAGTCAAGATAAGTATGTTCGGGACATTATTCAGAAATTTGATGTGGAACCTCTTCGACCAGCAGCTACACCCTATGAAGTGACCAAAGTCAAGCTCAAGAATGAGCCTGATCCTCCTGTCAATGTGCATTTATACAGGTCCATGATTGGTTCACTTATGTATTTAACTGCTTCTCACCCCGACATTATGTTTGCTGTTAGTGCTTGTTCCAGACATCAAGTGGCACCTACCGTGTCAAATTTGAATGTTGTCAAGAAAATCTTCAAGTACATTAAGGCACAGCCTAAGCTAGGCTTATGGTATCCAAGGGAATCTCTGTTTGTTCTTGAATCCTATAGTGACAGTGATTATGCAGGTGCAAATAATGATAGGAAGTCTACTACTGGTGGTTGTCAATTTTTGGGACGACGACTTATTTCATGACAATGCAAGAAACAAACAATAGTAGCTACTTCCTCAAAAGAAGTTGAGTATGTAGCTGCTGCTAGTTGTTGTGGACAAGTTTTGTGGATTCAAAATCAAATGTTAGTGTTGTCCCATGTTTTAAGAAGATAGAACACGAATAAAGAAAGAAAATAGATGAAGGATTAGATGAATTCTAGAGAGAGAAAGTAGAGAGAGAAAAGAGAGAGAATGGTGGAACTTGGTGAATATTAGATTAAGGAGAAAAGAATAAAATGAGCAACCAACCCTCCTAACATGCTAGGAGGGGAGTTTATATAGTCCACCCACATGCGGTCTTTAATGGGCTATATATTGGACCGGGCTTGTCTTTTGGACTTTAAGTAGTTTAAATCCAAGCCCGTAAACCACGACTAATTAACTACCTATTACAACGTTCTAATTAATGTTACAATAATAAACGATGACCGAGCATTCTTGTTTGACTCAATATATTGAGGCTAACAATCTCCCCCAATGTGAGATCATACCCTTTTGATATTTGGAGATCAATGGAGATTACGAATCTCGTCATAAAAGAGTCTTGAACGTGTAACAGTAGTCTTGTTCCATCATGATGTGATCTTTGAGCCTTTGTCGTTGTCTTTCGACTTTGTCTTTAAGTTTGAGATCTTCAAATCATCCTTGACTTGTCTTTGCCATCTCGCGATCTTGTGTCTTCACCCACATGCTCACACTATAATTGTTGAATAAGTCTTTAGGCATGAGTATGTGGTTTTGAATCTTTGACTTTGTTGAGTACACCGTAACACCACCTTCTTGAGACAAAACATAGACACGGACTGAATGACTTTGACATTCGTCCTAAATCGGTAGCGTTTTACCTCCGGTCGGTAAAGACCGTTATACGATATTTAAATATCGTACCTGTGATTAGGTAGATTCGATTAAGAATCTCCTTGACAGGGTTTCGCGGCTGTACTAGCCGTTCTCTTTACTCGACCATCTCAAAGCAAGACTGCGAACATAAAGAGTGAATCAATTGGATAGATATCCGCTTGATTAAAGTCGTCAATTCAAATTCCTGGAACAAGTTTGATTCATAAAGAATCTTACCATTGTTACTTTCCAGTTGACACAAGCTTGATCCATAAAGAATCTCGCAAGTCACCTGCCATAGCACTGTTTGATGTTGACGCTAGAAGGATTTCCATTCTTCACTGTGAATATTAATGAATATCACTCTGAATGTTCTGGCAAGACCATAAAGATATTGCGTAGAAACCTGAAACGAGTTTGAGTCAATTCAGAATCAAACCACCGTTGCTTTTCAGTTTTACATATGTTTAATTCACAAAGAATCTTACACATGACCTACCGCAGTGTTGTTTGATGTTAACACTGGAAGGATTTCCACTCATCATTGTGAATACTTGGTAGTATCACTCTGAGTGTTCTAGCAATATCGCAAGGATATAGCGTAGGACTTTCTTGATCATCATCCGTGTGTCCTAACAATATTTGGTTGATCTCATGGCTCTAGACTCGATTTGTGCACTTTTAGTGGTCGGAGGCTGGAGCAGATGCCACCTATTCATATCAACTAACTCGGAGTAAGAAAGTCAATAGAAGTCATGTTGATCTCCGTGACAATAAAACAAACTTCTTTTGAGAGAAGCCTGAGTAGCTAGGTAAGGGTTGTGCATTACATCACTGGGTCCATGATGCGTTTTCTTCATGATGTGTTGACCTGGTTTCTGTCTAAGTTGTATGGAGGGCTTCTTTCTTTACACCATTTATCCTTACATTTCTTTTTCATTCTTCAACCCCTTCAATGCTTACCAAGACGTCATTACTAGCACCTTGTTGTGATTGTTCCAGTGCTAGCTTAAGTACTTAGTCGGCATTCAACTACGTTCACATTCTACTCCATCTTTCTTAAGGACTCCTAATAATCTATTGGATTATCCCTGGGAAGATCCCTCCGGTTCTGGTTGGATCATAGGACTTAAACCTAACCACCCTTTTGACACCAATAACGTCGTGGATTAAAGATGTTGTGGGTTTTTTATCGTAACCATGAGTGCTTGAGTCTTTAGATCACATTTTAATCACATTTTCTCCCCCTATCTCTAATATATAAAATTGTTTGATATTAGAGATACCAAATTTGATTAAAATATATTTTGAAAAATAGTCTTGAAAACTTTCGGGAGAAAAGTGTGTCAAACTTAGCATGAATTATTGGAACATTTTATGTAGTGTTGAGCACATAATTTTTGAATGATTTTGAATAATCATTGAAAAACTCTTGAAAAAATTGTACTCGCACACTACATGTTCATGAACACGTAAAAGATTGTCATTGAAGAATATGCTCACGAACATCAAAGCTTTTTATGTGAATGATACCAAATGATATGAGCACACAATGTGTTGGATACATAAAAAATTGTCGTGACTTAATATATCCAAGAACATTAAAACTTTGATTTTGGAAAGCTCCCCCTCAAAAATTGATCCAATTGAATTGTCATTATGAGGATGTGATCCACATTTCGCTTTTTGAGGATAGGAGTTGTTGAACACACAATTTTTGAAAGATTTTGAATATCATTGAGAAATTCTTAAAAAAAATGTGTTCAACGCTTTTTGAAAACCATTCATTTTGGCGACATGGTATTTCTAAGGCATAAACTTGAGTTCATAGACGTTGAATGTCTTGACGAATCCACTCAAGTGTAAGAAGAATTATCTTCTTTTGTTGAGGGTAAGCGCACTATATCGTACACTCCCCCGTGAATATCGATCCGGGTTGCAATCTGAAAGTGATCACAAGCCATAGTGTTGAGCTCAAAACGTTGAATGTTTTGTGACAAGCTTAACCCAAGATAGATTGCTCAACCCGTTGTTGGAAAAATTGTCCAAAATAGATATTTTCCTTTATAAAAAGAAGAAATGACATGTTTTGAAAAATATTTACAACTTTCATTCGAGCTTTATGTACACACCCGTGTCGTTATTGAGCGACATTTCTAGGTGCGTCCATATTATCGATATTGAAAGACATGTCGAGAAGAATATTTTTGGTATTTTGAAAGATTTTTCCATTTTTATTTTGTTTTTCTATGTTTTATATTTTTGTATGTTTCTTTGCCATAGATATATACAAGTAGATGTTTGAAATATGAATCAAGCAGGTACCTTTGCCAGAATCTCCAGGTCTGCTGGAGTCAAACATCTCATACCAATTTGCCTAACGAGGTACTCAAACCTATCTTTCGACAGAGCTTTCGTGAACAAGTCGGCTAACTGATAATTCGTTCCGACAAAGTACAATTAACCGATCCTGCGTTCAACTTGTTCCTTTATGAAGTGATATCTGACATCAATGTGCTTCGTGCGGGAATGCTGTACCGGATTACAGCAGATGGTTATGGCCGACTTTGAGTCACAGTACATAGGTACTTTATCAAAGTGGAAGCCATAATATGTGAGTTGTGTTCTCATCCAAAGAACTTGAGCACAACACGCAGATAGAGACACATACTTCGCTTAGGCTGATGACAGTGACGTGCAATCCTGCTTCTTGGAAGACCATCCCACGAGCTTATCTTGACCTAGAAATTGTGCACCACCAGAAGTAGTTTTTCGTGTATCAAGACACCCTGCATGATCAGAATCTGAATAGGCCGTTAGAAAGAAACCGGTTTCCCTCGGATACCAGAGTCCCATGTGAATGGTATTCTTAAGGTACCGAAAGATCCGTTTAACCTCCTTGAGGTGATTTCCAGTGGGTTGTGCTTGATATCGTGCACAATAGCATGTAACATGATGGATATCAGGTCTACTTGCTGTCAAGTACATGAGGGACCTGATCATGGAATGATATCTCGTTTGATATATGGGTAATCCCTCCAAGTTAGCATCTAGGGATGTTGTGGATAATGGTGTCCTAACTGGATCACATGAGGTCATACCATGCTTTTTGATTATCTCTTGACAATACTTAGCTTGGTTAATAAAGATACCACGTGGGGATTGGTGAACTTGAATTCCTAAAAAGAATTTTATTTCTCCCATCATTGACATTTCAAATTTGTTGTGCATTACTTTTTCAAACCATTTTGAAAGTTTTGGGTTTGTAGACCCGAAAATAATTGTCATCAACATAAATCTGCACAAGCAAAATGTCATCCCCATATTTATAAGTGAACAAAGTTAGATCAATGGAACCTTTTAAGAAACCTTTGGATACCAGATATTTCGAGAGCTCATCGTACCACGCCCTTGGAGCTTGTTTGAGTCCATAAAGTTCTTTGTGGAGATTGAAGGTCTACGAGATCTTTGGCCTATTCTACATGATGGATTTGATGGATTTGGATGGTTGATTAAAGGATAAATATAAGAAAGATGAGATGAAGGAGATGATGGAGTAGAGAGAGAAAGGAGAGAAGGGAGAAAAGTAGAGAGAGAAAGTAAAGATGGAATTAATGAAATATCAAAATGAACAACCAACAACCCCTCCTAACATGCTAGGAGGGGATATATATAGCCCACCCTACATGTGGGCTATATGGACTATACATAAATTAAATGGATCACGAGCCCATTACATAATTATCGTTGGAGCGACCGATCCTTCATAAATACGTAAAACGTATTTCCAACAATCTCCCCCTAAGGGAGGTCGCTCCAAGAGACAAAGTTCTAAATAATCTATATCTCGTGATCTATGCTAACTAAGATGTGACCGATACTTTATTGGGAAAAACGTATTTCCAACAATCTCCTCCTAAGGGAGGTCACATCTTTTTACAAAATCTTAAACCTAGCATCTATGCTTGAGACTTTGATCTTGTTCTTGTGAATATGCTTGATGTGATCTTTGACTTTAGTCTTGAGCATGTTTCCTTGCCTTGACCTTGTGTATTCTTCACTTGTGATATTTGCCTCTTCGTGACTTCATGTTCCACATACTTATACTTTTAAATTCTTGAAAGCTTCAGAGTTTGATACAGCGGAAAACTTGACCTTCAGGCTTTCTTGAATTTTTTGAAGTACTAATTGTATGTAATATAAGCATGTGGTGACAACTTCTTCTGGATTGTACACCGCAATGCCACCTTCTTGTTACGCTGCATAAGACAGTTAGCAACAAACAATATACACGGATGAAATGGCCTTGAACATTTCATTCTAATTCGGTAGCATTTTACCTCTGGTCGGTGAAGACCGTTGGACGATATTAAATATCGTACTTGTGGCAGGTAGTTTCAATAAAGAACCTCCTTGACAAGATTTCGCGGGTAAACTCGTTCTCTTTACTCGACCGTCCAAAGCTGACTGCGAACGTAAAGAGTGAATCATTTGGATAATATTATCCGCATGATTTGAAGCCGTCAATTCATGTTCCTGGAACAAGTGAAGTTCAATTAAGAACCACACCGTCGTTGCTTTCCAGTTGTCACTAGCTTGATTCATATAGAATCTTGCAAGTTACCTACCAAGTGCTGTTTGATGTTAACACTAGAAGGATTTCCATTCGTCACTGTAACTACTTAATAGTATTACTCTGAATGTTCTGGCAAGATCACTAAGATATTGCGTAGAGGCCTGGAACGTGTTTAAATTCATTTAAGAATTAAACCACTGTTGCTTTCCAGTTATCACAAGTTTGATTCATAAAGAATCGCACAAGTCACCTACCATGAGCTTTTTGATATTCGCTCAAGAAGGATTTCCATCTTCATTGTAAATACTTTCGTATTACTCGGATTTTCAGGCAAGATCATGAAGATTTTGCGTAGGACTCTTAAGATCTTTCTTACTTTTCACAGTGTGTGAAGAAGCAAGGAAATATGAAAGTGTGTCCTAATGAGATATTTGATGATCTCAAATGGCTCTAGACTCGATCGTGCATTTTGGATTTTTAGTGATCGGAGGCTGGAGAGGAGTGCCACCTTTTCAATACCAATTTATTCGGAGTGAATAAATCAATAGATGATGTGTTGTCTCCGTGTGATTAAAACAAATATCTTTTAAGAGATATCTGAGTTAGCTGGGATGGGTTATGCCTTGCATCACTGGGTCCATGATGTCTATCTTCAATATCAAGAATCATTAAAATTATCTCAATAGCATATGAATTGACCCGGTTTCTACCTAAGTTGTAAGGAGGGCTTCTTTCTTTACACCCTTTATCTTTACAATTCTTTTTCATTCTTCAACCCCTTCAATGCTTACCAATACGTCATCACTAGCACCTTGTTGTGATTGTTCCAGTGCTAACTTAAGTACTTGGTCGGCATTCAGCTACGTTCACAATCTTTCTCCATCTTTCCTAAGGACTACTATTTCTAGCTATGGAATGTCCTTGGGAAGATTCCTCCGGTTCTAGAGGAATCATTGGACTTTAACCTATCCTACCATCCTTATGTCACCACAATCTTCACCGTCGTGAATAGAGATGTTTTTGGGTAAGTGTATGTCACTATGAAATCCATTTTGAAGTGCAAATCTATTTTGCTCCCCCTTAACATATGCCACAATATCCGAAAACATTTCGCACATGTCGGGATGAGCTAGCACGTTAAGTCAAACCATTTTTGATTAATCATTTCCCATATTAAATCACATTTTCTCCCCCATATTAAAAATATTAACCCAATCGATGTTTTTAATATCAATTGATTTAATAGCATTTTAAGAAAATTTGGGAAGAAAAATGCAAATCCAATTATCTTCATGAGTTACACAAGCTCCCCCTCAAATTAATGAGGGTGTACTTGAAACGTAAATTAAATACCTTTTAAACACAAGTGTAAGGTATTTATTACGTGCAAAGATCATTTATGATAATGTATTCACAATATTAGCAATTTACGAGATTGGACCCGAATGATGGAGAACATCATATGAAAGAAGCACATGGTTCTTGTTCACGAATGTTGGTCTTCCTCGTAACTTCTGAAGTTATCTCTTGACTCCATGTGTATGATTGATATCGTTGTCTTAACACCAATATGTGAACGTGGCACTCTCGGCATCAAGGATTCTGAATGCTGGACAATTGCTCCCCCTCAATTGTTGACCCATGTTCTATTGAAAGAGCTGTAGTCACCGTTTGAGTAGTCGCATCGTCGAGTATGTAGATATCAATTGTAAGTTGCTACGGTTGGTGGAGATGATAACTTCGGATTCTGAAGTCAAAGCTTTCCGTTGAAATGCTTGACTTCAAAGTGAAAAGCGGATTACTATCGGAAATAATAGCAAACCATAATGGAGCATGTTTTAAAAGTTTGAACTTCTGCTCGAACTTTATTTACAACCCCGTGTCATTATTGAATGACATTTCTAGGTTCGTAAATATTATCGATTCCAGAAGACATGCTCTTTTTATCAAAACATTTTTGAACACACAATTTTGAAAGATTTAGAAAAACCTTTTGAGAAATTCTTGAAAAATTGTGTTCAAAGTTTTGAAAACCAATTACTTGAGCTTAAGATTTGGAATATCTTAGGAAAGCTCAAGTCTGAGAAGTTGTAAACTTCTCGTTGTTAAGGATAAGTTTATCATCGGCGATAAACTTTCCTTTTATCTGAAGAACGAGTCCTAAGCTGACATTTACTTAGAAGTCGTGTTCATGAGCTTGAAAACTTTGACTGTTTTAACGGAAAGCTCATGACCGAGAAAGGTTAATTTCTCGTTACGAGGAAAAGTTCTCTTATTTAAAAGATACACTTTCCTTTCTGAGCTTAAAACTTCGAATGTTTTAATACAAGCTCATGACCGAGAAATGTTAATTTCTCGTTATGAGGATAAGTTATCATAAAAGATAATCTTTCCTTTATTTGAAGTTCGAGTTACAGTCTGACATTTTACTGTAAGTCATTGTGCATGAGCTTAAAAACTTCGAATGTTTTTAATATTAGCTCATGCCCGAGAAAACTTAATTTCTCGTTGTTAGGATAAGTTTACCATCGGCGATAAACTTTCCTTTCTTTGAAGAGCGAGTTATAGTCTGTGATGTGACTATAAGTCCTTGTATTGCAGCTTAACCATGAATCCCCTGAGACATTTGTTTCTCTGATATCTGCTTCTTCAGCAACCAAACTCTGAGAGTGTCCTTAGTTGAACGGTATACAATGATTGGACCGCTTCGTTCTTTTGGAACATCAACTTTGGTACCTGCATTCTCATTAGGAGTTTGTATACTTTTGCATGGGTTAGAGATATCTATTTTAGAAGCACGTGGGGGTTCACGGTTTTCTTTTCTTGTGTCAGAGGTGGCCTGAGGGGATGATTCACTTGTCTTGGTTGGCAAACGTTTCCTTTTATAGAAAATCTTAAGTTAAGGCTTAAGTGATGTATCATCCTTTGCAATTTCCTCCCTAGTAGTCTTCGTAGAATCAGAGACTATCCTAGTTAAAGGGCACTCGTTTCCTACAAGAGTGAAAGTTCTACCAGTGGGGCGCCACATTTTACCAACGGGTTTGATTTTAGCAACCCACTGGGATTTAAGTCTAGCACGGGAGTTCACCTCATTAAGCAATTTCTTGATACAGGAATCATGATTTGCCGTAAAGACACATTTTCTACATGTTTTACAAGTAGCATATTTAATGTCCGAGTAAGATCTAGAATTCCTAGATGAATGATTGATGCTCCTAGGATGTGACATGCTACGGTTAGCAGTGTTGGGTAAACTAGAAGGCATCTGACTAGGTTTGAAATTCATATCTCTTACTTGTGTCTTTTGCTTAGCTTCCCTTTGACCAAAATCCTGGCGCACATCAGTTGAACTAGTTCTAGACGTGTTCATTGAGCTATTCTTAGAGAAACTAGAGGCAATCATGTGATGAGGTCTTGCCAAAACTGATTTAGTCACATTGGGCCAAGTTGGTGGAGTGACTGTTCTAGAAATATGACCCAAATCAACTTGGGAGGCAAACCGCGGTCTTGAGGATTGTGGTCGCTCGGATCTAAATGCAGTAGGTTGTCTGACAATCGGTTGTCTGACGAACTGATTTGTAGGCGGTTTCCCCAAGATTGATGGTTTTTCAAGCTTAGTGTCCACACTAGTTCCTTTAGTTTTCCTCAATTCGTTTTTCAATGCAGCTATAGCAAAGACCTTTTCCTGTACATGAGCCTTTAACGTCTCATTCTCTTTGAGCAGTTCATCTTGGGATGCCAACTTAGATTCAAGCCACTTAATTTGTTTCAAAAGATTATCCTTTTCAGCTTTAGAATCTAGAACAGTTTGATCCAATTTTCTTTCAAGAACAACGTTTGACTTTTCAAGTTTTTCAAAGTATGTTTCAAATTTGTCCGTTTTCTTAGAAAATTCAAGTTTGGCATCCTCAAGATCTTTTAATTGTTGAGCTACAATCATTTCGAGCTCTCTAATCTTGGAATCAGAAGCAGTCAATGAAGCAGTTATAGGACAATTATCATGATGTTTAGCATTTTGAACACTTTCTCCCCCATAATGACTCTCATCGGATGAATCAGAAGTGGTATTTCTATCACTCTTTTCCATCCCATGTTTGTCATAATTAGGTTCAGAATGCTCAATATGCGGTATGTCATCAGCATATACATCATAAACAACATTACATTGTACCATGTTTGCCGGCTCTTCGTCATAAACGGGTAAGGTGTCATCAAGAGAGATCTCGTGAACATTCCCTGACGTGCCACTGGTATCATGTTGTCCTCCTGATTCCGTGCTCTTGCCATCGTTAGGCTCCAAGTTGTCAACCGTATGACCATTCTCTTCTTGCATCTGCGTCATTGATTCTTGCACTCCATTATCATACCATTGCTGAAGTCGAGATCTTTCATAAATCGAAGACGAGACCGATGTCATGAGTTTCAAAATTGTATCACGGAAAACTCGAAGCTCGGTATGTGTATCTCGAAGAAACGATTGGCAAATCACTGAACTTTCAGACTTGATGATATTGAATTGGAGGAAAGGCGTGAGTTGTGTCACAAGAGCCTTATAAGCAAGTGACGATGCAGAGTGATTAAAGTTGTCACGGTTGAGTTGCTCGGCGAGTTGGGTCAAAGTGGTGAATATTGAGTCGATGAATATATGACGATCTTGTCCAAAGATGGTCACAAATTCGCTTCCTCCTTGAATCCTCGAAAGAGTGACAAGATGAGACTGAAGTAGTTGAAATGAAGTGATGCCATTTTCACTAACTTTGTCTTGCATTTTATGTACTTCTCCCTTTTGATATGTTGAATCGAGTGAATCCATTGAATATTCGATAACAAATGATTGTGGATATAACAACACCAACAAAAGATCCGTAGTAAATCTAAAAAATAATAATCCTCGATTGATGATGTAACTCTTTTCTCGGCTCAACAATTTTTAATGGCTCAAATGTTGATAAAATAAACCCGATCAAAAATCCGTCAGCAAAATAAACGTTGGCACTTTATCACGTCACTTTTGTCACGTTACCTTGTCCCGATTATAACTTAATAGCACAAATTTTGTTGTTTTTTTTTCAAAATAAAGATTTAACTAAAGATAAAAATAAAAACAAAAATAAAAATAAAAATAAAAATAAGAATAGATTATCAAAATAGGATTAAGATCCAAAATAAGATTTTTCAAAATAAAACGAAAATTAACTAAATAAAATAAAATAAAAAATAAAACGTTAGTATATAAAAAAAACGTTACTAAAAATGTTAGTATATTTCAAATCGGTCTAAAAAATATCTTGTTTAAACAAAACACACACGTGGCCAGTCATTTAATTTCCACCGCCCACTCCCTCTTGTTTTCTCCGTCTGACCTAATCTCTCTCTCATTAACTAATCGTTCCACTCAAAACAGTCTCAAATACTCGCCCCTTTGTTCTCTGTTATCTCTCTCTCTCACAAACCTAATCTCACTCTCTCCAAAACACAACACAAATCACAATCTTTCCCTTGAATCGAATCAAAGAACTTCTTCAAGATCCTTTTAGGGATCTCAGGTGGGTATTTTTATGTTTTCTGTGATTAACTCGAGTCTTCTATCATCTGTAGTGTCTTTCTTGTCGAGTGTCTAGAGTCCGAGAGTTGTTAGAGAGGGTTTGTTTGAGTTTTTGGAGTAGAGTTGGTGTGGGGTTGAGGATCGAGTCTGTTTTTGTGTCGAGTCTTAAAAAAATAATTTTTTGTGTGGAGTCCTGATGAGAGACGAGTGTTTTTGTTCGATTGTTTTGGGAGTGTGGCTTCAAGTTGAGTCAAGTCGAGGGTCAGGGGTGTGTTGGAGTCGTAAGTTCGAGGGATGTCAATTTGGTTGTGTCGAGAGTCGTGTAAAGATTTGTGTGGGTTTGTGTTTGGTGTAGTGAGGGTGTGTGAGTCCAAGTCGGTTTGGTGAGGTTGAGTGTTGGGATGAAGGAGTAAAAGAGTCGAGAGGTGAGGTTGTTAGATTGAGAAGAGTGTTTGGTTTGGTGAGTCTAGGTCAAAGGAAAAACAAAATAGAGTTTTATCCACTCACAGATCTGTGATGATGGTCAAATTCGTGGTATATCTAGGAGCATCGCAACAAACATGTTAACTACGATTTGAATCTGAGATCTTTGAGAAATAAGTTTGAGTTTGGTGAAAAAAATAAGTGTGTTTGGTTTGTGTTTAAAGTGAAGGTGACGAAGGGAATAGGGCTGTGTGTCGAGTGGTGTTTTTGGAGTCGAGTCGAGTGGGTGTGAGTCCAAGTGTTTTCGAGAATGAGATGATTGTTTGAGTGGGTTTGGGTCGAATCGAGAATGAGATGATTGTTTGAGTGGGTTTTGGTTGATACGAGAGGTGTTGTGAGGGTGTCAGATTGGTTGTCCGTTAAGTTTGAATTTACAAAGCTTCGTTCGGAACTTCCGTTCGTTCGGAACTTCCGTTCGTTCGGAACTTCCGTTCGTTCGGAACTTCCGTTCGTTCGGAACTTCTGTTCGTTCGGAACTTCCGTTCGTTCGAAACTTCCGTTCGTTCGGAACTTCCGTTCGTTCGGAACTTTCGTTCGTCCGGAACTTTCGTTCGTCCGGAACTTTCGTTCGTCCGGAAGTTTCGTTCGTCCGGAAGTTTCGTTCGTCCGGAAGTTTCGTTCGTCCGGAAGTTTCGTTCGTCCGGAAGTTTCGTTCGTCCGGAAGTTTCGTTCACCCGGAACTTTATTTTCACCCGGAACTTTATTTTCACCCGGAACTTTTCTTTCACCAGGAACTTTTCTTTCACCCGGAACTTTTCTTCACCCGGAACTTTTCTTCACCCGGAACTTGATGAGACTGACTGAGATTCGATCAAAGATAACAACAGAAATGTAAGACAAAAACTCGAGACCCAATTGATTAAAAAATAAAATAAAAAATACTGATTATAAAAAATAAAGACAACTGGACAGAAATGTAAGACAACAACTCGAGACCCAATTGAAAAGAATAAAGAAAAATACTGATTATAAAAAAATAAAGACAACTGGACAGATCTCGAAACCCAGGATAAAAAAAATTACATATAAAAACTGGTAAAAAAAGAAAAAATTAAAATGATTATAAAAAAAATCTGATTATAAAGACTTAAAAGAAAAACTAATAATAACAAATTAAAATAGAAGCTGATTATATAAAAAAATTGATTTTTGAATTAAAAATTTGAGATTTTTTATATAAAATAAGTAAATCAACGATTTAATTATGATTTAAAACATAAAAACACAAACTTTATATTAAAAATACAAACTTTTTATGATTTAAAACATAAAAACACAAACTTTATATATAAAAAATACAAACTTTTTAATATAAAAGCTTGATTAAATCAAAATCAAACAAAAGAAAAACAAGAATAAACCAAACTAACCAAGCTCTTGATACCAATTGAAGGTCTACGAGATCTTTGGCCTATTCTACATGATGGATTTGATGGATTTGGATGGTTGATTAAAGGATAAATATAAGAAAGATGAGATGAAGGAGATGATGGAGTAGAGAGAGAAAGGAGAGAAGGGAGAAAAGTAGAGAGAGAAAGTAAAGATGGAATTAATGAAATATCAAAATGAACAACCAACAACCCCTCCTAACATGCTAGGAGGGGATATATAGCCCACCCTACATGTGGGCTATATGGACTATACATAAACTAAATGGATCACGAGCCCATTACATAATTATCGTTGGAGCGACCGATCCTTCATAAATACGTAAAACGTATTTCCAACAGAGATGATACACCTTGTCAGGATACTGAGGACTGACGAATCCTTCCGGCTGAGTGACATAGACTTCTTCTTTCAAAGGACCGTTAACAAACGCTGTCTTTATGTCCATTTGATAAACGATGAATCCCTTATGTGCAGCATAAGCAAGGAAAATCCTGATCGCTTCCAGACCAGCTACTTGTGCAAATGATTCTTCAAAATAAATACCCTCTTTCTAACCATACCCTTTAGCCACTAGCCTAGATTTATTCTTGATGATCGTGTTTTCTTCATCCATCTTGTTTTTCCAGATCCATCGAAGATTTAATGGAGTTACATCGTATGGTCTGTCAACAAGTTCCCAGACTTTAAGTCTTTCAAATTGTTGAAGTTCATCCGTCATCGATTAAATCCAAGCGTGATCGGCTAAGGATTCTTTGATATTTGTTGGTTCGGCAGTACTCACGGTTAGTGCGAACATACAAACATCCCCATCGGTTTCAAGTTGTCGTCTCGTACGAACGGGTTGTGAAGGGTTTCCAATTACTTGAACCAAAGGATGATCTCGGGTCCAATGATGTGTTGACGGAAGTCGTTGATAGAACGTATGCATATTTGACGGATCAACGTGGCGAGTTGAAGACTCTCCAGTTTCGTGTACCTATGTACCGAATGGGTTGATAAAGTCGTCCTCGTCATTTAATGCATGATCCGCTTGATTTGTGTTCCCTGGAGCAATGACAGTAGTTGTGGATGTTGTAGGATCGATTGTAGAAGAGATATTCTGAGTAGGCACATCTGCAGCAACCCGTGTTGAAGTAGATGAAGTTGTATCCTTTTGTTGATGATGATCGGTATCATCATTCTTATCATGATTGACAGCGGAAGACTTCGATACAACATGTTTCTCCCCCGTGAAATATTCATCATACATTGGTCCATATAACATTTCCAACTCTTCAATTGTCGTGTCCACTGTCATATCAGCTCTTGGAACACTTGGTGGAACTAGCTTTGAACTTGATGGTTCATTGTTGTGGTCTTGAGTTCCGAGTTCCGTGCATTTGTGAACGGAAGTCGTTTGTCGTTGTGGATCGGGACTTAAACTGTTTTGTTCAAGTGCTATTTCTTGCAATTCATCAAATCTAACATGAATAGTTTCTACGATCAATTTTGTTCTCTTGTTGTAAACTCTATATCCCTTAGACTGAGTTGCATATCCCACTAGAATACATGCATCGCCTTTATCTTTCATCTTATCCAGATTTTCACCATCTCGGACTATGTAACACATAGAACCAAAAACGTGAAGGTGTTTGAGTGAAGGTTTGGGATCATGAATAATGTGATATGGTGTCTTTTCGTGTCTAGGAATAATTAAGAAACGGTTTTGTGTGTAGCATGCGGTTGACACAGCTTTGGCCCAAAAGTATAGTGGAAGTTTTGAAGCGGATAATAATGTTCGAGCAGCCTCAACCAAAGTACGCTTTCGTCTTTCAACAACGCTGTTTTGTTCAGGTGTTCGAGCAATGGATGTTTCATGTTCAATCCCTTCGGCTTCAAAGAAGTTCTTTAGAGTTGAATTCAAAAGTTTTGTGCCTCTGTCAGTACGTACCACTTTCACTTGAGCTTGAAGACCACGTTGTATCAGCTTAAGGAAGTTGATGAGAACTTCGGGTGTTTCATCCTTGGATCTTAAGAATAAGGTCCATGTGTACCTTGATTAATCATCGACAACTACCATAATGTATTTCTTCCCATTGATACTTTGAACACGCATGGGACCACAAAAATCGATATGAAGAAGATCTAACCGTCCTTTAGAGCTTGGTGTAGTCTTTGTCTTGAAACTACTTCGTTTAGCTTTACAAAGCTCACAAGAGGAACAAAGATGATCCTTGATGAATTTCAAGCTTGGAAGGCCTCTCACAATATCTTTCTTGGAAAGCAAGTTAATGGTATCAAAATTGAGATGAGATAGACGTTGATGTCATAACCACGCTTGAGTCGATAAAGCTTTAGCCATGAAGCAAAGTGGAGTTGTAGAAGATGTGTCTTGAAGTGAGATTGTGTAAAGATCTATACCCCGTGTACCAGTGAGTAAGTCATTCCCATCATAATCATGAACAAAACATGTCTTCTTTCTGAAAGCAACTTCCAAATATGCATCACAGAATTGACCAACCGAGAAAAGATTGTGATTGAGTCCTTCGACGTAGTATACCCCTTTGATCGTAATATTCCCCTGAACCAAATCTCCTTAGCCTAGGATCGGTGCAAATTGGTCATTTCCGAAACGGACCGTTCCCAGAAACTTCTCTACGATGTTAATTAGAAGCTTGAGATTCCCCGTCATGTGCTTGGTGCACCCAAAGTCCATTATGAAGAGAATTATTTGTATCACATGTAGAAGAATTAGAAGACGATGGAGCATTTGCTAAATTGGATACCACGTTGGTTGTGATTTCAGAATTATTAGTGTCCTTAGCAACAGTTAAAGGCATACTAACACTTGTTGTCACATTTTCTGTCCTAACTTTAGGCATCCATTTATATCCGGGAGGACATTGATTAGCAAACCACCATTTCCAATACTTGCTAGCAGACTCATATAATTCACTAATTTTGCTTCTAGAGTGCTTAGTGGTGGAGTCAGATGCATTACTTTCCTTAGGGGGTTGTGCACCAGAATGGTTCACTCTTCGCTTGGGTTTTCTAGCACTAATAGGCATCACAATTTGCTTCTTAGTTCTAGTATCTACGCCTTTTTCCTTGTTCGAAGCACACATAGAGTGATCAGCATTGGCACATTTTCCACATTTCACACAAACAAACTTAACATTCAAAGCATTCAAAGTCGAATAATTCAAATCGTCATTACATGCGATTACAGACGTTTTATTCTTAGAAACATTTAAAATCCTAGGGTGGTCTTCTACTTTCTTCATCTTTCCTTGACTCTTGTTTTGCCAAACCTTTTCATTCCTTGGAGTGCTCTTAAGCTGAGTTCGACTAACACTAGCAGTAGAGACTACTCCTGTAGTAAAAGACACACGTCTATTAGTGTTTCTAGAAGTCTGAGAAGATTGACTTTCATTGTTGGGTGTGGGTTTAGTGAACAATCTATACATCCCTGGTTTAAGCATATTGTTGTTCTTAACGCTTGGTGCTTGAGTTTTCCTTATAGGTTGGGTCTGTGGAAGCCTTTCCTGTCCATCCATTTTTGGGGCAAACACGGGTTTAGCAAACAAGGAATTTGAAAAAACAGATGGTTTTCCCAAGATAGAGGATCTATTCACTTTATGAGCATTGGATTATCTAACAGAGCTCTTAACACTAGGTTGTACAACTTTCCCACCCATCTTAGCAACGAGTTTCTTCAACTCTGCTATCGCGATGTCTCTTTCTTGTACTTGAGCTTTCAAGTCTTTGATGTCCAAACTCTTTTCATTCATTTCTCTAAACATTTTGAAAAGTTTTTCTTGCAAGTTATTATCATGAGAAAAACTGCCAACGTCTTTTTGCAACGCAAGTTCAAGAGAATGACAGTGTTTTTGAAGAAAATCGTTTTTGTGTTGAAGTAACTCAAAGGCTTTTTTATCAACATTTTCTTTACGTTTCGAAAGCTCAGTTTCAAGACGTTCACATTCTTTGACTTGATCAAGATATTTGCATGCAACATCAGAATATTCATCTATATCAGCACATGATGTAAAATAAGCACACATAACATCTTTAGAAACACATTCATGCAAGAGTAAATCATATTCATCAGAAAAAACGTGCTTGTCCATTTGAAGATCATCAATTTCTTTCTCAAGAGACTCAACATATTGTAGATCATCAAACATTTCAGACCGAATTAAGCTTTTGAATTTAAGAACATTTTCTTTTAGTGTGGCCGCGTTTGGTATTAAGATTTGTTTGACGAGCACAGTTATATCTTGAGGAATTAGTTTCTTCCACTCATCATTTTCTCGTTGTTTCCAATCATTGTCAACAATGGATTTAATATTATCAATGTAATGTTTAAGAAACCCAAATGTCTGCATACTCTTGCTTTTAGAAGCATCAAGGGGCGAGTAGTTGATGAACTTAGAAACATTTTTTTTCTTAGTGGCAAAAACTTTCTTCCATTAAATTCTTCTTTGTTTGCTTTCGAGAAACAATTGCTCACGAGACTTCTGTTTTTGTGGATAGAAAAGACCATAAAGACTGTTTTCATACGCATAATTATATGGTTTCACAAAATCTTTATTGACCGGTGATCTACTCTCCTCATCCCAAAGGGATGTCTCTTCATTAACAAGCCTACCAAGAGGACATTCAGGATCGGTCCATTCGGACTCATCCAAATAAAGGCGCGGGTTCGCAGCTTGAGCTTGGGCAAGGTATTCAGGACTTGCAAAGCTAGCTTGACCTTTAAACATTGACGGGGGTGCTATCATTCTAACGGTTTGAATAGAGTCATGCGTTTTATAGACAACTTTCCTCAAAAATTCGACTTGTGCCTCTAGTTCCATTACTTTTTTAGTATCTTTTTCATGTCGACTTTTGAAATCTTGTTTTAACGCTTCTACTTCTTGTTTCTTAACCTCTAGAATTTTAGCAGAATCAGTAGTGGTCATAGAGAGCTTTTGTTCAAGTTCATTAACTTTTGTAGTGGCAAGGTACGTTTTTTGACGTTCATCCATTAAGAAAACATTATATTGACGCTTCTCTTTAGCTAATAACTCAAGAGTTGTGTTATATTTATTTTCAAAAGCGTCCTTTTGACTTTTTAACACACTACCCTTGTACCCCTCAAGTTCTTTGGTTTTCTGAAGAAGCTCATCTTTATAACGTTCAATGGTCTCACTAGAAGTAATTAGTGCAGCTTTGCATTCTTCAAAATTTTGAGTGAGCGTAGCGTTAACCTTTTTTAATTGATTTTGACCTTTTTTAGTTTCTTTAACATCTTGTTGTAACGTAGCAATTAAATTAGCAAGCGCAAAACGTTCCTCTTCATCATACTCATTTGCATGGTGCTCATCCTCAGACACATTATTGCACATGTTTGATGAATTAGGTGTGGTATTACTATCAACCGTTTCCATCATACATGTGTCATTAATGGCATTGGGTAGATCACTATGCTCATGAATATCGCCAAACACATTATATTCGTCAGTGGTGTGTACCTTGTCGAGTGGCTCCGTGTCGAAGATAGGGCCATTGTCATCTTCAGTGACTTTGAGAACTTCTTCAACTTTTGTCATGTACGAGTAATGTGCTTCTAATTCTTGGTCGGAGGCTTCATCATCAGTATCATCAAGCATATCTCCTTCCTCAGCTGACAATTTGACCCCTGCTTCCATCTTCTTGCATAGCAGCATTTTTTCTTTATGATAGCTGGAGTCCCTAACCCGTTTTGGCTTTCTGCATCCCTTGCCATATGCCCATAACCTTGACAATTATAACACTGAATCCCACTTTGTTGAACCACTTGAGTTCCAACAGTTTCCCTATTCCCAGTAGCAGCAGCAATCCTCTGAGTATCATACTTGGCAGTGTGTCGATCATACCGTGCAGAACCCTCAACATGCGTTGGATTATGTCGATCATACCTTGAAGGATTTTCACCCCGTCGACGTGGGTCATATCTTGGAGGACTCTCAACATATTGGTTCTTTGTGTTAGATGATGTTCGAAGATTGTTGTTGGTGGGTTTGTAGATCTTCTGGTAAGTCTTCATAATGAAAGCAATTTGTTGTTTCATCTCTCGATTCTTTTGAGCTTGTTCTTCATCACTATCTTCGTCAGAAGATGACTCAGATGGTGGTGATGGTGCTCTTGGTGCTTTTCCGCGTGATCTTCTGGATGATGAAGACTTGGATGATGTGGAGTATCGTGGTGATGATGATGGAGTGGAGTATGGCTTTGGAGTACGAGAGCGATAATCTTGAACATGTTGAGTGGTAGTCACTAAAGCAAGTGGATTAGCCGTCTTGGCAACTCGTTCAGTTCGAATTTCATTTGCCTCATGCTGAAATTGTTTAAAGATATCAAAGAGAGTGTGATAGTTTACCTTGTCTAACTGCTTTTGTTGTTTCACCAAAGTAACAAAACGTGTCCACTCTGGTTGGAGTTGTTGTAAAAATTGCACATTGACTTGCATGGTGGAGACCTCCAAGTTGTTTCTTGTCATATCATTCATCATCTTGTAAAATCTTGAATATTAAGACTCAATTGATTCTCCATCCAATGCAGTAAACTTACCAAAATTCCAAAACAAGTTTGTTTTGACATCTTTCTTGTTGAGTGATTCTCCTTGTTGTAAGCGTTCAATAGCCGTCCACATTTCTTGTGCCGTAGGACATGCATCAACCGTAGAATAAATATCATCTCCAATTCCACTTAGAATCATATAAATCGCTTCTTTCTCTGCATCATGCCAATCACGCTTCTCTGGTGTAAGATCAGATAAAGTTTCCTTTATTGTTGTTGCGGGTACTTCTGGACTTGTGTCTGTGGCTGGTGAATAAGGAATTGAGATCTCGGAAAAAACATATGGTCCATGGTTAATACATTTCCTCAATGCATGACCATTAGATCTTGTATCAAGATAGCGAAGAAAACGTGATTGCCATTGAGCATATCGACCGGCCACAAGCATTGGTGGTCTCTCTTTGTTACCCGCGACCATGATGTTGTTGTTCGTCACACGATATTCTGCAGTAGAATCCATCTCGATATTTTCTGAAATGATGAAGTAAATATGGATTTTAAGTAGATATGGTGTGATTGGGTTGTGGTTTAAATTCTAAAAATCGCGATTTTTCTTCAGTCCGACAATAAATTCCCCAGTCCGATATAACGGTAGACCGAAAAATTTTGTAATTGCCAAATTTTGAAATCGAACTAGAAATAGCCAAAAACTAGTATGGAAAAAGTTTGAATTTATTTGACGGGAAAATTTTAACTCTTTTTTTATCTTCGTGTAAACTATGCTCTGGGACTAGTCTAGATAGTGGCTAAGTCTAAAAATATGTCAAACAAACTTTAGCATCACAATGTCACCCATCGCAATAAAACTCATCGCAATGTCACCCATCGCAATATCCCTTCTATCACAATATTACTCCTATCGCAATATCCTCTATCGCAATGTTCAGTCTATCGCAATGTTCAGTCTATCGCAATATCCTCTATCACAATGTTCAGTCTATCGCAATGTTCAGTGTATCGCAATGTTTAGTCTATCGCAATATGGTAATCAAGATTTTGGTAGAGTAACGTTTCACTTTGCCTTAATTCCGTCGCAATCCACGATCGCAATGTACGATCGCAATGTACGATCGCAATCCACGTCGGAATAAGGGGTATCGCAATAACTGATCGCAAAGTAGAACCCTAGGTTTATTGCGATCACTTTTATACTTACCTGTACTTTCCGATGAATTCTGTCGCTATGGAAAACGAAAGTTCGCAACTTTTAGCAAGAAATTCGTGTTAATAACCAAACCAAAATACCCAAATCACTACTATAACTATAGAGAAGATTTTTAGCAAGATTTAGAACACGAAAAACACAAAAAAATTTGAATCCAAGATGATTTATGGATTAAATCATTCGAATCAAATACAATAACAACAACCAATCACAAATCTACCCCGTGGCGATTGATACCAATTGTTGTCCCATGTTTTAAGAAGATAGAACACGAATAAAGAAAGAAAATAGATGAAGGATTAGATAAATTCTAGAGAGAGAAAGTAGAGAGATAAAAGAGAGAGAATGGTGGAACTTGGTGAATATTAGATTAAGGAGAAAAGAATAAAATGAGCAACCAACCCTCCTAACATGCTAGGAGGGGGTATATATAGTCCACCCACATGCGAGCTTTAATGGGCTATATATTGGACCGGGCTTGTCTTTTGGACTTTAAGTAGTTTAAATCCAAGCCCGTAAACCACGACTAATTAACTACCTATTACAACGTTCTAATTAATGTTACAATAATAAACGATGACCGAGCATTCTTGTTTGACTTAATATTTTGAGGCTAACAGTTAGACTATGGGTTTAACTTATGAACACCAAAATCTTCATTGACAATCAAAGCACTATCTGCATAGTGAAGAATCCTGTATTTCATCAACGCACAAAGCATATTGAGATTCGGCATCATTTTATACGTGATGCTAATGAAAAGAAGCTTATACATGTTCTAAAGGTTCATACGGATGATAATGTTGCTGACCTATTGACTAAAGTGTTTGATGGCCCTGGTTTAATCACTTGGTGGTTCACATTGGAATGGTCAATCCTTGAGGTCTAGGATTGAGGGGAGGCAAAGCCTAAGGGGAGGCTTTTGTACATATCCACTTGTACATTCTTTCATTAGGTAGCTACTAACAATATTTTTGATGGGTACTTGCGGTATGTGCATATTCTAGTGGAAAATATTGGTTCCTCCTGGTGGCATTCTGCTGCTCCTAGTGGATTCGAATACCTACTCTTCACCTATGTTTGGCTTCTAGTTTTGGATGGGTCACTGTTCATTCTGTTGACTTGTGTTGACTATTCGCTGCTCCTAATGTTGACCCTTATGTGTTTTGACTTTCAGTCAACGCAAGTTACTTTTGGTGCCCATATTGTGTTTATCTTTGGTAACTGAATTTGGCTAATAATGAATTAGTGGGCAAGTGGTTACTACTCATTTATGGATTATTTTGGAAAGGGCAACCCCCCATAATTAGGGGTCAATGAATAGTTTCTTAGACCATTATTAATAGTCAAGAGGAACATTTGACTCATTCATCCAAACATAACCACACACACATCCGCTCCTACCCTTAACTATCTTCATCAATCATCTCCCACAACTATAATCATCATCAATGGCTGCCCTTCATTACAAGTCTGATCACAACAAGGTTGCTTTTCTTGGGACTGGTCCTAGAAAGGAGGAGTTTCTCGACATCCTGGAATACATTGAAGCTTCGAATCTCAAGTTTATCCTCACTGTTTTCCCTACTGTATATGACTCTGTCATCCGTCAGTTCTGGACTACTGCCAACACTCATGAAGTGTTAGGTCACCCATTGGAGATCCATGCTACCATTGATGGTCGCTCCTTTGTGGTGACTGAAGAATCCATCCGTTCTGCCCTTCATCTTCAAGACTAAGGAGGCATTATTTCACTTTCCAATCAAGAGGTGTTGGATGGTATGGAAGCCATTGGGTATAGTCATTAGAGGAAGTTTAACTTTCAGAAAAATAGGTTCACCCCTCAATGGAGGCTGCTTATTCAATTTTTGATACAGTGCTTAAGTCCTAAAGCTGGGAGTTGGGATGCATTTCCTGTCTCCCTTGCTACTGGTTTGATCTGTATAGCTCAGGGTCGACCTTTTAATTTTTCTCGTTACTTGTTTGATGGTATGCTTAGTAATCTTACTGCCACTGGCTCTAGGAAAAAGTTTCTCATGTATCCACGATTGTTGCAGCAGATACTTATGTGTATCCCTAGGGATAGAATAGAACATCATCCCTCTAGGCTTACCCCTAAAGTATATATTAATATGACCATTAGTCATGTTGGTCTTCATAGGCCCCTCACTCCTGCTATGCTGGCCTTGGGGCTCAAAGGAATCCCAATGTGGTTCCTCCGGTTGGCCAAGCCGAGGAGGAACCTCCATTGGAGGATGATCCTATGGAAGAGGAGAACCCTGCTACTGGTGTGCCTCATGTGGAGGTTGAGGAGCCAGTTCCAGAGGTGGTGGTAGACATACCATCCACCTCGCAAGCTGCCCCCTCTTCTCGCCCACATGAGTCCCCATTTGCTGGTTCTCCCCATCCTAGTCCAGCTCCACATTCTACTGAAGAGCCTTCTAGTTCTCATACTCGTTTGAATGCCCAATCCTTTGCTACTATTGCCAATGAATCATCCCCCAAACCGAGTTCTCTTGGTGGGGAAGCTGAGGAACCTGTTACGTTGACTTCGTTGCTTGTTCTTGTACATAGGTACTATGAGAAGATTGTGTCATTGGAGGTTGCCCTCAATGAGCATCGCAGGCTCACAAGGGATTTTGTTCTCCCATTGGCGAACAGGGTTAAATCATTGGAGAAGCAACTCAAACGCCATAAGAAAAAGGTGGTGTTGTCCGAGTCTGATGTTGATGACGAGGAGGATGGGCTAAGTGTGTTGTACCGGGCTGCTTTTTTTGTCAAGCCAAGTGATGCTATACCTGCACCTCCTAGTCCCTCCCGTATTCCAAATGCTGCTAGCCCCATGCCAATGGATGATATTCCTGGTCCTTCATCCCCGAATCTTGGTTCATCTCATGATCCAAAGGGTAAAGCCCCTATGCCTGATGCACCCTCTCCTCCAAGAAAGCATACTCGCAGACAATTGGAGGAAGAAAGATTGGGGGAAGAGGTTGCTCAGAGATTGCAAGACGAGTTTGATCAATGAGCTGCGGCTGCTGCTACGGCTGCGGTTGAGAGTGAAGCTTTGTCACAACAACGACGTGAGCAGGTTCGGCACAATGCCATGCATTGGGATAGTGCTGATTGGATGAATGTGATCACCATCCTCACTTCTGACTACTCTCAGTTTAAAGATGTGTTGGGTGACGATGTGAATCAAGGTAACTGTGTTCCCAGGGCAATGTCTTTAATTCAACGCCAAAAGGAGCAATTAGCAGCTCAACTTCGTGCTCGTCGCCAGAATCACCCTCTTTCTTGGGCTGAACAAAAGAAGCTTATGCAGCGTTATGTGAAGAACCAATCAGGGGCTATTTTTACTATTGGCTGGACAATGAAGCGGGTTCAAGCATTGACGGATGATGTCTAACACCCCCAATTTACATTGCGCAGCGGAAATACACAATTGGGTGTTATTCACAAACTTCATTTCACAACTCTTTAAACGACCCAAAAACATTATATTTAGGAATAAATATGGAAATAATTTAAGTCAATGTCTATAACCTTCAATCCCAAGTAAAATCAGTTTAAAATATATCAGATTAGCGTACAGGTTCCCCTAGGATCTTAATCAAAACAACAAACCTTTTACCAAAATACTTGACCATTTACTATATGTTTATGACAATAGGGAAAGAAATCTGTTTTAGACCAAACACCACCAAAAGCAATCCGCAATCCTTCTCCAGCAAGCTCCGCAATTCAACAACATCAAGTACTTGAAATACATGCTTAAAATCATCAACACAAAGGTTGAGCAAGTCTATAGGTTTAACAAAACATAATTGAACACAACGTAAAAATCATTCACAATTGTTTAATAGAATTGTGGCCATACAATCTATTAATCAGGCATTTCATCTTATAGCAGTAGCTATTGAATTGTATTAAGCTCATGACACCGACCCCTTAACTTAGTCACCCACGCCAAATGCCATCATGACTAGAAAAATTACCAGTGCCCCTACTAGGGTATCAATTGCAAGAATACCAATTCTCATTCTCGTAAAATTATCCTTCCCAGAGGTTACTCAGCGTAATGCCCTGGTCTCAGATAGGGTTGTCAGCCCAATAGTACTATTATTAGAAAAAGCGGTTATTCCCAACTCACAACATCAAGTCAGAAGATAGTTAACAACTCATAAATTTAGGGACTTTTGCAATTTAGGTACTTATACAATTCAATTTATCAAAGGCAACAAAGGCAACATCAGGTCTAACAATTACTCATGACATGTGTTCATTTTACTTCAAATAGCATGTATCCCCCTCGCGGGTTTTAAAATCATTAAAACAAGTAGAAAGCGAGGCTATAGACTCACTTGGAGTAATAGCAGTAGCAAGACGATTCGACGATAGTTGATGCCCGATAAACACAAAAACCGCAACCTATCAAATAAGGCGCGTTCATCATAATAAACTCGAGTAAAATCCATATTTAGTAACATCAAACTCAAAATCATAAAATCACAACCAACCCAAAATGAAAACAATACAAGTGACCTTTTACTCCATTCTATATGTTTATTCTTTTAGTTAATTCTTTTGATAAAAATCCCGGTACACACCAAATGTACAAGCTCATTTACCCCACTTAAACACGTCAAATTTTTATGATACTAATCAGAGACTTCACTTACTATATATATATAAAGACATGTTAAAAGCTCATCAAAAGATTTTACATTTAAAGTTCCCTGCCCGACTCATCTTTGAACTACAAAAACCGGACAGTTTTACGTCAACAACTCATATAGTCTTTTAACACATTTATTTTTCTCCGTTTATAAAACCGACACTCAACTTTGAAAAGAAACTCGACATCCTCATACTTAACACTTATTATCAGTACTTGAGTCATTTCAAAATCCTTTTTATAGTCCCCGGGATTCGATCCAATTATCGACAACAATTATATATCGTGACGATACTCGTCTCCCGGTACACGAATATTCAAACTAACGTAACTTTTCGCTCGTTTGGAGCTAGAAGCTCTATCTTATATCAAAACGAAGCTAAAAACATCCTCTACAACAATATCTAGTTAGTTCATCTCAAACTCAAACTCATATTTTCATAAAATTAACTTTAATAATCTGTTATAAAATATATATTTAAAAATCATTCAAAATCAATTTTCCCCACATTTTAACACCATTTTTACCACTATAATCATCCTACTATTACTACTTTCAATGATAACATTCAAAATCATCCTAGATAATCAAATCATAAAAACCCAACTAAAAATCTTCAACATGCAATATATAAACACATAAACACCTACATACAACAAGAATTTAAGATCAAATCATAAGATTTTCATCCAAAAATGGGTTTTTTTAAAATGTTCATGCATGTAAAAAAAATTTATACCAATGTGTAGAGAATCAAGAGATTAAGATGGGTCTTCAATTGGTTTTAATAGATTCAAGCTAAATTTTGAAAATCAACGGGTGTTTGTTCTTGTTGGGGTGGACGGCAAAGAAAAAAAAACAGGAAGAGAGAGAGAGTTTTTGAATGTGTTGTGATTGTGTGTATTTATTTGGTTTAATTTTCCATTTTATATGGGAAAAGTTTAGGGTAGTTTTTGCCAATTGTGATTCTTGTGGACCAAAATGTAAATACTTTGTTAAAAAGCCGGGAATGACTATTAGTCACTTTTGAAAATATTTACGGGTCCCGGGTTTCATAAAAATGCTTCTCAAAACTTAAAACGCATACAAAATATGATATTATATAGTCGGCACGACTTAATATGACATTAAAATAAAAACGTCAAAATATTAAACATCGACATGTTTAAAATAAAACGTAAAATTTCTCGGGCATCCGTCGATATCGTCATCACTAATAATCCTCGCAACTCGTCAAAACGAAAAATATAATTTTTAACATCATCCAAATCAAATCACCAATCGTCATAATAATCAATCTCGTCATAAATTTCAAAAATATACGTAAAAATATAATTAAATAATGACCACGGGTTTGGGTTGTTACATCCTACCCTCCTAAAAGAGAGCGACGTCCCGATGCTCAACCCGCCTCACACTCGCACTTCCTCACTTCTAGAGTCAACGTGACCTCTTATCCTCAAGAGATACTCACATCTTTCACACCAGTCCAACTCAATTCTTATGATATCACCATATCCACAACTATTACTACACTTTGACTTTCAATTTCACCTTCTATTATAATAATATTCCTTCATCATTCATACTTCTTCTGCATCACTTTCTCAGTTTTATTCCTGCCCCGTTACTCTGGAAACTTGACCCACGATTAGGTAAGTTCTCAAATTACACCTCTTAACTACTGATATGACGATTATCATCGCATAAAGATTTCATCCTCACTAGTTTCCATTAATCCTCATAGTAAAATATTAAGATATCATCATCTCAAGTTTCAATTATAACTTGATGTGAGTGATACCAAATTCAATTATCATCGTTCAATTCATCCTTTCACTTTGTCCATTGCTTTCTAAAAATATGCAATATTCCTTCTTAACTCGATTCTTCACACTTTCTGCAAAAATCTCTAATACTCAAAAGTCAATCTCAATCTCTGGGTTACATATAATATGTTCAAACCTTAATCAATACTCATACTTTATCACAGCGATTTCCAGTATTCAAAAATTTACTCTGCCTCTATGTCCCGAGGTTACACTCAAACTAAACACAATGAGATTATCCATAATTTTGACCAGTCACTTATATACTTTCTATACTCATCTTCCACTTTCATTCATTCTAACAATCTCTATGTCCCAAGTGTAGTGCTTGCTAGATCACTGAATTACTGTAATTTCCATAGTACATTATTACATCTTCCTCGTATCATATACTGTTTAAATAACTCCGTTAGTCTCATATATTCAAATCTGAAATGTATAATGGTAAGATCACTTCCTGATATTGTAACGCCTCTTATTTACCCCAAGTTCTATAACTTATAGTCTGATTTCGTAATATGTCTTATTCCAACCATACTATATCAATATTTCAACTTATGAAATTCCTTCAATACTACATGGGACACTCTCAGCACTCTAAGAATATTTAAATTCTCTTTTTAATCTGAACAATTCATTCATCACTGGTCCTTGCATTCTTAACACACTCTCTAATATAATAGGAGAAAAACTAGATAATCATAATAACCGTTTTTGTCCCACAAAAACATACATCTCAACTCTCTCATTTCTATTACCATTCCATTTTAAAATTTCCAACAATCTGTTGATCTTCTTTCTTTGGTATTCCTTTTCCATTAGTTTATCAGTTCAATTCTAAGGTTCTTTCCATTCCATCCATTCTGCTTGTTGTTACCAATATTCCAAATATCTCAAAACTCAAGAATCAATTCTTAATTACTTCAGAAACTTTATAAGCCCTTTTTTCTTCTCCTCCTTACTAAATACTTACTAGTCGATAGTGAAAGTATCCACACTCATCCTCCATAATCTGAAACACACTTCGTAATACAGAACTATAACATATCCCATCTAAAATTTACCGATTATTATTTCTCAGTCATCATTAGGTATTCCTTAACTCCTTCCTTTTAAAATCCCCGAATGGAATTTATAAACAAGTCCTTCTTATTCTTATTTTCTTCATACTTGATTCCATACAAGTAATACTTTACCATCCCAAAACAAGTACCACAATGTCAAATCTCATGATCATATAAACCTCGTTACACTTCTTTATTCAAGTCAACGCACTACTATTACTTTCCTTTCCACTTGATATTATCCAAATATCATCATCGCAGCTCTATAATTCCTTCAGATTCCTCCAATACTAACTATACAGCACAGAACTTCAATCTATCCTCAGCGTTTATAAACAACTTCCTCGACTACAAAATCAGATCTCAAAATCACAACTTAAATATATGAATGGATTTCACACATTTAGTTCTTCTTTGTCAGCCTTATCATTGGTTTAACAATCAATGAAAACCTCCTGATAAACCTCCGATAATACTCAGCTTTCACAAAGGAATTGACAAGCTTCAGTCGGTTTCGTCGGTATCGACAAAGCCTCAATCGTTTCAATCTAGTCAGATTTTCACGATCACTTCAGCCATAGATCACACATTCTAAAACATCTATATTACTCCAACTAAAATTCTTATCCAAAGAATTTTACATACCATTCCTTCTTAATAACAAATTTTCAATTGTTAGGGAATACTTTTCTTTCCTTCAATCATCTATTCATCACACTAAACATTCACAATCAGTAATGGATACTGATTTCTGGTGCTCAGTTTGTTCAACCTCACATCCATTATCTTATTCACAAAACATCCAGCTTCTTTACTTACTTCCGTTATTATTTCTCTGATGACTTACCTTTCTAGTCAAATCAGATCATCCTTATTGTCTCATCTACCAATTCTTACAATCAATCATATTACCATCCTCAATTTCCTGATAATGCCATATAACAAAATATACAATCAGATTGCATAACTCCCATCATTAAGCTAACACAAAGCTTCCTTTTTCCCAAGACGACAGTGAACTCTACGATTCCTGTAGAACAATCACATAATACTCTGAAGTACTAACTCATCTTCTCATTCTTTCCCGACTACTACTAGTAAAGCGCACAGAAAATTCGACCTATTATAGTTTTCCTCCTACATACCTTCTCCTCACTGACCAATAAAATCTTCAAATAAAAATTACACTGATTACTCCCTGAAATCAGTACTCAATGCTCAACAACATTCCAATTTAATTCTTTCCACCTTTATTTATCATATCCTATGATATTCATCCTTATCCTGATTAACTTTCTCACAACTCTAGTTCAGTTAATTGTGTGATACCTCTTAATTCCATAAGCTCAGAAAATATTTCCTTAATATATATATAATTATTCTTCCGTCGATTAATTTCTCATTTCAACCAGTCACAAATTCTCGTTGATTTCTCGTCCTCAGGTCAGCTAAAATCTAACATCTTCAAATCTCAATATATCCTCAATAACACCTTCAGAATTTAAATACACCATCAATAACACTTTCAGAATTTCAATAAAATTCTAACTCAATGATTACCAGATAAGAATATACAAATTACTACATCTAAATCTCAAATCTTATCAGCGTTTCCAAAATATAGGTTGTAGTAGCAGCAATATTCCCTTCATATTGATTTTCCATTATCTGAATAATTCCTTTATTCAATCTCCTTTACCGAAATGAAAACATTCCATTACCACAGAAATACTAATTCTTATACCACACTCTTTGTTATTCCTTTAGCAGCTCGACCTCCAGTTAGTCCATACTTACTTCAAGTAAATAGATAATTACTTAAGTGGTATAAAATATATGTGATCCACACATCATACTTCCTCATGCTTACCCGATTCATAGTAACTGCTTGAATACCATCTCTTCTTATCTTAGACTATTAAATTCCAAGTTTACCTTCTATTAAAGGAAATAAATTTCCTATTCCTTATTGTCATTCACAACAATACCGTTCCTTTACCCTTTTCTGCCACACTTAATTTCGAATCAGGATCAATCTTTAATTTACTATCTCTTTTCGTCTAGTTGAACATTCCCAAATGACTATTGATATATCAAACATCCATCAGTTACTCAATCTTGTCCATATAATTGCACCTTTCCAATTACCATCAATATCTATACAACACTCTTCACCGCATCTCTTCTCATTACTAAGAATCTAACACACAGACATCCTTTTAAAATCTTGTAGAATAACAGCAGCATCTCCAACTAGAACAGCAGCATCTTCAATCTCAGCAGCATCTTCAAATGAAATAGCAAGATCTTCAATCTCAGCAGCATCTCATCTCCTCTCAGCACTATCAGCTTCAAACAATCTAACAACTATTCCTACAATCATATAATCTACCCTAATGGTTGGCAACCTTTGGAGACATATTTCAAGATACTTAGTCACACAGGAATCCCTGCTAATGACAGAAACATATCTCACTCAACTCTTTCTATGCGATAACAGTAGAAAGAAACTTGATAAGTATACACATCGAGATAGAAAGAATAAGGTCTTTTCATCAAGATATAACATGAATACTGCATGCGACAACAACACATTACTACCTAAATTCCTGATATCGCTCATTTATACGAGTTTTTCATAGCGATATTTGTTATGTTTTGTGTCCTAAACGTAATGGATAGACCCCGTATTGCTTATATTTTGTGTAAAGTGTGTTTTATAGGTTCTCAACTCACCATGTCTTACCGACAAGAAAGAGTTGATTCACCTTGAGGGTACGGCTCTTGGTGTGACACATCAAATCCGTTGATGGTTGCCAGGTTACCCAAAACTGGATGGTTTTCACTTGCCATGGTCCTAGACTGAAAAGTGGCTAATCCAAGGGGGTACGGCTCTTGGTAAAGATTTTATCAAATCCGTTGATAGTTGTAATAGCTTGCTTAAAGTTATAGGGTGTTCAATTCACCGATGCTTCATTGCTAAGAATTGGCGAGTCCAGAAGGGTACGGCTTCTGGTAAAGACATATCAAATCCGTTGACGGCTGTGATGGTTTGCCTAAAATCATCAGGGTACCCCCACTCACCATTGATTCACGTTCTAAGAGTTGGGCTGGGTTCTAGTCTCCCAGGGTGATGCTTATTCCACCAGAAAGACTGGCTAGCCCAAGAGCGAGCAGCTACTTGGTAAAGGCTCATCAAATCTGCTCATTGGAGTTATTGGAGGCGATTTGGGACCAAAAGGAGCTAAGCAAACAAGTCAGGGATCAATTGGTCTAATGTTGCGCCGCAACTCCTACCTACTGCGGCGCAAGTGGTTGACACCCAAATCAGTACCAGCCTCGGAAGCCGAGTTGCGGCGCAACTCCTACCTATTGCGGCGCAATTGAAGGGGCTACAGATCATGGTGCTTGCGGATCACTAGTTGCGGCGCAAGACACATGAGTTGCGGCGCAACAGATGCAGTTACGAAATTGTGTTTTTATTCCTAATTAAGGGGGAGCCCAAAGAGTTAGTGGGACATTATGGCTGAACGTTTTTTTAAACTACCAGGAGGAATATATAACAAAGGAGTGAGTGGAAGATAAAGGAGGCATTACCATCATACACAGAAGCATCATCTATCATCACACATCATCATAATCATAATTTTCTGTTGAACAATCGTTGTTTTCAATTTCTACTTTGTTAATTTGGGAGATCATTGGAACCTATTTTTGGTATTGAATCTTCTATTATTTTTATTGCAATTTGAAGTATGTCTTTTACATATTTAATTGTGTTTGTTACGATCATGAGTAGCTAATTTCTTAATACGTTTGCTAGGATTATGTGATGTTTATGTGTTAGGTTTTGGGTTTGAAATTCGATTGATGTGTTGAGATTAATTGGGGATCCGTTTGGGTTAATAACTTAATTATCTTGTTAAAATTGTTTATACTCTTGTTTGGTAATCTAAAAACGGGTATTCGAAAGGAATCCGTAATTTTTACTAAAATAGGAACGAATTAATCGGCCTGTCTTTAGTTGATTATAAGTGAATGATATTCGAAAGGAATTATTAACAACAATTTTTACAAGTAGTTATTCACACAAACGCTAGCTACTAAATTAAGAGAAATCGGTTTAGGAGTTGGTAAGCTATTCGAAAGGAAGCTTATAAATTAATTCTCACACATCAGCTTGGAACTTTATGCACAATATCTTGAGGTGTTAACGGTATTCGAAAGGAATCGTTGCATGGTTAGGGAATTGGAGAAATCCGGTATTCGAAAGGAACTTAGGATTTTACATTAGAAGTTTATCGATATTTTCATACCTAAGAGATAACGCATATTCATTAACGGTCCAAGCAAGCGTTTCTTTTATTCATATTTGAAATCTTAAATATTTTTACTGTTATTATAAGCAAGTCTTCACTAAGACTAAAACCAACTCGTTACTCGTTACGCGTTTTTATAAACTAATACTTCCAACTATAAATAGTCCCTGTGTTCGAACCCGATATTTGCTAATACTATTTTACAACTGACAAGGGTACACTGCCCGTGTCATAATCTAGTAAAGGTTAATTTTGGGAAAACTAGATTTTTCGCAACCAAGTTTTTGGCGCCGCTGCCGGGGACTTGATTTAGTTGAAGTTTTTAGTTTATTGTTTGATTACTTGTTTGAATATTTTTCACGGGTATTTTTGTTTGTGTTGTGATTTTCAGGATTATTGATTGTGTATGTACACGAGATCCCAAGGGAAACAAGTGCAAAGTCCTCTTTCGGATCCGGAAAAACTTTTGAGGAAACGGGGTTTAGGAGCAGCCGCTTCGGTAGTTTATAGTGAAAGCATATCCTCCGAGGATAAAGTTGAACTAGTTTTTGAAGAAGAAATGACAGACAACAGAGACGATGATATTAGACTAGAAAACCAACCCAATCCTTTTGACATACCGATGATCGATAGGAATAGGATGGTACCACAGACGAATGGGTCGGCTATTGTGGCACCGGATTTGGGGGATGACTTTTCCGTTAAAGGTCATCACTTAAAGATGATTCAAGATAGTACTTTTGACGGACATTTCAAGTCCGACCCGCACAAGCATGTGGCGAGTTTCATAGAGACATGTAGAATGTTTCGATATGGAGCGGGTCAAGAGGAAAGCGTTATGCTAAGTTTGTTTCCATCGTCTCTCACGGGAGAGGCGAAAACGTGGTTTAATGAATTAGAGCCGGGTACGATTGCAACTTGGGAAGAAATGAGGGAGCTTTTTGTAACAAGATTTTTTCCACCCATCTTGCGCAGGAAGCTATTGAACCAAATCCGTTCTTTTCAACAATGGGACAACGAGACCATAACAAGTGCTTGGATTAGGCTTAAGGAATTGTTAAGGAACTGCCATGGGCACGAGTTAGATAAAGATGAAGTTATTGATATCTTCTACTACAGTTTGGATAGTCGTTCTCAACACGACTTGGATTTGGCGGGTGGTGGCAGTTTCCTATACAAGTCACCAAACGAGGCTCACCGAATGATGGAAGACCAAGTTCAAGCTCATATTGCTAGGGATCGGGTTAATAGGAATAGGAGAGTTAGAGGAACGGTGAACCAAGTTGAAGAAGGAGGTAGTAGTGGTAGCAACAAAGAAGTGGTGAACGAGATTAAAGCCTTGGGTAATGAAATGAAAAACCGAATGGATCGTTTGGAAAAAGATGTACACTTAGTGAAGAACGGTTGCGGGAAATGCGGGGGACCTCACTACACGGATGATTGTGAGCCGAAATCTGAGGAGGCTAACTATGCCAACTATGGGTATCAAAACCGGGGAAATAGTGGGTATGGAAATAAGAATCAGGGAAACAGAAATGAGGCGAGATTTCAACCCAACCAATCGAAACAAAAGGAGGAGCATACCGAACAGAATTTTGAGGAAATGATGAAAGATTTTGTCTACTCCCAAAAGGCAGCTAATGATATGATGGCTAACTCCATGAAAGGATTCACCGCAAAATGGGAGCAAAACCAACGGAACACCCAAGCTAACATGCAAGACTTGGAGCGAAAATTTGAAAGATTAAGTGAAAAGTTCTCGAACCGACCAACGGGTCAAATGCCAAGTTCAACCCAACCAAATCCGAGGCAAAATCAAAACAACACCGGAGGATCATCGAACCAAGGGTCGAAGTATGTACCACCAAATAATCGTGATGAGCAAGTGAACGTTGTGGAGACTAGGTCTGGACCTAAGTATGGGGGGGACCGAAAAATGGTGCTGAACAAAGACAAATCGGAAATTTCAGCTGAAACAGACATATTGCGCCGCAACAACAGGGACTTGCGCCGCAACTCGTACTCCGTGGGGAACCCAATTGTCATTGACCAACCAATTGCGCCGCAAGATACTGTAGCTGCGCCGCAACTCGAGATCCGAGACTTCGAAAAGAACCATGAACCCATCGATAGTGATTCGGACGACGAGGAAGAGATAGAAATGGAGTCGAAACCTGGGAAGGAACCAAAGGGTGATAATAAAGAAAAAGAACCGGAAATCGAACCAAAAGGGCCATACAAGCCACATATCCCATATCCGCATAGACTTCGAAAAGAAAAGAAAAAGGAACAATACGGGAAATTCATCGAGTTAATGAAAACTGTTAAGATTAATGTTCCTTTAGTTGATCTTATTGCGGGTATGCCAAATTATGCAAAATTCATGAAGGAACTCGTGAGCGGGAAAGGTGATTACATGGAGAAAATCACCGCGTTCTTAAATGCCGAATGTTCAGCAATTGTGAAGAGGTCTATTCCACCGAAACTTGAAGACCCCGGAAGTTTTCTTTTAACTTGCACTTTTAACGATACATTTACTTTTAGTGCATTAGCGGATTTAGGGGCAAGCATTAACTTAATGCCCTACTCTATTTACACTAAATTGTCTTCAAATGTTTTAACCCCAACACGTATGAGCATAAGATTGGCCGATCGATCTTATCAATATCCATTGGGTATTGCCGAAAATATGCTCATACGGGTTGGAGAATTTTTATATCCCGTGGATTTTGTTATTCTTGAAATGGAGGAGGATGAAAAAGTTCCTCTCATTTTGGGTAGACCATTTTTGAACACCGCGGATGCTATCATCCGGGTTCGGGATACCGAAATTTCTTTGGGTTTGGGTGATGAAAGGGCAACATTTTCTTTGAATCAAGCAATGAAACATTCATATTCTACTGATGAATCTTGTTTTAGAATTGATGTTATAGATGAAGCTTATGACCTCGATTGGGAAGGCATTTTGGAAGCAGAGGCGGAAATGGAAATGCTGAATTCCATTGTTAAAGAAGAGGCGAATGATGAGGAAAGCTCGAATGAAGTGAAGGAGTTGGTAGTTAACGACGGGGAGAGGATCAAAACTTCTATTGAGGATCCCCCGAAGGATTTGGAACTTAAGCAATTACCGGCACATCTAGAGTATGCATTCTTAGATGGTAATTCTAGTCTCCCAATTATTATTTCGTCCTCACTTTTGGAAGACGAGAAGGTTAAATTACTAACGGTCCTTAAAAGCCATAAAAAGGCTTTCGCTTGGCGTATTTCTGATATTCCGGGTATAAGTTCTGATTTTTGTAAACATAAAATCAACTTTTTAGATAATGTAAAACCCGTTGTCCAAAGACAACGGAGACTTAACCCGAATATGCAAGATGTGGTCAAAAAGGAAATTGTTAAACTCTTGGATGCAGGTATAATTTACCCGATAGCAGATAGCCCCTGGGTTAGTCCGGTCCATTATGTGCCCAAGAAAGGTGGAATGACTGTGGTATTGAATGAAAAGAACGAATTGGTACCGACAAGAACAGTGACGGGCTGGAGGGTTTGTATCGATTATAGGAGGTTAAATGAGGCGACCCGAAAGGATCATTTTCCATTACCATTTATGGATCAAATGATAGAAAGGTTGGCGGAAAACGAGTTTTATTGTTTTCTTGATGGTTTCTCGGGTTATTTTCAAATTCCAATTGACCCCGAGGACCAAGAGAAAACAACATTTACTTGTCCTTTCGGTACCTTTGCTTATAGACGGATGCCATTCGGGTTATGTAATGCACCGGGAACATTTCAGAGGTGTATGATGGCGATTTTTCAGAATATGGTTGAGAATTCCATGGAGGTTTTTATGGACGATTTTTCGGTTTATGGGAGTTCATTTGATGGTTGTTTAGAAAGTTTAGATAAGATGCTAGCACGGTGTGAAGAAACAAATTTGGTGCTTAATTGGGAAAAATGCCATTTCATGGTGAAGGAAGGAATAGTATTGGGGCACAAAATTTCTAAGGCGGGAATTGAGGTTGATAGAGCAAAGATTGAAGTTATAGCAAAGTTACCACCTCCAACGAACGAGAAATCAGTTAGAAGCTTTCTAGGACACGCGGGGTTTTATAGGCGGTTTATTAAGGATTTTTCAAAGATAACTAGGCCGATGACTCGTTTGTTAGAGAAGGATACAAAGTTCGAATTTTCGGAGGATTGTATGAAGGCATTTGAATTGTTGAAGGAAAGATTAACGAACACACCCATTCTAATCTCGCCAAATTGGGATCTACCCTTTGAGTTGATGTGTGACGCGAGCAATTTTGCGGTAGGGGCGGTATTGGGTCAAAGGATTGAGAAACATTTTAGGCCGATTTATTTTGCAAGCAAGACATTAAATGAAGCTCAGCAAAATTATACCACTACCGAGAAGGAATTACTAGCTGTTGTGTTCGCATTCGATAAATTTCGGTCTTATTTGGTATTGAGTAAAACGGTAGTGTTCACGGATCACTCGGCCTTGAAGTTTCTGTTTTCAAAGTTAGATGCGAAGCCGAGATTGATTAGGTGGATCTTACTTTTGCAAGAATTTGATGTGGAGATCCAAGATAAGCGGGGTAGAGAAAATGTGGCGGCGGATCATTTGAGCCGTTTGGAGAATCCGAGTCTTGGAGCTTTGAATGAGGAGGATATTCGAGACACCTTTCCGGATGAAAGATTGGCATTTGTTGGAAAAGCAGTTGGTGAACGGGGTCCTTGGTACGCCGACATAGCCAATTATTTAGCGGGTGGAGTCGTTAGTAGATTGCTTACGTATCAACAACGGAAAAAGCTATACTCGGATGCCAAGTATTACTTTTGGGAGGAGCCGTTTCTATTTAGAATGTGTGCCGATGGAATGGTGAGAAGGTGTGTTTATGGAGCCGATACAAGGCGAATTCTCGATGAATGTCACCATGGTCCAACGGGAGGGCATTATGGTCCAACCGTGACGGGAAAGAAGGTGTTTGATGCGGGTTTCTATTGGCCTACTATTTTTAAGGAAGCACACACCTTAGTGAGGACATGTGATTCGTGTCAAAGGCAAGGTACGGTTACAAAACGAGACGAGATGCCGCAACAAAGTATACAAGTGTGCGAGGTTTTTGATATTTGGGGAATTGATTTCATGGGGCCGTTTAAACCGTCGAACAAAAATGTCTACATCTTGGTGGCGGTGGATTATGTATCTAAATGGGTCGAGGCAAAGGCACTACCTACTAATAATGCTAACGTTGTTATTGATTTTTTACGAAGTTTGTTTTGTAGGTTTGGCATGCCAAAAGCTTTGATAAGTGATCGGGGAACCCATTTTGCAAACACCCAAATGGAAAAAGTTTTGAAGAAATATGGGGTACAACACCGGTTTTCGACTTCCTACCACCCTCAAACAAGTGGGCAAGTCGAAAACACCAATCGGGCGATTAAACGGATTTTGGAGAAGACGGTCAACAATAACCCGTCTTTATGGTCAAAGAAATTGGATGAAGCATTATGGGCATTTAGGACAGCTTACAAGACTCCGATTGGGACCACCCCGTTCAAGATGCTATATGGGAAAACGTGTCATTTACCCATGGAGATAGAGCATAAGGCGTATTGGGCGCTTAAAGAGTGTAGCATGGATTTACTAGCTAGTGGCGAAACCAGATTTCTACAACTCCATGAGTTAGACGAGTTAAGATGGAACGCATACGAGAATTCCGCTCTTTATAAGGCGAGAACTAAGATGGTCCATGATTTGAAAATTAGGCGGAAAGAGTTTAAGGAAGGAGACAAGGTGCTTTTGTTTCAATCGAAGTACAAATTTAAAGCACCTAAGTTGAGATCAAAGTGGACGGGCCCTTACTTGGTGAGACGGGTCTTTTCGGGTGGATATGTGGAGCTAAAAACGGATGAGGGCGGATCATTTATCGTTAATGGTCAAAGAGTCAAACTTTATCATGAGGAAGATGAGGAGAACGGTATGACGATGGAGGATGGGTTTTACCCGTTCTAGATTCTCGGCACAACGAGGAGTCAAGCTCATGACTCGAGGAAAAAAAAAAAAAACGAGCACTTCCGGATTAAACCCCGGTTTGTTGTATCATTTCTTTTTTAATTTCTCTTATTTTGGTTATTTTTGCTGATTTTAGTTATTTTAGTAACTTAGGAGTTTTAAAAGTATGGTTTTGTATAAGTGTTTAAGTAATTTAAAAAAAAAAAAAAAAAAAAAAAAAACAAACGGAATAAAACACCTCGGCTCCTCACTTGCGCCGCATCTTATTATCCTGCGCCGCAAGTCCGGATCCGAGGGTGGTTGTAATTTGGGTGTTTCTTTTTGTTGCGCCGCAACTCTTTTTCCTGCGCCGCAAGACCATCAGGTTTGGTTAAAAGTAGGGTCTCAGACCAGAAAAAAAAAAAAAAAAAACAAAAAGAGAAAACAAAAAAAAAAAAACACACACACTTATCTCAATTCGATTTCTCATCACATCTTTTCTAAAAATCAATCAATTCATCCATGAGGAGATCGGTATGTTTGTTTATTCCTTTTAATTTCTCAATTTTAGTTTAATTAGGGTTCTTGATTTGCAATTGATTTGGGGGAAAGTTTAATTAGGGTTCTTTAGTAGTAACATTAGTTAATTAAGATAAGTTTAGCCTAATATCGTTTAGCTTTAGGATTCTTAGGTTTTGATTTGGTCATGTCGGGGTTTCCTTTGTTGCTGCAGATCTCGCCCAGAAAATACCCACTTGCGCCGCAAGAGGAAGTAGTTGCGGCGCAAGAAGGGCCTCAGACCTGACATCTTAAAAAAAAAAAAAAAAAAAAAAAAAAAAATGTAGTCTAACAAATGTAGTTTGTTTTGTCTTTGTTTTTGTTTATTTTTGTAGGGCAAACGTCAAGCGGTTGGGGAGCCGGAAGTGGGAGAATCATCCACTGCGCATCGAGTGACCCGCCCACCGGTTCCATCCACTGAATCAATGCTTATGAGACAGGAAGCGCACCCTTGGCTCAAATGGCCGGGATGCACGGCTGATGAAAAAACCAGATTTAATAACAACTTGGCCTTACTTCAGGATAAAGTGGTTCATCCCCCGAAGTTCTTGGATTGGGGTATGCTCGATACTTTGGGAATAACTGCAGAGTTGAACCCATTCCTGACTACTCGGTTTGTAAAATGGGTAGGAGCGGCACCTTTTGAGGTGGAAGTTTGGAAGAAAGCATTCAGTGTCCGAGAGAATATTTATCGAGAACTTTGTCTCGAGTTTTACTCTACCTTGACAGTTGACCCGGTCCCGGATAATAGTTATGAGGTTTACGATGCAAAGATAATCCAGTTTCGGTTAGGGGGGAAAGCTCATGAGGTCACCCTGCCACATTTTGGGTATTTGACGGGTTTATTCACTGAAGCTGAATATATGGATAAACCCAATATGGCGAATTATATTGTTGAGGGAAGTTGGAACTGGAATGCAATCCGGAGTAAGAAAAATGAGGTGTGGTTTGATTTGTCCGGACATAGGCCTCACGCCTCCACCAATAAAGCGAACAATCTCACGAATCCAATATTTAGAGTGCTTGAAAAAGGAATCTCCAATTCATTCTTGCACCGGTTTCAGCATCAGGACAAAGTTTATCTCGATGATTTGTGGCTGTTGTATTTCTTCGCAAAAAGGGACCCGACTGAGTATGTGAATGCCCCGTGGGCACTGGTTGAGTATATGAACGAGAAAGGGTCGGGACGACAAGCCGCAGGGCCTATGGTTTGTGGCCATTTTATTACGAGGATAGCAAAGAAGTTGGGTGTTCTGACTCAGGCGGGGATTCAAAAGTGCAGTCCACCAGTGGGATGGAAGATGGTTACAATGAATGATTTGCTTCGGGCAAAAATTATAACCGCAAGCAGAGTTTATGTTGGTCATGTGCAAGAGGAAGAGGGTGACGGTGCTGAGGAAGAGAATGAGGAGGAAGAGGGTAACGCGAACGCGGCAGGAGCGGTTCCCCCACAACCTGGCCCGTTTGATTTTAACCCCATGATGCAGGAACTGTATAGGATTGGGCGCCGAGTGGACGAGACACATGCGGAGGTTCATCAGATCAGGACAGAGATCGATAGGACCCGCTCGGATGTTCACCAGTTTGGGGATTATACGCAGTACCACATGGCGCGATACCAGCCCATGTGGGAATATATGACCACTTCCCAGTACCATGTGCATCATCCCGAGGCAGCGAGTGGGTGGACTGAATACAACCCACCTCCCATGTGGTACCAACCACCACCTACTGATGATGAGTGAAGAAGTTGAAGCCGTTTGTGGGGCTTATTTGATTGTTGTTGTACTTTATGATGTCGAACTATTTACTTTCCAGTTGTGTCGGGTCGCGTTTGGAACTATTTAATCTTTCGTTGCTTAGGATATATGTTTATGCTCATTAACGTGTTTGTTTATATGTTTGTACCTTACCAAGACTGGCATTAAGTTCAGCACGTGCGGAGTAGACTCGGAATTCATACCACATCAAACGGAACTAGCACGGTGTTATCTCTCTTTTTCCCTTTTATTTTTTTCTAATTTTATTTTAATTTCCCTTTTAGTTAGATTTTCTTTTGATGGAACACATTAGGGACAATGTGTTAGTCAAGTATGGGGGGGTAAGTCGAGAAATTAGTTAGTTTTGTCCCCTATATCCCTTACGTTTATTTTAGTCCCATTTGAGTCATTTAGAGTCTTGCAAAAAAAAAAAAAAAAAAAAAAAAAAAAAAAAAAAAAAAAACTCTTAGCTTTTCTTAAGTTGTATGTTTTGTAAAATTGTTAGTAGGTTTGAGTCGGATTTGCTTAGGGACAAGCAAATGCTTAAGTATGGGGGGTTTGATATCGCTCATTTATACGAGTTTTTCATAGCGATATTTGTTATGTTTTGTGTCCTAAACGTAATGGATAGACCCCGTATTGCTTATATTTTGTGTAAAGTGTGTTTTATAGGTTCTCAACTCACCATGTCTTACCGACAAGAAAGAGTTGATTCACCTTGAGGGTACGGCTCTTGGTGTGACACATCAAATCCGTTGATGGTTGCCAGGTTACCCAAAACTGGATGGTTTTCACTTGCCATGGTCCTAGACTGAAAAGTGGCTAATCCAAGGGGGTACGGCTCTTGGTAAAGATTTTATCAAATCCATTGATAGTTGTAATAGCTTGCTTAAAGCTATAGGGTGTTCAATTCACCGATGCTTCATTGCTAAGAATTGGCGAGTCCAGAAGGGTACGGCTTCTGGTAAAGACATATCAAATCCGTTGACGGCTGTGATGGTTTGCCTAAAATCATCAGGGTACCCCCACTCACCATTGATTCACGTTCTAAGAGTTGGGCTGGGTTCTAGTCTCCCAGGGTGATGCTTATTCCACCAGAAAGACTGGCTAGCCCAAGAGCGAGCAGCTACTTGGTAAAGGCTCATCAAATCTGCTCATTGGAGTTATTGGAGGCGATTTGGGACCAAAAGGAGCTAAGCAAACAAGTCAGGGATCAATTGGTCTAATGTTGCGCCGCAACTCCTACCTACTGCGGCGCAAGTGGTTGACACCCAAATCAGTACCAGCCTCGGAAGCCGAGTTGCGGCGCAACTCCTACCTATTGCGGCGCAATTGAAGGGGCTACAGATCATGGTGCTTGCGGATCACTAGTTGCGGCGCAAGACACATGAGTTGCGGCGCAACAGATGCAGTTACGAAATTGTGTTTTTATTCCTAATTAAGGGGGAGCCCAAAGAGTTAGTGGGACATTATGGCTGAACGTTTTTTTAAACTACCAGGAGGAATATATAACAAAGGAGTGAGTGGAAGATAAAGGAGGCATTACCATCATACACAGAAGCATCATCTATCATCACACATCATCATAATCATAATTTTCTGTTGAACAATCGTTGTTTTCAATTTCTACTTTGTTAATTTGGGAGATCATTGGAACCTATTTTTGGTATTGAATCTTCTATTATTTTTATTGCAATTTGAAGTATGTCTTTTACATATTTAATTGTGTTTGTTACGATCATGAGTAGCTAATTTCTTAATACGTTTGCTAGGATTATGTGATGTTTATGTGTTAGGTTTTGGGTTTGAAATTCGATTGATGTGTTGAGATTAATTGGGGATCCGTTTGGGTTAATAACTTAATTATCTTGTTAAAATTGTTTATACTCTTGTTTGGTAATCTAAAAACGGGTATTCGAAAGGAATCCGTAATTTTTACTAAAATAGGAACGAATTAATCGGCCTGTCTTTAGTTGATTATAAGTGAATGATATTCGAAAGGAATTATTAACAACAATTTTTACAAGTAGTTATTCACACAAACGCTAGCTACTAAATTAAGAGAAATCGGTTTAGGAGTTGGTAAGCTATTCGAAAGGAAGCTTATAAATTAATTCTCACACATCAGCTTGGAACTTTATGCACAATATCTTGAGGTGTTAACGGTATTCGAAAGGAATCGTTGCATGGTTAGGGAATTGGAGAAATCCGGTATTCGAAAGGAACTTAGGATTTTACATTAGAAGTTTATCGATATTTTCATACCTAAGAGATAACGCATATTCATTAACGGTCCAAGCAAGCGTTTCTTTTATTCATATTTGAAATCTTAAATATTTTTACTGTTATTATAAGCAAGTCTTCACTAAGACTAAAACCAACTCGTTACTCGTTACGCGTTTTTATAAACTAATACTTCCAACTATAAATAGTCCCTGTGTTCGAACCCGATATTTGCTAATGCTATTTTACAACTGACAAGGGTACACTGCCCGTGTCATAATCTAGTAAAGGTTAATTTTGGGAAAACTAGATTTTTCGCAATCAATTCCACAATCATCTCACAAAAGAAAAGATAACAAAGACACATCAAAATACTAAAGGGTAATAGTAGATTTCATCCATAAATCCGAGAAAATCGCAACAAAATCTTGTCACTAATGTCACTAACCCTTACCATCCTAAACAACAACAATAATGATAATCCATCACAATACTACCTCACAACATCTAGATAATTCAAATACAACACAATAATACATAAACTGGAATACAACAAAGATCCATCACTACATCACTCCATAGGATGTGGTCCATCACTTTCTCCAACTTGGCGCGTCCCTGCTTCATCTTCATCTGGTCCTAACTTGCAGCACCTCCCTTTTGGATCTAAACACGGTGGATTCTTAAATCCATACCTCAAAAGCCCTCCTTGACACGGCGGATCTATCATATAATGAGAATCAGCATACACCTCACTATCCTGAAACTTCCAATGTGGTTCAAGATACGGCCCAAGATGAGCTACATATTCACTTAACCTACGAAGCCTATCTATTTCAATCTGATACTTCTCAAAATCAGTCCCATAACTTCTCACTTCAGCTCTAACCTCAGTTCTTCCAACTTCACTCTCAATCATATAATTATCACTATCAGATTCTACAACATTTCTCTTATCATCCGTATCATCCTCATAATCTAACCATCCACCTGAAATCTTATGATCACCTACTCGTTGATTCTGCAAACTCCATTGACCTACAGCAAATCCCCCATTCTTGACGTAATATGGTATGTCAGACATTTTCTGAAATCACAGAAAATTTAAAAGTACATAAGGTCATTATTCAAAAATATATATGCAATGCATAGTCATGCAAATGCAAATGATTTACGTATACCAAATATATATGTATGCAATGCAATGCAATGCAAATGATAATTATACAATATTCATAAAAATGAAATTATGATGAAATTATGATGAAATTATGATGAAAGCACTCCACGTCCTTTCATTAACACCAATACCTCATCGCAGTATTTACTTAATAAATACTCAAGAATTCACAACAGTTTTAAGGGATACATCTATAATAACAAAGCATAACAAAAATAAATAATCTTACCGGAGCCTTGCAGAGAAGTTGCGTTGCTTTTATAAAATACTTTTGACACCAAAGTTATAGTTTAGGACATTTTCAAAAATCGGCCCAATTCGCTATAACTAAAAAGCTCTGGTTACCAATCTCTAATACCCCCAATTTACATTACGCAGTGGAAATATACAATTGGGTGTTATTCACAAACTTCATTTCACAACTCTTTAAACGACCCAAAAACAGTATAATTAGGAATAAATATGGAAATAATTTAAGTCAATGTCTAAAACCTTCAATCCCAAGTAAAATCAGTTTAAAATATATCAGAGTAGCGTACAGGTTCCCCTAGGATCTTAATCAAAACAACAAACCTTTTACCAAAATACTTGACCATTTACTATATGTTTATGACAATAGGGAAAGAAATATGTTTTAGACCAAACACCACCAAAAGCAATCCGCAATCCTTCTCCAGCAAGCTCCGCAATTCAACAACATCAAGTACCTGAAATATATGCTTAAAATCATCAACACAAAGGTTGAGCAAGTCTATAGGTTTAACAAAACATAATTGAACACATCATAAAAATCATTCACAATTGTTTAATAGAATTGTGGCCATACAATCTATTAATCTGGCATTTCATCTTATAGCAGTAGCTATTGAATTGTATTAAGCTCATGACACCGACCCCTTAACTTAGTCACCCATGCCAAATGCCAACATGACTAGAAAAATTGTCAGTGCCCTACTAGGGTATCAATTGCAAGAATAGCAATTCTCATTCTCGTAAAATTATCCTTCCCAGAGGTTACTCATCGTAATGCCCTGGTCTCCGATAGGGTTGTCAGCCTAATAGTACTATTATTAGAATAAGCGACTATTCCCAACTCACAACATCAAGTCAGAAGATAGTTAACGGCTCATGAATTTAGGGACTTTTGCAATTTAGGTACTTATACAATTCAATTTATCAAAGGCAACATCGGGTCTAACAATTACTCATGACATGTGTTCATTTTACTTCAAATAGCATGTATCCCCCTCGTGGGTTTGAAAATCATTAAAACAAGTAGAAAGCGAGGCTATAGACTCACCTAGGGTAATAGCAGTAGCAAGACGATCTTCGGCGATAGTTGATGTCCGATAAACACAAAAACCGCAACCTATCAAATTAGGCGCGTTCATCGATAATAAACTCGAGTAAAATCCATAATTAGTAACATCAAACTCAAAATCATAAAATCAAAACCAACCCAAAATGAAAACAATACAAGTGACCATTCTATATGTTTATTCTATTAGTTAATTCTTTCGATAAAAATCTGCCGGTACACACCAAATGTACAAGCTCATTTACCCCACTTAAACACGTCAAATTTTTATGATACTAATCAGAGACTCCACTTACTATATATATAAAGACCTGTTAAAAGCTCATCAAAATATTTTACATTTAAAGTTCCCTGCCCGACTCATCTTTGAACTACAAAAACCGGACAGTTTTACGTCAACAACTCATATAGTCTTTTAACACATTTATTTTTCTCCGTTTATAAAACCGACACTCAACTTTGAAAATAAACTCGACATCCTCATACTTAACACTTATTATCAGTACTTGACTCATTTCAAAATCCTTTTTATAGTCGCCGGGATTCGATCCAAATATCGACAACAATTATATATTGTGACGATACTCGTCTCCCGGTACACGAATATTCAAACTAACGTAACTTTTCGCTCGTTTGGAGCTAGAAGCTCTATCTTATATCAAAACAAAGCTAAAAACATCCTCTACAACAATATCTAGTTAGTTCATCTCAAACTCAAACTCATATTTTCAGAAAATTACCTTTAATAATCTGTTATAAAATATATATTTAAAAATCATTCAAAATCAATTTTCCCCACATTTTAGCACCATTTTTACCACTATAATCATCCTACTATTACTTCTTTCAATCATAACATTCAAAATCATCCTAGATGATCAAATCATAAAAACCCAACTAAAAATCTTCAACATGCAATCATCAAAATATATATATAAACACATAAACACCTACATACAACAAGAATTTAAGATCAAATCATAAGATTTTCATCCAAAAATGGGTTTTTCAAAAATGTTAATGCATGTAAGAAATTTTAATACCAATGTGTAGAGAATCAAGAGATTAAGATGGGTCTTGTTGGGAATTATTTGTTAAGTGTCAAGTACCGTTAGTGTAATTGAAGTAATGTCAGTGTTATGTAAGTACCGTTAGTATTAACGCGGTACATAGTAAGTATTGCTACTTATAAAGTAAGTACTGCTATGATGATTAGGACGAATATATCTTTGTATAAGATATGTCATAGTTATAGTTAGAGTATATCTCATGTGATATACTTAAATAGTTAGAATATTGATAATATATCGTTTGTGATATAGTTATCTTTATAGAATATTCTAAGGTTTCTATGGTTCTTTATTCTATAAAAGGAACATAGATACAATGTCTTTCATGTACCTCATTCAAGTCGATTAATAAGAGAATCGAATAGTTAATAGTAATTTTGTTCTTCTGTGCTTTATAAGTTAGATTCCGCATAACTTATTTAGTGTTAGTAAGAGTGCTCAAAGTGTTTTAGTTTGATTACAAACTACTATACTAAGTCTTAACATAATATAGATCCAACCAAAGGGATCAACAAGTGGTATCAGAGCTTGTTGAGAAACTCTGAAAAAGAAGAACTGTAGAAATTGATAACCTATGAATCTATGAAGTGGGTTGATGTTTTTCTAGTGAGAGAAACTAGAGAGAGAAAGTGAGAGAAATATATGGAAGATTTTATTAATATGAAATGTGAATGAAACAACAACCAACCCCTTTCCTTAGTGGAAAGGGGTATTTATAGTCCAAACCAAACATTGGGCTTGGGCCGGTCCATGACAAGCCCATGGACCGGTTCTTACTTAAGTTAATAAGCAAATAATAACTAATTACTAACTACGAGCTATTACAACATGAATATAATTGTGGAGTGACCGATACTTCTAATATACGTTAAAACGTATTTCTAACAATCTCCCCCTAAGGGAGGTCACTCCACGTTACAAAGTTCTAAACCTAGCATACTATACTAAGTCTTTGTTCTTTAGCTCGTAGTCTTTTCTTCTTTTCTTTCTTTTGTTGTGAATATGTTGATTTGATCTTTTTGGCTTTGACTTGAGAGCATTGTTCTTTGGCCTTTCACGTGCGATCTTTGCCTTTCTTGTGAACTTTGCCTCCTCGTGACTTCATGTTCCACACACTTACGTCTTTTTGTTGAATTCTCGAAAGCTTCAGAGTTTGGTACAGCGGAAGACTTCATCTTGTACTTTCTTGAATTTTTGCTGAACTTTGTTGCAATAGACATAAGCATGTGGGAACGACTTTTACAGGTACACCGCAACACCACCGTCTTCACTGGTACACAGCAACGCCACCGTCTTCAACAGGTACACAGCAACGCCACCGTCTTTAACAGGTACACAGCAACGACACGAATAAAATGGCTTTGAACATTTTATTCTAATTCGGTAGCATTTTACCTCCGGTCGGTGAAGACCGTTGGACGATATTAGATATCGTACCCGTGACGGATAGTTTCAATTAAGTAACTTCCTGACAGGATTTCGCGGGTGAACCCGTTCTCTTTATTCGACCGTCCAAAGCTGACTGCGAACATAAAGAGTGAATCACTTGGATAAATTATCCTTGTGATTAAAAGCCGTCAATTCATGAAACCTGGAACAAGTGAATTTCAATTAAGATTTTCACCATCGTTGCTTTCCAGTTGTCACGAGCTCAATTCATAAAGAATCTTGCGCGTTACCTACCAAGTGCTGTTTGATGTTGACACTAGAAGGATTTCCACTCGTCACTGTGGTCAATAAAGAGTCACTCTGAGTGTTCTGGCAAGATCATATGATAATGCGAAGAGGCCTGGAACGAGTTTAAGTTCAATTAAGAATTAAACCACTGTTACCTTCCAGTTTTTCACAAGATTGGTTCTAAAAGAACCGCACGTGTAACCTACCATGAGCTTGTTTGATGTTGGCTCAAGCAGGATTTCCATCTTCATTGTAATACTTGCGTATTACTCGGATGTTCTGGCAATATTACAGGAATACTGCGTAGGACTCATGAAGATCTCTTACTTTTCACAGTGTGTGAGAAAGCAAGGAATAAATGGAAAGTGTCCTAATGAGACTTTTGATGATCTCTTGGCTCTAGACTCGATTGTGCGTTTTGATTTAGTGAGCGATGGCTGGAGAGGAGTGCCACCTTTTCAATACCAGTCTATTCGGAGTGAATAAACCAGTAGATAACGTGTTGATCTCCGTGTGATTAAAACAAATACCTTTTGAGAGATATTTGAGTTAGCTGGGGAAGGGTTGTGCATTGCATCACTGGGTCCATGATGTCTTTCTTCAATACCGAGAATCATTAGCAAAAATGACCTCAATAGCATATGTATTGACCCGGTTTCTGCCTAAAGTTGTAAGGAGGGCTTCTTTCTTTACACCCTTTATCTTTACATTTCTTTTTCATTCTTCAACCCCTTCAATGCTTACCAATACGTCATCACTAGCACCTTGTTGTGATTGTTCCAGTGCTAGCTTAAGTACTTGGTCGGCATTCAGCTACGTTCACATTCTTTCTCCATCTTTCCTAGGACTTCTAATTCTAACTAGGGAATTGTCCTTGGGAAGATTCCATCGGCTCTGATGAATCATTGGACTAAACCTATTCCTACCACCCTTTTGTCACCACATCCGTCGTGAATTAAGCGTGTTTTGGGAAGGAATTGCCATCATGAAAAATCATTGAAAATCACCTAAAGTACTTGTGATATTGAAATCAAAAGTTTTGTACCTTAGGTGTTTTGTTCATCAAAAACGCTCCCCCTTAACACGTGCTTTACACATATTAAGTTGGATAATCTTTAAGTCTTTTTCATTTTAGCCAAGTATCATTTAAATCTCCTTAATCCCATTTTCTCCCCTTATCCAAAATGTTAACCATTAATATTTGGGATATTGAATGGATTAACCGGTCTTTGGGTAAAAATGAAATTGATGTTTGGCCATAGAACAAATGATTGCTCCCCCTTAAGTTAATAAGGGGTAGTTGTAGTGCTTTAGTATGATATATTTTGAAAGATTTAGAATCTCGTGAGAAATTCTTGAAAAATTATCATACTTTAACACTACAACAAGCCATTAAAGCACATTATTCACAAATATACATATTCACAAATAATACCAATATAGAGTGACCTGAAATGTACGACCCTTCAGATGGATCGTTGCAGTGTCCTGTAGTGCACTCCATATGGTCTACCACCCACAAATCTTTCCAAGCTCCTCATCAATCTACGTTCACGGAGCTTCTGATCGATCTTCTTGATGACATACTTTGCCATCTGCCGGTAACCTGGATGCCAATCCTCCGTCATTTCTGGCAAAGTTCCACCCGAGTTCAGATGCTCCAACTTGTCTCTGACTTGTATAAGAGTGCCATCACTATACTTGTGGAGCTCCCCCACCCTCATAAACTTCATCAAACCTCGACTGTTTAAGTAGAAGATGCCGGAATTCGGAACAGAAATGCCGGTATAAGGACATCTTGCTACATGTTGAGGTAACACTTGATTCACAGGACGGGTTAAATTGAGCTTCCTCTGATAGCTTTCGACTCCCAACTGAAGATCTTCAACTCGTGTCTTGATGACAACGCTTCGTGTGAACATACGAAGTGCTGTATTCAAAGCAATGAGATCTTCACGAGGAATATGGGTGAGTTGATCTCTGGTCATCAGAAGCAGCATATCTTCAATATCCTCAAGGCGAATGATGGAAAAATCTCCCTGCTGGATTTTGTATTCCCTGTCATCCTCCCTTTTCAAACGAATCTCCGTCAGATGATAGTAGCCATTCTTGGCTTCTGTTTTCATCCCTAAAATGCTGGAGATGCGGATATCGGATCTAACTGAGCTTCCAGAATTGACTAAGCAGCAACACCTGTACGCCCTTCTGACTCGTTCGTCCCAATGAGATGCACCTATGACAGCATACATATCATAATTACGATTTATCTTAGGGACCCAGAGTCGGTTTACCTTTTCCTCGATGAAGGGTATTGTCCCCCAGTTGGCAGCTTTCAGCAATGTCAGGGATGTTGCGTACTTTGATGACCCCTTCAGTAGATACACCAGATCATTGGTGACAAAGAAGTCAAGAGCAATCTGATTATCTTGATCCATTGGAGGTGGAGCTCTTTCTGATTCATGAAGACCTGGCCGTTGAACGGTATTCAGAGCCTTCAGGATCTCCTCGGCATAATATTCGAACTCCATTTGGGGCAACCGGGTTTTGGCGCGAAGTCTTTTATCCTTCAGTACTTTCTTCACCAATGATGGAGTAACCGAAGTCGTATACTCATGAGCAAGAAATGCACATAAGTCAATCGGACTTCGGATACGAAGGTACAAGACTTCTTTGTCGGCGTCGGTGATCGGATCATACTGCGCCGCTGCCATGATCCAAGCCTGTGGTGGAGCAGTCTCGTCGATTTCCAACGTGTCCTCCCAGTTCCTTGTGCTTGGTTCAGGAATAGTAGATTGTGGGTTTTGTTGCAGAGGAGTAGAGACATGAATATCTGCTTGTTCAGATTCAGGCATTTCAGCAGTGTCATGGACGGGTGAGTGTTGTGCAGCTTCTGGTTCGGTAACCGATTCTGCAATCACAGGAGTAACAACACAAGAACTAACGGGGTTAGTGGTAACAGGTATTGATTTATGGATAAATGTACCAGGAATAGATGACCCTGTAGTGGCATTCACGTCATGGCGCCACTTCGATCGTCTGGATTCCGTGGATGTAGACTTCTCCTTTGGTGCTGCATCTTTCTTTGACTTGGTGCCAGACTTAACCACTTTCTTTGAGTTGGCGCCCTTATCCCCTTTCTCACGCTGTTCACCTTTATCCGCATTGCTCCCCTTAACACTCTCCTGGTGACCATCACCACCATCATTACCATCATTATCATCATCTCCATCCTCATCATCATCATCCTCATCCTCATCTTCATCTTCATCATCATTATCACTATCGTCCTCATCATCCTCATCATTCTCATCCTCATCCTCCTCCTCATTCTTATCTTCTTCTTCTTCTTCTTCCTCCTCTCCACCAGTACCCTCGTCTTCCTCACTCTCTTCCCGTTCTTCTTCAGGGAGAATGTGGTAGGGTACCACACTTCCAAACGTCTTGAACAACCTATCATCCTCCATGATAGCGTCATTCAGGGATTTGAAGAGAGCCCGTTGTTTCCTCGATTTATCAAACGATCCAAGTTCCTTCATTCGAGCCTTAAGGATCTTCTTCAGTTCAAAATCCGTCAAGTCATAAGCGATCTTGTAGGCGGCTTCGGAAGGATTGGATGATTTGATCATTAAGTTGTCAGCAGCAAGCGTCTTCAAATCATCACGCAGTTTAGGCATTAAGGATTCAACGGAGTCTTTCACTCTCTGCTCAATAGTAGCTTCAAGAGCGTCTTTTTGCTCTTTAAGGTCATCCTTAATAGCTTGAAGTCTCTTAATTCGTGCTTGATGCCTATTAGCTTCATCCTTTTTAACCTGAGCAAGTTCCTCTGCATGAGCTTTACGTGTAGCTTCCATGTCTGCAATGAACTTGGCAATCAACTCTTCTTGAGCTTTCCTTGATGCTTCTTCACTTTGAGCTCTTCTATTTAACTCTCGGCGAAGTTCATCCATTTCTTGCTTTTGTTTGTCCACGTGTTTATCCAACAACTCGGCCATCACTATTGCTGCCATTGCAGATGTTGCAGAGCTGCTCGGGGTTGAGGGAATAGGCTCGGTTGTGACTGCGGTGCTAAGGATGGGCTTTGGTGGTGGTGGAGGAAGTGGTGTAGAAACCTGTTTGGTTGGTAATGGTTGAGTTGGTGGAGGTTGAGTTGTTAAAGGTTGAGTAGGTGGAGGAGGTGGTGTAGAAACAGGGATTGATGGCTCCTTCGAAGTGGAATAATTTTCAGGTGACCCAAACTCATCAACATCATGAGGTTCAATATACTCATCCTCAATGTCTACTCTTACACCTGAACCACTACCACCAGTATCTTTCCTACTCCTTTTAATGGCTATCTTCATCATTTGTTGTTCAGCTTTATCAAGAGTAGGATCAACAATGTTTTCTTCGTCACGCAGACGCATCTCATCAGCCTTACCCTTTCCTTTCTTACCCTCTGTCTTCTTCTTCTTGGTTTTGGGCTCAGGTAAATCTGCTTGCTTCCTTTTACCTTTTCTTTTAACCGTGGTAGATGAGTCTTCACCTGCTAGAAGGCTTGCTCGTTGTTTCTCAATTTCCGTGAGCAAGTTCTTGTAATCATCAGATTCAATGATCTCATCGGTCAGAAGATGACTGGGAATGGGACCAGGAATAACCGTATTCGAATGAGTCTCCTGCCTTAAGTCTACCAAATCATCATCATCTATCATGTGGTGACGACTACCTGCAAGCTTGTTAATGGATGCATCGTTTTCCATAAAATAATGTATGATCAACTTAATAAACCTAGGGTACTGGTAAGTTTTGATTTTACCCTTTGTGTTAGTGAAGAGTTGAAAAGTAAACTCCTCCCACAGCAGTGATGCATAATCAATACCCATACCTTTGAACATACCATAAAACATCTTGATGATTGGTGGACGAACAGCATCATACCCAGTTCTTTTGGGTGTCAAGCATCGGCTAAGAATCCCAAAAATAGCTTTCCATGGTTGACCAATTTTGGCAGTAGTAAACTCAGACGGGGTTCGTATGTCAAGACATCCAATAGCGGTGAACATCTCCATCATCTGGTCCTTGGTTGGGTTGGGTGAGTATGATGGTAGACCTTTGAGTATCGGTCGAAAGCCAAAGATCTTCCTGAAGTCTGACACAGTAAGCGTCTGCTGCTTGTTGTCCAAGGAAAAAGTGATCTTGTTCGACGTCCTCTCTTTGGTAGCCCAGAACTCGTAAAGGTAGTCATAGGGCACCGAAGCACTTCTCCTTAGCGCATACTTGAAATGAGATTTATCAAGCATGGTTGTAGCTACCTTAAAGCCATTATGGGTAGAGTGAGATACCTCCTTCAGACGGTAGTTGTTTGGAACAAACTTAAGAGTCTTGGCTTCAGCAATGGCGGCAGCTCTGTCGTCTTGTAATTGTTGTACGGTAGGGTTAGTCATCGTCTCTTTTTGTGATCTTGATCTGAGATTGAGATGTTCTTGTTACTTGTTTGTTTGATTTCGTGAGTTTGAGTGGAAAGATATCAATGGCGGCAAGTATAGATGTAAACAGTGAATGATTACAAACAAAACGGGGGGGGATAACATTTGACTAGGTCAAAGTTTTCCACAAGTTTGACAAGTTGTCAACTTTGCCCCCTCAATTTTTCTTTTTGCTTCAATCAATTATTCCAAGTTTTGATACTAGCCATTTTGACCCTATCTTATGTTAACTAATCGAGCCTTAGTGATTAAATTAACTTAACACAAGCACCAAACTATCCACGACAAACTTATAAGCAACAACATTACAAATGCCAAAGCAATCCAACCATTAACCATTAAGCTTTGTGAGTTTCCTTGAAAACTTTTGAAGATCTTTTTGATGTGAAAGATGATGAAACATTTTCTCCCCCTTAAACGATGACCCGTTTTCTATTTAAAGAGCTGTAGTCATTGTTTAACGAGGCACATGATGATGAAAAACATTTCCCAATTGATTTCTTGAAAAAGTTTGATTCGTGGTGTCAATAAGATTTCTCTTATTTTAACAAATTAATGCACTGAGACGTACACTAATTCGTGTCAGACCAAGTTATAAAGTAAACTTGATCCCTTTGCATGATTTGGCTTGTAAATCACGCCCGAGAAAATTAATTCCCGTTCTGAGCCAACGTTTTCCAAAGAAATACGTGACTTTAATATGAAAACCGGGTTGCAGTCAGAAATAACTACAAGCCATAATGGGCATGTTTTAAAAATGTACAACTTTTATACGGACTCTATTTATGGCACCGTGTCAATATTAATCGACATTTCTAAGGCCGTAAATATTACCGTACTAAAATACATGCCCGATTTAAAAAGAAAAATATTTTTGGTTTTTCTTGGTTTTATACTTTTTATGGTTTTTCTAGGTTTTATATTTTTTATGGTTTTTCTAGGTTTTATATTTTTTATGGTTTTTCTTGGTTTTATATTTTTGTATTTTCTTTTTGTGGTTTATATATTTACGATAATATACATGATCACAACCAAAGGATACTCTGAATAGTTTACCACGACTATTCAGCTGATTCTTCTGCCAACTCTTTGAGAGTCGCTGGAGTGAATGATTTCATGCCAAGCTTGTCGATCAAAAACTCGATTCGTCCTCGATCTAAGGCTTTGGTGAACATATCTGCCAGCTGGTACTCAGTAGTGACAAAATACAGCTCGATCACTCCGTTCTCCACCTGCTCCTTGATGAAATGGTAGCGAATGTCTATGTGCTTGGCCCGGGAGTGTTGAACATAGTTGCAGCAAAGGGCAATGGCGCTCTTGTTGTCACAATACATCGGGATTTTGTTAAATCCAAGACCGTAGTCAGTTAATTGTGATCTCATCCAAAGGACTTGAGCACAACAACCGGACATGGCGATGTATTCAGCCTCCGTGCTTGATATTGCAGCGCTTTTCTGCCTTTTTGAAGACCAACTGATCAATCTATCTCCAAGGAGTTGCACAGATCCAGAAGTGCTACGCCTCGTATCTTGACATCCAGCATGATCGGCATCTGCGTATGATATTAAAGCAATCGAGGAATCTTTCGGATACCATAGACCACGATGAAGTGTTCCTTTTAGATACCGAAAGATCCTTTTAACTACATGTAAGTGCTTTTCGGTAGGCCGAGCCTGATACCGGGCACACATGCATACAGCAAATTGCAAATCAGGCCTGCTAGCAGTCAGATAGAGAAGGGTGCCGATCATTCCACGGTAAAGTTTCGGATCGACAATAATCCCATCCCTATCTTCATCTAACTTGGTTTTCTCAACCATTGGAGTGTCTACGGGGTCACAATTCTCAAAGTTATATTTCTTAAGAGATTCTAGAGCATATTTGGATTGATTAATAAAGATGCCTCTGGGATTCTGAGAAATCTGTAATCCTAAGAAAAATGATATTTTTCCCATCATCGACATCTGAAAGCGTGTGGACATTATCTTCTCAAATTGTTTAGACAATTCTATGTTAGTGGCAGCAAAAATTATATCATCAACATAAATTTGTACCAGAAGCATGTCGTTGCCGTCCTTGAGAGTGAATAGAGTGGGGTCCACTTTGCCTTTGGAGAAGCCTTCCGACATGAGATATGTTGACAGGAGATCATACCACGCGCGTGGAGCTTGTTTCAACCCATAGAGAGCCTTCTTAAGCTTGTACACATGGTTAGGAGACTCCGTACTGACGAACCCATCCGGTTGACTAACATAAACCTCTTCCCTTAGTTCACCGTTCAAAAATGCCGTCTTCACATCCATTTGATAGACGATCATGTTCATATGAGCAGCAAACGCAAGGAATAGTCTAATCGCCTCCAATCTAGCCACAGGAGCAAAAGATTCCTCAAAGTCTATACCCAAGGCTTGTTTATATCCTCTAGCGACCAATCTTGCTTTGTTCTTTAATACCGAACCCATCTCATCAAGTTTAACCTTATAAACCCATAACAAGGTAAGGATGTTAACCTTGTCAGGGCGAGGAACCAATTCCCATACTTCGAGTCGTTTGAATTCATTGAGTTCCTCCTGCATAGCTTCAATCCAAGATGATTGGGTCATAGCCTGCTGCCAATTTTTGGGTTCAACTTCAGAGAGAAATGCATCAAAGTAGCAATAGAGTGCACTCTCTTGTAGTTGGTGGCGTGTAGAGACTGGTCGATCTAGATCTCCAATAACATTCCTAATTGGGTGATCTTTTGTCCATTTAGTGCTATGGTTTTCAATCCTAGGTGGTCTAGAGTGAACAATAGATGGAGCTTCTTCTGAGGTAGAGGCGGCTGAAGGGTTTTCAGGGATTGCTACACCAAAGAAAGGAAGCTCTTGCAAGTGAGCATATTCCAGGTCGTGATCAGTAGAATCCTCTTCCACATCATTAGGCACAAGTAGGGGTGATGATTCAGGTGTAGTTTGTGAATCACTTGGTGAAGGTGCATCAGGTTCAATGTGAATTGTAGATGCATTAGATAAAGGTTCATTAACTTGAGCAACCACTTCAGGTATTGGAGCAATTACTACAGGTACTGGAACTTCATCAGTCGGGGGATCGAAGAATTCATCAAACAACGGTTGAAACAGTTTATCCCACTCGGGCCTTGATGGTGGTAAAAATGATGTAGAAGTAGGATTGTTGGGAACTAATCCGGAACTTATAGCACCGGGTCCCATCTCATGAAGCGCGGGTTCAGAGCTGTGTTGCTCAGAAGCCATCGCTGTCAGCTCGTCGAAATCAGCGTCCATAGTTTCTACAATCTTGCCAAGACGACGGTTATAGATTCGGTATGCTCTTTTGGACGGTGAGTAACCAATGAAAATACCTATGTCGGCTTTTGGTTGAAGCTTACCCAAGTTCTCACTATTGATGTTTGGATAACACAGAGCACCAAACACATGGAAAAATGAAACATTGGGTTTGCGGTCATGTAGAAGCTCATAAGGTGTTTTTCCATGGCGTTTCCGAATGATAGAACGGTTTTGGGTAAAACATGCAGTAGAAATAGCCTCTGCCCACAAGAACAATGGAGCGTTCGCATAAATAAGCATGGTCCTAGCAGCTTCCATAAGTGTGCGATTTCGTCTTTCAACGACACCGTTTTGTTGTGGAGTGCGTGCAGCGGATGTTTCATGTGATATACCAACTCCTTCATAATAATCACGAAGAGTCTGGTTGACGAACTCTGTACCATTGTCTGTACGAATACGACGGACAGTGGTATTCAAACGTACCTGAATGAACTTCAGAAAAGTGATGATAGCCTTCGGTGCTTCATCCTTTGTACGTAAAAATCTAACCCATGTAAACCTGGAAAAATCATCCACAATGACGAGAATGAATTTTTTACCGCTCACACTTTCAGTTCTCATCGGTCCACAAAGATCCATATGCAAAAGATGAAGTTTTTCTTGATTAGTGTCTTCAGCTTTGGGTTTGTAAGATTTCTTGGTGCTTTTCCCCCTTGAACACGCGGAACATAAATGATCCTTGTGAAATTTAAGCTTGGGAAGACCACGAACTAACTCGTTTTTAGCCAGATGATTAATAGCATCAAAATTAAGATGAGATAATCTGCGATGCCATAACCATGACTTGGTCTTAGAAGCTTTAGAGAGAAGACATACTGGAGAAGCGGCCATCATGTCTTGTAAGGACAAAGTGTAAAGATTTGCACCACGAGATCCCTTCAACAAATCTTTTCCTTCCAAGTTGCGGATGAAACAAGTGTGTTGTCGAAAAGCAACCTCAAGGTTGGAATCACAAAACTGTCCTACTGAGAATAAGTTGTGACCAAGACCTTCTACATAGTATACCCTAGAAATCGTCACGTTTCCAATCTGATATTCACCATACCCCATAATCTTTGCTATATGATCATTCCCAAATTTAACCGTACCAAGAAACTTGCTGACGAAATTTCGGAGCATCGAGCGATTTCCGGTCATATGTTTTGAACAACCGGAGTCCAAATACCACAGGATGATTTGGACCACCTGAAAATATCACCACACAAAGACAATGTAGAGGTATCGGAATCTGAGTGTTCCTTGTTATTAGCAGGTACAGATTTAATAATCTTAGATTTGCTAACTCTAGGTTTCTTAGATTTCCTAGCCTTCTTCTTCTTAATTGGTGGTGTAGATTCTAATTGGCTCAAATCCTGAGGTATTTCTACACTGATAGGCACTATAGTGGGGGCTGACCTAATTAAAGGGCGCTGTTTCCTTACTTGAGTGCAAGTGTTCCTAACTAAAGGACGCTCAGACCTAACCTCAATGGATGCATTCCTAGTTAAAGGGCACATTTTACCATCGAGAGTAAAGGTCCTACCAGTGGGACGCCATTGCCAGCCAACTTGGGCACGAGTTCTACCCGTTGGCTTCCATTCAAGACCATTCTTAATAGCATTCATTTCATTAACGTGATCAATCAGACACAAATCATGACGCTGGGAAAACAGACATTCATTACAATTCCAACAATTTAAATCAGAATTCACGAATGGTTTAGGCTGCTGCACAGGCGCAGAGCTTTTAGTCTTAACATGATTCGTTTTATTTAAAACTGAACTAGCATTCCTATTGTGGACTTCTACTTTCTTCTTTGTGGCACTACTAGTGGCGGGCTTGATCTTATCTTTCTTGAGTGGCGATCCTTTAGCCTTAGTAGTCGCTTTTAATCCTGTAGAAGGCAAATTGGGAACATTAGCAGCAGATTTTAAAGGTGTCTTACTTGATTGTGCCAATGACGGTTTAGCTCCTGGAGTCTTATTAAATGGAGTGACAGCAATGGGCCTATTGTTAAGTAGTGCAGAACCTGGTGTACCTATGTATTGCAAATAAGCCAAGCAATATTGAACTCGCTTAACATATTCATGAGCCGAATAATAGTCGCTACTTAAGGGATCTAAGGCATAAAGATCGTCTACAATATCCCTAAGAAGATCGACATGCTTAATGGCATTCCTCATATAATCATCATAGGTAAGCTGGTTTCTCTTATGAAGCGGATTCTTATAAAGCACTACTGATTTGGTTGTTGGAGCACTAGTGGACGGTGCAGAGTCGGTAGCTAAGTTATCAACAACTTCTTGTCGGGTGAGAAGAAGTGTCTCCTTTAACTCAGCCAAAACCATATTTTTGTCTATGAGCAGGATGTTCAAATCAGAGATTTCTTCGCACTTTTGGTTCAGTTGTTCAACATAATATTGTTGCTGTGTCGCATTAAAAGCGAATCGATCTTCTAGTGAACCATAAAGAGCGGATAGTCCCTGCCTTGTCCGATCCATCTCCCCTAGAACAGTTGATAGTCTAATTTCTAAGACCTGGTTTTTAGACTCTGCGGCCTCTAGTTCCATTCTTAATGTTTCCTTTGATGATATCTCTCTCTTCAATCTCATGATTTCTTCCTCTAATGTCTTAACAATTGCAATCATCTTGTCACTTGTCTCAACACCGTTTTCACAAACTTTTGATATCAAAAGATTTTCATTTTGAGCTTGTTGTTTTAATTCTAAAGATATACAATGTTGTTCTAGTTGATTAAAGCGTTGAGAAAGTAAATTATAAGAATCTTGTAGCTTTAAAAACTCAGCGTTAGATTCGTGACAAGAATGATTATCTACCTCATTTACAGTTTCAGCAACATTTACAGAAATATCACAAACATCATCACAAATATCATTACAAATATTCACAGCATCACAATTCATCATAGCGGATGTAAGCTCATTCGAATATTTAACATTTACAATAGTAAGCACATCACACGAGATAACTTCGGACAAGAATCGGTCATATTCGGTTGAAATCTTTTCTTTTTCAATTAGTTGCAGTTCGTAAGCGGTGTCCATTTCATAAAACACTTTTTGAACTTCACCAATTTCAAATTGAAGATTTTCCTTAAGAGATGCAAAACTTCCTTTTAGACTTTCGACAAACGGATTGATCTTAGTTTTAAACACCTCGTTCATGTGTTCGAAAGCCCATTCTCCGGCGTTTAAGCCATTTGAAGTCGTACATTCCAAAATGACCTTGTCAAAGTTAGTAAAGTATCGGTTAATCTCTTTCAAGTTTAACCATACAGTGCTAACAGGTGGAAGATTCTTTGGAATTTCCTTAGGACCTTCCATGTTGACAAGTGTAGGAAATGTACTAGGGCGTTCTTCCTCTAACATGTAGGTTGGTGCTGTAATGAGATCTTTATCCATATGGAAGCGAACTCTAAAGTCAGTTTTAGCAAGCTCCTTATTCATTTTAAAATAATCACACTCGGGATATTTTTCTGAATTGTATGACCGATCCTCATCAACTAGAACCTTACTTGTTCGATCATTGGGAAAAACAATCGGGTCTAAAGCCAATCCTAATTGAGTTGCATTATAAAGTCTAGGACTATGTCTTAAAGCTTGTTTTGCATATCGTGGATTAGGGGGAAGGCCTTTTAGACGTGATAAGTTAAACTCTTTAAACGAAGCATCAAATAAGTGAACTAGTTGTGAAGCAGCGTATTGTCTTAACAGCAAATAGTCTAGACTTCTAATCTTATTAGTAGCATTAATCTCCATTTCAGTCTTCTTAGATTCGAGTAATTCAAAATCAGTTTGAAGTTTTTGAAAATTAGTGACCACTAACTCCTTTTCTTTAAGTTCACTAGACAGATTTGCTCTTAAGTTTTCGATTTCTTGCAAGTGACTCATTTGTTTGTTTCTAAAATGATCATATTCGAGATTTGTGAGAACACTAGACGAAGGCACTAATTCCAAAGTTTGTACTTTCTCATTGCTTAAGGCAAGCTCATCAGACAAATTCTTATTCTTAGCTAAGGTTTCTAAGAGTGCAGCATTCATTTGGCTAAGTAGTGTAGCAGGAACCATGACCAAATCTTGTTGAGCAGGAGTAGGCGTATGCGAAATAGATCCCGGTTGTGATTCACTCAAAGTCTGGGGACTCACATTGATATTGCTATCATTGTTTGTCTCTTCGTTTGAGAGACTCACCACCGAAGATTCATTCGAATCAGCACTCTCTTGCCCAACTTGATGTGGTTGAATACTAGCATCAGTGGCATTATCAGTGTTATTAATAAGTACCTCAGATTTCTTATCTGGCCCTAAGCTGGAGAAAGTTGCCATGAAAGCAGCCTTTGCAGTTTGAAAGTCATCACAGTCGGAATCATACGCATCAAGATCATCGGCTTGGTAAGCTGCATTTTGCGTGGTGACAACGTCTTGTTCAGCAATCCCTGGGTCAGCAAGAAATGCAAGCTCCTCTTCATCAAGTTCCCTTCCTTGCGCCTGAGCATTTACCAGATAGATCTTTTCTGCAAACCACTGTCCATCCCTTTTCCTCTTGGGTTTCTTACAATCCCTGGACATATGACCCTCTTCTTTGCAGTTGTAGCAGGTAATCATTCTCAACTTGCCTGTATTAGCCCGTGGTGGATTGTTAACCATTGGAGCAGGAGCAGAATTGATCGTGCGAGCATTGGTTGAAGTGGAAGATCTCCCCTGATACGGTTGAATTGGCTGAACCATGACCCTGCCATTCTCAATTGTAGCTTGTTGGCGAGAATTGGATGAGTTCCTCAACTGATTGTTGGTAGGAGCTGATCCTCTGTATCCTCGTTTGCTTAAAGTTCTTGTGAGATATGCAGACATAGTAGTTAGCACTTCAACTGGGTCAGCTCCTTGTTGGAAAACAGGAACAGGGACTTCTTCATCATCACAATACAGTGCTTGATCTGGATGGGCTGCATACTCAGTAGAAGGAATACTCATTTGATCAGGGTAGCTCGTTGGATATGCTGCATTCTCTTGATAAGAAGAATATGATGGCTGAGCATAAGGTGCAACATTTGCTGGATGAGGTTGTGAACCATACTGTGGTGAAGGTGCATTGAACCGATATTGTTGCTGATGTGAGGTGGGAGGTTGTGGTAAGATCGAGTATTGGGGAAAAGTTGGTGTCATGTAAGGTGATGCATGATAGGCTTGATGTCCCAAGATATAGGGTGTGTTGTTGTGTGACAAACTTGGTTGATTCGCCATCAAAGCTAAGGAATCTGGATACATACCATGAGGAGAACGGTGCATAATCACATGCTTCTCATGCTGCTGAAGGAAGGCATATATTTGATCCAAATTGCACTTGTGCAGATCCCTGGTTAACTTGACATCGGTAATATACTCACCCCATTCAGCTTGAGGTAGAGTATTCAAGAATTTGGTGTTAACCTGGAATGGAGCAATCTCAAGATTGTATACATTCAGATCATTCATAAGTGTGGTGAATCTGAAGTAATAATCATGAAGTGTTTCCCCTGGGTTGTAGGTGAATCTATCAAACAGGTCATACAACTGACATTCCCTTTCCTGTTTTGTGAGAGATGTACCTTGTAGCAACACCTTAAGACGTTCCCATAAGTCTTTTGCTACCGTATACTTGCTTACCATCCTATAAATATCATGGGGGAGAGCTTGAAGAATTGTTTGAAGAGCTTTTTCATCTGCATCTGCAACAAGTTGTTGAGCTGGAGTGAGTTCTTCAAATTCTCGTGGTCTAGTCACGTTGTCAACCGTAATGGTACCATAGTCGAGTGGACCATTCAAAATCGATTTGACCATAAGCCTTCCGTATGTCGGTTTCCCCTTTAGATATTGCATCATTCGACCTTGCCATGCCTCAAACACCTCTTTAATAAGCATCGGTGGACGACTATCAGTCCCCGTTATGATCGAGATATCCGTAAGAGATGTCATCTGAGGCATTAATGAACTTGGATTCATTGTGATCACTTAACAGACTCAAAGATTATCGTTTGATCGAGCAGTGAAGAAAGGTTGAGAATTTGTGTTGTGTTGGTTAACTCAAGATTAAATCCACTAAAGATCGTCGGAAAAACTCAAATACCCCTTGAACTTGCTTATACGGAATAACCCAAACTCAGAATAAACCCTTATTCGGAATAATGCCTATTCGGAATAATCCTATGCTGAAAAATACCCTATTCGGAATAAACTCTATGCAGAATAACCCTTATGCGGAAAAAACCCTATTCGGAATGTTTTCTTCAATTCGGAATATTTTGGCAATTTGGCTTATTCGGAAAAACTGGTCTATTCGGAATGATGGCAATTCGGAATATTTCCTAATTTTGGCTATTCGGAAAATTGGTGTCTATTCGGAAAAGTTGACTATTCGGAAAATTGGTGTCTATTCGGAAAGGTTGGCTATTCGGAAAAAATCTTCTATTCGGAAAAAACTTCTATTCGGAAAAAACTTCTATTCGGAAAAAACTTCTATTCGGAAAAAACTTCTCTATTCGGAAAATTTTCTTCTATTCGGAAAAAATTCTCTATTCGGAAAATTTTCTTCTATTCGGAAAAAATTCTCTATTCGGAAAAATTTCTTCTATTCGGAAACTCCTCCTATTCGGAATAAACTGTCTATGCTGAAAAACCTCCTATTCGGAATCCTATTCGGAAAAAACTGGAAGAAATTGTTTCCGAGACTTAAAAAGAAGCTTTTAACCCCGATTTTTGATCCAAAACCACAAAAAGTTTTATGATTTTTACCAAAATAAGCTAAACCCAATCCTTATCAATCAATCCCAATAACAAAAACACCAAAAACAACAAGATTCAAGATTGATTTTTCCTAAAGATCACTAATAGATTCAAAAACTAAAAAAGCAACACAATCCTTACCTTAAATCACCCCATAGCTCTTGATACCAAATGTAGAAATTGATAACCTATGAATCTATGAAGTGGGTTGATGTTTTTCTAGTGAGAGAAACTAGAGAGAGAAAGTGAGAGAAATATATGGAAGATTTTATTACTATGAAATGTGAATGAAACAACAACCAACCCCTTTCCTTAGTGGAAAGGGGTATTTATAGTCCAAACCAAACATTGGGCTTGGGCCGGTCCATGACAAGCCCATGGACCGGTTCTTACTTAAGTTAATAAGCAAATAATAACTAATTACTAACTACGAGCTATTACAACATGAATATAATTGTGGAGTGACCGATACTTCTAATATACGTTAAAACGTATTTCTAACAAGAACACAACCCCAAACACTCCACTCACACCAAAACTCAATGTCTCAACCAGAAGGTAATGATGCTCACTTGGATGATGTTCAAGACCCTGATCCTAGACCACAGGGACAACCACAAGTTGTGCATCCTGCACCAACACAAGGTGTTTAAGCCGTGAATGTTATAGCTACCTCTACAACAACACCTTCTCATACTCTGTCTGCTGTTAAACTCCCAGTTCTCAAAGGTGACAATTATGAGACATGGGCTATGCAGATGGAACATTACTTGAATCACACAGATCATACTGTGTGGAAAGTTATCAAGAATGGGAATACACCAAAGAAGCTACACTGGTTGCCAGACAATACATGCTATGTTCTACCTGCTGTGACTACTGATGAGATACAAACAGAGATCAGAGAGAGAAAAGCCAGAACTGCTTTGGCTATGGCTCTTTCTGAAGACATTCTACCAAGTAATAAAAGATGATTTTTTAAACTTGGATACTTGTGTAAATTTAACTACGGATATTTGGACCCCCCCCCCCCCCCTCATGGTTTGACCGGATCATACATGTGTGTCACCGCACATTGGATTGATCCAAAAACATGGAAAATGATGAAACGGGTCATTTCATTCGAAAATTTTCCAAGTCCTCACAAGGGAAAGAATTTAGCTAATCAGTTAGTTAGAGTCATAAGAAGGTTTAATTTGGAAAATAAAGTTTTTTCAGTCACGTTGGATAATGCTAGCAACAATACAAATGCCATGGGTAAATTAAAGATGAAATACGAACCACCGGTTAATGGCATATATTTTCATAGTCGTTGTGTTGCACACATCATTAACTTGGTTGTGCAAGACGGACTAGACGCGGCCCCGATAAGTAACATGAAAGAAGCTTTTAAACAAATGATGAAAGATATTTTTAAAGCGGGGAATGCAAGATATGTTGCGTATATGAGGGCTTGTAAAGAGGCACGAATACCATTTTTAAGGCCTAATTGGGATGTTCCTACTAGATGGAATTCCACTTATCTTATGTTTCTAAGTGCTTTAAAACAAAAGACAACTTTGCAATACTTTCATGACGAATTGCATCAAAATGGTTTAGTCCAATATGGATTTGCGCCCGAGAGTTGGGATCATATTGAAAAAATAACCAAGTTACTTGAAGTGTTTTACAATGCCACAAAATTAATTTTCGGGAGTTTATTATCCAACGGGTCTTTATGTCTTGCAACAAATCGCTATAATGTGCAAAAAATTAAGTGAATTTGAATTAAATGGTGATGTTTATGCAAGTATGGTTTTTCCAATGAAAGAAAAGCTAAAAAAATATTTTGGACAATTCCCACCTATTCTTACTTGTGCTGCCGCTTTGAATCCATGCATTAACTTAAACGGGGTAGAGGTTTATATCGAATTAATTTCGGATGACTTGGAGCTTTTTGATTCAAACGTGTGGTTTGCAAGAGATGCAATAAAAACTTTCAATGAACAATTCAAAAGTTTGTGGAACTTTTATTCGGAAACGTATGGCAACCAACCTCCTTCAAATGATGGTGCCTCATCGTCTTCTTCGCGTTCAAGGAAAATAGGTACGAGTTTGTGGCAATTGGTACAAGATAAAGCAACCAAAAGGGCACGAAATGAACAATTGATGAATAGCGAGTATGTAATTTATACCTCCCGCAATTGGACCGCGGGTATGGATCCAGATCAGCTTTCAAAGTTTGATGTGTTGGCGTTTTGGAAAGAACAAGAGCCTATGTTTCCAATTCTATCTCGAATGGCACCAGATATACTTTCGGTACAAGCTAGTTAGGTAGCTTCGGAATCCGCTTTTTCTACAAGTGGAAGGGTGCTATCAAACCGAAGAACAAGACTAACTCCGGCCTCCTTGGAGATGTGCATGTGTTGGAAAGATTATTTGGACGCGGCCGATCGTATACAACACAAAGCAAATCTTGAAATCCCGGTTGACTTTGAAGAGTCGGTTTACGACGAAGAGGTGACAATTGGTGAAATACCCACACTTTCCGATGAAGAACTATCATGTGACGAAGCTGCTATTGCGGATGCTATGTTGTCCGGATCCGAAGATGAAAACAATCTTTCCGTGTAGCTTTTCGATGTATTGTGTTTGATGTATTTCATTTCGACGTATTTCTTTTCGATGTATTTGTATTGTTTTTTTTCATTTCCTATGTATTGTAACAATGTATCGTGATGTTATGTTTAATAAAAGTGATGTGTTTCTTTTCAATATGGTTCAAGGCTAATAACAATTCAAAATCTAAAAAAAATAATAATAAAAAAAATAAACCGGAACCGGTTAACCGGCCAAAACCGGTCTGGGACCGGTTCTTCCGGTCTGTATATTCGAGCTCCCAGCCGGTCCGGTTTTAAACCGGTTAACCGGACGAACCGGTTTTTTGAGCGTTGACTAGAGACCGGGCCGGTCCCGGTTTATTAAAAAAACCGGACCGGTTAACCGGTCTTGTGCACCTCTAGTTTTAGGTGTTGTCAAATTCTGAGGGGTAATGAGAAGGATGATTTGACAGCTGCTCAGATATTCTACCCGTGTATGCAGTGTGCAGCTTGTTAGACAGATAGGTTAGGGCCCAAAACAATAACAACTATGCCTTCAAAAACAATTATGCTTCCACTCAAGCAAACAAGAAAGAAGATAAGAGAATGGGAAAAAGAATCGGCTTTCAACATGCATTCCAGTTTGGTTGTCCGAAAGACTGTCGTTCAAACTGCGAGGAGTATTAGACGATAGGTTTTGGCCCAACCCGAATGTGGGTTTGGGTCCATTAGGTTTAGGGTGAGTAAGCTTCTCTTCCAAGTTGTGTTTATTATAAATAGAGATGATATCTCTCACTATGCAGTCACAAAACATAATTCAGTAATACATCCTTTGGTATTTTACATGGTATCAAAGCCAGTTTAGATCCACTAACAAAATTTCTCATCCTCCGGTCATCGGTTTACATGTCGGTGATCCGGAGGATCCTCGTTATTTTTTGCTTTATTGTTTTTTTCTTTTATTACGATTGTGTCTTCGTATCCATTGCATAAACCCTAAACCCTAGCCGTCAAAAGAAAAAAAATATGTTGAGTCACCTTCAATCAACCATTTTTTTTCCTTCATCTATTTGTGTTCGTTGTGTCGAAAATCTCATTGCCATTTTTCAAAAATAGTTGGTTAAAAAATGTCGCACCTACCTAAAGGCAAAGCAAGTCACGCAAAGGAGGAAGCACCAAGCAGCAAACAACTATGCCGTTATACATAATTATATTTTTGCTCAAAAAAAAAGATGAAGAAAAGAAGATGCGGTTTACAACATCTATTTTAGCTTGAACGTTCGGAAGCCTTCTGTTCAAACTGCGAGGAGTGTTAGACATATAGGTTAGGGCCCAATTCCGATTGTGGGTTTGGGTCCATTAGGGTATGTATTTAGTATAAATACATATGCTATGTTATGTAATTGTCATTCAATCAATAAAAAGTATTGTGTTATATTTTTAACACAGTATTTTTTTAAAGTAATTTTTTAGATTCTTTGTAGGGTAGATAGATTTTAATGTGTTAATATATAAACATATTTGTTTGTTGGAATAGGCTGATAAGTTGGGAATAGATCAAAGAAAGGTGAATGTCCTTGCAAGGGAGTATTGTGAGTCTGTGATGCTAGCAAAAGGAAAAACAAGCCTATGGTATTGTCTCATCGTAAGAGCCTATGCTTTATTTTTTGTTTTTACCTAATTGATAGTGTGATATTGAACGGAATCCATATTTTTCATCACTTTTACGTGCAATGCCAAGTGGCCAGAAATTCAAGAATATATGGAATTATTGCCTGAATTAACAGCTGCAGATCGGGCAGACATAGTCGACCGTGTCTTCGAAAAAAAGTTTGTGTCCACGTAAATTTTGTCCAAAATGCAAAGCCTTTTGGTGACATAACTGCAGGTACGCATACTATAATTGCACAACATTTTAGATGCATCTTTTTTCATTTACATCCATTCTCATGGAAAGGCTTGTTCACACTTTTCTCTAATATATGCAATTTTATACACAATTTGAATTCCAAATATGCGGTTTTTCGCATTGTCATTCGTTGTTGTGGATTAGCGGGTCATCCAAAGTAAATGCTTTTTTAATATTACAAATTATGGCTTGAAGTTATGGAGAGTGTTTGTTTAAGCTTAATTGTAGTTCACTTAGAATTCATAAGTTTGAATTGTGCATATGGGATTCTCATAGTTCTCAAGATCATGATATTCATAATTGTTATCCAGGAAAATGGAACCGATCCACCATTTGTGGCATGGCGATGCCAACTTGTAGGTTTTCTTTCTTCCTGTTTATATGTACATACTGTTGTTGGTGGTTTAACTTTGATCCACGTTGAAATTAGGTGACGTCAAATTAACATAAATAGGCCAAGTGATATAAGAATTCATTGAAACTTGTAATACTTCGACACCAAAAGCCATTAGTTTAAAAGGTTCGTGCATTGATAAGGTAATAAGGTTTGTAAAATCCCCATGGGTGGCAAAAAAGATTCATGTTAATTGTGAGTTCTTAAAACAACTGTTAAAGGTTCAGAATAGTTTATGTTCTCATAGGTTATACATATGATTTGGTTTCGTGTTATCGGAATGAAAATATGGTTTTGAATTTTGGGAATTGAATTTGATTATTTGTTACAGATGGTGAACTTGCTCTGGTAACGATGGAGAAGAAAGATGCATCGACAATCTGCAGAAGAAGGTGATTCTGGAACCGGCACATGCTGAGATTGTGAAAATAATGGAAGAAATATGGTGGTATCTGTAGGATTAGTGCAATTCTTTACCAAACCTACGGGCTGTAAATGAGGTAAAAGTGCCAATTGAGATTGTAGCATAATGCATTTAATCAATTTTTATATGTAAACTAGATAAGATGGTGTATATATATGATTAAAGTTAGTTAGTTACACTTCTGAAACTACAGAAATAGGTCCTGGCGGTGTGAATACACTTATTCGTGTTGCGGAACGAAGATAGCTAGGCTTATAAGCAAATGTTCGCCATATTATGGCTTTGTCGAGGGCTGCTTTCAAGATGGTAAACTTTAAAGTCCTTATTGAGCAGATTTGTCTTTTAAGAGGTGTTGTAAATGTTAGGTTGCTGTAGTTTGTTTTGAATTTAAAGGTCCGTCATCAGGGTATGTTACTGGAGTATTGCCAATAGCACGAACATCATCTTCGCTTTTGTGTACATCGGATTAGGGTCACTCTGATTCCATCTATGGGTTAATTTTTCACTTTGCATATGTTCTCTCCTCTGATAAGTAAACACAAAAGCAAGACAAATGACATCAGAAATATTCTGGAAATCTTGATTTGCATAAGGGTAATGTTGGAATAAAATAAGCGAACTACAAGTTTTAATGATCCGATTCAAGTATTCAGAACTACGTAAATCATCAATAGATTTTCTAAGAGCACAGGGTACAGGAGTAAACTCCCTCGCGTTGTGCGAAAACGCGACACGAAAACGCGAGAAACCACACCCCGTGTGGCATTTTCGTGTCTCGCGCCGAGGGGACGGCGCGCGTTTTCGCACGAAAACGCGAGACCGTACCCCGGTCTCGCGTTTTCGTGCAAAAATAATTTATTTTTTTTTTATTTTTTTTTTTTAAGAAAAGTGGGCCCAATTTTTTCCCCATGGCTCAAGCCAACCAGGGAGCCTCAAATGTGGCGTTTTCGTGTTTGTGGTGTGGTGGGATCATTTACCCACCACACACCACACCCCTTGAAAAACTTGGTGTTTTCCCACGACTCAACACCATACCCTGTGCTCTAAAGACACATCTCTCCTTCAAGATACCCTGATTATTGGAAAAAGTGAAAAAAAGCTTTTGGCGTGTTGCTTTTGGAGGTAGTAACTTGAAGACATCAAATAGAACATCATTTTACCAGTGGTACAACTTTCGTACAATGGGTAGAAGATCTAAGGATGGCAAAAAACCCGAACCCGACGGGGAAATTCGATATCCGAAATAATTGGGGCGGGGCGGGTTATCTTTATCGGGTTATGAGGCGGGTTTGGAGTTTAAACGGGAATTTTTAATTGAGTTTGTGGTAAAAGCGGAGAATAAGGTCCCCGACCCGCCCCGTCCGATTAACATATACACATATACGTTATAATAAATATTTCTTTAGTATCTTTTCAATATTGTAAATTATTATAAATACTTGTTTATGTATTGTAAGTTCTTTGTCGTGTAACATATCTTTACGATCTTATAAAAGTTTTATGTCAATGGTTGAAATGTTGAAATGTTCAATGGTTGAAAAAATTATCTATATAAATCAAGATACAAACAAATACCCCCACCAACTTCATCTATCTATCTTTACTCCACTTTCTCTTTTATCTAAAAAAACCACAGATACTCTTCATCTACCATCATCCTCACAAATAAAACTCTTACCACCACCCGACCGTACCACCGCTCGCCTGACTGTAGAACCATCGTAACCCACATCTCCGCCAAGATCCTAACAACCACAGAACACGACCACCGAGACCAACTGTCACCAACAAGGTTTTTATATGCTTTGAACTATCTTTTTGAGTTTCTTCATAATAGATTTATGATTATTAATCAAGTTTTAAAAGGTTCTTATTGTTTTTGTGTTTCTTTGTTATAGATCAATGATTAGTAATTAACCTTCGAAAGTTTTTCTACTTAGATCCTATAAATTCTATTTGCAGATCTAACTTTTTATGATCTTTTTTGTTTGTTTAATTACAGCCGCCATTTTCCACCACCTGTTCGCCGCCACCACCATGTCACCCCAATATCACGATAACGAAAAGACTTTTTCAAGTTTAAGGTATTTAATCAAGTTTTGAACACTTCTTGTAATATATTTTTAAGTTTTATTTGTAGATCCGAGTTTTTAAAAATATTTTTGTTACTTTTGTAACAGCCGACGGCGTCGCTGCCTTCGTGATTTTTTTATCTCATGTCGTACATAGATCGACATATATGGGTTTATCTCATGTTTTAAAGGTATTTTTCGTAGATCTATCTATTTTTTAAGCCTTCGTGATTTTTTTATTCAAAGATCTATAAGTTTTAATATAGATTTCAGTTAAAAGTATTATTAAATTTGTTTTGTAGATCTACTCGATGTTGCTTTCCATGGAATCAATTACAGTCACCGGAATATATGCCACATCCGCCAGCCTTTTACCGAGGCCAACGCCATCCAAAGGTTTGTTTAATCTAGCCAATGGCACTGCTGCTGAACTGCATGTTTATGCACTATTTAGTTCTATTTTAGATTCCTTATAATGTTTTTTCTTATCTTTTTGTAGTTCCTGACTAAGATGTGAAGATTAAAAGATGGACCGAGGCGAATGATAATTTTTTTTTTTGTGTTTGAATGGTTTTAAGGTAAATTTGGAACAGTGTTTACGATACAAATTTTATACTAATATACTATAATGCATGTTATTTGCTGATGTTTTTGCTCGACAATTGTTGATATTTGTAGAACTAATTTGTTTTTTTAAAATAATTTAAGCATAAATATGAACATGAATTACAAGTTTTTTTAAAAGTAAGACTAATGAGATTTGTAATGTCTTAAAAATAGAAAACTCCTAAGATATAAAAGTATTTTCAAAGTTTAAAAGATTTGAAATTTGAAAGATTTTGAAATTTGAAATATTTTGAAATTTGTAAAATTTTAAAAATTGAATTGGATTTCTATAGATTTGTATGATTTTGAAATTTGAAGTATTAAACTTTATACACGTAAGCTTGATTGACCTGTGACTAATTTATAAAATAATCTTTGCCCATAGCCACCCTGTTAGACCCTCTGCATCAAGTGTCAGGCTGCTACTATTGTTCAAGATTCCATGTTAATTTAACATCAATCATTATTGCCTGTTGTTCTTAAATTGTTTCGAGATCATACGGTGGCTGATCATGGCAATTCTGATTGTTTTACTTGTGCTAATGTTAACAGAGACAGTAACTTCACAATCCAGCAACCATATTAACAATACCAACATTCCTATCCTGTAGTTTTGTGGTAGTATCGCTGTTAAAAGTGTTTCAAATTTTAACGAAAATCGCAATTCTTCGCTGAATGACATCAGAAGGCAGTTATTAAGCCAAAATATACTTTATGCTAGAGCACAGGACGTAAATGGCGGGGACTCGGTCTTTGCATTAGCCCAGTGCCGAAACTACCTTACCGTAGATCAGTGTGTAGCTTGTTTTGATGCTGGTGTCTCCGTACTGCTCAATTGCCGTGTTGGCAATGGTGCTTTTGTTGTGTTTGATAACTGCTTTGTCAGGTACGGTTTTCTTTTGAGTTACCTATGAGAGATCAGGCTTCTATACTGCTGATTACAAAGTGTAGTTAGAATATAAGGTTTGTTAAGCAGTTTAACTTTTTTTCAATGGGTCAAAGGGCTTCTAATATATAACAGTTTACTACTAAAGCATACATAAGGGTTGTGACTTATGAACCTTAGAAATAAATCATCGAAATTAAATATTGTTGCTTACATGGTGACCATCGTAGTCGAGTAAATCCTATTCCCCATTCTTCAAGAGAAGGTGAATATTGAGTTTTTATAAGGTGTTTGGGATTGTTTATTTTTATGCTTATAAATACACACTTATATAGAAGTAAGCATTTTGTGGGTTTTGCTAATTTTGTAGAATGCAGTAAAGACGGACAAAAAAATAGTTTTTAGAACTTGGATACATTTACTATAAGGAAAATAAGTTGTTTTTCTTATCAAAAGTTCTCAAAATTTCTTCACCTATACTTTTTGGGTATTAGTTTGTAGATATTACCAAATTAATCAGTTTGTAGAATTGGATATATTAACCACCTAAATGTACATTTATAATATAGGTGATCATATGAGCAGAGATGGTGAGTTTTTTTTTTCAAGGTAGGAGCAAATTAAGATAGTGTAACTACCAAGAGGTTGGAGTCTTAGTTTTGGCGATATCGTATTGAAAGTGTAAAGAGTATATTTTATTAAAATGATTAAAAGGTTCTGATATTTGACATATTTACGCCATTTGAAAAGTCCTTTGTAGCCAAATGTTACGTCATTTTAAGAGTCTTTTATAGCTAAAAGAACATATTATCCAACATTATCAATTTTTCCAACAATACTTCATATGCTTCGCTGAATCATCTTTGTGGCCCCCAAGAGGTCACTAGATATATGCTTATGAAATGTGCCTCAGTCTTGCTGTATATGGATGCAAAAGGATGCGGGAATTGAATTTTTTGGTACATATAAGCACATTCCTCCATTATGGAACCTTTAAATACTTTAAATACCGGCATATGTAGTCATACATTAGAATACACTAACCTACTGTCAACATCTCAAATTTGATTAACTCTCAGATTTATTGTTAGTTGTTTCTTTAGCAGGTGCAATTCTTTGCTACAACAAGTTTGCCTATTGATTACTGAAAACTTGAAATCCAAAGTAAAGTGAAGAGACAACAGTCACACGGATGTGGCCAGTTTCAACAAAAGTAAGCTGCATATGAGATTTTTTCATATTTGTTGGACTCTGAAGATGCAGCCTTTGCAATTGCTGCAGACTATAAGTATAAAAAATGTACATGCAAACTATGTAAAGCTATGATACTGTATGTTGTGTGACTCATGAATTATTTTTCTTTGATAATTTGCAGTATCCACTCTTTACTTGAAAAGTTCAGTAATCTTTTGCAAGTGTTGTATATTTCTTTTCCTATGTTCTCTTTTTCAGGATTAAATGTAGTGTTATCTTAAACAAATAAAAAGCTCAAATAACTTGGATAACAAATAAACGTCAACATGGTGGAAAAAAGCTCTCGCGGCGGAGCGCGGGTCTGTGAAACTTGTTATACACATTCTCCATCATCTTCATACTTCTCAATTTTATCTCGTGACATTCATTGGTCATATAGTGTTTTTAAATGTTTTATATGTTATTTGTTACGTGTTAAAATTTTTTGCTTGAACTAAATTATCGTATGTTATAACTGTTTGTAACTACATTATAATATTTTCACGTTCTTTTGTGAATGTGACACAAAACACTTGGCGCAGTATCACATATCGTTAAATATTTACCACTAGGATTATTCGCCGCTATGCGCAGGTATTCGCCTAGTAATTACTCCCTCCGTCCCATTTTATTAGTCCCCCAACAAATTTTTTAGGTATTATGATAGATTCAATGAATGTAGACATTTTATGATTAGAAAGACAAACTTACCCTTTGAATACATTAATAGTTTCCTTTTAAGAAATTAATAATATGGGTAAAACTGGAAAATTTAGTAATTAATGCTTCTTATTTTAGAAACTGGACAATATTTTGGGACAGATTAAAATAGTAATGAGGACAATAAAAATGGGACGGAGGGAGTATTTATGTATAATGGTATTCGCCTAGTAATTATTTATGTATAATGGTATCGTTTAAAACCTAAGTCTTGCTTTTAATTTATTATTATATTATTAGTAAGTTTTTAATACTTCAAGCTTATTTCTAACGGTTTAAAATAATAATAAATGTGAAATGGTGCGGCTTTGATAGAAAATTTCACTCAAAGAGGGCACCCGATAAGATCCCGATTAGTACGGGACGGGGTTTGGGGGGAACATTGGGCCCCAACGGGACACCCCGATTAAATCCCCGACGGGAATCGGGGAGGGTTTGGTGAGAAGTTTACTAATCGGGTAAGGGATGGGATGGTCGCCCCGCCCAAACACGCCCCGTTGCCATCCCTAAGAAGATCACTTACTGGTCTTAAGCTGCGAGGGACCAAGATGCACAAAATGTTGCAAATACTAGCCATGTCGTTTCAATACAATTTTAAAAGAACAAACTAATATATGTTGTTCATCCATTTTACATGTATAAATTAATTTTATGCAGTTTTTTACACATACTGATTATATTTTGAAGTCTTCAACAAGTAAATAGATTTTTCATAACATTTGAAATTCGGAAATTTAAGTTACTACTAATCATAAATGTCTTGAAATTTGAAATTCAAACAAGTCGTAATAGTTGAAATTCAAATATTTAAGTTACTACTACAGTACTAATCATAAATGTCTGGAAATTTAAATCCCGTTATTTTAAGTTCAACCTCTACTAGACCACCCTTCCAAGTTTTCCCTTCGATTTCAAGGTGCTCCTCTCGTTGTTCACTTTTTGTTCATCCGCCCCAACCAGGAGTTGCGCTGTTGTTGGAGGCCATGGGAGAAGGATTCCATGCTCATCCACGACAATAACCGGAAGATTACAATGCTATGAAATACAAAAGAAAAGGAATTAGAAAAACCGGAATTAGAAAAACCGCAGTTTCATTTCAATAACAATTAATCATGGAGAACCAACCTGATCATACTCAGCAGCATGCTCAGCAGTAGTAGCACAGATGTAGTTCCTGGAATTCCAGACCCCAAATAGAGCATCAGAACAAGATGAATCTTTGTTACAATTTCGCGAGACACAACCTGTATCTTTCACTTTGAAGTTTTTTTCCAATTTCAAGCAACTAAAAAAGAATGAGCAAAACTTGTAAGAACGAAAGAAAGAGAGTCCAGTTGTCGTACTAAATTAGTCAAACTTACCGTGGGAAAAGCACTTCAACAGGCAGTCCGCCCATAAATGTAGAGAAGTGTTCTCGAAAGTCACGAACACCGGCAGCTTGGAGTAAAGGGATTATATCCTCGTGGATAACAAACTTATAAGGAGGTTTGAACCTCTCTTGAAGAACGGGATGCTGCATAAGATGCGACACTCATAAACTTTTAAAAAAAGTAAGTAACCATTACACAACTTCTGCAGATAGCAAAGGAACAGACTATAATGATAACACTATTTAGCCTAGTACCTAAAACTATAATCCTACTACTACTACTACAGCAAGTCTTAACAAAACTTGAACAATTGAGCAAAAAACAATATGGCTAGATTCAAGGAAGAATTCTAACTGAAACCCGTACAAATTAACAGATTAAAGTATGTAATAAAAAGGTTATAAAATACATAATCATGAAAAATGCAAACCGCCATCAAATCAAATCACTTCAATCCTTAAACTAGAAAAAAAAAAACACGCCTGAGGCAGATGAGCTACCCTATTGCATCAGACACCCTGATGCGTGGCGATCACGAGATGCGTGGTGAGGCGTGCGCATCAGGCATATTCTGACTCGATATTATTAAGCTCAGTTTGACCCGACTCCAAAATTTTAAACTCGCCTTAACTCTGACTTAATAAAATAATATACTCCACAAAGTATAGAAATACACAGGCATAAACATATTATCTAAGTTTCGGTTCAATGAATATCAGTAGAACAACAGCATTACAAAAATGCACAAATTAAACAGAATATCCTTTCAGATCATGAACACGTGACTTAACAGAAATAACTGAAAACGGTTTCTGAAGCTCAAATTAAGCTCGAATAAAGTGTTTTAATGAACCAATTAAGATTGTTCTTTTTGCAAAATGCTTATATTGGAAAATTACTAGGCCAAACTTAAAATCAGTTTCTGAGACAAGCAAAATAAGCTATTCGAATTTTGAGCACTTGACAAATTTAGAGTTGAGCTTATTTACTTAAGCACTTGATCTGAATCTTTGCTAGAATGAATAAAACCTGAGAAAAACAAGATCTATCCAAGTAAAATTCCAAAATGCTCACAAAATAAGCTGTTGTGAAAACGTTGACCGGATGAGCTTATTTGACCAAAAGTTGACCAGTTCGACTTTTTGAAATAAGCTATCTGATGATTAATCTTATTTATTAGGATGATTTTAAGCTAGTTTCAAAAAGCAATATAAGCTGGAAATCTAGAATGAACAAATTTGACTTAAGAGTAAAAGCTGATGAAATCAGTGACTGGTTAAGCAACTTTAGAGCTATTTCTAGGCTTATCTAGTAAGCTAGAGACAAAACTTATAACTATGAACTTATTGCTGATACTACTAGCTTTCTAAAACAATAGCTCACAAGGTTTAGAACTCAAAAATGAAGGAATTACAAAGCTGAAAAGATAACTGTTTGAACTGTTGGTCACAAAACTAAAAAAAAAAAGTGTTTTTAAGCAATTTGGCTGTTTGACCTTTAAGCTGACTTTTAGGTTGACTGATATCAAACGATTTTAGCAATGTTTCAAGTCTGCAAACAGCACTTAACCAGGTCTCTAACAAAAAGCTCACAAAAACACAATTCTAAGATCATGAAGAAATAACAAAGCTACACTAAGAAATAGTGTAAATTACAGAGAAACAGATAAATATCAACAGATCAAATTCAGTAGGTAAGAGCAGCTTTCAAGCAGATCATAAATACACTGTACTTTTTAATCCCAATCCCAAAACATACATTCCAGCCAACCAAAACATAAGATCTACCAGGCTTGGGTAGTAAGTTAAAAAAACTAGTTGTGTAGCTGAAAAAACTAGTTGTGTAGCTGAAATAAATACTAATTGTAGTCATATAGTTTTGAAAAAACTAGTTTGTGGTACCTAGGGCTGAGCATCGCCTGGACAGAACCGACCAAACCGAGAAAACCATATAATAAGGAGAAAGACCGGACCAAAATGACCCGGGTTAGTCCGGTCCAGTCGTACACAACGAGGACAGAATATACCAAAAACCATGGACTGCGGAACAGAGGTCTGCTCGGTATGGATTGGTCCGGTCGACATTCGGAAATGCTCAGCCCTATTGGTATCGAGGCTTGCTCATGATCCGAAAATCATACCAGACCAAAAACATATTGGATTTAAAACTCCAAAGTCCAAACCAATGAACCGGACAAATAAGGTATAATACCTAGTCATGCAAAATACCAAAACCGGACCAAAAACAAAATAAACGAGCAGGCCTACATATGTTTGGTTCGCTGTTTATAATACTCCTCTCTAGGGATACATTATTAGGTTGTAGCTTTAAAATGAAGGTGCATATATCTAGGGAGCAAAGAAAGGCTAACAGGAACAAAACTATATGACTGAAAAAAATTATCAACAAAGTTGAAAGTTCATTAAACCGAAAAAAAAGGTAGAAACACATAACAAAACAACATCAAAACAACATCATAAATAGTGAAGAATCCCTGACACGATCATGTCTTACAAGCTAAAACATCAAATCAAAACTTAATGAACATAATAAACACTAGACATGTATACAAAATACTACTAGCATGATTAAACATATACGAAAACCTAATACTAGATGATTCATATATGATATGCAAAGAAATAACAAATAAATATACGCAAGCACAAGAACAATAACTTTAAGATGGTCGCAAACAATGATATATAAACAAATATACAAGATTACGAGATTACGAGATTTGCATCATCCTATAAACCATGAGATCTGTTCATGTTTTGTACATTGAAAAAAATAAAAAATCAAATACGAACTACAGTAATCAACACAAGCTAAAACATCACATTAAAATTTAATGAACATACTAAAAGATGGACAATTATACAAGAACCTACTAGCAAAAATAAACATATACAAAAGCCTAATACTAGATGATTCGTATAATATGATGTTCGAACTCACGAAGTGAATATACGGGTATACGATATGTAAACAAATGAAACAAATCACAAATAAATATATGCAAGATTACAACATTTGCATCATGTTATAAAACATAATCATGTCTTAGAAGCTAAAACATCAAATCAAAATTTAATGAACATACTAAAAGCTAGACAAATGTACAAGAACCTACTAGCATAATTAAACATATACGAAAGCCTAATACTAGATGATTCATATAGCATGATGTTCGAACTCACGAAGTTAATACACGGTTAGAAGACGATATGCAAACAAATGAAACAAATCACAAATAAATATATACAAGATTAAGAGATTTGCATCATGTTATAAACCACGAGATCTGTTCATGTTTTGTAACATTGAAAAAAAGTAACAAACTAATCAACAAAGCAAATCAATGACTTAAATCTTAGAATAAAAACCTCCTACATAATAAAAAAAATCATCAAATCCATCAGAAACACATCTGGAGACTATTATATGTATGATTCATATATGATTCTGACAACAATTAAACATAAGACCAAAATAAATACATCAAACCAACATAACAAAAAATAAAAAAAACATAAAAAAAAATAACTAAATCATCAAAAATAAAAATAACTTAAACCTTAGAATAAAAAACCTCCTACATAATAAGAAAATAACACCAAATCATCAAATCCAATATTATGATAAAAGAAACACATCTAGAGATATAAAAAAAAAAAACCTCATAAAAGATTTGACAACATATAAGTATATGATTCTGACAAGAACTAATTAACATAAGACAAAATAAATAGATCAAACCATATAACAAAATAAATAGTACCTATTATCTTAGATGATCCATCTTTCCAAATCCTGTCTCAATACGTAATTAGCTTATCTTTGCAAATCCTCCACAACATTATCATGATTATGATTATGTTACCCAATGAATGAATGAATAAAACTACAAGATCTATATTGACCTGCTGCTAGGGGGGTTTGTCAGTTTCTTTACTATTTATGGATGGGCCTTGCTTGGGTCTAGACTCAGCCTACGACCTAATCCAACTTTTTAGACCCAACTTTTTACTAAAAACTATTTTTATTTTTTTTAACATTACTAATTCTGAAAACATACGTATTTTTTAACTTTAATACGTAGTACTATACTATCAACTCACCACACATCACACATCTACTTCCCTAACTCCAATGATTTTTCTTTTTTCCGTTAAAAAAAAAACTTATATACGTGTAAAAAACAGAATTTCCATTTTCTTTACTTTAAAATATTTATACAAGTTAAAAACAAAACTTATATACGTGTAAAATACAGTATTTCCATTTTTTTACTTTAAAATATTTATACAAGTTAAAAACAAAACTTATATGCGTTTAAAAAAGGGTGTTTCCATTTTCTATTTAAAAGTATAGTATTATACAAGTTAAAAAAAACTTATTCGCGTCTAGAAAAAAATGTTTACCAATATCGGGCTGGAATAGGGCTGAGCACGGCAGATCCAAAACCGACTCGGACCGCAAAAACCGACCGGACCGGACCGAACCGGACCGGACTGAACAATTTCGGTCCGGTCCTCGGTCCGGCGTTTTGAGCTAATTCGGTCCTCGGCCCGGTCCGGTCCGGTTCGGTCTTATCAAAATTTCTCCAATTATGCCTAATAGGACCGGACCGGACCGAGGACCGAACCGGACCGGACCGGACCATTTCGGTCCGGTCTCGGTCCGGGGTTTCGGACCATTTCGGTCCTCGGTCCGGTCCGGTCTTAGCCGGTCCGGTCCGGTCCTGGACCGATACTCAGCCCTAGGCTGGAACATAAACATGTAGGATGCAGTTTCCTATGGCTAAAAAAAAAATTGTGAAAAATGATCCATTATTTATGAGTAATATTTGTTTTTGGATGATCAATTTGATGCTAAAATTTCACGAGTTTCACGCGCGAGTTTTGATCATCGGATAAACTCGGTTGAGTCATTGGACAACGAGATCGATCATCGAATTAATCGGTCGAGTTATCTGGTTACGGATTTGACCACTAAATCAATTTGATCAAGTCACTGATTTACGAATTCGATCATAGAGTTAACCCGATTAAATCATTAAGTCGACCAACGAATCAACCGATCGAGTCATCGATGCAGGAGTCCGACCACCGAATCAACCCGATCAAATTATCGGGTCACTCATTCGACCTTTGAATCAACCAGTCCAGTCATCAAATTACCTATTCAACTACAAAATAATTACTTCCTCTATCCAAAATTATTTTCTCACGATAAAAATATACAGTTTAAAAAAATTATATTTATTACATATCTATGTTTCTTATTTTTTGAAATGATGACAATTTTAACCTCAGCTATTAGTTAAATATTTCGTTAAATGCTATAACAATAATTTCAAAAAAAAAATAATAAACTTGATTAAACATCCATCTTTTATATATATTTTCAAAAATGGACAACTATTTTAAAAACGTTCAGAAAAAATTGAACAATTAAACTTAGACTAAGAAAATAAGTAAATAAAATATAATTGTAGTAATGTAGATTGTTTAAGTTTCCCCAGGTCCTAACACCAAAAAAATTTATTCCTATAAAGTTTCTTTTGACTTTTCTATTTATGAGGTCTACATCTAGAGACACTGTCGAACCAAAAATACATACGTAACTATTTTTAATTTAAATATTACTTTTTTCATTTCATAAATATAGTTTAAGTTTTAACTTTTCGTTTCAAATATCTTATATGTAATATAATGTTTTTTAAAAGATACAAATGAAAAATACATTTAGAACCAAATTTATTCATATTAAAAAAACATATAAAATGTATACCAATGCAGTAAAAATGAATGAGACATTAAAAGCGAACAAAAACGTAAAACAAATACAAAAAATCAAAAGAAAATGGCGAAAACTTAAAAAACGAACGAAAATGTAAGAAAATAGATGAAAACCTAAAAAACGGACGTGTTCGTGTATGTGTCCGGAACACATGACCCGATCCGGAACATGGCTAAAATATCTGGAACGCACACACTCTTCTAGAAGAAATCAACGCTAGTCAACAAAGAATTCAACATACACACTTCCTATAAAATAGGGAGTGTGTCCCCAATCGGGCCAACCAAAACCCATCATCATTCTCGGTCTTTTAGGGATTTGACTAGTATAAATACCCCCTTTGGGTTCAAGGTTTAGGTTAACTCTTTTACCCTTATCACTTTTTACTTATATTATTTTACTCTCATATTCATCTTCGGATTTTTACTCTTTAATTACTTTCACGCCGGAGCTTGGTCTGGGTTCTCACACCCGGACGAGGCTAACGTGTTGCTTTGGTTTCAGGTAATCCGAAGCGTACATCACACCAGATCTGAACCGGTCATACCATTCGGATCCTCGCAAGAAATTGCACGAACATTTGGCGCCATCCGTGGAACTTGATATTCTATCTACCAGTTGTTTAGAATGGCAGGTCCTACTCCTCCTGTCACTCCGACAGGTCCCAACCTTCCGATCGACTTGACCTCACCAAACAATCAGAATCTCACAAAGGAACAACTCGAACAGCACATCTCAACCTTGCGGCTACTAGTCAAGGAGCATAACCGGAACGCCGTTGAACCCGTCCGTCTAAGTTTCAACGAGGAAGACGAAGGAAGCATCACCACTAAGATAGTAAGAGGCAAAGTGGTGTCCGATGCGGATTTAAAGAAACCTTTCAAGGAAGCAGTCAAATCTTCCCTCACTCAAAGGATCATTGACTTCTCCGGACCCGAGTACAAGATGCCTGCCACCGTCAAGACATATGACGGAACGGGTGATCCGGAGGATCATTTGAACCACTTCACCGGAGCAGCCAATTCCGGTGAATGGCCAATGCCGGTATGGTGCAGGATGTTCTAGCAGACACTAGAATGGGGAGCTAGGGGATGGCTTGAAAGTTTGGATACGGACATCATTGATGAATGGGCTGAACTCAGGAAAACATTTGTCAAGAGATACTCGATCCGAAAGCTATGTCATAAGGGCCCGCATGAGATAACCAAGATTGTAAGAAAAGCAAATGAATCACTAACAGATTTTAAAGAGCGATGGACAGTCGAAGTAGGTCTTATCCATGGAGTTCCGGAAGTCATGAAGATTTCGGCATTTATGGATTAGGTTAAAATTCCGTAGCTGGCAAAAAGGTATTCAGACAAAGTTCCTGAATCGGTGGACGAAATGATGGAAAGGTTGGATGACTTTGTTCGATCCGAAGAAGCATTCGCCAACACGGAACTACCAAAAGGAGAAGGATCTGAGCCATACCGAAAGCCCAACCCTCCCACCCAAAGAAGGGACGACCGCAACCAAAATACCATGGCTGGAACAACAATAGAAGAAATGATGGGCGAGATACATATAAGGGAAGAGATTTCTTCAACAACAGATACAGGGATAGAGACAATAGGGCACCATACCCACCACCTCGAAATGACAACTACCACAGGAATGACTACAACCGAAACAATTATCATGACCGAAACAGAGTGGCCCCGGTCTTAAGTGTTAATTCCTTGACAAAGAATCTAAAAGAAATCATGGCAACCGAAACACAGCTTCGTCTACCTCCTCCTCGTCCAATGAACAATCCGGCAAGAGGTGGAAACATGGATCGTTATTGTGATTATCATCAGGACAAGGGGCACTTTACCAACGACTGCATCCAATTGAGAAAGCAAATTGAGTTATCCCTAGAATCTGGAAAGCTGAATCACCTTGTCCGGGATGTACGCCAGAGAGGACGAGATAATCGAAGAGAAGAAGCTCCAAGGCAGGACAAGATAATAAACATGGTCCGAACAATACCGGAAAGGGAGAAAAGGAAAGCCAGATAAGCAACCGAAAGCTGGATGAGAGCCCCAATCACCTTCCCACCACTCGAGGAAGATGAAATGTCTGATGATCCAATCATCATAGAGGCCGAATTGGGAGGATATCTAGTAAGAAGAGTATACGTTGATGAGGGAGCGTCGGTGGAAATTATGTTCGAACACTGTTTCGAGAAATTACCAACAAGCATCAAATCAAAACTAAGAAACACACAAACTGATCTCGTCGGATTCGCTGGAGAGGTGGTCAAGCCGATAGGAAAGATCGAGTTAGAAGTCAGTTTCGGATCAGATGGCTTAGTTCGAAGAACTCACATGAAATTTGTGGTGATTAGCGCCCCGTCACCATACAATGTGAGCCTAGGGAGAACAGGCATCTGGATTCTCCGGGCAATACCGTCAACCATTCATGCCATGATGAAGTTTCCCACTCCAATAGCCTCGCTAGTCTCTCGATCAGTCATCGTCTCGGAATGCAGGAAAATAGCAAAAAGACAAGCGCCAATGCCCACAACCAAAGATAAGGCCGTGACGGCTGAGTCACCATCCGGTACGGAAAGCATCATGATCAACCCTGCTTATCCGGAACAGCTTACCACCATCGGTGACGGATTAACTAAATCTTGTCAAACAGCACTAAAGAACCTTTTAAAAGATAACTTGGATGTCTTCGCATGGGAACCATCAGACATGACAGGAGTGCCGAGACGAATCATGCAGCATAATTTGAATGTTAATGAGAGCTTAGACCCGGTATGTCAAAAGAGACGAATGCTAGGGTCCGAAAAGAGCAAAGCCGTAACCAAAGAAATGGAAGAACTAGTGGCGGCAGGAATAGTCAGACCAGTAAAGTACCCAACATACATTTCCAATCCGATCATGGTCAAAAAGAGTGATGGATCGTGGAGGATGTGCGTGGATTTCAAAAATCTTAATTCAGCATGTCCGAAGGACTACTACTCACCACCGGACATTGATGAAAAGATTGAGTCCGTAGTAGAATCTCACTTTAAGTGTTTCTTGGACGCATATAAGGGTTACCATCAAATTCAAATGGCCCTGAAGATGAACAGAAAACAACCTTCTATACGGATCAAGGCACGTTTTGCTACACCAAGATGTCTTTCGGATTAAAAAATGCTGGAGCAACATATCAAAGGCTAGTTGACTCAGCCTTTCAAAGTCAAATAGGACGAAATATGGAGGCATATATTGATGATATGGTGACAAAAAGTATGGATGAAAGGAGCATGTTAGCAGACGTGGCAGAAACCTTTGACAACCTCAGACAAATCAACATGAAGTTAAACTCGGTTAAGTGCTCGTTTGGGGTAGAAGAAGGCAAATTCCTGGGGTACATCATCACTCCGGAAGGTATACAAGCGAATCCAAAGAAAACCAGAGCCATTGTCGATATCCAATCACCGAAAACATGGAAGGAAATGCAATCGTTAAGTGGCAAGTTAGCAGCCTTAAATCGATTCTTATCACGATCTGCCGAAAGGGCACTTCCATTCTTTAACACACTAAAGAACATCACAAATAGAACAAGCATGAGTATAAATGGACCGCGGAGGCGAAAGAGGCGTTCCAGCAAATGAAGAAGTTGATCATGAACTTGCAAACCCTTACTACTCCAAGACCAAAGGAACCCCTGTACATGTACTTGGCAGCATCACAAGAATCAATCAGTGCAGTGCTACTTACTGAAAGGAATGAATGACAATGTCCGATTCACTATATTGGCCGAACACTCAGCGAGGCGGAAAAGAACTATTCTTCTATGGAAAAACCGGCTTTAGCCTTGCTAAAAGCATCAAGGAGACTCAGAAGATATTTCGAAGGCCACGAAATAAATGTGATCACAGACCAACCAATCAAGCAAATATTAAGCAAGACAGATGCATCCGGAAAGTTAGCTAAGTACACAATTGAGTTGGGGGCTTACAAGATAGAATACAAACCAAGAAACGCAATCAAGGGGCAGGTCTTGGCAGATTTCCTAACTGAATCACCTATAGGTCAGGCAACAGAATAATTTTTCTAGATGCCCATTCCAAAACCGGGAAAGGAAGAAACGGAAATATGGACCCTCTTTACAGACGGAGCATCCAGTGCCCAAGGTGCAGGAGCCGGATTAGTTCTCATCAGCCCAACCGAAATCGAATACACTTACGTTCTCTGGCTGAATTCTGAAACTACCAACAATGAGGCAGAATACGAAGCCCTTCTAGCAGGTTTGAGAATTGCAGTACAAATGAAAGTAGGAAAGATCGAGGTTCGGGTAGACTCAAAGTTGATAGCAAACCAGATCAACGGAACATACGAAGCGAGCCATGACAGGATGATAAAGTACATGGCCGAAGCGAAGGCCTTAATACCAAAGTTTTCTCATTTTGCAATCATAAACATACCAAGGAGTAAGAATCAGAAGGCTGACGTCCTAAGCAAACTGGCAACGTTGGCATTCGACCACTCAACAAAAGAAGTACTAGTAGAGGTTTTGAACGAAAGGTCTACCGACCGGAACGAAGTAAACACTATAGTGGAAGAAGTGGATGACAACTGGATGACTCTTATTGTTAAATGCCTCCGGGGCGGAATTTGGCCAACCGATAAGAATGAAGCACGATGTTTAAGGCTGAAACTACACCAATATGAAATGGTTGATGGAGTCTTGTTCAAAAAAGGATACCTAGAACCAATGCTTCGGTGTGTGGGTCCATTGCAAGCCAATTATGTCCTTCGAGAGATACACATGGGTTCATGTAGCATGCATTTAAAGCCAAGATCGATAGTGGCGCAAGCTTTAAGATCTAGGTATTACTGGCCAACCATGCATACAGATGAAAGGGAGGAACTAGAGAAATGCGATTCATGCCAAATTCATGCACCGGTAGCAAGATTGCCAAAGACATTGATGAACTCTATCATGGAATCATGGCCATTTTATCAATGGGGAATGGACATCTTGGGCCCATTGCCAGCCTCATCCGGAAACGTGAAATACATAATTGTCGCCATTGATTATTTCACCAAGTGGATGGAGGCTAAGCCATTGGTAAAAATAACCGGAAAGGAAGTCATTAAGTTCTTCTAGGACAATGTTGTTTGCCGATTCGGAATTCCAAAGATAATCGTCACATACAATGCTAAGCAGTTCATCAATGACCATTCAAGAGCTGGTGTTCGGATTTGGAGATTAAGCAGATCAATACGGCCGTAGCTCACCCCCAAGCACATGGTTTAGTTGAAAGGGCTAATAAATCCCTCATGGAAGGCATTAAGACAAGACTTAGCCGAATCAGGAATGGATGGGCAGAAGAGTTACTGCACATATTGTGGGCCCACTGGACATCACTAAAGCAAAGCAATGGTGAAACTCCTTTCAGCCTCACATATGGTTCGAAAGCAGTTATCCCGGTTGAAATAGGAATGCCCACCTATCGGACAATGATGATCAATGAAAAGGACAATGATGATGCCCTGCGCATAAACTTGGGCCTACTACAATAAAAAAAAGAGATGGCAGCTATCCGAGAAGCAAAGTACAAGACGAAGGTGGAGCAATACTACAACAAGCGAGTTCGCCCAGTCACTTTCTGCCCAGGAGATTTTGTGTTCTGAAAGAATGAAGCAAGCAGGGTGCAAAAGGAAGGAAAACTTGCTCCTACATGGGAAGGCCCATACCGTGTTGAGGAAGCATATCAGAATGGCTCATACAAGCTCCTTACCATGAAAGACAAAGAAGTTCCGAGGGTGTGGCATGCAATGAACCTTAGGAAGTGTTATTTGTAATTTCATTTCTATCATGTAACGACTCTTTCTTCCTTCAGCAAGGGAAGAGTCCAGTTTATTACTTTATCTATATTTTATTTCGAAATGTATCAACCTTCACTCCCTCCAGAAGGGAAAGGTCATGTCTTTTATCTTAATGAAAAAGCTTCTCCTCTAGTTACTAAATGAGAAAGCACTTTTACGGCAATTATGAGTAACATGAATAATATGGCATTGCACTTAGATTACACACTAGTAATAGAAGCATAATTCTTTCTTCCTTCGGCAAGGGAAGAATTTGGTTATTTATTCTAAGTCCTATCTGAAACGGAAGGCCTACCCACACTCAATTCTTTCTCCCTTCGGCAAGGGAAGAATTTGGTTATTTTAATTAAGTCCTATCCGAAACAGAAGGCCTACGCACACTCAATTCTTTCTCCTTTCGGCAAGGGAAGAATTTGGTTATTTTTATTAAGTCCTATCCGAAAAGGAAGGTCTATCCGCGCGCAACTCTTTTTCCCTTCGACAAGGGAAGAATTTGGCCATTTTAATTAAGTCCTATCCGAAAAGGAAGGCCTATCCGCACGTAATTCTTTCTTCTTTCGGCAAGGGAAGAATTTGGCTATTTTAATTAAGTCCTATCCGAAAAGGAAGGCTTATTCACACGCAATTCTTTCTCCCTTCGGCAAGGGAAGAATTTGGCTATTTTTATCAAGTCCTATCCGAAAAGGAAGGCATATCCGCACTCAATTCTTTCTCCCTTCGGCAAGGGAAGAATTTGGATATTTTTATTAAGTCCTATCCGAAATGGAAGGCCTATCCGTATACGTTATCTTGACCAGATTTATTTTAAGTCCTAGCCGAAAGGTAATGTCTATTCGTATGCAATTATTTTTTCATCAAACAAGAACTACAAAAGAGACATATATTCACAAAATATAAAGGAAAACGTGCGAAAGCATAATGTAATCATTACAATTATCCAAATAAAAAAAGACATAAAAACAGGTAAAGATAGTCTGCAAATGTTACATTCATCCGAATAAAGTAAAAATTAAGAACAGCTGTTTTTGACGGATCACAAACAAGTTAGGCCGCAGGGGGGTCCTTGGTTCCAGAGGCATCATCATCATGAGGGGACACTATGTCTTCATCATTTGGGATCTCGGCCGAGGGGCCCACAACCTTTGGAGGAGCCGGAGCAGGTTCAATTTCCATCAAACGCTCAATGGGCAGGTAAAAGTTGGTGGCGACCTCATGAATATAAGGATACTTAGCAGCCGGAAGGGCATCAACCATTGGCCCCATCTTCTTTTCACAATACAAGTCAAAACCCGGAGTGGCAGCAACAATGGCCAACTGCTCTTCAACAGGTCTCCAAACCTTAATACTCTCGGCCCAGCCAGCCTCAATGGCTTTGTTGAAACAATCTGTTATATTCTTCTTGTGCTCATGGCTGTTAAGAAGTTTGGAGACAACAGAAGGAAGTAGCGTCCGGACGGCATTGTACCTTCCCATTTATGAAGTATTGCACTTGCTTTGCAGTTCTTCCTTCTCGGCCTTCAATACCTTGGCTTCCTCGGCATACATATCCTTATCAGCATTAACCACATGCAAAGTCGCCTCGAGATCAGCAATCCGGGCGTCACGACCCTTAAGCCTTTCGGACAAATCCCATCTCTCGGCCACAACGGCAGCAAGCTCCGTATCCTTAGCTGCACGGACCTTTTCGGCGTTTTGAAGCTGAGAAGAGAGTTTGTAATTAGCTTGGATCTGCTCCGACAACTTGACATCAGAAGATTGAAGGAGTGCTTTGTATTCTTCACACTTATCCAAGAGATTGCCTTGGTCTTGGGATTCTTCCTCCAACCTACAGAGGGAATCGACCATGCCCATGGTACTCCGGGCAAGTTGGTACCAGCTACGACTCAGGGCAAGGGAAGGAGGATAGGAGCTCAACTCTCGTTGCACAACCGGAGGTATAAGATGCATCATCAGGTCTCGGCACTCAGCAGGGGTATCCACCCGGCTGGCATCATTAATACCCTAATTCGGAGCATACTTAGCACTTAGGCCAGTCGCCCCTTCCTCAGCAGTAAACACGTCTGTTCCGAAAAAACAGATGCAAATTTTGTTTTCAGACGAAACAGATGATATGATATGCATGAATAAGATAAGAGGAAAACCTGGGGAGGAAGGTACTTACGTGTAGAATGATGATGATCCGGATGCATAATCCCCTTACCATCCCTTTGTTTGGTAGGCTCCTCAACATCATCAGAAAAGGCACCTTTGGAGCTTGATCCATCCAGATATGAATTGCCAAGAGGGGGACTTTTCTCCTTAGTATGTTCCGAAGTAGTATCCTTCCCATCCCCTCCGGACCCTCCTCATGCGTCTTCTCCAAACCGTTACCAGCAGGTCCGGGAGAATCATCTTCCACATTGATATTCAAGTTAACAGACCTAAGAGGCGAAGGACTGAGAACATTATCTTCGTAAAGGATCTCATTTTCATGACCACCCACTACCCCTGTAACACCCCATTTTGATAAATGGAATGTCACGCGTAATTATGGCGTGTCATCAAAGCATACAAGGATAAATGCCTAAACATTACATGACCATAAGGAAAACCGGAATCAAACATCGGTTCCCAAACATAAGCCCAAAACATAAATAAAGTAAATGACCAAAAAGGAAGACTAGACAAACATAAATATGAAGGCAAGAGGAGAAGGAATCTAAGGTAGCTCCCATCCTATGCGTGTCCTCCAAATGCTCCAGTCATTCCTTGAGTACCTGCCGTTTTGGGACATGGAAAGGAAAGTAACGGCTGAGCAAAACGCTCAGTGCACGGATATAGACATAGTATAAATGACTAAAACATAATGAAGACTTAATAGCAGCGGAAATGTATAAGTCCTGGAAAACCTGGAACATGTTTATAAAACTGGTTTTATAGTTTGAAAAGCCTTATGTTTATCTTATGAAAACTGTTTAACATATTTTACCATTAGCCAATATAGGTCATGAAAATCCACCGTGCATGAATACTTGGAGGGGTGACCTCATCATGCAAATTAGAGGGGCTGCCTCTAATTTAATATACTGGCTTTGGGTAGGAGGGATCAGCTCCTTGTGAAGGATGCAAGGCACACACCACATTCACCATGAAATCCTGACTAAAAACATGTAACTAGGATGCACCCATACGCCTCACATGATAAATATAAATAAATGGCCAAAAGCTGAAGGGACGCCACGAGCAATCACTCCGCCGTGGTGAAGTCATAACATTAATGCCTCTAATGTTATGGTTATGATACATCCATAACTAGGTGAAACTGGTCATGCATGTATATGGCTATAGGTAATCTTAATTAAACATAAGCAATCAAACACGTAACTTATACTACGGGAAAACAGTTGGCTGCATACGGGGAATCCTAATAAGGAAAGAATGTCCATACTGAAAGGACGGGAATCCGTACCTTATATCCAGTGAACGAAGAAGATGAACTGAGAGGAATCCTACTTCCGAATCACTAGTGCTACATAAATACATACATGGATAAGTATCTGCTTCCTAAATACGTAGCTGGTTTTATGTCATGTCTTAGCTTATTTTAAGTGTTCTTAACATGTTTTATTGTTTTAAAGCCTTAAACTGTGTTTTATCTTATATTCTGTTTAATTTGATTTAGTATTTCTGGTATTTCATGTGTTATTATACTTACTATGATATTATAAGTAACTTTCCAAAAATAGCAGGTTTCCTAAAATAGAAAGCTTCCAAAAATAGAAAGTTTCCAAAAATAGAAAGTTACCAAAAATAGAAAGTTTCCAAAAATATAAAGTTTCCAAAAACAGAAAGTTTCCAAAAATAGAAAGTTTCCAAAAACAGAATTACTGCTTAAAATAGATAAGTTTCTATAAATAGAAAGTTTCCATAAATAGATCAACTGCCTTAATTAAATAAGTTTCCATAAATAGATTAGCTGCCTGAAATAAATAAGTTTCTAAAAATAGAAGGTTTCCATAAATAGATTAGTTGCCTTATTTAATTAAGTTTCTAAAAATAGAAAGTTCCATAATTAGAAATAAGCTGGTTAAATAAGCTAAGTATATAAGCCTAAGTGTTTTCATGATTATTTTCTAAGTCATATGATATAAGGTATAGTTTAATAATTATTTCATGTAATTAAATTAAACTATAGGTTAAAATATTTAATTTAAGTATAACATGTTTTTAATTAAATAAGGTTAAATACTTAGGTTAAAACATGTATTATTATATATTAATAATATAACCTAACTCATGTTAATTAATTAATTATAATCATAGTTTTTAAATAATTATTTAATTATAAGTCTAAAATATAAAATTAATTTCATGATTATTAATAATTAAAATAACCTAAGTCATGTTATTAAATTAATCATGTCATTTTGCTAATTTAATTTTTTTAACATAAGATCATAAAACATAAAAACTAAACATACACCATGAACCGGATCTAGAATCAAAAACATGAACCGGACATGAAATCGACACCGTACCCCGAACCAAATCGGGGTACCCCGTGCCTTGATGCTGCCGTGGGACCCACACCAACCAACCAAGACCATATGGTCTTGGTGGTGGTCGGTTGACCAAACCGAAACCCCTTCGGGTTCGGTGCAGCCTGCGGCCAAAACAAACACCCCTTAAAACATACTTTTGATTTTTATTTAAACCCAATTCATGTTAGATCTATGATTTAATTAGGTTTTATAAAAAAACATAACATGTTCTTAATTAATAAAAGATCAAATCAAAAGAAAAAGGTTTAAAAGGATTTACCGAATACGTGGATCTAAAGAACGAAGAACAAACACGAACACCAACAAGAATTCCAAGATCCAAGATCAACAAACACCCCTTTTTGGTGTGTTGAAGGTGGCGGCCAAAAGAGAAAAAGAAGGAGGAGAGGAGGATTTTTAGGTTTTCTATAAAAATCTGTAAAACAAAAATGAGTAGTGTAAAATTCCTTAACCTCCTTTTAGTAAAAATTGATGGGCTAAGCCCATCCTCCCTCCCTAATTTCATGGTAATGGGGCCCACAAGGTGTAACCCGAATGTTTTCCGTGTCTAATTAATAAGTGTGTTCTCGTGTTCGTGTTTTACATGTTTGTTCGTGTTTATTCGTGTTCGCGTTTTGTGTGTTCTCGTTAAATAATTACCGTGACCTAATATATTTATTTACGCTCGTAATAAATATATATATATATTTAATAATAGTTCGTGATTTAATTACGTTCGTGATTTCATGATCGCATGTTCGTGATTAATTATTTTCAAATAATTATTGCGTGTTCGTGCGTAGTAAATACTTATCATGTACTAACACGTACGTAATACGTAATATCCTAACACATAAACGTAATCGTACTATAAAAGGAAAGTTTTAATCTAGTGCGTACGATCTTAAGGGTACTATTCATGGTAAAAGCATGCGGGTTTTACAACTCTTCCCCCCTAAAAAGAATAATTCGTCCCCGAATTATAGATAACGTAACTGGAAGCGAAACATACCCGAATCAGACTGGAAAGGTATGCAAAATAACGGAAATGAAGGTGACATGGTAGAAGGTAACGTGGAACGTGACATGTCTTGAAAAGACATGGAACGTGACGTGACTGAAAGGACATATCTAATCGATAAGAGAAAAACAGATAAGAAGTCCGGATGAACTTGTCCGTTTCTAAGTGGCTTCCCTCTTGGAACGGTTCCTTTATAAGATCTTGATACGAATGATAAGTCTTGGTCCTCCTGACCTTGACTTGGAATACGAAGAAGTTCTTGGTTATCAACGTAAGGTAGATCCCCTAATTTCGATCGAGGGAATAAGAATTAATCGTGTAAGAGTAACTGAAACGTTACGATGAAAGACAATCTGGCTTAATTGTTAACTAGAAACGATGCGCGAGACATAAAGAAACGTAGTACGTGAAAAATTTTGAACGTGATACGTGAAAATTTTTGAACGTACTACGTGGAGATATGACGAGTGTAGTATGAGTAAACATATCGTGATCCATGATACGTGTAACATATCTTGATCATGATATGAGGAACGTGGAATGAACATGACATGTGAAACATATCGTGAACATAGAATATAATGGCGGTAACGCCAAACGCTACAAGGTGAGACCTGGAATATGACGTGAAACGTCTATCTGATGACGGAGAGTTATACTAAACTTGGGTCTGGTCTCTCAAGTTCTTGCAAACTTCCCAGAATGAGAAAAGAAATGAATGTAAAATCGTAAGCCAAAATACGATCATGAACGTGAATAGTGTCATGAACACGAGCGCGAAAGCAAGCCGTGGAATTAGAATGAAGACGTGAAGTAAATAAGGAGCACAATTATGAATCTTTGTCTGACCCGATAACTGAGGGATTGCCAAGTGATCGGATGAGCCTTGGCTGGAACATGTCCGATCAATCTGTCAGTTCTGAAAAACTTGCGGATGTAAGGATTTTGCAGACTTGATCAAACTGTTTGCAATAACCAGATAGCATCATGCTTCTTCTGAGTTTGCGTTAAACTAGTAACCAAAATCCGTGGATATCTTGTCCCATTTCAGTTCACCATTTCAGGTGATGAAAAACATCCCAGTCTGTTGGTGTCCTATCTTAACATGTTGGTATGTCAGGTACTTAGATATGAACGTAAGTGTATCTTGCTTCGTAGAACTTGATACATAGGAGTTTGCGAAACTCTGAGTCTTTGAATCTAGACTTCTCCTAGCGTAGGATTTTCTAAAACACCTAATGTAGTGTAGGGTCCTCTCCTTTACGCATAAGCTGAGTCATAGTAAGATTAACCGTAGAAATCCATGTGATTCAGCGTGTCACTGTAATCAAACAGAATGGATATTGGAAAAAATTTCTAGGGTAAAATTTCTCTTGTCATATAATTTGCAACATAGTGCAGATATAGTCTTCCTGTTCTTCTATGGGCTTAAAGGAAATCAGGTTATCCTCAATGAGAACACTGATGAATTTGCTTATGAGTTCATGGAAACTCAATTTATTAAGTCCATAATGTTGTGGAAGCATTTATGAGATTAATACAGAATCATGAATTTAGCATGACCAAGTCGTGTACGAATAACAGTCATGGATATTAACTGCTCTTTCACTCGTCACTATTGGCAGCATGATCATGAGTTCGATCTTGGGAACGTAATTAACACTATAAGGTCGATTGGACATGTTGTCAATACGTGGAGGAGAATAACGGTCATGAATGGTGATTTGTTTAAGTCGACGGTAGTCGACACATAATCTCATGGTACTGTCATTCTCCTTGTAAGTTCTTCTGGAATGTATGGGAAGATTTTGGAATAATCAACTAGTATGCGTAAAAGACTTAAGTGGTCGTGTCTTACTGACAGCTAGAAAATTTTAGCGACCATGGCTAACAACGCACATGCTTGTAAGCATAGATAATTTGTACCGATTTTCCCGATGGAAAATCAAGCTGAATGTATTCAGGAGCCTGAACATTTCTGTACATAATTATGAATCGTAGCATGGTATGCTGTTCATAGTACATAATTAGGATAAAATTCATCTCGTGTTTGTCCGAGGAAATGCGTTAGCAGCTTGGATCTCTTCATTAAGCTGAAGGAAAACCTTCGTATATGTGGGAATATGAAAGGCGTCCTTCATGGTCATGAATATATGAAATATGGTGAAAGAAATGAAAGTGACATCGGCAACGTGACAGTTCTCACTGATGCGCCGATAATGGTATTGAAATTCTTGTGGCCTGATTAATACATGGCACAACAAAATGGATATACCCTTGGAGGGTACCCTGAATTTCTTAGACATGTTCCATAGTTGGATGTGAGTCATGTGTCTTGACTCGTGTCTTGGAACTATAAGCATGACATATGTCTTGACTGGTGTCTTGACACGTGTCTTCAGAAAGTATACGTGAGACATGTGTCTTGACTGATGTCTTGACATGTGTCTTCAAAGGTATACGTGAGACATGTGTCTTGACTGTTGTCTTGACATGTGTCTCGAGACGTAAAACAACAGAACTACAATATTAGGTTATTATGCCAGAACTGGCGGATCGGTTGGACTACTGATCATTTGTATGTCTGATCACGTCCGCGGCCGGAGCCTCGGTTGCGATTTCTAGGATAGTTTCTGTCATAGTAGTGGTTACTATCGTCCTGTCTGTCAGTTCCATGACGGTCATTCTCATGACCGTGATTCATGTAACTATTCAGCTGAGTGGCCGGCTGGTACCGGTTTGCACTCATATGGCTGAAATGACAGCTGATTGACGTGTGACATGTAACTAAGAATTAGGGACAATGATTGATAGAAATCGTCTAATGGTGAAGCATCTTCTCGTCCAATAGCTTTGCTCTGACGCCTTTGTCTTCGTTTCGTAGGATCTTCAGGTTGTGAACAGCATCCGCATCTCGTAGCGTCTCCGAACGTCAGCAGCATCAACCTTTAGTAACATCTCCAAGTTATGAGCGGCATCAGCAATCTTGTAGAATATTAGCAATAGAAAATATGCCTGAGGTGATTCAGAATCGACTAGCGAATACTCGTGAAGTATTGCAAGTGGAATATACATGGATTAAGGTACGTGTAATACACATGAAATACGGTACGTGGAGTACACGTGGAATGCACATGAAATGATCGGTGTGGGGTCGATCATTTGTCATGATTTAAGGAAAGTATATCGGTTAAACGGTTAGGAGAACCATTATGATAACCTGGCAGCATTAGCATAGACATCATTCTGGTTGTGATGGGAAACGTTAAAGTGTGGTTACACAACATTCAACGATGATTCGCCTGACAACATGATCAAGGAAAACCAACCATGACTATCATGAAAGCAGGATTCAACGAAATCTAACAATGTCTTGCAGGACAGCGTAAATAACAAAAGAGGCGTAAGACATAATCAACATGAAGACGGAATTATCATGAAGAAACATGAAACCATCTATCATGAAGAAGTGTATAACATAATCAGCATGAAACTGAAGTTAACCATGACAGTATGAAAACATACTTGACATAAAAACATAGTAACTTATGAGGGGACATGAAAAAAAATATTTATGCCAATTTAAATCATGAGAAAAATTTTATGCATGAAAAACAGTGCATGAATGCGTAATGTAGTTTATAAAAACCTTTATATGTGCAAGGGGACACCTATGGGTCGGTCCCAAAACAAAAGACATAGCGAGGGGACGCCTATGGGTCGGTCCCGAAGTTAAAAGTTTCGATAAAAGCACATGCGACTAAATAGGGCCAGTCCTGTACCAACCATTACTTAGTCATAATCCCTGCAACAATGATACATGAAACATAAATAAATGAAACTCATCCGTTAAAACTTATCAGAAAAATTTTATGTGACTAATTATGAACTATTGAGGTTCAGTCCACATAGGCACAGTTCACGAGGAACGTCATGCATGAAATAATGACACGTAACTAAATATGAATGACGGTTGTCCATCCATATTAGTACAACAATATCGATGAAAACATCAAGGTTAAAACCTCAAGGTGCTGAAAACATCATGGTTAAAACAACAATGCGCTGAAAACATCAATGCGTAGAATATCAAACGTTGTCTTGGGAAGCTCCTAGTGACTACCCACTAGTCACAGGTCGAGTTTTAGAGCCTACAGGTCGAAGCCTTGGCTCTGATACCATAATTGTAACACCCCATTTTGATAAATGGAATGTCACGCGTAATTATGGCGTGTCATCAAAGCATACAAGGATAAATGCCTAAACATTACATGACCATAGGGAAAACCGGAATCAAGCATCGGTTCCCAAACATAAGCCCAAAACATAAATAAAGTAAATGAACAAAAAGGAAGACTAGACAAGCATAAATATGAAGGCAAGAGAAGAAGGGATCTAAGGTAGCTCCCATCCTATGTGTGTCCTCCAAATGCTCCAGTCAGTCCTTGAGTACCTGTCGTTTTGGGACATGGAAAGGAAAGTAACGGCTGAGCAAAACGCTCAGTGCACGGATATAGACATAATATAAATGACTAAAACATAATAAAGACTTAATAGCAGTGGAAATGTATAAGTCCTGGAAAACCTGGAACATGTTCATAAAACTGGTTTTATAGTTTGAAAAGCCTTATGTTTATCTTATGAAAACTGTTTAACATATTTTACCATTAGCCAATATAGGTCATGAAAATCCACCGTGCATGAATACTTGGAGGGGTGACCTCATCATGCAAATTAGAGGGGCTGCCTCTAATTTAATATACTGGCTTTGGGTAGGAGGGATCAGCTCATTGTGAAGGATGCAATGCACACACCACATTCACCATGAAATCCTGACTAAAAACATGTAACTAGGAAGCACCCATACGCCCCACATGATAAATATAAATAAATGGCTAAAAGCTGAAGGGACGCCACGAGCAATCACTCCGCCGTGGTGAAGTCATAACATTAGTGCCTCTAATGTCATGGTTATGGTACCTCCATAACTAGGTGAAACTGGTCATGCATGTATATGGCTATAGGTAATCTTAATTAAACATAAGCAATCAAACACGTAACTTATACTACGGGAAAACAGTTGGCTGCATACGGGGAATCCTAATAAGGAAAGAATGTCCATACTGAAAGGACGGGAATCCGTACCTTATGTCCAGTGAACGAAGAAGATGAACTGAGAGGAATCCTACTTCCGAATCACTAGTGTTACATAAATACATACATGAATAAGTATCTGCTTCCTGAATACGTAGCTGGTTTTATGTCATGTCTTAGCTTATTTTATGTGTTCTTACCATGTTTTACTGTTTTAAAGCCTTAAACTGTGTTTTATCTTAGATTCTGTTTAATCTGATTAAGTATTTCTGGTATTTCATGTTATACTTACTATGATATAATAAGTAACTTCCAAAAATAGCAGGTTTCCTAAAATAGAAAGCTTCCAAAAATAGAAAGTTTCCAAAAATATAAAGTTACGAAAAATAGAAAGTTTCCAAAAATATAAAGTTTCCAAAAATAGAAAGTTTCCCAAAAAATAGAAATTTTCCAAAAATAGAAAGTTTCCAAAAATAGAATTACTGTTTAAAATAGATAAGTTTCTAAAAATAGAAAGTTTCCATAAATAGATCAGCTGCCTTAATTAAATAAGTTTCCATAAATAGATTAGCTGCCTGAAATAATAAGTTTCTAAAAATAGAAGGTTTCCATAAATAGATTAGCTGCCTTATTTAATTAAGTTTCTAAAAATAGAAAGTTCCATAATTAGAAATAAGCTGGTTAAATAAGCTAAGTATATAAGCCTAAGTGTTTTCATGATTATTTTCTAAGTCATATGATATAAGGTATAGTTTAATAATTATTTCATGTAATTAAATTAAACTATAGGTTAAAATATTTAATTAAAGTATAACATGTTTTTAATTAAATAAGGTTAAATACTTAGGTTAAAACATGTATTATTATATATTAATAATATAACCTAAGTCATGTTAATTAATTAATTATAATCATAGTTTTTAAATAATTATTTAATTATAAGTCTAAAATATAAAATACTTAGGTTAATTAATTTCATGATTATTAATAATTAAAATAACCTAAGTCATGTTATTAAATTAATCATGTCATTTTATTAATTTAATTTTTTTTAACATAAGATCATAAAACATAAAAACTAAACATACACCATGAACCGGATCTAGAATCAAAAACATGAACCGGACATGAAATCGACACCGTACCCCGAACCAACGCGGGGTACCCCGTGCCTTGATGCTGCCGTGGGACCCACACCAACCAACCAAGAGCATATGGTCTTGGTGGTGGTCGGTTGGCCAAACCGAAACCCCTTCGGGTTCGGTGCAGCCTGCGGCCAAAACAAACACCCCTTAAAACATACTTTTGATTTTTATTTAAACCCAATTCATGTTAGATCTATGATTTAATTAGGTTTTATAAAAAAAACATAACATGTTCTTAATTAATAAAAGATCAAATCAAAAGAAAAAGGTTTAAAAGAATTTACCGAATACGTGGATCTAAAGAACGAAGAACAAACATGAACACCAACAAGAATTCCAAGATCCAAGATCAACAAACACCCCTTTTTGGTGTGTTGAAGGTGGCGGCCAAAAGAGAAAAAGAAGGAGGAGAGGAGTATTTTTAGGTTTTCTGTAAAATCTTCTGTAAAACAAAAATGAGTAGTGTAAAATTCCTTAACCTCCTTTTAGTAAAAATTGATGGGCTAAGCCCATCCCCCCTCCCTAATTTCTTGGTAATGGGGCCCACAAGGGGTAACCCGAATGTTTTCCGTGTCTAATTAATACGTGTGTTCTCGTGTTCGTGTTTTACGTGTTTGTTCGTGTTTATTTGTGTTCGCGTTTTGTGTGTTCTCGTTAAATAATTACTGTGACCTAATATATTTATTTATGCTCGTAATAATTATATATATATATATATATATATATATATATATATATATATATATATATATATATATATATATATATATATATATATATATATATATATATATATATATATATATATATATATATATATATATATATATATATTTAATAATAGTTCGTGATTTAAGTACGTTCGTGATTTCATGATCGCGTGTTCGTGATTAATTATTGTCAAATAATTATTGCGTGTTCGTGCGTAGTAAATACTTATCGTGTACTAACATGTACGTAATACGTAATATCCTAACACATAAACGTAATCGTACTATAAAAGGAAAGTTTTAATCTAGTACGTACGATCTTAAGGGTACTATTCATGGTAAAAGCATGCGGGTTTTCCAACCCCATCTGCATCTACCCTTCTTGTCTTAGCCGAACCACCAGAGGTTGCAGCCTTCTCAGTCATGCGCTTCATGCTCCGGTGAAGGTTGCTGACAGCCTTGCTGGTTTTGGTAGAAGCTCCGGAGGGACCACCCTTTTCGGGAGCCTTCTTCTTCCTTTTCTGTTTCCCCACCGGTTCCCCACCTTCTTCTTTCCTCTTCTTCTCCTCCGCGGCACGAAGAGCAGCGAGCCTTTTCTTCTCACGAGTGGATTTGACAGCCTCGCTTTCATTCATGGCAATTATTTGATCAATAGTAGGAGCACTCAAACGCTCCCCAGCCGCAAGGGCATCAGCAACATGAGGTGTGATCCGGTTGGCATCAGTTAAGCGATCACCCCTAGTGATCTTACCCGGAGTAGTAATGGGAAACCTAAGGTATTCAGACATGGTGACAGATACAAGAAGGGAAAGAAAACACAACGAAAGCAATACAAACTTACAACCATGAAAAGGAAAAGGCAAGATATAAAAAGAGAGAAAATAAAGATAAGGGTAATACCATTCCCTTCCGGATCCAAAAAACGAGGCAAAAATTTTGGACACTCCCAAGTTAATGACACACCAGCCATATACAACACCCCCTCCGGAATGGCAGTCAAGTCTACAACATGCTCCACAAGAAGAAGAGCATCCAATTCGTTAAAGCCATCCCGAGGAATATAATCATTCAAGTCCGAATCAACATGTCTCCACGACATAAAGTCCGGAATAGCTCGACGATCTATAACAAAAAACTCCTATTTCCAATTTTTCAAGCAAGTAAGAGTATCATGAAAAATCTGCTTACGAGAACCCTTTCCATACCTCTTTTCAAAGGAGAACCAATGACCTTGTTTGCTAAGCCTATAATAAAGACGGAACAGGGGAGCAGTAGGTTCAATGGAGAGGCTTCGACAGTAAACTTCAAAGGTAATAACGCGATTCAACCCTAACGGAACTAGTTGTGAGATATGTACGACAAAGTATTTCAGAACGGCCAAAAGGAAGGTGGAGAAGGGGAATCGTAGGCCGGATAGTTTAAAGAACTGCTCATACAAGCCTATATAGTTCGAAGGGAGACGATCCATAGTCATGCCCTTCGGAGAAACTTGGGGGTTAAAGCTTTCTGGAATATGATATGTCTTCACCAAATATTTAATATAAGCCTCATTGAGAGTGGTCGTATACTTAGGCATGTCAAACTTGGGAGCGTAGCGGGTCGAGCCGGAAGGCCAAGAAGATCCTCGTCTGCCATAACGTTTAAAAGAAGGATCTGGAAAGGTAACCAGGAAAGGAAGAGAAGATACCTGAGGAGAAGAGAAATCCGGATTGGTAGAGAGAAGGTATATATGAGAGAAAAGTAAAAAACACACACATACAAATGACGAATGGGTAGGTATTTATAGGCTCGGTAAAAACATGGGAGAACGTGAAAGGTACAGTAAAAAGACACATGTCTTCGATCCAAGCAAGCTGGTGCCACGTGTCAAACATCGCAAGGAAGTAGGGTAAAAGTGGTTAGGCCTTGATGGGCCTCAAATGGAAAATGGGCTGGAAAAACAATTCGGCCCACCCCGATTACGAGAAAAATGAGTTTTAAGTATTGATTTGACTAAACAGTTTCGAACAAGTTAGCCCAATCAACACTTGGGGGACTTGTTCGTGTATGTGTTCGGAACACATGACCCGATCCGGAACATGGCTAAAATATTCGGAACGCACACACTCTTCTAGAAGAAGTCAACGCTAGTCAACAGAGAATTCAACAGATACACTTCCTATAAAATAGGGAGTGTGTCCCTAATCGGGCCAACCAAGGCCCATAATCATTCCCGGCCTTTTAGGGATTTGACTAGTATAAATACCCCTTTGGGTTCAAGGTTTAGGTTAACTCTTTTACCCTTATCACTTTTTACTTATATTATTTTACTCTCATATTCCTCTTCGAATTTTTACCCTTTACTTACTTTCATGCCGGAGCTTGGTCTGGGTTCTCACACCCGGACGAGGCTAACGCGTTGCTTTGGTTTCAGGTAATCCGAAGCGTACATCACACCAGATCTGAACCGGTCATACCATTCGGATCCTCGCAAGAAATTGCACGAACAGGACGAATTCATAAAAAAAGAACGAAAGCCAAAGAAAACCGATGAAAACGAAAGAAAAACATACGAAAACATAAAAAACGAATTAAAACCTAAAAACTGATTTTCAAAAATATCGATTTGTTCAAGCAATTCTTCGAACTTTTATCCTCCAAAATATAGAAAAAAAATGAATTTCTTCTTTTTTAAATTTTCGAACTTTTATAAAAAAAAAAAAAAAAAATTGGGTTTTGGGTCATAACCGAACCGAACCGAAATATATATATGATTTTTAGGTTAGATATGCGTTTGGTAATCAAAATTGTAAACCGAAATTATACATATATATATATATATATATATATATATATATATATATATATATATATATATATATATATATATATATATATATATATATATATATATATATATATATATATATATATATATATATATATATATATATATATATATATATATATTTGCTAAGCCTATAATAAAGACGGAACAGGGGAGCAGTAGGTTCAATGGAGAGGCTTCGACAGTAAACTTCAAAGGTAATAACGCGATTCAACCCTAACGGAACTAGTTGTGAGATATGTACGGCGAAGTATTTCAGAACGGCCAAAAGGAAGGTGGAGAAGGGGAATCGTAGTTCGGATAGTTTAAAGAACTGCTCATACAATCCTATATAGTTCGAAGGGAGACGATCCATAGTCATGCCCTCCGGAGAAACTTGGGGGTTAAAGCTTTCTGGAATATGATATGTCTTCACCAAATATTTAATATAAGCCTCATTGAGAGTAGTCGTATACTTAGGCATGTCAAACTTGGGAGCGTAGCGGGTCGAGCCGGAAGGCCAAGAAGATCCTCGTCTGCCATAACGTTTAAAAGAAGGATCTGGAAAGGTAACCAGGAAAGGAAGAGAAGATACCTGAGGAGAAGAGAAATCCGGATTGGTAGAGAGAAGGGATATATGAGAGAAAAGTAAAAAACACACACATACAAATGACGAATGGGTAGGTATTTATAGGCTCGGTAAAAACATGGGAGAACGTGAAAGGTACAGTAAAAAGACACATGTCTTCGATCCAAGCAAGCTGGTGCCACGTGTCAAACATCGCAAGGAAGTAGGGTAAAAGTGGTTGGGCCTTGATGGGCCTCAACTGGAAAATGGGCTGGAAAAACAATTCGGCCCACCCCGATTACGAGAAAAATGAGTTTTAAGTATTGAGTTGACTAAACAGTTTCGAACAAGTTAGCCCAATCAACACTTGGGGGGACTTGTTCGTGTATGTGTTCGGAACACATGACCCGATCCGGAACATGGCTAAAATATTCGGAACGCACACACTCTTCTAGAAGAAGTCAACGCTAGTCAACAGAGAATTCAACATACACACTTCCTATAAAATAGGGAGTGTGTCCCTAATCGGGCCAACCAAGGCCCATCATCATTCCCGGCCTTTTAGGGATTTGACTAGTATAAATACCCCTTTGGGTTCAAGGTTTAGGTTAACTCTTTTACCCTTATCACTTTTTACTTATATTATTTTACTCTCATATTCCTCTTCGAATTTTTACCCTTTACTTACTTTCACGCCGGAGCTTGGTCTGGGTTCTCACACCCGGACGAGGCTAACGCGTTGCTTTGGTTTCAGGTAATCCGAAGCGTACATCACACCAGATCTGAACCGGTCATACCATTCGGATCCTCGTAAGAAATTGCACGAACAGGACGAATTCATAAAAAAAAGAACGAAAGCCAAAGAAAACCGATGAAAACGAAAGAAAAACATACCAAAACATAAAAAACGAATTAAAACCTAAAAACTGATTTTCAAAAATATCGATTTGTTCAAGCAATTCTTCGAACTTTTATCCTCCAAAATATAGAAAAAAAATGAATTTCTTCTTTTTTAAATTTTCGAACTTTTATAAAAAAAATTAAAAAAATTGGGTTTTGGGTCATAACCGAACCGAACCGAACTATATATATGATTTTTGGGTTAGATATGCGTTTGGTAATCAAAATTGTAAACCGAAATTATACAAATATATATATATATATATATATATATATATATATATATATATATATAGAGAGAGAGAGAGTTGGGGTAAAATAAAATAAAACTTATAATAAAATAAATGAGGTAGAACCACAGGCTGCCATGTGTCCCCCTTTTCTTTTTAAAAAAATGGTGTACGTTTGTAATTTTATAAACTTCAGGGGCCCTTTTCAAAAAAATTCTTAAACCTATATAATTTGGTTTTTTTCACACACACATCATTCCTTGCTTTTGATCTACTGTTTCATATCTACCTTAAACAACCACCGTATTCTCCGCCATCTTCTCCATCGTGAACCACCACCTTCCCCGCCTGGTCCATCGTCTTCCCCACCTTCGCCACCACTATTCACCTTTTACTTTATGTATATCTACGTTCTCTCTCAACTCTCGATCACGCCATCCTCTACACCGACCATTCACCATCACAACACAATCTGACCACCTTTTGACGACCGTACTTTCACCATCGCACCACCAGCGCAATTGTTGAAAACTTTAAAAGTTTGATTCACGTTATATCTTGTTTTTTAATACATACATGTTTTTAGATCTGTAACAAAATATAGAAAATGTGAAAGTTGCATACGAAGTGTTTGATAAAATGTCTAAACTAGACTTTATAACTCTGAAGCACTCAATTCACAGTGTGATGCAGTAAGATATACAGTAATGGAGTAGATCGTAACTGCAATGCAGTAGAAACATACATGTGACGCAGTGGGATATAAAGTAATGTAGTAGAACGTAACAGTAATGCAGTAAAAGCTATTTGTGGTGTTTTAATAGTTTTTACTGAATCACAACTTTCTTTCTACTACATTATATTTGTAGTGTTTTTATAGTTTTCTACTGCATGTGATTTGGTAGAAGTTGAACCATGATGCAATAAGATATACAGTAATGGAGTAGATCGTAACAGTAATACGGTAGAAACATACATGTGACGCAGTAGGATATAAAGTAATGTAGTAGAAATTGCACTGTGACGTGGTAGGATATTTGCTATTGTTCATATGCATGATTTACTACATTGCAGCTTTATTTCTACTACATTACAGTGTAATTTTAATGCATTGTAATGTAGTAGGTTACGTACATTCTTCATATGCATGATTTAATGCATTAAAACTTTATTTCTACTACATTAAGGTTTAAATTCTAATGCATTTAATGCAGTAGGTTACTCGTGTTGTTCGTATGCATGATTTACTACATTGCAACTTTATTTCTACTACATTACAGTTTAATTTTAATGCATTGTAATGAAATAGGTTACGTACATTCTTCATATGCATGATTTAATGCAATAAAACTTTATTTCTACTACATTAAGGTTTAAGTTCTAATGCATTTAATGCATTAGGTTACTCGTGTTGTTCATATGCATGATTTACTACATTGCAACTTTATTTCTACTATATTACAGTTTAATTTTAATGCATTGTAATGAAGTAGGTTACGTACATTCTTCATATGCATGATTTAATGCATTAAAACTTTATTTCTACTACATTAAGGTTTAAGTTCTAATGCATTTAATGCAGTAGGTTACTCGTGTTGTTCATGTGCATGATTTACTACATTGCAACTTTATTTCTACTACATTAAAGTTTAGTTTTAATGTATTGTAATGAAGTAGGTTACATACATTCTTCATATGCATGATTTAATGCATTGAAACTTTATTTCTACTACAATAAGGTTTAAGTTCTAATGCATTTAATGCAGTAGGTTACTCGTGTTGTTCATATGCATGATTTACTACATTGCAACTTTATTTCTACTACATTACAGTTTAATTTTAATGCATTGTAATGAAGTAGGTTACGCACATTCTTCATATGCATGATTTAATGCATTAAAACTTTATTTCTACTACATTAAGGTTAAAGTTCTAATGCATTTAATGCAGTAGGTTACTCGTGTTGTTCATATGCATGATTTACTACATTGCAACTTTATTTCTACTACATTACAGTTTAATTTTAATGCATTGTAATGAAGTAGGTTACGTACATTCTTCATATGCATGATTTAATGCATAAAAACTTTATTTCTACTACATTAAGGTTTAAGTTCTAATGCATTTAATACAGTAGGTTACTCGTGTTGTTCATATGCATTATTTATTACATTGCAACTTTATTTCTACTACATTACAGTTTCATTTTAATGCATTGTAATGAAGTAGGTTACGTACATTCTTCATATGCATGATTTAATGCATAAAAACTTTATTTCTACTACATTAAGGTTTAAGTTCTAATGCATTTAATGCAGTAGGTTACTCGTGTTGTTCATATGTATTATTTACTACATTGCAACTTTATTTCTACTACATTACAGTTTAATTTTAATGCATTGTAATGAAGTAGGTTACGTACATTCTTCATATGCATAATTTAATGCATTGAAACTTTATTTCTACTACATTAAGGTTTAAGTTCTAATACATTTAATGCATAAGGTTACTCGTGTTGTTCATATGCATGATTTACTACATTGCAACTTTATTTCTACTACATTACAGTTTAATTTTAATGCATTGTAATGAAGTAGGTTACGTACATTCTTCATATGCATGATTTAATGCATTAAAACTTTATTTCTACTACATTAAGGTTTAAGTTCTAATGCATTTAATGCAGTAGGTTACTCGTGTTGTTCATGTGCATGATTTACTACATTGCAACTTTATTTCTACTACATTAAAGTTTAGTTTTAATGTATTGTAATGAAGTAGGTTACATACATTCTTCATATGCATGATTTAATGCATTGAAACTTTATTTCTACTACAATAAGGTTTAAGTTCTAATGCATTTAATGCAGTAGGTTACTCGTGTTGTTCATATGCATGATTTACTACATTGCAACTTTATTTCTACTACATTACAGTTTAATTTTAATGCATTGTAATGAAGTAGGTTACGCACATTCTTCATATGCATGATTTAATGCATTAAAACTTTATTTCTACTACATTAAGGTTGAAGTTCTAATGCATTTAATGCAGTAGGTTACTCGTGTTGTTCATATGCATGATTTACTACATTGCAACTTTATTTCTACTACATTACAGTTTAATTTTAATACATTGTAATGAAGTAGGTTACGTACATTCTTCATATGCATGATTTAATGCATAAAAACTTTATTTCTACTACATTAAGGTTTAAGTTCTAATGCATTTAATACAGTAGGTTACTCGTGTTGTTCATATGCATTATTTACTACATTGCAACTTTATTTCTACTACATTACAGTTTAATTTTAATGCATTCTAATGAAGTAGGTTACGTACATTCTTCATATGCATGATTTAATGCATAAAAACTTTATTTCTACTACATTAAGGTTTAAGTTCTAATGCATTTAATGCATTAGGTTACTCGTGTTGTTCATATGCATTATTTACTACATTGCAACTTTATTTCTACTACATTACAGTTTAATTTTAATGCATTGTAATGAAGTAGGTTACGTACATTCTTCATATGCATAATTTAATGCATTGAAACTTTATTTATACTACATTAAGGTTTAAGTTCTAATACATTTAATGCAGTAGGTTACTCGTGTTGTTCATATGCATGATTTACTATATTGCAGCTTTATTTATACTACATTACAGTTTAATTTTAATGCATTGTAATGAAATAGGTTACGTACATTCTTCATATGCATGATTTAATGCATTAAATCATGCATATGAAGAATGTACGTAACCTATTTCATTACAATGCATTAAAATTAAACTGTAATGTATTATAAATAAAGATACAATGTAATAATCATGCGTATGAACAACACGAGTAACCTACCGCATTAAATGCATTAGAAGTTAAACCTTAATGTAGTAAAAATAAAGTTTTAATGTAATAAATCATGCATATGAAGAATGTACGTAACCTACTTCATTACAATGCATTAAAGTTAAACTGTAATGTAGTAGAAATAAAGCTGCAATGTAGTAAATCATGCATATAAACAACACGAGTAACCTAGTGCATTAAATGCATTAGAATTCAAACCTTAATGTAGTAGAAATAAAGTTTAATGCATTAAATCATGCATATGAAGAATGTATGTAACCTACTTCATTACAATGCATTAAAATTAAACTGTAATGTAGTAGAAATAAAGCTGCAATGTAGTAAATCATGCATATGAACAACACGAGTAACCTACTGCATTAAATGCATTAGAATTTAAACCTTAATGTAGTAGAAATAAAGTTTTAATGCAGTAAAAATATGCATATGAAGAATGTAAAACCAACTGCATTACAGTGCATTAAAATTTAATTTGTAATGCAGTAGAAAGAAAAATACAAGTATCGTAATACATTACAGTGCATTAAAATTAAACAGTAATGTAGTAGAAAGAACAATGCCAAGTGACCTACTGCATTACAGTGCATTAAAATTTAACTGTAATGCAGTAGAATAAACTTTATCATTCTCACTGAGACATTTTATCAAACACATTTCTATACATCAATCATAAACACACACTTGCATAAAACCTTATATATGTTTGATATCCTATCGCATTCTAGAGCATTATAATGCATTTTTAACACATTTTCTACCTATGAACAACGAAAGTAACCAACTTCATTACACTATATTTTCTACACACATCAAACCCGTAAGTAACTTACTACATTACGGTCTCATACCTAGTACATTAGAATGTTAAAGTAGTGCATCACAATTAAGATGTCTTATTGAGACATTATACTCAAACACATTGTATGCATAATATCATAACCACACACTTACCCATAATCTTCTACATCTTTGATGTCATACCGCAACATCGACCATGGTTACTATCATTGGTTATCATCAGAAGATTAGCGTGACCGATTCGGATTACCGTCACCGATCGTCATCACCATATATGTTCGAGCCATGGATTTACAGTTTTGATTCGATTGATATCGAAGAATTTGATAGATTTGATTGGGTTTTGATATGGAAATGATCGACTTTACTGTGTGTGTTTTTTTAGGAAACAAATATGATCTTTTTTATTAGTTTTTAGAATTTATATAATTGGCGTTTTAAATTTTATTATTTCGAGAATTGCCCCTAAAGTTTGAGAGTTTACAAAAAGACAACCATTTTTTTTATCAAATTTAGTGATTTTGATCCAAGGGCTAAGAATTCACCTCATTTATTTTATTATAGGATTTGTTTTTATAATAACCCCACTATATATATATATATATATATATATATATATATATATATATATATATATATATATAATATCTATATAATATATATATATATTATATATATATATATATATAATATATATATATATATATATATATATATATTAATATATATATATATATTAATATATATATATATATATTATATAGTATATTATATTATATTATATATATATATATATATATATATATAATATATATATATATACTATATATATATATACTATATCTATATATATATATATATATATATATATATATATATATATATATATATATATACATACATATATAGGGTGAGGTTATTTTCAGAACCAAATAAATGTACAGAACTGCGAGAACCACATTCTTTACTCTTAAAATGCATATGTATATTCATCGGGTTAGTTCATTAGGTAGAAATATATAGAAATATTCATTGTCGTAGTTCACTAGGAACATGTATCCAAGGACCATGCACATGTATTTGTTTTGTGTGTATTATAACTATCTTATCGTTGGATAATATGAAAACACATGTGCACTCTTCATATCGATCGTCACACTCGGATCTATAACCAATAAAACAATTATTAAATGTTAATTTATACATAATAATGAAAATACATATGCATTTTTAAGATTATAAAAGTGGTTCTCCGCAGTTCTGTACATTTATTTGGTTCTGAAAATAACCTTACACTATATATTATATATATATATTATATATATATATATATAGTGTAAGGTTATTTTCAGAACCAAATAAATGTACAGAACTGCGAGAACCACATGTATACTTTTAACACATGCATATGTATTTTTCATTATTATGTTTATAATTATCATTTAATAATTGTTTTTATTGGTTATAGATCCGAATACGATGAGTGATATGAAGAAGTGCACATGTGTTTTCATATTATCCAACGAAAAGAGAGTTATAATACATAAAAAAACAAATACATGTGCATGGTCCTAGGAGACATGTTCCTAGTGACCTACGACAATTAAAATTCATATATTTTTACCTAATGAACTAACCCGATGAAATATACATGCGCATTTTAAGAGTAAAAAGGTGGTTCTCGCAGTTCTGTACATTTATTTGGTTCTGAAAATAACCTCACCCTATATATATATATATATATATATATATATATATATATATATATATATATATATATATATATATATATATATATATATATATATATATATATATATATATATATATATATAGATATATATATATATATATATATATATATATATATATATATATATATATATATATATATATATATATATATATATATATATATATATATATATATATATATATATATATATATATATATATATATATATATATATATATATATATATTATATTTATTTATATAAAATAGTTACTAAAATTTAATTTAATCCTAATATATATTAGTTAGTTGTTAAAAAATAATCTTAATATAAAAAAGTAAATTTTATACTTGAAATAATGTTTTTGCTAATATCTATTTTTTTTCTAATATCTATGTAATTACATATACTTTTAGAAAATTTTAAAAAATTCGGGTTATTCGGGTCAACTCGAAAACCAAACATAATTCAAATTTGGTTTCTGGTTCGATTCGGGTGAAATCTAATTCGGTTCAGTTCCGTTTTTTAGTTGAACCCAGGAAAAAAATTAACTGAATAATTCAAACCAAATAAACTAAACAACCCGATAATCGAACTGAAAGCCACCCAGGTAACTAGTTTTATTAGTGGTAGTTATGAAATAATCTATATCTATGTAGCTAGGCTCTTTTTTGCTAAATGTTTTATGAGAGGACAATTTGATGGTTAAGGAGTTTTTAAATGATCCATTATGAGTAATACTTGTTTTTAATTGATTAATTTGATGCTAAAATATTAGGAGTTTGACTATCGAATTAATCTGATCGAGTTATTAGTTTTAAGTTTTATTATCGAGTTAATTCAGTCGAGTCATTTAAATAACGAGATCGATCACTAGGTCAATCAGTCAATTCATTAGGTCGCGGTTCGATCATCGAATTAACCCGGTTGAGTCATCTGTGAACGAGTTCGATTATCGTGTCAACCCGATTGAATCAACGAGTCACTAAATCAATCATCGAATCAACCTATCGAGCTATCAATGCACAAGTTCGATCACTGAATCAACCCAATTAAATCATCGAATCACTTATTCAATTTTTAATCGACCGAAAGAGTTATCACCAGTTGCCAAATTAATGATCCAATCAAAAAAATTAACAACTATTCAAATAACAATAGTAGACTGTTCATCTTTGCAAGTCCTAACATCAAATCAACAAATCGAACATCATGGTAAAGATCAAATTAGCATCATAAACGAATGATATACGATATAAACATGGAGTACAGCATATGAGTAGTTTCATATAAACCACAATATCTAGGGCGCGTTTGGTATATAAATCGGAATGATTAACGGTATGACTTTGATTAAAATGGTGTATGAGATTGAGGATAATTATTGTATTAGTTTTGTTTGGTATAATATTATGGGTATCACTATCACAATAAATAATGTTTATTTAAAATGTATATTATGATTAATTATGTAGTGTAATAATAATAAAAATGTGAGTCATATGGGAATAACTTGCAAAAGACATCCCTTGTCTCTACTATGAATCTATCATTGATTCAATGATAGGTTAACAAAGAATTTCTTACCAAACACTTACTATAACTATCATTGTCATAGTTTGATTCCTATAAGTGTCAAACAAACGGCCCCCTAGTTTTTTAACACCAACCCATGAGGTCCAGATAAAAAGGGTCTAGAGAACAGTGTCGAACCCTTGGACATTAACTAATACTATATACTTAAGGAGTTTTAATTTAAATAATACTTTTTTCGATTCATAAATATAGCTTAGTGTTTAATTTTTTTTTATGTTACAACTTTGACATTAAATATTTATGATTGTATTATATTATATAATATTTTACAAAATTATATTAATAAAAAATACATTTAGAACCAAATTTATTTATACAATTTGCATCAAATATCATATAAAACAAACAAAAATATTTATAATCAAAGCTGCAAAGTTAAGACCGAAAAAATTAACACTAAGCTATAATTATAAGGCGAAGAAAATATATAACTTACGAGTTCCGTGAGGCACACCCTAATGTATGCATCAACTTTCTATTCACGTATATAAGAAAAAGTACGGACAAACGACGAAAACAAAATATGTTTAATCTGACATATTCCACGATCTATTCAGCTTGGCCTTAAATAAAATTTTGTTAGTAACATAAGCGTTTCGAGACACCAACACGCACTGAAAGTACGGACAAACGACGAAACTAAAATATGTTTTGTAACCCCCTCAATTTTACATTTTTTTAATTTTTTTAATTTTAATTTTATTATAAAACCATAAATCTGAATATACAGAATAAAAAAAAAAATGGTTTAACAAGTTAAAATTGTTAAATTAACAAAAATACGAAACAAAAATTGAAGAAAAAAAACTGTCCAGAAAAAACAAGAAAATAAAAAATACACAAATTATGTATTTTTTTTCTTTACTTTTTAAGTGAGTATAAGTACCAATAAAGGTACCCATTTAAAATACCCATACACTAACTTAGTTTTAATATAAATAATATGTAGAGTAAACTGCAAAATCATCGGTATAAATTTTTTAAAAGTTTAAATTACATCTTTTCTTAATATTTAGTGTAACATTCATTTTATAACTATAAATATGTATGTTGCTCGAAGTGTTTGAAGAAAAATTTAATTCAATCTTTTCATAAACCACAAAATAAATTTTATACTTTACTTTTCATAAAGGCGCACCCTAAGAGCATCAGGTATCACGGCTAGGTGTTTACCTCTTCACTGCGCCACATCAGCGCCACGTCATACCAACTAATCTCTCTCATCTTCTCCAAAAACACCCCCTTTATCACAACTAGTCTCTCTCCTCTTCACTTGGGTCCCACCACTCACCATTTTATTTAATTTTTCAATTTTCACACAAAATAAAAATTCATTTCATAAAATTAAAAATTACAAAATACTAAAAAATAAAATACAAATACGAGAAATAAAATTACGCTACGATACTAAAAATAAAATTACATAATACGATATTAAAAATAAAATTACATAATACGATTAGTCAGTTCCCGGATCCGAATCCGATAACAGACTACAAGGAAACTCCCAACGCAATGTTTCTTCTTCATCTTCTTCGGCCATAATTTGCGCCTCCCGCTCCCTTCTTTCCCTTTCTTCTTCTTCCTGAGTTTGTCTCAACACTTTTTGATCTAGGTATTCTTGATACACCTCAATGTCAGTCATTCTGCCATCTGTGAGGTTTGGAATTGGAAAGGGTAGATCGGGCGACTCATTTCTTATTCGGTGTTGTTGCGACGAATGACCGATATGTGTTGTTTGATATCGGGACGAAGAACCAAAGTTATTCAACCATTTAGTATTTTCTTCAATTCTGGCCTCAAATTTTGTCGCCTTTCTTGCGCAAGATCTCCGGAGGCTGAAATCCAATTCAGCTTGCTTACTAAGATATGTGTCGATAAACTGACGCTCCTGTGGGGAGAGATCACGGCATTTCTTACATGCTGAGCTCAATTCCCTCTTTTCTTCGGACGCAGCATCGAAATCATCACCTAACTTCGTAAGCTGCTCGTAACGGCGTTGTTGTTGAAGTATTTGTCTGTTAACTATAGCCTTAATCTCGGCTTCGGTATGTGGGAATGAACATGCCATTTTTAATTTTTGAATGTGTGTGTGAAAAAACAGAGTTGTGTGTTGAGTTGTGTGTGAAAAAACTGTGTGTGAAAATATGGTATTTATAAAGAAAAAATATTGATTTTAAAAAAAAAAATTTTTTTTTTACTAGCCGTTAGAAAACGGTAATAAAAAAGTGGGCCCCACTTTATTTACCAACGAGCAATGTCACTTTGTGACATTTGACATCCGGCGAGGGAGGAGCGGTGTAACGGCGAACGACGGCGAGAGGCGGCGAGCGTGCCACCTAGGCACGGCGAGCCAGCCTCTTTGCCACACCGTTCCCTCTAATATATGCATCAACCTTTTACGCATCAACGTGTCATTTCACATAAAAAAGCATGTGACCGACAAGGAATTTAACATTTTTGTCAATCTGCACTACACATCACATCACCCTCATTTCATCAACTTGTATAATTAACTTTATTTTACTTTTTAAATTTCTCAATAGGGGTGGTTGTTAATATTTTTAATAGGGTAAAGTTCACTAAATACTTTTTCATGTTTCTGTTTTGTTCAGATTGTTATTTTAAACTTTAACACCATTAGGAATCGTCCTGTCGTTGGATAGTGGCATGACAAAAAAAAGTGGTGACACGTAAGCAAACTAGGTAATTGCACAGAAAAAAATTATGACATCATTTTTCTAAGGGAGTGTTAATTTTAGTACCATAAGGTACTTTTGGTGTCATAGAGAGTGTATACCCAACTACGTGGGCTGATGTCGACGACGCGAGAGCCTTGACGCTAGATTACGGAATGGTGCACCGTTCACAAAACTAGTGTCGTTCTTTCACACCATCCCTTGGTAGTTGGCACCATCGTTCCAACTCTTCTAACAAAAGGTAAATAATTAAATCACACAATAAAATGATCAAAGTACTTACTAGATCATCAACAAGTCGAGACGTGCGATTGACACGTTTAACACTAAGGAGCTGAGGCACGTGTTTGACACGATTCCATTAAAACAAATTCACCGTCTGTTTTTTAGGATACAACAGTCGAAATAGTAAGTTGTACTGTTGTACTGTCGGGCTTAACAAAACTGTCTGAAAGATCACGAAAAACTTAAATGTTTATGATCAAAGAGACTGTTGGAATTCGGTTGTCATAAAGCTGTATTTTCATGTGTCTAAAATGAATGAGAATAAGTTTCATTTATAGCGAAAACTTGTCTTGATCACCAAGATAAAATATCACCTAAAAATTAAACTGATTTTGATATATCTTTATTTATTTAAATATATTCTGTTACAAACAAACAATATATTTTATTTATTAAACAGTAAACTTATTTCTAAAGTTTAAATCAGTTATTAAAATAAATTTATACAAAATCCTACGACATCTCCTTCATATTATACAGTATTCCAACACTTCTCTTGTGGAGTTAAGTAGCCGAGATTTTACAACTGATCAGACTGCTTTGAAAGTCGTCTAATGCAAAGTGACAAAAAACAAAAAAACATGCAATAAAAATCATACGTGTTTATTCTTTTTGTATTTAATATCGATTTCATGTAAAGTAACAATGACAAAACAACGTTATGCCACCTAATTTCACAAATATGATTCTTCATAAAACTAATTTTACAATTAAAAAAAGATGCACCATAATTTTTTTGATTTGATTATGTTTCCTTTTCTTGTTCGAGATGACTATGATAACCGAATTCCTGGTATATTTTCTGTCGTTTGTGAATCCGATTCTTATGATCAAGCCGTGCCTTACCCTTTGATTAATTTATGGGTTAAATTTTCGTGGGCTTTGTTTTTGGATTCAGACAGAAAAAATCTTAACGGTATATGATGATTTGGTTGATTAACTAAAAGGTGTGATTCCAATTGTTGGAATAAAATATGTTCTTGGTCGTAGGATCGAAATAATCAACAATTAAAATATACCAGAATAATAACTTTGTATCAATCTTGTGTTTTTTACAAATCTGTCATCTAAAAGTTTTCATACAAATTTTTACATATTTATACTACTAATCTAAGCGGTACAAATGAATCGGTGTTATACTTCTGTGAACCGTTGTGTTGTTTGATAGAGAAACTGCCAAATAACTGTCATATTGTAATTTCTATAATATACAGGATTTGGGATTACCCATTGGGCTTGGTTCGGCCCAATAGTGTAATGATTTTTATTTATATTTTTGTTTTTCGATTGAGGCACGCCTCTTGAGGGATGTTCAAGTTATGTTTGAGGTTAATGTGGTATTTCCATTGTATTTAAATTTTTCTTGTGATTTATACATATTTATCCATGTCAACCAATGTTTTAAAACCTAGTTTTTTAATCAACTCGGCTTAGTCACCGGTTCACCGAGTCATCGGTTCAACCGGTTCAACCATCGGGTCAATCGATTCTATAAAAAAATTATATATACTTATATTATACAACTTCAATTAACTAATTCTACTAAAATTTAACCAACATTAAACATTACTTCATCTTTAAAGTAAAACCTAAAACTATGTTTGTATACTACGAGAATAATACTCCTCGATCTGGTACAAATTGAAGTATTACAACTTCTTACGTAAATAAGTACTAACATTTAATGCAATAATAAAGAGAAAAAACAAATTAAATCGCCAACTTGACTAATCTATGAAAGTGTGAAAAAAGGTGTTGGTGGGAAGATGAATAAATTCATTGAAACTAGCGTGTGATACCTTTTTTGCCTAGGAAGTATATAAGTTTCTAATTTTGTATTGTTTTAAAAAGAATATAATCATTATGCCTTGACCCGGACGCAGAGGTGGCTCAAGGGGTGTGCAAGTGGTGCGGTTGCACAGGGCCTCCGCTTATAAAAGGGTCTCATTTTTATTAGTCTTAAACATAAATACGTTATATATTAAACATATATGCATTATATAATATAAGTTTACATGCAATTTCTCTTTAATTTACAAGTGAAACGGGGTATCCTTTTTGTTATTGCCTAGGGCCTCCGAAAACCATGGGACGGCTCTGCCCGGACGGGTTAAAAAACCGGGTGAATCCGGGTCGTAAGAAAACCAACGGTTTAATCCGGTTCTAAAATAGTCAAAAAATCGTTTACATCCGGACCGGTCTTCGAACCGGTTCCCGGTTCAACCGGGCGGGTTGAACCAGGTTTTAAAACATTGGTTTAAACCTCTTTACCAGAAAAAAAAAGTTAAAAACAAAACGGGTTTGGAAACGTTTTAACAGGAAAAACCACCCAAGCCCAAGAAAAGGCCCATTAAAACCATGCCCTAGCAAGTGGCTATAAATATAGAACGACAACTTCCTTTTCATTTAGAGTTTAAGGCATTTAATAGTTACGTAATTTCTTAAATATATTCATATCATACCTGTACTTAAAGAATTGCCAAGATAATACTTGAACTTCCGGTTTACCTGTTAATATATTACCTCAAAACTGTTTCTACCTATTTTACCCTTCAGTCCAATGCAAAGTTTTGCATCGTTAGTCCTTTAGCTAACGAACGTTTTCTCAGAAAAAAAATATTTAACTGAAAAAAATTGTAATTTTTCCAAAAAATTTATAATTTTTTCAAAAAAATTTAGAGTTAAAAAAACTTTTTTTCTTTTTACGCTTTTTCTGAAATTGTTTAAATTCAGTTTCGATTTTTTTTTTGAAAAAAAAAAGGTTTATTTTTGTCGAAAAACTTAACCTTTTTTTTTTACGTTTTTCTCTTAATTTTTTAAAGTTATAAATAACTCACATGATTTTCTTCTAAAAAATTAAAAAAATTTACAAACATATTTGTATATTCCTAAATTAATAATTTAAAACATTTCAAAAAAAAAAATTAAACATTTTAAACTATTCATTTAATGATTTTATTTATAAAAAAACTTAATTTTAAATAAAAATTTACGTTTTTCTCTTATTTCAATTTACTTCTAAAAAAAGTTTATTTATTTTCGAAAATACAAAAAAAAATTTAAAATTTTAAATTTTTCTGGAAGAAAATCATTTAGTTATTTTTAACTTTTAAAAAATATTGAAATTTTTTTTTCTGAAAATATAAACTTTAAAAAAAAAGTAAACAAGATTTAAAACGATTTGAAATTTTTTTTAAGTAAAAAAAGATTTTTGTAACTTCAAAAAAAATTTTAACACAATTTTTTTTAATTTTATATATGTTTGGAAAAAATATAAATTTTTTTATAAGTTAAAATTTTTTTTTTGGAAAACAAAAACGATCGTTAGTTAAAGGACTAACGATGCAAAAGTTGGCATTAGGTTAAAGGATAAAATAGGTAAAAAAAGTTTGAGGTACCATATTAACAGGTAAACAAGAAGTTCAAGTACCATCTTAGCAATTTTATGAGGATATGAATATATTTGCTATTAAATGCCTTAAACCCTTTCATTTATTTTATAAAACACGCCAGATATCTTTTCACCTCTTGTCTTAATCTCCAATCGGTAAAACCTCTTTTTACAGCACCTTCAAATTTTTTATTTTATTTTTCTTGTCGAATAATGCATGTGTTGTGTTACTATTATTATTCTTGTTTGTTCAAATCGTTTGTTTATCTGTTTATGTTAGGGTTTAGTTTATTGTGATTTTATTGTTAGGGTTTAGTTTTTATGAAGCATACATGTAATATTATGTGTTGTTGTAACTTATGAAAGGTTATTTTATCGCTTCGTTAGTGTATTCATTTTTTAGGTTTTTTTTAAAACTATCACTTGAGTTTTAGGGTTTGTTTATATGTTACTCGTTTGTTTATTATATGTTAGGGTTTAGTTTTTTGATTCTATTGTTATATAGGGTTTAGTTTTTTGTGATGTTATTGTTTATATGTTACTCGTTTGTTTATTATACATTCAGTTTATAGGGCTTGTTTTTTTGAAACTATCAGGGGAAACAAATAGTCAAAATCAGCAGTGTTTTTGTTTTTGCGTCAAAATCAGCAGTGTTTTTGTCAATAACAAATAGGATTACGTTATTCGGCTGAGGAGCTTAAAACCAGACTTCGTAAGAATAATAAGTTCGTTACTTATATTTGTGATTTTGCTGTTGAAGTCTTCAATGATTCCTGTCAGATGGTATGGTTAATTACTGGTTACATTCTACCTGCTTTCAACTTTTCATTCTATTTCTGCCTGCCTTTAATTGTTTTACTTGCAAACAAATTTTATGCTAGTATCGTAACAAGGAGAAGAACAACAAGAACATCAGTCATGCTAAAGTCGTGGATTGCAAATACCTCAAGGTTCAGCCGAATTATATTTTTTACATGACCATACAGGCCCTTGAACAAGGCAAGATGGAATTCTATAAGGTCAACCTCAGATGTGATTTGGATAATGGTGCAATAGTTCTGGACAAATTTTGTCGTACTCCTGAACCATCGGGTATGTGATCATTTAGAGTATCTCATGCATTAATTTCTCGTCTTTTGGTATCCTGTGTCTTCATGCCTAATTTTGCATGCAGGGACAAAAGAAGGTGCTAGCCTAGAGTTCATATATGAAACTGTTAAAGGTTAGTCTTCACCCTGAGACTCGTTGCAATTTTAAAATTTATAGATGTTTCTACCAGCCGATAATGTATTTTAAATAAAAAATGTACGTGTAGATGATTTGAAGAATGAACCTGAACTCTGTTATCACATAAGTGGGTTGGTGCGAAGGACCAAGGGTGGTTATGACTTTTATAACCCGTGTGGTTGGAACAGGTTAGATGTTTATCTTGGTAAATACAACGTAGACGTGAGGTATGTTTATCAATTATCATGAATCTTGATGTCGATGGTGATTTTTCATTTTTCAGACTCGAGGAATGGGACGACGACTAGTATCTAGAAGCCAACAAAAGCTATTCGCATAAATAAAGAAAACTACTACGACATAGTATCCAGGGTGATCGATCTTTTTTCCATTGATGTTTTTCTTCTCATGTACTATTTTAATGCATTTTATAATACATCATTCAACTATCTAAAGTTTAATCCATTGTGGGAATTTGATATAAGAAAAAAAGTTGTTGATGTGTCATTCTATTGAACTCATATTTAATTAATGCATTGGAGATGCCCTAAGCAGCTTCTTCTGACTTGCGTAGATGGAACACATCGTACATCCTTTTTATTATTTAAATTTGCATGTGGTGTTTTACTTTTACATGTGTGTGTTGATATCAGTTTGTATGCCCTTATACAGTTTGCAAAATCTCATGTGCCGTGTATTATACTAGGTTTAATATCCGTGCACGTACATGTGTTTTTCTAAACTTGTTTTCTTTCATCTGTTTTCATTCCCACCTTGCCGTTGTTTCTTTTGTTTTCTACCCTCTTTCGCCATCTGCAACTACAAGCATAATTTATTTTGTTGTTGAGTCATAATCCAACTCAAGTTCCGACTGATACATCCTAATTTCAATATCCTCGAGCGAGAATTATCATCATTGCCTCAATAAGTGACCAAACAAAAAGTTCATTTTGAACATACTATTAAAAGTATAAGTTAAGTTTTGGCAATGTTTCATATCTTCAAGGGTAAGAAAGGTAAATTTATTTCTTTTATATTTCTATTTTTGCTATGTTTGGCTTTGTTTGACAGGTTAAGAGAAGTTGAAGGGCTTAATCTAGCATGTTGACCTAACTTCAGTCAACCCTAGCCACGAGTGTTTATATACCACAACTTAGTTAGATCCGTCATTCAGTTTTGTTATTTTCTCTCACATTGTTTCCATCGCCATTGTTGAGTTTCATTGTTCTGATTCAGACTGAGTTACGTGTTCATTGATCTTGGTTGTAAGATCTTTGTAACACATCTGGTTGTATTCTTTCTTTATTTTTGTATTGTATTGTTTGATCAAAAAGCTAGGAATCACATTTGAAGTGATTGCCTAACGCAGTTAATAAAAAAGATAAAGGGGAGGTTGGTTGAATCATCTTGATTCTTGTTTTTGTTAAATTCTAATATGGTATCAGAGCCTGGTTCTTGATATCTGAGTTTTAAAACGGTTTTTGTATCAATCTTGATTAATCTTGTGGTTAATCGTGTTCCTTTTGTGATTAATTGCAAGATTTGTCTTTTTTAAAATTTTTAGGGTTTTTAAAATTTGGGGGTTTTGTGATTCTTGGTGATCTGTGGTGTTTAATTGGGTTCTGTTGCGCTTAATTGAGCTCAATTGAGTTTCTGGTAAGGTTAATTGAAGAAACCCTAAAATCCAGAAATTAGGGTTTCATTCAATTTTTGGGCATTTGTTACTTTGTGTTAGTTATTTGTTATAACTAACTTTTTCAGGTTGTTTTTCCGCTGTGCTTGTTGGTAGTAATAAGATCTTCTTGATCTTATTGATTCTTGGGTTTCTTTGCTTGTTGCTGCGCGTGTAGTAACACCTCTCTCACTTTCTCTTCTTTAATTGTTGTTTTAGAAGGGGCTTAGGTGTCGAAGGGTTTAGTTTTATTGGTTGATTGGTTGTTGAGGAGATACAAGGGGTTTATTGTGCTTTGTTTGTTCTTTGTGTGCTTTCAACATGTCTGTTTCTAAGAAAGGTGACCAGGATGATGATCCTGTTAGTGATACTGAAACTGAAAATGAAACTGTCATTCATACTAATGACCCTTTGTTCTTACACCCTACTGACACAAATGGGCAGCCCATTGTGAGTGTTAAACTCACTGGTCCTGAAAATTATAAGGTTTGGGCTGCTGCATTCAAACTTGCATTGCATACTAAGAATAAATTGGGTTTTATTGATGGTACATGTGAAAAGAACAATGATGATAATGTTTTGGCTGATCAATGGGATAGATGTAATGCTGTGGTTTTATCTTGGCTTCTTGGATGTATCTCTTTTGAGTTATATCAAGGGCAAATTTTCTCTAAAAATGCTAAAGATGTGTGGGATGAGTTTAAAGAAACATATGATAAAATAGATGGGTCTGTTATCTATAATTTGCATTTTAAAATTTGCTCTCTCACACAGTCTGGGTCTTCTTTGTCTGAGTATTATCATAATTACAATAGTCTATGGAGGCAGTTTGACTCTCTTGTCAATCTTCCTTCTTGTAGTTGTGCTGGTGCTCCTCAAATGAAGAGTCATAATGCTCTTATGAGACTTATGCAGTTTCTTATGGGTCTTGATGACACTTTCAGTGTTGTTAGGAGTCAATTGTTAACTGCAGACCCTTTGCCTGATGTTAAGTCTGCTTTTGCTACTTTGTCAAGGGTTGAGTCTCATAAAAATAGTAATGTGCATAATGGTAATGATAAGAATACTGCTACTGCTTTTGTTGTTAAACCAAATAATTGGTCTAACAATAGAAATAATCAAAACAGGAATTCTAATAGAAACAATAATAAATTTGTGTGCACTCATTGTAATATGAATGGTCATACTGTTGATAGATGTTTTGAGCTTAATGGGTATCCTCCAGGTTTCAAGAAAAGAAATCCTGGAGGATCTAATGTTTCTAATAATGTTTCTACTTCTGGTAATAAGGTTGATCAGGAATCTGGGAACTCTCTTCCCTTTACTGCTGATCAAATTAATAGGCTTATGGCCTTAATTAGTACTAAAAGTGATACTGGTGATGTGCAGTCTTGTGCTGCAGGTATGGTTTATGGGTCTAATCACATAATAAGTTTTGTTACTTGTAGATTTTTTAACTACAATTCTAATATAAGTACTTATAGTACTTATATTGGTTGGATCTTTGATTCTGGTGCATCTCAACACATGACTTTTTCAACAGCTCACTTATATGATGTAATTGATGTTTCTAAGCTAAACATATCTGTTTCTCATCCTAATGGAACTGTTGAACAAGTTAAACATATTGGAAATTACAAGCTGTCTGATAAAATTGTGTTGAAAAATGTGTTGGTTGTTCCAGGATACAAAGTTAGCCTTATATCTGTTCATAAATTGGCTAAAGATGATAAATTTGTTGTGTCATTTACTGAAAATAAATGCTTTGTTCAGGATTCTCTTCAAAAGTCCCTTCTAGGGACTGGTAGTGAATGCAATGGTTTATATGTGTTTGATTCAGGTAGGAAGTTTGTTAATAGTTCTATAACTGCTTGTTGTTTGTCTAAATGCATTTGGCATAATAGACTTGGTCATCCTTCTGACCAAGTCTTGTTTGTTTTAAAAGATAAACTTCAACTTCAATCTACTAATGATGTTCAGCCTTGTGATGTTTGTCATAAGGCTAAACAGACTAGGGATCCTTTTCCTTTAAGTGAACATAAAACCAAGTTCTTGGGTGATATTGTGCACTTAGATGTTTGGGGTCCTTATAAGATTAAAAGTAGAGATGGTTATAGATATTTTCTTACTGTGGTTGATGACTATACCAGGGCTGTGTGGTTATACATGCTTAAAGGTAAAAATGAAGTGTTTAGTAAGATTGTTGAGTTTTATAATCTTATGAAAACTCAGTTTGATATATCTGTTAAGATTTTCAGAAGTGATAATGGATCTGAATTTATAAATAATAATTTTGAAACTTTTGTTAAAAATAAAGGCATAATACATCAAACTACTTGTGTGTATACTCCACAGCAGAATGGTATAGCTGAGAGGAAACATAGGCACTTGCTTAATGTTGCAAGAGCTCTTATGTTTCAGGGGGGATTACCTTTAAATATGTGGCCTGAATGTGTTCTTACTGCTGTTTATCTTATTAACAGGATTCCTAGCTCAGTTCTTTCTGGAAAAAGTCCTTATGAAATGATTTATAACACTGAGCCTAATATCTCTCATTTTAAAACTTTTGGATGCTTGTGTTTTAGTACTATACTTAATAATATGGATAAGTTTGCTGCTAGGAGTGAAAAATGTGTTTTTATTGGTTATTCTTTTACAAAAAAGGGTTACAAACTTTTTAGTCTTGAGTCTAAGACTGTTTTATTTTCTAGGGATGTAAAGTTTTATGAAACTGTGTTTCCTTTCAAAAATGATGGTTGTAAAGATGGTTTAATTTTTGAGGATCAAGGTATAAGTAGTCTAAATATTTTTGACCTAGTAGCAGACAAGTCTGATGATCCCTATGATGAAGTGAGAGATGTAAACCTAGGAAATAGAGGTAGCATTTTACCTAGATCTGACTTAGCTGATAAAGTGTCTACTGACACTAATCCCATTATTACCAGTCACTCTCAGGAGTCAGACTCTATGAGGGATAAAGATCATAGTGTTGGAAGCCAGAGTGATATAGGCAGTAGTGAGGCTAGTCCTAAAGATCAAAATGTTGCCCTAAGTGATGATGAGTATGATTCTGAGGGTGAGGAATTTACTGAATTTAATCAACTTTTCCAAAACAGTCCAGAAAGATCTGAGTTAAGAAGGTCAACTAGACCACACAAAGTTCCTGCTAAATATGATAACTATGTGCTAGATAAAAGGATTAAGTATGATATTAATACTGTTGTGAGTTATACTAATCTGTCTATGCACAACTTTGTGTTTTCTAATAATCTGAATAAAATTCATGAGCCTAAATCATATGATGAGGCTGCCAAAGATCCTAGATGGGTTGAGGCAATGAATGAAGAAATGGAAGCCCTTAACAGAAATAATACATGGGTTATTGTTGATTTACCTTATGGTAGAAAACCTGTAGCTTGTAAATGGTTATGGAAGGTTAAATACAAATCTAGTGGAGATGTTGAAAGGTTTAAGGCCAGAGTTGTGGCTAAAGGATTTAGCCAGAAAGAAGGCATAGATTATGAAGAGACTTTCTCTCCTGTTGTTAAAATTGTGACTGTTAGATGTCTTCTTTCTGTGGCTGTGCATAATAATTGGCCAGTATATCAATTAGATGTTAATAATGCATTCCTTTATGGAGAATTAGATGAAGAAATCTATATGAATCTTCCTGAAGGATATGGTTCAGATACTAATAAGGTGTGTAAGCTAACTAAATCATTATATGGGTTAAAACAAGCACCTAGAAAATGGAATGAGAAGCTCACTAGTGTTTTAACTGATAATGGATTTAGTCAAAGTAAAAGTGACGTTTCATTATTTACTAAGACTGAGAATGATGCTTTTGTAGCTCTGTTAGTCTATGTGGATGATATCATTATTACAGGAAATAATGATAAAATGATTAATGACTTTAAAAATTATTTGAGTTCTAAATTCAAAATAAAAGATCTTGGAAAACTCAAATATTTTTTAGGCATTGAAGTTCTTGATACTGATTCTGGTTTATGCCTTAATCAAAGGAAATACTGTCTTGAATTACTTGCTGAATATGGTATGTTAGCTTGCAAGCCAGCTAAATCCCCTATTCCTGATCCTTCTAAGAAAAAGAAAGTTGTTGTTGATAGTGAAAAGGATGTGATGCTTGATAATAAGACTTGTTATCAGAAAATTGTTGGCAAGTTGATTTATCTAACTTTGACTAGACCTGATATTGCTTATGCAGTACATTGTCTAAGTCAGTTTATGCATGCTCCTTATAAATCACATCTCAAACTTGCTTTTCATGTGCTTAGATATCTTAAAAATTCACCTGGGACAGGTATCTCTTTTAAGAAGCATAACTGTCTGAATCTTAATGCTTTTGTTGATTCAGATTGGGCCAAATGTAAGATTACAAGAAAATCTGTTACTGGTTATACTGTTTATCTAGGTGAAAATCTTGTTTCATGGAAAAGCAAGAAACAATCTGTGATAGCTAAATCTTCAGCTGAAGCTGAATATAGAGCTATGAACAGTGTTACTTGTGAAATTATGTGGATCCTTAAGATTATGAAAGATCTTAAGGTTGATATTACTTTACCTGTGCCTATCAGTTGTGATAGCAGTTCTGCAATTCAAATTGCAGCTAATCCTGTGTTCCATGAGAGAACAAAACACTTTGAAATAGATTTATATTTCCTTAGAGAAAAAGTTTCAGCAGGATTGGTTAAAACTTGTAAAATCAAGTCTGAAGACAATGTTGCTGACTTATTCACTAAGGGATTATCAATCAAAGATCATAAGTGGTTTTGTGAGAAACTGAAGCTTATTGACTTATACCAAACCTCAACTTAAGAGGGGGTATTAAAAGTATAAGTTAAGTTTTGGCAATGTTTCATATCTTCAAGGGTAAGAAAGGTAAATTTATTTCTTTTATATTTCTATTTTTGCTATGTTTGGCTTTGTTTGACAGGTTAAGAGAAGTTGAAGGGCTTAATCTAGCATGTTGACCTAACTTCAGTCAACCCTAGCCACGAGTGTTTATATACCACAACTTAGTTAGATCCGTCATTCAGTTTTGTTATTTTCTCTCACATTGTTTCCATCGCCATTGTTGAGTTTCATTGTTCTGATTCAGACTGAGTTACGTGTTCATTGATCTTGGTTGTAAGATCTTTGTAACACATCTGGTTGTATTCTTTCTTTATTTTTGTATTGTATTGTTTGATCAAAAAGGTAGGAATCACATTTGAAGTGATTGCCTAACGCAGTTAATAAAAAAGATAAAGGGGAGGTTGGTTGAATCATCTTGATTCTTGTTTTTGTTAAATTCTAATACATACACTACAACAATAATGATTTTAGGGTCGCCCTTTTTCTAGGGTTGACTTAGTCGTCCCTAGATTAAGGGGGGCCCCACCAGTTTTACAAAAAAACTTGGTCAAAAGGTCTGAGGGGACAAAGTGGGGCCCAACAAACCTAGGGACGTTTAAGTCGTCCCTAGGTTAAATAAACTTATTATTCCGTTTTTAAATCTTTTTTATATATTTAAAATTAATATAAAATTTTTTTATTTAAAAAGTTTAAAATGAAAGAGGGGACCACAAATCCTAGGGACGACTTAGTCGTCCCTAGGTTAAATAAACTTATTATTCCGATTTTTAAATCTTTTTTATATATTTAAAATTAATATAAATTTTTTTTATTTAAAAAGTTTAAAATGAAAGAGGGGACCACAAATCCTAGGGACGACTTAGTCCTCCCTAGGTTATCTTATTTATTTAAAATTATTTAAACTTTATACATATTTAAAAAAATATATATATTTAATTAAAAATAACTTTATACATATTTAAAAAAAACTTTATATATATTTAAAAAAAATTATATATTTAGAAAAAAATTATACATATTTAAAAATAACTTTATACATATTAAAAATAACTTTATACATATTTAAAAAAAACTTTATATATATTTAAAAAATTTATATATTTAGAAAAAAATTATACATATTTAAAAATAACTTTATACATATTAAAAAAACTTTATACATATTTAAAAAAATTTATACATATTTAGAAAAAAAGATTATACATATTTAAAAATAACTTTATACATATTTAAAAAAAACTTTATATTTATTTAAAAAAAACTTATATGTATTTAAAAAAATTTTAGATATATATTTAACACTTACAAACTAGTTACAACGATAATAGATTCATAAATAAGAAAAAAAACACATTACAAACTAGTTAAAATACAAATTAACACATTAAAATAACAAATAGATTCATAAATAAGAAAAAAAACACATTACAAACTAGTTAAAACTAAACGTACAGATTAACACATAATAATAAAATACAAATTAACACATTAAAATAACAAATAGATTACTACTCAAAGTTAAGATTTTCCATATCATTTAAAAACTCATGAAGTATTGCAGCCGATTGACATGCGTGGTCTTCAGGATGCCTTTCCATTTCTAGTCTTGTCTCTAGCATCTTTATCTTTAGATCTTTGATCTTGCAATTAGAGCACTCAGTTGGTGCAGATTGAGAAGGACCTGTAGAAGAACTTGGATGTGAACCTTGAGGTGTTGAAGATCCAGGGGAAGATCTTATACGGAGTTCGAGATCAAAATCATCCTTCCATTTAAAATATTTACATCCATAATCATCTGTTTTTGGCTGTTACAAAGTAAACAAATAACATGACATGTCATTTTAATAATCACACGTATTACATAACTAAAACATTTGATTGTTTACCTTCGAAAGAGGACATGCATAGTAAAGTTTACCAAAGCTATGAGGTTGATGTGACTGTCTCAACACAATATATCCCTTTCTACATGTACACTTATAAGCTTCAAGCGGATCCATATTATGCAAAATCGGGTGGTGGTGGTGGTGAGTTTGGTATGAGAGGATAAGAGTTTGTGAGGATAAGAGCTACCATAAATAAAGATAAAAATTTAGGGTCGACACATTTAGGGACGACTTAGTCGACCCTAGCTTTCCCGCCAACATTTTCCCGCCAGCATTTCCCGCCAACATTTCCCGCCAATATTTGATCACTTAAACATGCTTAAGCTCAGTATTTGAACCTATAACGTATAACCGTAACATATGGACTCATCGGTTGAACCTATAACGTATAACCGTAACATATGGACTCATCGGTTGAACGTATAACGTATAACCCTAACATATGGACTCGTCGGTTGAACCTATAACGTATAACCCTAACATATGGACTCGTCGGTTGAACCTATAACGTATAACCGTAACATATGGACTCGTCGGTTGAACCTATACGTATAACCCTAACATATGGACTCGTCGGTTGAACCTATAACGTATAACCCTAACATATGGACTCGTCGGTTGAACCTATAACGTATAACCGTAACATATGGACTCGTCGGTTGAACCTATAACATATAACCGTAACATATGGACTCGTCGGTTGAACCTATAACGTATAACCGTAACATATGGACTCGTCGGTTGAACCTATAACGTATAACCGTAACATATGGACTCATCGGTTGAACCTATAACGTATAACCGTAACATATGGACTCGTCGGTTGAACCTATAACGTATAACCCTAACATATGGACTCGTCGGTTGAACCTATAACGTATAACCGTAACATATGGACTCGTCGGTTGAACCTATAATGTATAACCGTAACATATGGACTCATCGGTTGAACCTATAACGTATAACCGTAACATATGGACTCATCGGTTGAACCTATAACGTATAACCCTAACATATGGACTCGTCGGTTGAACCTATAACGTATAACCCTAACATATGGACTCGTCGGTTGAACCTATAACGTATAACCGTAACATATGGACTCATCGGTTGAACCTATAACGTATAACCGTAACATATGGACTCGTCGGTTGAACCTATAACGTATAACCGTAACATATGGACTCGTCGGTTGAACCTATAACGTATAACCCTAACATATGGACTCGTCGGTTGAACCTATAACGTATAACCGTAACATATGGACTCATCGGTTGAACCTATAACGTATAACCGTAACATATGGACTCATCGGTTGAACCTATAACGTATAACCGTAACATATGGACTCATCGGTTGAACCTATAACGTATAACCGTAACATATGGACTCGTCGGTTGAACCTATAACGTATAACCCTAACATATGGACTCGTCAGTTGAACCTATAATGTATAACCGTAACATATGGACTCATCGGTTGAACCTATAACGTATAACTGTAACATATAGACTCATCGGTTGAACCTATAACGTATAACCGTAACATATGGACTCATCGGTTGAACCTATAACGTATAACCGTAACATATAGACTCGTCGGTTGAACCTATAACGTATAACCCTAACATATGGACTCGTTGGTTGAACCTATAACGTATAACCCTAACATATGGACTCGTCGGTTGAACCTATAACGTATAACCGTAACATATGGACTCGTCGGTTGAACCTATAACGTATAACCCTAACATATGGACTCGTCGGTTGAACCTATAACGTATAACCCTAACATATGGACTCATCGGTTGAACCTATAACGTATAACCGTAACATATGGACTCGTCGGTTGAACCTATAACGTATAACCCTAACATATGGACTCATCGGTTGAACCTATAACGTATAACCGTAACATATGGACTCATCGGTTGAACCTATAACGTATAACCGTAACATATGGACTCATCGGTTGAACCTATAACGTATAACCGTAACATATGGACTCATCGGTTGAATCTATAACGTATAACCGTAACATATGGACTCGTCGGTTGAACCTATAACGTATAACCCTAACATATGGACTCGTCGGTTGAACCTATAACGTATAACCCTAACATATGGACTCGTCGGTTGAACCTATAACGTATAACCGTAACATATGGACTCATCGGTTGAACCTATAACGTATAACCGTAACATATGGACTCATCGGTTGAACCTATAACGTATAACCGTAACATATGGACTCATCGGTTGAACCTATAACGTATAACCGTAACATATGGACTCGTCGATTGAACCTATAACGTATAACCCTAACATATGGACTCGTCGGTTGAACCTATAACGTATAACCCTAACATATGGACTCGTCGGTTGAACCTATAACGTATAACCGTAACATATGGACTCGTCGGTTGAACCTATAACGTATAACCGTAACATATGGACTCGTCGGTTGAACCTATAACGTATAACCGTAACATATGGACTCATCGGTTGAACCTATAACGTATAACCGTAACATATGGACTCATCGGTTGAACCTATAACGTATAACCGTAACATATGGACTCATCGGTTGAACCTATAACGTATAACCGTAACATATGGACTCATCGGTTGAACCTATAACGTATAACCGTAACATATGGACTCATCGGTTGAACCTATAACGTATAACCGTAACATATGGACTCATCGGTTGAACCTATAACGTATAACCGTAACATATGGACTCATCGGTTGAACCTATAACGTATAACCGTAACATATGGACTCATCCGTTATTAATTATTACAAAGTAAGTATAACGTATATTTTAATATTAATTATAATAATTTATTTTGATTTTTATTATTAATTTATATTATTAATTTTATTACATAGAAGGTAAAATGTATTTTAAATGTATGAAAAACACCTAGGGACGACTTAGTCGTCCCTAGGTTACAAAGAAAGTCGTCCCTAAAAAACCCTCCAACACTTAGCAACTTTTTGGGAAAATTGAAATTTTTTGGCGAAAATTTAAATAACCCGCTTTGGGTTTGAGGGTTCCCGGTTTACACCTAGGGACGACTTAGTCGTCCCTAGGGTACAAAAGTCGTCCCTAAGTCTCTGTAATAAACGAAAAAAAAAATTATTTATAATTAACCTAGGGACGACTAAGTCGTCCCTAGGTTACATAGAGAGGGTCGTCCCTAGGCATCATTTCCAGTAACTTATCTTATCTTTCTTTCCTTCATCTCTCATTATCTCTACACCAAAAAAAAAAAAACCGGGCACCATCTTAAATTCATCTACACCACCACTCCATCCGAGCACCATCTTCATCTACACCACCACTCCATCCGAGCACCACTTCATCTTCATCTCCACCACCACCACTTCACCTCCATCCAACCATCCAAACATCCACCACACCACTTCACCTCCACCGCCACCGCTTCACCTCCACCGCCACCACTTCACCTCTATCCGCTTCACCTCCACCGCCACCATTCATGAATTTATATATATTTCCCAGTTAAGGTATTTGATTTTGAATTATATATATTTTTAATTTTGATTAATTTTTGTAGTTTAATTTTTGTAAATTAATTGATTAATTTTTAGTTTAATTGTTAAAAGGTGTTTATTTTTTCTAGTTTAACCACCGGACCACCACCAGTCAACCACCGGACCACCACCAGTCACGGCAGCAGTCACGGCAGCATCAACCACCCACCACCACATTTTGTTTAATTTTGTTTTTTAAATAAATATAAAGGTAAATGATTTGTTTTAATCTATTAATTTTGTTTAAATTTGTTTATGTTTAATTATTATTAATGTTTATGTTTTATTTCCTAGCACTGCCGTCACCACCACCACCACTGCCGTCGCAGCAGTAGCCACCAACACCGACAGCCGTAGCCACCACCACCGGCAGCAGTACCCACCACCACCACCAAAGGTTATTTTGGCTTATGATTTCGGATTACATTTAAGCTTAATTGATTTAGGCTTAGTTGATTTCGGCTTAATATATATATATAATTGATTTCGGCTTAATTGATTTAGCATTAGTTGATTTCCGTTGTATATAGTGCTTAATATATATATAGATGATTTCGGCTTAATTGATTTAGGCTTAATAGAATTCGGGTTATATATGGCTTAATATTTATATAGGGATTTCGGGTTAATATTTAGGCTTAATATGAAATAGGCATGAGTTTAATTTTTTTTTATATGTTTCTCGTAGCCGAGACCCGAGTCACAGTCGAAGGGAACCGAGTCACAGCCAAGAACTGAGACCCGTGTCACAGCCGAAAAAAGGTAATGTTTTTTTTTTTAAATTGTTGTGGTGTTGTTTGTTTCAAATTAGAAATTTTTTTGGAAACCAACTAATTTAGGTTTTCTTTATTTTATGTTTGTGTTTGGTTAGCACCAGGACAGTCGGGACAACTTCCTCATCCGGACCTCTTTTTCTATCTTTATATCTTTGCTTATTCCAGTCGTGACCGAGGTGTGTAATTAATATTATGCATATGTTTATTATATTATATATATATATATGATATATGATTGTTAGTCTTTGTAGTAAATAAATTTAGGAATATTTTAGGATTTTATCGATTAATTTCGGAAAATTCCCGTCCGAAGTTAATCAACCTATAGAAAACCCGTCCGAAATTAATTTATTAGGAATTAATTTCGGAAAGTCCCCTGTTTGGGACTGCTTTTTGATGTTTCGTCTCATTTAGGATATGAATGCGTATAACTGGTTTATTATTTGAGATGATTTCGACAGTGTTTCTCCTTTACTCCTACGAATATGTCTTTAAACACATATTTGGGGAGTAGAGGGGAAATGCTGCCAAAATTTACTCAAATAGTAAACCGGTTATACGCATTCATATATGGGACGAAACATTCAAAAGGTGGGTTATGATTGCCTTCCATAGTTGCACTAGGAAGAAAAAAAAGAGTTCATATTCATTTTGTTAGTATGACATTTTACGTATAAAAAAAATAATTTATCTGAGTATGTTTATTTGCAACGCAGTTATGACAATTGATAAGAGTTGGACCACTGTAAACAATCGTAATTCCAATGAGTTTTTAGATGGTCTTTTTGGATTCATCCAGGATTGTGAGAAATTTTTGCACCCCATCTCACAAAAGCTCCGTTGCCCATGTAGTCATTGTTGTAACCGTGAAACGTTGGTTACCCTCGGCCAACTTGAGGCACACATATCCAAATTCGGGTTTGACAAACATTACACCACTTGGATATATCACGGTGAACCAATTCTTCCGTTACCTCCACTATTACCACATTCACCTGATCGAATTCACATGGATGCGTTCTTCGAAGATATTTCTGCAAATAATATTCCAAATCCACCATCTGAAACTCCACCCTCTCAAACTCCACCAACTCAAACAACCGGTCCTCAACCAACCCAAACATCGGGTCCTAGTAACGAGTTTGAAGAGTTACTCGCTAGGTCTACCCAAAAGTTGTACCCGGGTTGTGATATGACCACATTGGAATTTACATCAGAGATTTCACACATCAAGGTTTTACACAAAATAACTGATGCCGGGTTTAACAAAATTCTAGCTCTTCTCCAAAAGGCATGTTCCCCTAGTAAAGGATACAATTTCCCGTCTTCATACTATGAAATAAAAAAGACATACAAAAAGATCGGGTTAGGATACGAATCGATCCATGCTTGTATAAATGATTGTTTTTTATATTGGGGATCACCGAAAAACAAGGAGAGGCAAACTTGTCCAATCTGTAACGCGAGCAGATGGAAAAACCCAAAGAAGAAAAAGGGGACGCAATTAGTTGCCAACAAGGTGGTGCGTTACTTTCCGATAACACCTAGACTACAACGTATGTTCAACACAAAAGACATAGCAAAGTGGATGACTTGGCATGCGACCGGACAGTCTAAGGAAGACGGTAAAATGAATCACCCCTGTGACGGCAAAGCATGGAAATATTTTGACATGATGAAACCTGAGTTCTCTTGTGACCCTAGAAACGTTCGATTAGGGTTGGCTGCTGATGGTTTTAATCCTTATGGCATGATGAGCCAAACTTACAGCATGTGGCCAGTTATATTGACAACATACAACACACCACCGTGGATGTGTTTGAAAGAAACTTCTTTAAGGTTGACGATGTTAATTCCCGGCCCTAAATCAGCTGCAAAGGACACTGATGTTTACTTGCAGCCTCTAATTAAAGAACTCAAAGATTTATGGGAGGGAGTCTGGACGAAAGACGCTGCTACGGGTACTCATTTCAAAATGAAAGCGGCGGTTTTATGGACCATCAATGATTTTCCAGCTCGAGGTAGTTTGTCTGGGTGGACTGGGCAAGGGTACCTCGCATGCCCTACTTGTAATGTTGACACTCCATCGATGCGTATCAACAGCAAAATCGTTTATGTTGGTTACAGAAGATGGTTAAGAACAAATCATCCAGATCGGAAAAAAATCCAAGGAATTCTACGGTTTTCCCGAAAATAAGCCTAAACCAAGAAAGTTTTCAGAACTTGATATTCAATTGCAGATTAGTAAAGTCTTTAAACGTAAACCGGGGAAACATAAACTAATTCTCAAAGAGAACCGCCCCAAAAATCGAGATGTTGAATTGAACTGGAGTAAGCGTTCTATCTTTTGGGATCTTGAGTATTGGCCCTTTCTTCTACTAAAACACTGTTACGATGTCATGCACATCGAAAAGAATTTCCTTGAGGCTTTACTGAATACCCTGTTACAGAACAACAAATCCAAAGACACGCCAAAGGCAAGGCTAGACTTAGAAAAAATGGGAGTTCGAAAGGAGTTGTGGTTAGTTAAAAAAGATAACGGGAAGTTCGATAAGCCTCATCCAAAGTTCTCTTTCACTCCAGAAAAAAGAAAATTTTTTTGTAAATTCATTAAAGGAGTCAGACTACCTGATGGCTTTGGATCCAACTTCAAGAAAAAAGTGACCGCTGATGATGACAATATAACGAACTTGAAATCTCATGACTGTCATATAATGATGCATCGGTTACTTCCTTATGGAGTGCAACAATACTTGCCCAAAGACGTTGCAAAACCTATAATCGACATTTGCTTATTCTTTAAGCAGCTTTGTGCTCGAAGTTTGACTGTGCAGGACATGAAAGAAGCTAAAAACAAATTGATCATTATGATGGTTAATTTAGAGCAAATCTTTCCTCCTGCTTTTTTCGACATAATGACTCATTTGGTTATACATCTACCCGATGAGGCTATTCTAGGTTCCGTTACTCGCGGCAGGTGGATGTATCGATTTGAAAGATACATGAAAAAGCTAAAGAATTATGTACGAAATAAAGCAAAGCCTGAAGGTTCTATTGCTGAGGGTTATGTTGCAGAAGAGGCATTAACTTTTTGTTCGCGTTACCTTAAGGATGTCGAGACGAGATTTAACCGCCTTGGCAGAAATGAAGACAATTTGCCTGGACAACCAGATAAATTTGAGGTGTTCCGGACCGTATGCACACCGACGGGTGGAATCAAACCAACTCGTATGACTAATGACGACATGCAGGCAGTTACGTGGTTTATACTTAACAACAGTCCTGAAGTCGAAGCCGACATCTCAGCTTACAGCGAGTATGTTTCTTCCTATTTTTTATAATTTTGAAAATTATTCTTTCTCGATGACTTCTGCTAATATCATGAACCTTTGCAGAGAGGTGCCTGATAATGTGGAAACGAGTTTTCCTGCGTGGTTTAATAACATGGTAAATACATTAGATATATTACCTTGGAGTTATTCCTCATCTAATAAACCTTTTTGTATCTCATTTTTGTAGACTCGTGAAAAAAAAGTGAGTGTGGGCTGTAGTGACGAGTTATTCTCTTTGGCATGTGGACCTATTAGTTCATGTACATACCCCTCTTGCATAGTGAACGGTGTGAAGTTTGTGGTACGTGAACGCGATATACTTCGTACCACTCAATGCAGCGGAGTTTCAACACCCGGGGTTGATGGAGAGATGTATTATGGTCAACTCGAAGAAATTCTGGAGCTCACTTATATCTGCAACCGCAAGGTTTTGTTGTTTCGATGTAAATGGTTTGACACAATTAACCCTACCAATTGCACCAAACGCAACAGACGTTCTTACACTGAGCAAGGCATACATCATATTTTGACCGATAGGCTATTTAACCAAAATAACCCATACATTTTCCCGACACAAGCAACACAAGTATTCTACCTTGAAGACCTTGCTAGACGACCGCTTCATTGGAAGGTCGTCGAACAGGTTTATCATCGAGATGTGGTAGAGTCCGATGAAGATGTTATACATGGTAGCAGTTCATCAGATGTTACACTGTCTGTTGCTTTGCCTAATTTGGGTATTACGGATTTGAGTGTAAATACTCAACCAACGGAAGTGGACGCCCCACCGGTTGATGATGATATTATTAATATTGAAGATGATGAAGTAGTTGCACACGTCATTGGTGATGTTGATGATGATGATTTAGTGTCGGATGATGATGAAGTGAACCCTAATAATGATGTTCAAGAAGTTTTATCTAGCGATGATTTTGAAGATGATGACAATTGATATTAAGTTGTATTTTGAATGAAACAGTTGTTATATGCTTTAATGTGTAATTTTTTATTTGTAAACGATTGTTATATGCTTAAATTGTTGTTTGAATGAAACAATTGTTATACGTTTAAATGATGATGAGTTGTTTTTATTTGTTTAAATGTGTAATTTTGTATTTTAATGAAAACGTTTTTATATGTTAAAATGTGTATATTGATATGAATTTGTGTATTAGTATTAATTGGTTAATTAAATTGTGTAATTTTGTTTTTTAATGAAAATGTTTTTATATGTTAAAATGTGTATATTGATAAAATGTGTATACTGATATGAACTTGTTATTTTACAGATGGCATGTGTAGCTCCTAGGTCACACGGTGGGGATGCTGGTGGTAGTCCACCCAGACGGCCCACACGTCCTGTACCGGCCGAGTGTCAGCGTAAGAAATCATTATATTTTTTTATAACACTGATATTTATAATTTATGTCACTTGAATTTTTACGAGTAAATAACATATCTTTTGTAGGTTCAAATCAACGCTTTGTGACCAACCTAGGAAAATTAAGGACGACGTACAGAAATAATAACGAAAAACCTTTGACAATTGGCTTTGAATTTAAAGATCTGAAAACCTTCCATTTTCTGGGCGATTATGCATCATTGTTGACTCATCTTATGGGGGAATTAATCCGGTCACTTCCCCTGAACTGCGAATGGGACGAAATTCCAGAGTCTGATAAAGCTCATATTTATCCTACAATTGAGGTGAAAATTGTTTATTTTACTTATATTGTTATTGTTATCGACATTTAGATATGTGTGTTATGTTTAATTTGTTTGTTTATTTAAATTCATATGTTTTTATGCAGACATATTTCGACCTCGAGCCATGGTACAATGATCGTACTCAGGTGGTGTGTGGCAATGGTGTGTATGAGGTGTGTACTCGGGTTAGGCTTGCGTTGGAATATCATCTGAGGTTGCTGTATAGAAAATACAAGAACAGGATCAAGAAACATTTTTATTCGAAATATGAGACGCCCGCACTGGCACAAGAACATGTACCGCCGTCGAGTGTGTGGGACAGTAGAACCGAAGGTGATTGGGCTGAATTGGTTCAGTGGTGGTCAGACCCAAAGAGGGTGGCAAGAAGTGAGGTTAATACTGTTAATCGTTCCAAAAACACGGTACCGACCACTCAAGGCAAAAAACCATTCGCCCGAGGAAGGAATGAATACGTAAGACTCTTTATAATTTTTGTGATTTATTTAAAAGCGTTTATATTGTTTATTTATTATAGCTCGTTACTAATTTATTTGAGATTTTACAGAAAGTCAAGGAAGGGGTTTACGAGGACCTGGTTGAAACATGGAGGAAGGGGCACTCAAGTGGTGGCACGTTTAAAAGTAAAGAAAACGAGGAAAGATATGTAAGTAATATATAACTCTTTACATGCCTTAGTAACTAATTTCATTTGTTTTAAATCGTTTTTTTTTCCCAGCAAAAGATGAAAGCCCTCAGCGACCAAGTGAGAGCCGGTATAGTCCCGCACATGTCTGATAAAGAAATAGTGGCTCAAATCATGCCAAGTCAAAATAAGCAAAATGTGTCGGGACAAGGCAGAAAGTTACCGGGTGGTGCCAATAACACAACTCGCAGGTTATATATCCTCAATAAAACAAAATGTAAATCAATTGTTCATATTTATGTCTTGTTGTATATAATGAAACATTGTTGTTGTAACTTATCGCAGGCGGGGTGCTCCACGTCGACCAGATGTTCCCTCTCGTAGTGAATTTCAAGAATTGATAGAACGAAATGAGCGACAGATGGAGCTGCTGAGGAAAGAGAATCAGGAGGCGCAGCAACGGGCTTACTTGGCAGCGTTAAAGGCAGATGCGGCGCAACAATATAGTCAGACGTCGTACCAGCATATGGCGCAATATCAGAGTCAATTGGGTGAGTTTTTCCAGAACTACAACTCAAATACTGATCACCCAATTAGACCTCCTACTTTTGTACCCCCGCCCCGACCCTTTGTTATGCCCACCCTAGCTCCTGATTGGGCTCATTTAGTCCAACCCCCTATCCTTGGGCACAACCAGTGCAACCTCCTTCCATCGACCCATACCGACCATCTTTGCCCGACAATCTCCAACCACTCCAACCTCCCTATACCGGCACTTATCCTATTGCTCCCGTCACCAACAATAACACATTTAACTATTGTTATCGTCCCACCACACACTCGGCTTATGAGATCGGCTCTACTTCACAATCCATACCCGGAGGTTCTCGTGTAATCACAAATCCCCATGAGCACGATTACCGGTCCGTTGACGAGTTGGGTCGAGATAGGAATGTACAAAACAGTGGTGACGACTTATCAGGCGATGACGAGGGGAGTGACGAGGGGGGTGACGAGGAGGGTGAAGATGGGGAAGGTGACTTTTCACCTAACGAGGATGCGGAGTAGAGGTTGTGGTAGTATTTTTCTTATTATGCATGTTTAATAAAGTTTGAGACTTGTAGCGTTTGAAACATTTGATTTAGGATTGAATAAGTGTATTTGATGAATATTGTATCGTGACGTTGGATAATTTATCGTAATATGGTATTGTAACGTTTATTGATTTGTTATTATTCTGTATTTGTCGAATTCTGCCATTTTGAATTGTGGATTTTGTCCGGAAAAAGTTCCGGAAAAAATCTAGAAACTGCAAAATAGCCCAGTTTTTTTTTTAGCCCCCAGGTACACCTAGGGACGACTTAGTCGTCCCTAGGTTATTAAATATCATCCAGGTTATCACCCTAGGGACGACTTAGTCGTCCCTAGGTTTCAAAATGCCCAGGTGTCAATACCTGGGGACGACTTAGTCGTCCCTAGGTATTGAATACCTGGGCATTTTGAAACCTAGGGACGACTAAGTCGTCCCTAGGGTGATAAATATATATTTTTTTTATTTTCTAAAAATGTTTTTTTTTTAATATTTATAAAAAAGATTTTATTAAAAATAATAAAAAAAAGAATTTTTAAGAAAAATTTTGAAAAAGATTATTTTTATTTATAACCTAGGGACGACTTTGTCGACCCTAGGTTACAAAGAGGGTCGTCCCTAGGTTAGTCAATTTTTTCAACGCAGTGGGTTGCAGGACCCACTAAGTCGTCCCTAGGATACAAAGAGGAGTTCGTCCTTAGGATCCTAGAGACGATTTTTTAGGCACAACCTCCTAGGGTCGACTTAGTCGTCCCTAGGAGTTTAGGGTCGATTAGTGGCGTCCCTAGCGACGAATAAGTCGTCCCTAGGGTAGAAAATTGTTGTAGTGAAGAATAAGGGGAAACATGAAGAACGTACGGTTGTTTTTTTCTATTTCCCTTTTGCCTGCAAAATTCTAATTACACGACTCACTTTTACAACCAAAAAGTTGAAACCTTTAAGCCTTAACACGTACCAGCCATACAAACGTTGACTGTTTCTAAAATGGAGGGCAGGTAGGGTGTATGTTTGTTTGTGTTTTTGCAGATGGTCTCTGTGGTGTTTTGCAGGTACTATTGTGCTAACGAGCCTATCCGGCAAAGAAAGACTTGCTATATAGTTGTCATCTGGCATGATTCTCAGCTCTTAAAGACGGATTTGAAACGTCATCAACTTCCGTCAGATTATTCAAAAGGCAGTGTAACGTAAATGGTGTATTTTTCACTTTCATTTTGTTCAAGTAGTCAATTAAGGCTTGTAGTTTTTTCAAGTGTAACACTCATCCACAACCATTGCCTTAACACTCCTCCCGTTTCCATTTATCGTAATATACTTGTGGCACCTATCCCCTCCCTTGTTACCATCCAGTTGATAGTGCGACAACGGGTGTGTCATCGGAGTGGTAGTGTTTGTCACACTCTGATGGACCACCACCGTCACCACCTTTTCTGGAAACTGTGTAGCTTTAGTACCAGCCGTCACTTGAGGCGAGCATGCGTATGTGGTATAGAACTTACCCTGGACACAACAATCAGAGTCATTCTCACGGTTGTATTGCCCAGCTGGTGGTTTTTTTTCCCGGATGCCACCACTTGGTGCAAGTCTGAGCCTTTATTTCGAATGAAGGTGCGGCTAGTAGAGCCATGAGAACAAGTAAGCAGAAGCTCTTTATTTCTATATGTAAATGTATGTATCTCTTGACAGTTGTACGTGTTGTAGGTGAAGTGATCTCTCTTTTATAGACATGGCGAATCAACAAGCCTAAATTGTGTTCATACCAATTAAGTAAACTCGTGGTAGTCTGCTTGAACATTAAATTCCTTTGTTGTGAATTAAATATCGACATAAGGAATGACATTTTAACTGATATACCAACATGTGTAACCTTGTTTCGAACTTACAGTTATGCTTATGGTTCAGTGAACAAACTGGATCGCTTTAGGTTCAGGGGATGTCTTCTATTATAAAAATTAGAGTGAACTTAAAGTTGTGGAAAAAAACTATAATAAGAAAGCTGTTAGCAAGGTTCGGACTCAGGCCGCTTCCCTAATTACTATGCCTAAAACACGTTTGAACTTAATAAAAAATTGATACAGTTTAAACAAAATGACTATTTTGTAAAGAAAGTAAGATGGTTTGTAATGAATATTAAACTCCTCGAATTAGCTTTAGAAGTAATCAAAATTTAGCCTTAGATATTCAGCTTTCTTTCGGCTGGTATGAAACTCATTATTTGACCCGTGAAATTGCATATTGCTAAATTTAAATGTTCTCATTGTAGGTTCTAAGAAGGAACGGGGATGTTATTTGAGCGCACGTCTAGAGGATTCTATCGTGCCCATGGTCGTGCAGATGATACCATGAATCTTGGGGGTACCAAGGTATGGTTTCAATTTCATTTCACTGCCGTTTTTGGTTTTCCTGTATGAAAATATGAGGTCAAAAGTGATAGACATCTGAGTTAAAGCTTATTTATATCGGACCCTTTAGTTATCCATCTATTGCATTACAACTTCAAGAAACACAGACATCCACCGACTACTTGTTTGTAGTTTTATAGCTGATAGTTGCTGAAACTGTTGTAAGATAACCAAGCGCTGTGGTGCAGGTAAGCTCAGTTGAGATTGAACTAGTATGCAACAGAGTTGATGACAGTATACTCGAGACAGCCGCTATAGGGGTTTCCAGTGTGAGGTGGGCCTGAGAGGTTGGTTATTGTTGTTGTTTTAAAAGATGCCAATGGTCCGAAACCTGACCTAAATAAGTTGAAGTCGTCACTAAATTCAGCTTTGCAAAAGAATCTGAACCCATTCTTTAAGGTATTATTTCTCATCTTAGAACTATTGAGTTGAGTATTTGGAGAATTTTGACATCTTGAAATTCTCATTTCGAATTTTCGGCTGTATAGGTTTCTGATGTGGTGCCCCCTTGCGTCACTTCCTAGAACAGCAACAAACAATGTAATGAGAAGGGTTTTGCGAGTCAAAGTGCATGTATCGAAACATAATGTCAGATAGTGATAGCTAAAGTTGCTGGAAGGACTCCCACTTCCGAGTGAGTGACAACTGCCAAAACAACTCTATTTGTAGGCTCTCACTGGTTTTGAAAGTCTTGTCGGTTTGTATGTTTACCAACTATTTGTTCTGAATATCGAGTCAATGTATCTCTTATTTAATGATAAAGTTCAATGGTTTATCTTACCTGGTCAACTGGCGAGCACATTTGATTAACTGCTTGTGTTAATTTTCGTTCTACGAGTCTGGTTTATTATGTGTGTCATGTGGTATGATTTTGAAAAGAATGTACTAACCTCATACATAACAGTTGCAGATGAAACTTATATGTTATAACGCGACCATTTTTAGGCCAGCACAATGAGAGAACTATTTAATTATAAGTTTCGCCAAAATATAAAGATACAACAATATTGGTTTGCTGTGTGACTTGCGTTAACACAAGATTGTAACTTATTGATTCAAATACCGCCAATTTGACAAGTAAACGGGTCGAATATACCCAGAATCAACCCTTTTATGAGCAACCGGGTCGAAGTTCCTACCTTAATCTATGTTAAGGCATTTTTTAACATTTAAGTAACAATCAAAAACTTGTACGAATAACTGAGCTGCTTTAAAGATAGCCTTTCAAGATTTTCTGCCTTTTGTCCAGCGAAAACCAATTCGAAACTATGTTTTTGTTTTCGTAAGATCAGAAGAGGTGATAATATGTTGCAGTAAAAGAAAATCAGATAGAACGATGAAAATCTCTGCAGAACGCTACAAAAGCCAATCCCATATATCAGTAACTATAATTTCTTATATCCGAGTGTGTTACATGTACAACCAAATATCGTTTACTAGCTACATACAAAAAAAATAAACCAATTTACACGACGAGAAAAGAATCAACATATAAAGCAGTTATAAAGATGATGAAACCATCGCTCTTCATTCGTTATCACACTTCCATCTGGAAGTAGGAACACAGCTCAAGTAATGGCACCAACTGCAGTGCTTGTTTCCGTTTTCTCCCTTGAAAAGCATCACAAGACCCACCGTAAATCTGCAATAGTTTTTCAGTCGATTGTCAAATTTGACCCGTTTACTTATGAGTATGCCAATCTATGTTTCATCGTATGAGAGGTCAAACAACACCAAAATATATAAACTGTAGAATGTTAAGAACTTCCTGAATTATCTTATTAAATAGGTAAAAACTGTTTCGGGTCAACTCATACCCAAAAATACCAGTTTTGAAATCTTTATATCATTTTAATTGCTAAGCCTGATAGAAAACGAGATTCTTGTTGAAGAAAGCTTACCCGACAACCAATAAGATCAGGGATAGAATCCAAAAAGCATATTGGTAGACAGTGTACTTCGATTTGCGACGAGCTTCAACTGGAAGATGGCGGCGTTCTTGATAAGCAAACTGGGGTCGCAGAAGCAGTACAAATCCAAGAAGGAAACCAGTTAAGAAACCTCCGATATGTGCGAAGTTGTCAACATGAGGAAGCATTCCAACAGCTAAGTTCACCAGGATGATGATCAAGAGTGTAAACAACGCTGCAGCCTGTAAGTCGAGATACGAATCAGATAAGCTGTCGAGTTTTCAACTAAAGGTGACAAAATGTGCGCAGTGGTCGGGTTAGATAATGTTCTAATTGGGTAATCTTTTGGTATGCGTCAACCTGACCCAAAACACTTGTATCCAAAAAAAAATAACAACACTTTGGGTCTCTTTCGACCCATTTAACTAGTTTCCTCTTCAGCAAACGTTTTTTTCCTAAGCAAACAGGTTAGGAGATAAATATGTTAGGGTTTGTTTATTATATGTTAGGGTTTAGTTTTTATGAAGCATACATGTAATATTATGTGTTGTTGTAACTTATGAATGGTTATTTTATCCCTTCGTTAGTGTACAAAAATAATATTCAGTTTTTAGGTTTTTTTTTTCACTTGAGTTTTAGGGTTTGTTTATATGTTACTCGTTTGTTTATTATATGTTAGGGTTTAGTTTTTTGATTCTATTGTTATATAGGGTTTAGTTTTTTGTGATGTTATTGTTAAGGTTTAGTTTTATGAAGCTTATATTAACGCATCGTTACTTTATAGAGTATAAATAATACATTCAGTTTATAGGGCTTGTTTTTTTGAAACTATCAGGTGAAACAAATAGTCAAAATCAGCAGAGTGTTTTTGCATCTAAGCCATGTTTTTGCGTCTAAGCTTCTTTTTTGTATAAACGCTCGTTTGGATTTGGATTTGGGCTTAGCGTTCATATTCTCACTATTTACGCGAAAAGTCTCAAAATAAGCCTCAAATAGTTTATTTGTGTCTGTCATACGGAAATAGATGTAAATTTGATTTGTTGCTGTTGTAGAGTTTGCATGTTATTTGTTACAATTTACATTACTACTTTATACAATTAACCTTTGAAACTGATATTTGTCCGTGTTCTTCTAGCTATTCTTCTAGCTAATATGCCGTATTTTATTGTGCAGGTTATTTGTCCGATCATTCTGTTGGTGACACTTGAAACTAGTCAAAATGGTAATTATGTTCTAACTTTCAAAGCCAGATCTGTTTCCTGTTTTTATACTTGTTGGTTTGTTTTTTTATTTGTATGAGGAATATATAGTTATAATTTCCCCTTAAGAAAAGATACATAAACCCATGAAGTTCATTACTCCAAACTAAATTATTTTTAAACCCAGGCCAGCTATTCTTAGTCAAATGACTTAAAAATGCATCTAACTTGACATTTTTTTGCGTTTTGTGTAGCAATCTTTTTTCTTTCCCATTATGGTCATTAAACTTTCAAAAACCGACTATTTTGTGTATTTTGTGACCATTTTACCCTTATTTTTTCGAAATTTTGAAGGGTATAATGGTCATTTTACATGGTAAAAAAGTGACAAAATACACACGGACTGACTCTTGAAAGTTTGATAATCATAATGGGAAAGAAAAAAGATGGTACACAGAATGCAAAAAAGTGTTTAGATGCATTTTTAAGTCATTAGCCCGATATTCTTATATACTTACTAGTCTTTGTATCAGATGTCAACCCAAAATTGTATTTTCAACATTATTATATGATTTTTTTTTTATATTTTTTTTGTTACTTGCTCGTTTCATATATTTTCCCTTCTGTTTATAGGTTGCCACGAAACCATCTGCACCATTTCAAATGGATTATCTGAAGTGTGGTAAGCGGGTAACTCGAATTAGCAAGGAGGCACCAAGTATGCATCTTTTAGCCATTTTCATCTTGATGCTATAAATAAATTAACCACAAGTTGGCAACTTCATTTTGATCGATGCTATAAATAAGTTTAACTCTTTGTTCGTTATTATTTCTTCAGAGGTTAAAATTCCACAAAACATATACGGTTACGGTTACCTAGCTCATTCCGTCCATCAGAAGCTAAACAAAGATACTGGCAACAAGGATTTGTTAGAAAAATTGAGATTTTATATGGAAAAGATTGGCAAGTTTGCTAAGCACTACAAAGCAACTGGCGATCTCCCAGCTGACTGGGAATAGTATGTTCCATATATTCATATTTTATTAAATCTATCACAGCGAGCAAACTCATCTGCAAGCTTTCATGTATATTTTGTACTAATACAGCTTTTTTCCTTTCCTTGCAGCGATCCCAACACTGTCAGCAGCTGGGTGTCCACTAATAAAGTTTGCGTTCCTGCTGCTAAGAAAAAGCCTAAGCCTAAGAAGAACATACCTCGTACGCAAGTTTAATGAATGATTGCAAGTTTAATGAATGATTGCACGTATAAGTGGTAACTTGGTAGATTTTCTCTTTCAGGGAACCCACATATCGACAGTGCTCCATTAGGTGCAGTGGCGGAGGAAGCATGGCTTAGTTTTAAAAAGCTCGATGAAAATATTGATAAGGTATGTATACGATGTTTGATCTTTTTTTTCCCTTCGTCTGCGCACACCTAAGTCCACGGCTCTGCAAACACATATGCATGTTTCTGCCACAAACATATTTTATACAGTACATATTTCGTGTGTGTCGTCGGAGACACATTTAATACATATTTCATGCCCATGGCAGCCTACACGTCTAGGATTACCTTCTTCGACTGAGGAGCTTAAAACCAGACTTCGTAAGAATAATAAGTTCGTGACTTATATTTGTGATTTTGCTGTTGAAGTCTTCAATGATTCCTGTCAGATGGTATGGTTAATTACTGGTTACATTCTACCCGCTTTCAACTTTTCATTCTATTTCTGCCTGCCTTTAATTATTTTACTTGCAAACAAATTTTATGCTAGTATCGTAACAAGGAGAAGAACAACAAGAACATCAGTCATGCTAAAGTCGTGGATTGCAAATACCTCAAGGTTCAGCCGAATTATATTTTTTACATGACCATACAGGCCCTTGAACAAGGCAAGATGGAAGTCTATAAGGTCAACCTCAGATGTGATTTGGATAATGGTGCAATAGTTCTGGACAAATTTTGTCGTACTCCTGAACCATCGGGTATGTGATCATTTAGAGTATCTCATGCATTGATTTGGTTATCACTTTCTGGCTTGTACAACTAATAAGCTGCATAAATAATTTCTCTTTTGGTAAGGTGACTTCACTAGCCTAGAGTTCATATATGAAACTGTTAAAGGTTAGTCTTCACCCTGAGAATCGTTGCAATTTTAAAATTTATAGATGTTTCTACCAGCCGATAATGTAAAAAATGTACGTGTAGATGATTTGAAGAATGAACCTGAACTCTGTTATCACATAAGTGGGTTGGTGCGAAGGACCAAGGGTGGTTATGACTTTTATAACCCGTGTGGTTGGAACAGGTTAGATGTTTATATATCTTGGTAAATACAACGTAGACGTGAGGTATGTTTATCATGAATCTTGATGTAGATGGTGATTTTTCATTTTTCAGACTCGAGGAATGGGACGACGACTAGTATCTAGAAGCCAACAAAAGCTATTCGCATAAATAAAGAAAACTAGTACGACATACTACATAGTATCCAGGGTGATCGATCTTTTTTCCATTGATGTTTTTCTTCTCATGTACTATTTTAATGCGTTTTATAATACATCATTGAACTATCTAAAGTTTAATCCATTGTGGGAATTTGATATAAGAAAAAAAGTTCATTTTAGATTTTCAGTTAAACGTTTCAAGCCAAAATTCCGAGTTGTAATAGGGACTCAGGTAAACGGGGCGAAGATACCCAGAATCAACCCTTTTATGAGCAAACAGGTCGAAGTTTCCACCTTAATCGAACGCTTGTACGAATAACTGAATATGACCTGGGTGGGAGAGTAATTACCTTGCTGTGCGACTTGTGTTAACACGAGATTGTAACTTATATGATTTAAATGCCGCCAATTTGACAAGTAAACGGGTCGAGGATACGCAGAATCAACCCTTTTATGAGCAAACGGGTCGAAGTTCCCACCTTAATCTATGTTGAGGCATTTTTAAGCACTTAAACAACAATCAAACACTTGTACGAATAACTGAATATGACCTGGGTGGTGAGAAGCTCAGACAACATAGTTCCAAGAAGTCCAAAAAGAGCACCAGAAGCACCAACTCGAACTGTTGCACCTTTGTAGCCACAGCAACACGCCATGAACCTGCCTTCACGCGTGGGATCCATTCCAGCTGGTATAGCTAATATTGATCGTTGTGAATTTGTTCACTTTCCTGTAAAGAGAAAAACAGTTGACTGGACATTTGACCTCCAAAATGTCGCATTTTAAGTTCATAAGCTACTTTGGTTTCCAGCTAAGTCTTTCTTCATTTTGTCCAGCGAAAACCAATTAGAAACTACATTTTTGTTTTCGTAAGATCAGAAGAGGTGAGAATATGTTGCAGTAAAAGACAATCAGATACGATGATAAAAAAAACTCTGCAGAACGCTACAAAAGCCAATCCCATATACCAGTAACTATAATTTCTTATATCCGAGTGTGTTACATGTACAACCAAATATCGTTTACTAGCTACATACAAAAAAAATAAACCAATTTACACGACCAGAAAATAATCAACATATAAAGCAATTGTAAAGACGATGAAACCATCCCTCTTCATTCGTTATCACACTTCCATCTTGAAGTCGGAACACAGCTCAAGTAGTGGCACCAACTGCAGTGCTTGTTTCCGTTTTCTCCCTTGAAAAGCATCACAAGACCCACCGTAAATCTGCAATAGTTATTCAGTCGATTGTCAAATTTGACCCGTTTACTTATGAGTATGCCAATCTATGTTTCATCGTATGAGAGGTCAAACAACACGAAAATATAAACTGTAGAATGTTAAGAACTTCCTGAATTATCTTATTAATAGGTAAAAACTGTTTCGGGTCAACTCATACCCAAAAATACCAGTTTTGAAATCTTTATATCATTTTAATTGCTAAGCCTGATAGAAAACGAGATTCTTGTTGAAGAAAGCTTACCCGACAACCAATAAGATCAGGGATAGAATCCAAAAAGCATATTGGTAGACAGTGTACTTCGATTTGCGACGAGCTTCAACTGGAAGATGGCGGCGTTCTTGATAAGCAAACTGGGGTCGCAGAAGCAGTACAAATCCAAGAAGGAAACCAGTTAAGAAACCTCCGATATGTGCAAAGTTGTCAACATGAGGAAGCATTCCAACAGCTAAGTTCACCAGGATGATGATCAAGAGTGTAAACAACGCTGCAGCCTAAAGTGGAGATATGAATCAGATAAACTGTCGAGTTTTTAACTAATGGTGACCAAATGGGCGCAGTGGTTGGGTTAGACAATGTTCTAATTGGGTAATCTTTTGGCATGGGTCAACCTAACCCAAAACACTTGTATCCAAAAAAAAATAACAACACTTTGGGTCTCTTTCGACCCATTTAACTAGTTTCCTCTTCAGCAAACGTTTTTTTCCTGAGCAAACAGGTTAGGAGATAAAAATACCCAAAATCGACCTGTTAGGAGATAAAAATACCCAAAATCGACCCATTTATGAGCAAACAGGTCGAAGTTCCCACCATAATCCATAACCTATGTAAGGCACTTTTTAAAAATTAAACAGCATACGAATAACCGTATATGACCTGGGTGGCTGGGTGGGAGAGTAATTACCTTGTTAGCGTAAATAGTCCAATTGGTTAGAAGCTCGGACAACATTGCTCCAAGAAGTCCAAAAAGAGCACCAGAAGCGCCAACAGAGATGTTGCTCTTTATGAAAAGTGCAGATAGAGTGCTCCCACCAATCCCAGCTAGCATATAAAGAACCCCAACTCGAACTGTTGCGTGTTTAACGAATTAGTAAGCATTAAATATACAGTCGTTTAATGCTATAGTTATGAAATTATTGTGCAAGGTAACAAAGAAACGTACCAAAACCAAATTGTTGCTCGAGACGAATCCCAATGAAAACCAAGCTCAACATGTTTGCAAGTAGATGAACAACTCCTGCGTGCAACCAAATACAAGAGACTAGTCTCCATGCTTGATGATCATCCACCACCTTGGTCCACTCGAGAGCTCCCAATTTTTCCAATCTGCAAACCAAAAAATAAAAAGGTTTACATAAGGCATAATGATCTCCGAGTAATAAATAAAGCCATCGTCTACACTAATACTTGATTGGTCATATAACATGACATATAAACACGATATCGAGTTTGCAAGATAAAGTGTTTTAGTGAGCAAACGCCATGATTGAATAAAGTATGGGACAGCTTTGAATTCTCATAAAAAATGAACACCTTTCCGTTACACAAGGGCTAAAAATAGGTATGCAACCAAAATCTTCCGTAATGAAGATAATCATGAATCATCATTTTACAGGAAAGCCGTATGTCATAATAACGATACCCCTTTTACATAAATTGATTAATACGTATGCAACTTGAGTACGAAAAAAAAGTCCCAAATTAACATAAATTAACCAAATGGGCATATAAAAATACTTCAAAAGTCAACTAAAAATAGCCTAAAATGATGCAATAAACATACACGCTATATTGCTATGTGACAGCTATAGATCCCTAAACTATAATCAATCATAACATTATTCAAGAAAAATACCCTAAACCAATCAAATAATCAACCTTTTATATAAATTAACTAAATGCGGGTGCAGACAGTCATACGCCTAACCGAGGATAGATAGATTTCTTCCGGAAAAACCTCGCAGCAAATTAGGGGTGTTTGTTTCAGCATATATAGCCGGTTTATGGCGTATTTGGTTTTCACTTTTTTGGGACTTATTTTAAAAAATTTCGGCTTATATAAGTTATGAATTGATATAAGGCGAAAAGTTGTTTCAATAAGCTTATGAAACATAAGCTCAAAACCAAATAAGCCGAAACAAACACCCTAAATTGTCAATTTAATGATAATTGCCTTGATAATTTGACATAACTTATCATAAAAACTAAAAGATCCTCAAATTATAAACCAACTTTTTACATAATCTAACAACATGGGCATGTAACAAAATCATCTAAGGTACACACAAAACAGTAAAAAGGTTAAAATGTGTAAAAAAAAGGTTAATTGGGGGTGTTTGTTTCAGCATATATAGCCGGTTTATGGCTTATATTGTTTTCACTTTTTGGGACTTATTTTGACACTTTCCTGCTTAATAAAGTTATATTAGCCTAAAAGTGAGCTTATGAAACATAAGCCCAAAACCAAATAAGCTGAAACAAACACCCCAATTTGCCAATAAACATTAATGCCTAATTAATTTGACATAACTTTTCATAAAAACCAAAAGATCGCCAAATTATAAACCAACTTTTAACATAATCTAACAACATGGGCATGTAACAAAATCACCTAAGCTACACACAAAACAGTAAAAAGGTTAAAATGTGTCAAATATAACTGCCCAAATAATTTGACATAACTTTTCATAAAAACTAAAAGATCCCTAAATCATAACCAATCAAGAACCATCTTTTAGCATAATCTAACAACATGGACATGTAACAAAACCACCCAAAAACAGTAAAAAAGGTAAAAAAGTTATAAAAAAACCTTACGTATTAGCAGAAGGGCCAAAAAGTGAGCTTATCGAAACCAAATAAGCCGAAACAAGCACCCCAAATTGTCAATAAACATGAATGCCTAAATAATTTGACATAACTTATCGAAAAGGCCATCTAAAAGATCCCCAAATTCTAAACCAACTTTTTACATAATCTAACAACATTGGCATGTAACAAAATCACCCAAAAACACACAAAACAGTAAAAAAGTTAAAATGTGTAAAAAAAAGGTTAATTGGGGGTGTTTGTTTCGGCATATATAGCCGGTTTATGGTGTATTTTGTTTTCACTTTTTGGGACTTATTTTGAAACTTTCCTGCTTAATAAACTTATATTAGCCTAAAACTGAGCTAATGAAACATAAGCCCAAAACCAAATAAGCCGAAACAAGCACCCCAAATTGTCAAATTAAACATAATTGCCTAAATAATTTGACATAACTTTTCATAAAAACCAAAAGATCCCCAAATTATAAACCAACTTTTTACATAATCTAACAACATAGGCATGTAAGAAAATCACCTAAGCTCATACAAAACAGTAAAAAGGTTAAAATGTGTCAAATATAACTGCCCAAATAATTTGACATAACTTATCATACAAACCAAAATATCCCCAAATTATAAACCAACTTTTAACCTAATCTAACAACATGGGCATGTAAGAAAAACACAGAAAACAGTAAAAAGGTTAAAAAGGGTAAAAAAACTTACGTATTAGCAGAAGGGCCAAAAAGTGGATTCTCCTTAAGAGGCTGAAAAGACAACCTCCCAAGAAACTTAGCAACACAATCACCTTGAAGCCTAGAGTTATGGTTCTTGGGACAATCATTCACCATCATAATAACAAAAAACATGGCAACATTTGCAACAACAATCATGGGAACAAGCCATGCAGTCCATTGCTTCTCAGAATTCTCAGCTTGGTATGGTGAAGATGCTGTGTAGTACTGATTTCCACCACCTTGTGTTGCTGTTGTTGGTGGGCCCCCACTTCTGTTCTTGCTGCTGCCATAGCTTTCTAGATCACTTGTACCACCCATTGTTTTGTAGTTTTGTTATGTTTTGTACTTTTGTTACTATGTTTTCTGGTCTGTGTTTTTTTTTTAATGTATATATATATACAAGTGGGTTAAGGAAGTAGCTTGGAAGGGATATAAAAGATTTTTGTTAGGAAATTATTCTTTTTTATTATCATAAACCATTTTCTATAATAGAATTAATCAACCTATCATAACTAGGGTGTCAAAAAAGTTGACCAGACTCGAAACCGACCCGAACCCGAACCCGAATAATCATATTCGGGTCGGGTCACTCGGGTCCAAAAGCGTATTCGGGTCAATTCGGGTTGACCCGAATTGACCCGAGTTTTAATTAGGCTCGAGTTCGGGTTATATATTTTTACCCTTGACCCGACTCGAGTTGACCCGTACCCGACCAACCCGACTTGACCCGACTAAAGTTAGACTTTTTACATTGTTTTAGTACAAAATTAGGCCACTTTTTACACTTTTTCCTCAAACTCGGGTTGACCCGAACCCGAGTTGACCCGACCCGAATTGACCCGACCCGAATTGACCCGAACCCGAGTGACCCGAGTTCTAATTAGGCTCGGGTTCGGGTTATATATTTTTTACCCTTGACCCGACTTGACCCGACCCGAGTTGACCCGAACCCGACCGGGTCAACCCGAATCACACCCCTAATCATAACCCTCTATTTTTTTATATAAAAAAAATATATTTATTAAAAATTAGATATCTTACAAACCGTTAATCGTTACGCAAAACAAAACATATTATCGTGACGAGAATTAAATCATTTTTCTATCGAGGGGCAATTTTGTATAATTTCGACAAATTTTTTTCCTAAAAAAATCATATATGATTCTTATCACGAATCATACTATGATTTTCTCAAAAAAAATGAAAAAATTTCAAAGTATATACATGTGCCCCTCGATAGAAAGATGATTTAATTCTCGTCACGATGATATTTTTCGTTTTGCGTAACGATTAACGGTTTATGAGATATTCAATTTTTAAGAAAAAAATGGAAGTTTGATTTGAATAAATGTAATTGGTTAATGTGGTTACTAAAAACATGATTTACATTTATCTCAACTCTTGTTTACATTATACAACAATTTAAAATATATGTCTGCAAAAATATATATATTATTTATCTAAAATGATACTATCAATAGGTCCTAAAATAAATGTTTAACTTTTTAGAGTTAAACTGATTCAACTTTGACTTTCGTTATTTTTGCGTGTGTTATATAATATTTGATGTAAGATATATGAATAAATTGAGTATTATATGTATTTTCATCGGTACAAATTTCATCAAATGTTATATCTACAAATATATATTTAAGGTTAAAGTCGACAAAGAAAAATCGAAAAAGAAAAAGAAAATTGACACTTATTTTAAGACGGATAGAATAATATATATTTTTGAATACCGAATCAGAGCAGCGAGTTTAATCGAGAATCAGAGTCGTCATCGATTTAGCTAGATAATTAGATAAAGTAACTTAAACTATAAATGATCGTTTTCGTGATTTCTTTTAAGAAAAACATAAATTAAAATATCGTTAATTAAAAATTATGTTACAAAATACCCGTAGTATAACTTAAAAACCTGGATATAAAAGATTTTTTGTTTAGGAAATTAATTCTTTTCATATAAAATTTAAAATGATTTTTTTTTTTAATTATTAGATTCACTCGGTTAGGTTGGGTTGCTTAACTGTCTATATCGTGCGTTAGGTGTTTAAAACGCGTAACACCTTACCTACACAACTCAAAGTTGTTATTAATACTATTTTATGTGCTTCAAAGAAAGATTTTCGGATCTTTGCTAAAAATAAACAAGCTTGCCTTGCAAGGTTTTATACTTTTATTTTTATTTTTATTTTGAGTGTTATCTTTCTAGTGAAAGGTTATTTTCAGAATCAAATAAATGTATAAAACTGCGAGAACCACCTTAATACTCTTAAAAATACATATGTATTTTCATTATTATGTTTAAATTAACATTTAATAGTTGTTTTGTTGGTTATATATCCGAGTATGATGAGCGATATGAAAAGTGCACATGTGTTTTCTTATTATCCAACAAAAAGATAGTTATCATACATACAAAACAAATACATGTGCATACATGTTCTTAGTGACCTACGACAATGAAAATTCATGTATTTCTACCTAATAAACTAACCCGATATATATACATGTGCATTTGAAGAGTAAAAAGGTGGTTCTCGTAGTTCTGTAATCTTTGTAAAATATATTGTCAAGAATATATATGGTCCATTTTTCCGTCTCAAAATTATTGTCCTTTTATATTTAGTTAATTAATTACTTCCTCCATCTTAAATTTATAGTAGTAATCTTTTATATATCATTTATATCATTTTCGGCTGTTCCAAAATTATACTTCACCCATCTCAAAATTATTGTACAGATTAATATTTTGGGACGTCTCAAATTAATTGTCCACTTCCAAAAATAGATAAGGAATATATATTAAGTTTACCATATCACCCTCACTTGAAAGTATTATTACAAACAATAAAAAATGTGCAAATTAATTGGTTAAGGGTAAAACTGTCAATGTGTAAAAAGTAAGAGAGAGAAAACTGAAAAAGTGATGTTTTTATTAAACTACGTGTTTTTTGTCGATGAACAATAATTATGAGACGAGGGGAGTAGTATCTTTCCAAATATATATATAAGTAATGTAACAATATTACATTATTGCACCTAATGTTATTAGAAATTATAAACTATATAAAGTTTTAATTAATTACATAAGGATAAAAATGTTATTTTTATAAAAAGGTAAGAGAGTGAATGCAATGATAGTGATTGTTTTTTAAGATTATATATTTTTTGTCGGATGACAATTAATTTAAGACAGAAGAATAATTCTTTTTTAAATATTGTAATTATATTATCAAATAAGGGTAATATATTAAACTTGATCAAATTTTTTTATTTATTTTTAGCACTGTACATTACATTGGGACATTGTTAAAAGGAAACATGGACATTAAAAACACGACGAAAAGAGTAGTTCGATTTAGAGTTAATATTTGGATGTTAAATCAAATTTTGTAATTAAAATTTGGATTGAGTTTGATGTATAAAAGAGAAACTATATTACGATATATTTTTTTGTTTTAAATAAATGTTAACTATTGATTTTCAAAGTTAATCGTTTTTAATTTTGACTTTAAATTAGCTTGCTTGTGTTATATAATACTTGATAAAAATTTATATGAGTTGATTGAGATTTGATTTTCATCAAGTATTATATAACGCAAGCAAAATAACTTAAGGTCAAAGTCGAAAAAAAAAACTTCGAAAGTCAAAAGCTGACATTTATTTAGGGACGGAAGGAGTATATAAATATTAGGTCTCGTGTATGAGTTTTATATTTAAATAAAGTTATTTTAACTTTTTTATTTAAAATTTATAAATTTTGTACTTTTAAAATGTGAGTTATATTTGTTTACTTTTTAAAGTTATTAAAATTTATAAAAAATTATAAGTGGTACTTAACTTCATCTAATATATATAAATTCAATTACTAAAGTTTTATCAATTACAGTACTTTATTTTTCACAGATTTGACACTTTGATTTTTATATATTTTTTTTTCTCGATAAATTTTTCAACCAACTTTTTTAATAACAAAAACAAACTGATTAAAACTTTGACAACTAAAGAAACTTTTAGATTGTTTTAAAAAAACAAAAACAAAAAAGATAAGTTATAACATTGTTCTTATAAAGATATTTTTTTTAAATACAAAATTTTTCATTTTTCATTTTGCTTTACTATTTATAAAGATTTATTTATACTTTAATAAATAATTTAAATACTAAAATTAATTATTTTAACAAAATATAAAAAGATAATATGTGATGGTTGTTAGAGCATTTTTAATAAGAAAAATTATTCATAGCATTTTATTATTTTAAAAAGTTTTTAGAAGTGATTTTTATTATTGCACCAAAAGCTTTTAGTAAAAGTTACAAAAAGTTTGCATAATAATTTTGCATACATAAAATCTTTTATACAAATTTACTTGTTAAATTTATGTTTCGCATTTAATACAAAAAACTTAAAGAAAAAAAAATACCCTATTAAAGATGCTCTCAGAAAGGCCCATATTAACTCATACCTCGTGGCTTACTGCTATAAGTCTATAACATGAAGAATAATAGTATATGTACCAAACATTAAATTTTGCCTTTGACTCTAGACTAACGAAGTCTTAATGTGACATCATTTAAAATATTTGAAAACTCAAGTTGATTTAACCGGTTGAATCGATTGAACCGTGATTCAGTTGAAAGATTGGACTTCGATTTTGATAAAAACTCGGTTGAATCACTGATTAAAACGACTGAATCGTGACCCAATGACTCAATCAGGTCAATTAAAAAACCAAGTTTTATTTTTTAAAATATTACATCTTACCATGAATTTAATATTAATGGACCATGGTATTTTGACGACACGGTATGGTCTATGCCAAGGGACGTGACAAGGCTATGGCTTGAACCTACGCCAACCTAAGCCACTACACCGGTCCTCTTCTGTGCAAAACGTACGATTGACACATGTGGCTTGTGTCAAGTTACCGTTTTCTTTTATTTGGGTATTATCAAAAATTTTTTTTGAACGGCAATAGGGTATTATCAAAATCTTAAGTGATTAATGAGATAATATTTTTATGATTAAAAAAAATAAAGTTGAGATAACTTTTTCATTGAGATATATTTGCTTTAAGGCATCATAGTCATGATTATAAATAGCGTGATGCGTGATGTGACGGCATGTTCAAGTTACACGTTTTGGTGGCTATGATGAAATTTTAACGTTTCTAAACTGTTGTTAATAGCGGCACAACATATAAAAATATATATTTGTCTTATCATATTCAATATTATATTTATTTTAAATTTATAATAAGTGTTATACATAATAATAAAGCTATAAAACTCTCCTTACATGTAACAATATTATTTTTTAGAGTTAAATTCAAAAAATTATCACACCTCATGTCGTAGCGCGCTTTGACCTATTGTGTATCGTGGAGGTCACGCCTCAAACTTTAGCGCGTCTTAAGGCGGGCTATAGCGAGCTATTTAGAACTATGATCATAATGAAAGTAAGTTTATAACTAGGTTTATGATGTATATGTCTAAAATATTAGACATATTTAAAATTTAATACATGTATATATATTGAGAATTTATAAACTTTAAAAGATTTATACGTACTGTAAAAATATTTATGAAGCTAAAACTTTTATAAAATTTAGGCCTTTTAAAAGTTTAACTTTTATGAATAAAGACAATTTTACCTTTAACCAATTAATTTAAAACTTTTTTAAATTTATAATTATAATTTTAACTAAGAGTAATGTAGTAATCTCAATTTAAACTTTATATCTATTTTAAAAATGGTCAATTAGTTTAGGACAACTAAAAAAATAGATTATAATTTTGAGACAACGGTAATAGTAAATTGTTTACAACGGGTCAGACTGCTTTGAAAGCCGCCTAATGCAAAGTGACAAAACACGAAAAATCATGCATCGAAAATCAGCACGTGTTTATTCCTTTTGCATTTGATACCTTCGGTTTTCTTGCACCTGAAGCGGTGGAGCTTCTGAAGAGAATTCAACGCGTTATGAATAGAAACGTTATGACACCTAAATCCATATATGTGGTTTTACATAGAACTAGTTTGGCTATTCAGAAAGGGCTTGCGACACAACTTGCCTTCTACAGCTGTGTAATTAAATTTTATAAAATTAAAATTTAGCTTTAATATTTACTAAACTTAGGTGATATTAACTTTGTCGACGTCGTCTTTCCTAACACGGATTAAACCTGATAAATGTATGTAGATGGATTAATGTGGTAGTTAGTACCATTGGAGTATTAGTTCAATGTGTAACAACTGGTAATTTTCTTACCTTGTAAAATAAATATTTTACCCTTTGACTTTTTATTTAGTCAACTACGTACTTGAACTGTGTTTAAACCGGGAAGTTATCCCGCGTTTTCTGAAAAACTGTTTTATGACAAGTAATGACTTGACACTGAGCTCAGTCATCGTTCTGAACGTTTTCTGTGAATCTGACCAAAAATGCTGTGACGGTCAATGAATTGACGATGATCCGTGAGATTATTCGTTATCTGTGAATTATGTGTTAACTACTTAATTTTAACTGCGTGATTGTTATTTTCACTAACTGCGTATTTAATTAACCCAGTATATGTTTATAAGCATGTATTTTAGTATTTTTGCCATTTATAGTAATAAATCGTATTTTCTGTGAATATTTAATTAACGTATCACGTTTTCGTATTATACGTCGTTTTACGAGTAACCGTCGTAAGCATGCATAAAATACTTTACGAAACGTAAAATGTCAGTTTTCGTCGAAAAATCATAAAATTAATATATTTCGTAAATTTTCTAAGTTTTACGCATTTTTAAACATAACTGCATACTTTTCACTAATTACCTAAAACTAATTAACCTTTTTACCTTAAACCTTTTAACTAGTTATCTTAGTAAAAATTTTGAATTATTTACCCCATATGGGACCTCTAAAATCGGCCAAAACAAACCCCTCCACATGGAGGAAAACCAAATTTTCACCCTTTGCTATTTTTAGCTTAATAATACACACTACCCTAAAAACCCTAATTCATTTTTGTTTTCACCTTAATAATTCACTTTCACCTCAACTAAAATTTCAAACACACAATCTCTCTCTCTAAAAACACACGGCACACAAAACACACATACAAACCTCCATTGTTGATTTTTGCAAGCTCCATTTCAAGAACATCTAGCCCAAAATAAATACACCCAAAGGTTTATAAAGACATAAAGAAGAATGGGTTTGATTGGTTTGTTGATTTGAGTAGTTTTTGGTTGAAGTTTATAGAAGTTAGGTTTTGTTGATTATTAGTTGGTTAGAGCGTAGATCGTGTTACCGTGGTTACGTAGAATCGTTACACAAGGTTATTTCTTAAACCTTTTTCATCTTTTCATTTTTATGCATAATCTTTGAAGATCTTGTTGATCCCAAACTCAGATCGATTAAGCTTTGTGTATACGAGATTAGATCAAGATATACACGTAGAGAAACCTTTGCTTATGAATAAAGTAATTAAGTGTTATGCGGAATTAACACTTAAACAAGAACACAAAGATGTAAACAAACTTTCACTTTGATTAATGATAATCGAACTTGCTTACAATGAAAGTGTTTAACAAAACGAAAAACTTATATGAAACTTAACCTAAAGATCTTCTTTTATAGATATAAGAAGTCTTGTACAATAATCTACGAATCAACTATTCTAGGTAAAGATAATTATAGAAAATACAATATTGAACTTATCTTTACCATAAACAAAACTAGAAACAAAATATTCGTAGAACATATCTTCCCATCAGTGCTTGTCTTCAACCTGTCAACGCTTGACTTCTTCTTGTCAACGCTTGGCTGTCAGCGTTTGTTCCCTTCTTGTCAGCGCTTGGTTTTCTCTTATCAGCGTTCAAGTGACCTGGCTACATTTTATTCCCAACAATCCTCCCCTAAACTTGATATCTACTCTAGTAATCAAGTTTCTGAATAAACATTTAAGAACTAGGAGGATCTTACAACACTTATCATATTGGTAATAAACATATCTAATCAAGTCTTGGGCCACATCACTTGTATAATCAATTTCCAGTGGTGTTGTCTTCATCTTCTCCAACACTTCTTTGGACAAGAAATAATCAGCATCTACAAGAAGATACTCAGAGAACTTTGTAGAACTTAGATGATAAACACCACAAGCTGAGTATAAACGCCATTGAAGACCACTGAGGTCATCTTCAAGATCCTTCCAAATAGCAGGATCTTCTTCTCTTGGTCCACACATTGTCATAAATGTTGACCACAGTTTTATTCCATTGGCTGAAGTAGGTGCTTCAGTCCTATACTTGGCTTCCAACAACCTCCAAAGGTGTACCAAGTCTTCTCTGTCCATACTTGCAAAAATAGAGATAAGTGAAGTAAAAGTATGTACCTCCTTTCCATATCTGCCAATCTTCCAAAATCCACACTCATCTTCATCATAGCTTATAACTAGATTTCTGACATCAAGAGGCATTACTTGCACCATATCTGAAGCTTCCAATGGTGAAAGCTTGAGACTTTTCCTTATAACTGCTTCACTTGGATTCAACATATCCATATCCTTAGGAAACTAGAAAGGATCTCCTTTCTTTAATGGTCTTGGAACAACCATTGCCTTTGCAATCTCCATCTCTTCTGCAAGTGCTTCTCTCCTTTCATCAGAAAGAAGCCTTAGGGCATTATTCTCCTGCACATATCTCCAAATGGGATAGGTCTTGTACTCTAACTCATTAAAGGATAATCCCTTCAACTTTGCATATGTCCATCCTGCTTGATGACATCTAAGCAGTATGTAGTACAGCTCCCTTCTATCCCTCTTTAGAAGTTTGAAAACATCCTGGGCATTGTGCTTCAAAATTACCCTGCAATCCTGTTGTACTCTAAGAAGAATCTCCAAACCCCATATTTGCTATGAAAGGGTCAAGTTTGGATTCTCAATAGTAGTATTCTCCCAAGCATGGTACATTCGAGCAACTTCTGGAAGATCAAAATCAACCTGCATCTTCAACTCTCTCAACTTCTCTCTTGCCAATTCATCACCATACTCAAGTCTTTCTGGTGGTTCTATGATCATTCCACTTGAGTCTGAGCTATCCTCATCACTCTCTTCTTCACTTTCAGAAGTGATAATAAATAGTGATGCACCACTTTTCTTTCCTTCTTGTTCCATAAGTTGTGCAACCAACTTTCTATCAAATTCAATTTGTGCTACATTCTTTGGAACCTCTTCTTCTATCATGATTCCCTTACCCTTATCTAATGGATCAATGGAGGGTAAGGATGATGATAATACCTGTAAAACCCGCTTTAAAAGTCCTCGAACATTAGTTACGGACAGTCACAGATTTAATTTAAATGTTACATAATTGTTTACTCAGATAATAAATAACAATGTTAAATCAAGTATTACGAAATTATTATTTATTTAGGAAATAAATAATCCATGTCAAAATATATGGCGACGATTAAAACACGAAGTCACGCCACATATAATTAATACACGAACTTTATTAATGTCAAAAAGTGAAAAACACACTTGTGTTTGGGCTTGGCCGGCGTACAAGAAAAAAAAAAGAGACAAGCAAATCATCAAATATAAATAAAAGAAAACTGTATAGTGATAAATATGTATATGATACAAGTAAGTAAATGAAAATTAAAAAAATACTAGTACAAGTTTTATTGGTTGCGGGTATGCAAATGAAACGTGTCATACGAACTATGTCCATCTTAAGCAAAATCTATATCACTTGTAAAACTATGAAATCATACACAAAATATAGAAGATATAGCTTACATATATAACACTCGTAAATTGCATTTAGTCACCCTTTCTTCCGTTCAAATTCCATTTCTCTCGGAAAGTGATAATAACCATGTCCATATATACGATCGTTAACATAATTCATTCTACCATTATGGGATTAACCCAAAGATAAACCAACAGCTGCAAACAAAACCTAATTTAAGTGTCCATCCACAATCTGAGTTTGGGTTCGTTTCATGGCGAGGTTGTTCGACTTTGTAAACTGCTCGTGTCGATTCAAATGGTTCAAGTTTGAGTCAAAGGTTTTGGTTTCTTTTGGCCTCGTACGAGTTAGTTCGAGTGGTGTCTCGTGTTTGGTTTCGGATCGAGACGTGACTCAATTATGGTGAGATTGGTTCTTAGTAGGCGTACGTATATGATTTTGAGTTATGTCTCAGTTTCCTTTTGATACCATGTCACAACCTATAGGTATTTTTTTTACTACAAATCATTTGCATGTTATAAAGTTAAAACTAATTAACCATTATTGATAAATCAATGCAAGTTTAAAGATGTATGTAATGTTGGATGAAACTTTACTTACATGGTAGTTTAGTAGGTACATATGGTTTAATGTGTATAATAGCAAATATATGACGAAACCTACATTTGGAGGAAGTACTACTTGTTAAATATGCATAAACTTCACCTATGAATCGTAGCTACGGGTCTTTCAACGTGTTGATCAATTGTTAGCCTCAAGTTCCTAAGCTTTAAAACATATACTCCAACATGTAAAATAACAATATCATCTACCTAAATGGATTAGTCAAATTACTAATGTGTGATATTTAGCAATGAAGAAAGTAATAAGATTAATAATAGACATAATATTTTAAGCGCAAGAGCAAATAATCAGTTAGACGTATTATTGATTTGATATATTATCCGTAATGCATGTAGTTATTTGGCGGCGTAATAATAATATGAGACCCGAGTTGAGTTCGTTTAGTCTTCTTTCAGTCAGATATTGGACACGAGGTACGGATTTCAGTAGTCTAACCGGTCCGCCAATCCTAGCAGTTACCAAATATTTTCCGCCTTGTCCAGGTTCATTCATTAAAATACATGTCCAGACAACAGTCAAGACACAGTTCTCAAGTATCGTTTCAGAAGACACTAGGACACCAATCATGATACACGTCATACGAATATCTTCTCAGAGTACGAGTCAGAACTCCTAACTCCAGTATGTTTCCAAGCGAGACCCTCAGTAATTCAGGGTACCTTTCCGAAAGGGGTATACCCGTTCTATTATGCCACGCATGAACCAGATCATTTGAAAATTTTAGTCACCACCACTAGAGTATGATTCAGGTTAAACACGCAGTATTCACTCTGTGAGGTTACAGACGAACACATTCAGTGAAAAGTCGCCATGTTCACTTCACGAATTCCTATGTCAACTTTATCTTAAATCAGGTAGTCCCCTACCTCTTAGCCAGAAAGGACTCAACAGTATCACCATATTATTAAAGCCTTATTTTCAGTTCACGACGAGATCCGTCTTACTAAATCCCAAATATATTCATTATATTTTCTGCCAGAAAAATCAGTACAAGTTGTTTCTGCCTTATAAGCGCGTGACTTATAAGTCCATAGTTACGAAGACCTTCTAACCACCACTTATGATCCACTTTTGAAGTTCTTAAAATTTATGATTAGCAAATTTTCTTCCTTCATCATTCCCAGAACTAGTTGAGAAGGTGTTCCAGAAATTCCTTCCGAACCACGAGACAGAATTTAACACCAAGCTTGTCTCAAGAACCAAACCTGTTTTCAAAACTCTTTATTCCAGGGCTTCAGCTAAGTTAAAAGAGTTGCAGCAATTGCTGCAAGAGTTACCGGAAAGAGATTTTGTTTGCTCTAGCGCACCACCAGAGGGTGCACCATTCCTGCCTATCAGACAGAAGGTAGGTAACATGAGATCATGGATCGACCACCAAAAGTTTGACAAGATCACCATCCCATACCTGAACTGTTATAAAGTCCTAAACGTCTTTCACAATAATTTACGATCATACTACCATCAGTGGCGAGTGAAGGAACATGATGTTTCCAAGACTGCTTTTGCACACGTTATGGTCTCTACAAAGTTTGATTTCTACTTCTGAGCTCCCTAATGCTCCAGTTATATTATAAAACTTATGAATAAAATATTTCCCATGAATTCTCAGACACAATCGTCAGTATATTCATTGATCACATTCTGATCTCCTAAATTCTAGAGAAGAACATGAGAAGCATCTTTCCACGACCCCGTAGATTCTCCGATAGGAGGTAAATATACGCAGCTTTCCAGATGTGAGTCTCAGATGAACAAGGTGGCATTTCTGAGCCACCCTATTTCAGCAGGAAAAATTGCAGACAGTCCTGTGAAGGTAAAGGCCATCACCAAATGGTCAAGACCGACGTCGGTGACAAACATACAAAATTTCTAGAACTCAGAAAACTACTACCGCAGAAATCCCCGACAGTTCTCACGATCAGCCTTGCATGACTAAGCCTACGCATAAAGAAGGGAACCTACACCGAATTATGTATACCTTTCCATGAATATTCACTCAGGTTCCACCAGAATGTACCAAAATCCCAGACAAAACATTGATAGAATCCGCATAACACATTAATGCAGCTATGTTCATATCTAGATGCCTGACCTACTGTAGGTTCAAGATTGAACACCGTCATATTAGTGAGTTATTACGACCCTTAGAAATTTCTGAACAGAAATGAGACGAAATTACATGAAATTGTTATCAGCTACCACAGGCTCAGAGAAAGTATGATACTATCTATGTTATCGTCAACCATGTAATCAGCCTGCGCGTTTCTTTCATCCGAAAGGATCACGCAGTAGCAGATCTGCAGAAAATTTAGAAATTCAGTAGTAAATCGTATGAATTCAAGGCATTCCATCGACCATCATATTAGACAGAATTCATGTTCACGATCAAGTGTATGTTTACGCCCACTTTAAGTTCATGTTTATTTTCACTTTCATGTTTACGTCTCATTCGCAGTATGATGTTGTTTCAGTTCATCTTTTATGCTATCTCATGATTTAAGTTCACGTTTGTGTTCATAACATTGTTCACGTTCAAGTTCGTGTGCCATTTCACAATACACGTTTCTCAGTTTATTACCGAATACGGTTACAGAAAGCTTGAGAAATCAGACTCAAGTTTAGCACAACTATTCCATAACCAGGCAGACGTTTCACATCTCAGGCCGTATCGTTGGCATTCATTCCTCAGTCTGCATACGTTCGTGATATGTTCTAGTATCACGTCCACAGTATGTTTCACATATTACATTCATGATATATTTCATGCACAGTATTCCTTTTATGATCACGAAGCACGTTCACAATTGCTCACGTAGCTCATTCACAATTGTTCACGTAGTTCGTCCCTATATGTTCTCAACAGCTTGCTCAGAGATATAAATGTTATCCTCTTAGGATATTGTAAGTACCGTCTCATGTATACTACATACTATAGCATATTCATTCTATCAGATTCAGAAAATCAATCTTAAGTATGGAGCCAGAAGCTATTTCAGCAGTTATCAGGACAGGGTCATCAGGACCAAGATTTTCATGGTGTTTAGACCTTTGAAGGAGTCGTTTCAAGTGGGAAGCCACTCAAAACGGAGGAGTCCATCTGGACCTCACATCCCTTTTCCTTCAATAGATCCAGTTAAGTTCTTTCAGTCCTGTCATGTTCCATGTTCACTCCAGTCATGTCACGTTGTACCTTTCAGCAGCAGTATGTTCTAAATCAAGGACGAATGGTCTCTCGGCTTATATGTCTTTTCAGCCTTCATGCTCTTTCAGCATATATGTCATTTCAGCTTTTATAACTTCACCAACTTATTACCTTTACTTCGAGGACGAATTTCTCCTTTTTAGAGGGGAAGAATTATAAAACCACGACATAATCACATCCTTAATTCAAGGACGAATTATTTTTTTAGAGGGGAAGAATTGTAAAACCCGCTTTAAAAGTCCTCGAACATTAGTTACGGACAGTCATAGATTTAATTTAAACGTTACATAATTTTTTACTCAGATAATAAATAACAATGTTAAATCAAGTATTACGAAATTATTATTTATTTAGGAAATAAATAATCCATGTCAAAATATATGGCGACGATTAAAACACGAAGTCACGCCACATATAATTAATACACGAACTTTATTAATGTCGAAAAGTGAAAAACACACTTGTGTTTGGGCTTGGCCGGCGTACAAGAAAAAAAAGAAATAAAAAGAGACAAGCAAATCATCAAATATAAATAAAAGAAAACTGTATAGTGATAAATATGTATAAGATACAAGTAAGTAAATGAAAATTAAAAAAATACTAGTACAAGTTTTATTGGTTGTCGGGTATGCAAATGAAACGTGTCATACGTACTATGTCCATCTTAAGCAAAATCTATATCACTTGTAAAACTATGAAATCATACACAAAATATAGAAGATATAGCTTCCATATATAACACTCGTAAATTGCATTTAGTCACCCTTTCTTCCGTTCAAATTCCATTTCTCTCGGAAAGTGATAATAACCATGTCCATATATACGATCGTTAACATAATTCATTCTACCATTATGGGATTAACCCAAAGATAAACCAACCGCTGCAAACAAAACCTAACTTAAGTGTCCATCCATAATCTGAGTTTGGGTTCGGTTCATGGCGAGGTTGTTCGACTTTGTAAACTGCTCGTGTCGATTCGAATGGTTCAAGTTTGAGTCAAAGGTTTTGGTTTCTTTTGGCCTCGTACGAGTTAGTTCGAGTGATGTCTCGTGTTTGGTTTCGGATCGAGACGTGATTCAGTTATGGTGAAATTGATTCTCAGTAGGCGTACGTATATGATTTTGAGTTCTGTCTCAGTTTCCTTTTGATACCATGTCACAGCCTATAGGTATTTTTTTACTACAAATCATTTGCATGTATAAAGTTAAAACTAATTAACCATTAATGATAAATCAATGCAAGTTTAAAGATGTATGTAATGTTGGATGAAACTTTACTTACATGGTAGTTTAGTAGGTACATATGGTTTAATGTGTATAATAGCAAATATATGACGAAACCTACATTTGGAGGAAGTACTACTTGTTAAATATGCATAAACTTCACCTATGAATCGTAGCTACGGGTCTTTCAACGTGTTGATCAATTGTTAGCCTCAAGTTCCTAAGCTTTAAAACATATACTCCAACATGTAAAATAACACTATCATCTACCTACATGGATTAGTCAAATTACTAATGTGTGATATTTAGCAATGAAGAAAGTAATAAGATTAATAATAGACATAATATTTTAAGCGCAAGAGCAAATAATCAGTTAGACGTATTATTGATTTGATATATTATCCGTAATGCATGTAGTTATTTGGCGGCGTAATAATAATATGAGACCTGAGTTGAGTTCGTTTAGTCTTCTTTCAGTCAGATATTGGACACGAGGTACGGATTTCCTGTCCTTTCAGTAAGGACTTCCCTTCTATACATGATTCGGATTTCCAGTCTGCAGCCAAATGTTTTCCCGAGTACATGTTATAAATTATCAGAAATTATTTAAATAACTAAGATATTGCCTGAGCATTATATACAAGCATGACCAATTTATGTACTAGTTACGGAGGTACCGTAACCATGGCACTAGAGGCACCGGTGTCGTGACTCACATGCAGGAGAGTGATATCCTGCATCGTCCCACTCATGTTCAGTTTGGCCATTTTATCAGTATGTTTAGTGGGGCGTATGGATGCATCCTAGGCTTATAAGTTTACAAGTTATCAGGGTGAATGTGGTGTGTGCTCTACATCCTTCACATTGGAGTTGATCTCTCCATCCAGCACAGTTATTTAGAGGTCACCCCTCTACGGTTATTTAGAGGTCACCCCTCTACAGCATGACGAGGACACCCCTCTATGTATTCATGCAAAAGTTGTTACAGCTCATGACCTATATAAGCTCTTGGCAATTAAAATACAGTAAATGCACGTTTTTCAGATTTAACAGATTAACAGTTCAGCTTTATTATTTATAAATCAGACTTTACAGATTATACACAGATTTCTGCTGCAACTTTACTTATCAGTCTTACAGCTCCAGTATTTTATCATCTGCTTCGTTTCAGTAATTCCTTATCATGCTTTATATCCGTTCACTGAGCGTTATGCTCAGCCGTAGTTCCTTTCATGTTCTAACGGCAGGTACACCAGGACACTCTTAGGATTATGAGAGCATGTGCATTTGGATGGAAGCTTTACAGACTTCTTACTTTATGCACTTCTTTCATTATTCTACTATTTGGACATTGTTTAGTCCTTTTCCTTCAGTATTTACTTTTCATGTTTTGAACTTATGTTGGATTACTGATGTTTGATTCCGGTATTTCCTTTATGGTCGGTTAATGTTCTAGGACATTTACCTTATGCTTTGATGACACGCCATAAACACACGTAACGGTCCACTTATCTAAGTGGGGTGTTACAATACCTGTGTAGACTCATCTTTGATGATGGTTGATGACTGGAATACATCAACTTCACCTGCAGGCTTGTCAGCGTTCAAAATACCTGTGTCAGCGCCCCGATTACTCATGACAGCGCTTGGTGTGTCAGCGTCCAAATTCTTGTCAACGCTCACATTGCTTGTCTTAGCGCCCTTTGTAAAGTGCTCCATCAGCGCTGTAAAAGACACATCCAAATTGATAGGAGTTACCATGGATGTATCAACTGCTGGTCGCTTCTTCAATTCTGTAAGGGCTTCAGCAATGTTCAAAGATTCACCATCATGTGAACTCTTTTCACTTGCAGTATGAATCAGCTCATCCTGCTCATCCTCCCCTTTGGAAGATTCCTCCAGTCCATGCCTGTTGTTAGCATTCTCCAAAACAATAATCCTCTCCCTCAATTGCTTGAGTTCAAGGCCCTGTGTATTGACAATATGGACCAAGCTTGCATTTTGCTTTTGAAAGCTAATGCAGGCAGCCGTCAATTCCATCATAGTCATTGGTTCCAATCTGCCCTCAGCTAAAATAGGAATTTGACCTCCCAAAATAGAATCATGGGGCATGGATGAGGTCTTAATGATGTTAGGACTGTCTTGGCCATCTTCTAAGCCAGAACCAATAGTCCCAGCCTCATCCATATCACCAACCACTCTTGTAGTGGTGGTTCTCTCTGCTTCATGGCTAGGACCACTGGAGAAGAACACTCCAGTAGTCCTTTGGCGTTTGTTTAACCTATATTGTGGTGGGGTAGAGGATGATGTGGATTGGGTGGGTGTGGGTTGATTAAGGGGTGTTTGGGACTATGAAGGAAAGTCATCAGCGTTGGGATTACTCGTGTCAGCGCCAACATTGAATGTGTCAGCGCCAACATCTTCTTGGTCAAGATGCATGTGTTGAGGTGAAGGCAAGGGTTCTGGGATAGGCTCAAGTTGTGGTTGAGGGTCTGGTTGAGGTTGGGCAGCCTGAATAACATCAAGCATGGCTTGGGTGAGGGGTACTTCACGGTGAAGGGGTGAGTTCATTTTGGTAAATATGGCTTTCTTTTGCATAAGGATCTCATAAAAGTGATCATGATCCCTAAGGCAGTAATGTTTCATATCAAAAATCATTTGCAAAAATCTGGGATAGGCTAAAGTCATTTTACTCCCTTTGTTTTTACACATCCCCTCAAAAATCATTTTTGAAAAATTAAACTTTAGCCCACGTGACATACAAACAAGAGCACTAGCAATTGATCTGTTAATTTCATTGAAAGCAGTGCACTTGGGACTTAAGCATTGTAAGAGGACATGTATTAGGTACTTCCAGGCTGAGGGAAATTCCTGTTTATGGTATTTATTTAAAGTGCCTTCATCAGGAATAGGATAACCCAAAGCCCTTAGACCTTGTTCTATTTCAGCAATGTGTTTGGTTTTAGAATGATGTATAGGATTTTTAATAATGCATAAAGTACTGTTATTGTCAACAAAAATCTTGGTATGCATGAAATTATACCCATAATCCAACAGCTGGTTCTGAATCCATAAGACTTGTCCACAACAAGCAGTTGCAGCAATATATTCTGCTTCAGTTGTAGAATTGGCCACCACTGTTTGTTTCTTGCATTGCCAAGAGATCAACCTACTCCCAAGAAATTGACATCCACCAGTTGTGGATTTTCTATCAAACTTATCACCACCATAATCACTGTCTGAGTATGCAATAAGCTCCAATAGAGAATCTTTTGGGTACCACAAGCCAAGATCTGGATAGCATCTTAGGTACCTAAAAATTCTCTTTACAGCAAGGAGGTGACATTCTTTGGGAGTCACTTGATGTCGTGCACAAGCACACACAGCAAACATGATGTCAGGTCTTGAGGCTGTGAGATACATCAATGAACCAATCATTGATCTATAATGCCTGACATCCACATTTTTTCCAGCACCAACTTTTCCCCAAGGGTGTTCTCTATCCATAGGAGTAGTAGCACTCTTTTCATGTGGAGAAAAGCCAAACTTCTTCAAGATCTCTGCTACATACTTATCTTGAGAGATGAAGATACCATCTTCTTTTTGCTGAACTTGTAACCCTAGAAAGAAGTTCATCTCCCCCATTGCACTCATCTTGAATTTGTCTGTCATAAGTTTGGAAAAGTCTTCACTCATCTTTGGATTAGAGGAACCAAAGATGATGTCATCAACATAAACCTGAACAAGTAAGACATCCTTACCTTCCTTTTTTGTAAACACTGTTTGGTCTATGGTGCCCCTTTGAAATCCATTTTCCACCAAGTAGGTGGACAATGTACCATACCATGCTCTTGGGGCCTGATGAAGTCCATACATAGCTTTCTTGACTCTATATACCTTATCTGGATGCTCAGGATCTTCAAAACCAGGAGGTTGCATGACATACACCTCCTCAACAATGGTGCCATAGAGGAAAGCACTCTTCACATCCATTTGATAAACAGTGAAACCCATGCATGAGGCATAGGCTAGAAAGATTCGTATAGCCTCAATCCTTGCAACTGGAGCAAAGACCTCCTCATAATCTATCCCTTCCTCTTGTGTATATCCCTGAGCTACCAAACGTGCCTTGTTTCTGACCACAATGCCTCTTTCATCCTTCTTGTTTCTTAGAACCCATCTTGTCCCAATTGGTCTAACATACCTTGGACAATCAACCAGCTCCCAAACATCCTGAATTGCAAATTGGTGAAGCTCATCTTGCATCGCTTCCACCCAACTTGGTTCTTTGAGAGCATCAAAAGTTTTCTTGGGTTCCTGTTGTGACAGAAAACAGGCAAACAAACATGCTTGCACAAGAGGGGTATCAACCTTCTTGTGGATATTGGCAATAAAACTATCATGATTCTGGTGAGATCTTCTAGTTTGAACAGGAGTCATGATATCCACAATGATTTGAGAAGGAGGATGATTCTTCAAAGTAGATGTGAGAATTCCTCCTTCAAGAATTCTGTTGTCTTCAATATCATCCTCCATGTTGCCAATATCTTCTTCAGACTCTCTTCCATCAATATTAGCATGAACCTCTTCATATCTGCTTGAAGGTCCACCTTGTTCAAAACTGGAAGAGAAAATATGCTCAAAAGTGTTGTCAACGCTGGATATTTGCTTGTCAGCGTTTGAGTTATCAGCGCTGGAATTACTCTTGTCAGCGCCAGAATTGTTGTTGTCAACGTTTGAGCCATCAGCGTCTGAATTGGTCTTGTCAGCGCTAGAATTGCTTTTGTCAGCGCCTGAGTGACCATGCATGTTGTTAACTGGTGATATTTGGGGACCATCATTATCCTTTCCAGCAGCAGCATAAGCATCTGTCCATATGGGAATTGTGACATACTCTTGTGTGGGAGATGACTTATCTGCTTGTGATCCATCCTCTTTAACAACCTGTGTACCTGAAACATTAACAGATGGTTCTTCCAAAACACTTGAAGTTGCCTTCACAATGTCTGGATTAGTAACAGGCATATAATTCAAAGCCCTAGATAGAGGTTCCAAATCAAACAACCAATTTGGACCACTTTCAGGATCACTAGGTTTACTCTCTAAAAACCTAACATGTACTTTTTCAAGTATACGTTTTTCCTTTTTAATGTAAACCCTATATCCCTTGCTCTGCACTGAATAACCCATGAAGTAGCCTTCATCATCTTTTGCATCAAACTTACCTAGGTCATCACTAGTGGCTAATACAACTACATGACAACCAAAAGGTTTAAGAAAACCAATATTAGGCTTCCTTCCCCAAAGTAACTCATAAGGTGTTTTGTTCTGTATCTTGTTGACCAATGCCCTATTTTGCACATAACAAGTTGTATTGACAGCCTCCGCCCAAAAAGCTATAGGAAAGTGAGCATCAGCCAACATAGTTCTGGCTGCTTCAATTAGGGTTCTATTCTTTCTCTCAGCAACCCCATTTTGTTGTGGGGTTCTAGCAATACTAAATTGCCTAGTAATCCCTTTCTTGGCACAAAACTCATCTAATAACTTATTTCTAAACTCACCACCATTGTCACTTCTAAGAATTTTAACTTCATTACCAATCTTCTTTTCTATCTGAGTAATGAAATCAATTAAAATTGTGGCAGTTTCACTTTTCTTAGCTAAAAAGAAAGTCCAAGTAAACCTAGAAAAGTCATCTGTGATGACAAAGCAAAATGATTTACCCTTTAAACTTTCTATATTAGTTGGACCAAAGAGGTCCATATGCAATAAGTGAAGTGGTTTAGAACTAGAGTGCACCTGTTTGGACTTAAATGAGACCTTGTGCTGCTTGCCTTTAAGACATGCAACACAAGAGTGGTCATTGTGGAAAGCCTTTGCAGGCAAACCATCAACCAAGCCAAGTCTCACAAGCCTATTTATATTCTTGAAATTAATGTGCCCTAATCTCTTGTGCCATAGATTACTCTCATCTACTGAAGCTTTAGCATAAAAACATGACATATTATTATTTATCTTAATACCATTAAGATTCACATTATAAATGTCTTTATGCCTTGGTGTTCTAAAGTCAATATATTTCTAATCAGGGATCTTATAATCCTTGCTTAACACCAAGCATTCAGTATCAGTAAACAGAACTTTATTTTTGTTATCACAAACTTGTGATACACTAAAAAGATTATAGTCAAGTTCTTTTACCAGAAACACGTTATCAAAACGCAAATTGTTGGTGAGAAGAGTTCATTTGCCTGTGATAGTTCCAAATCTGCCTCCAAAGTAAACCTTATCACCATCCTTAATGGGAGTGAAGTTACTCAAGTAATCTTTTTTCCCTGCCATGTGCCTAGAGCATCCACTGTCCCAATATCCATAATCATTTACCTGTTTTTGAATGCCCTACAAATAAAGAAAACAAATTAGTTCTCTTTGGGAACCCAAGCCTTGACAGACTTGGATTCAGCTGGTTGTTCAACAAGAACAGACTTAGTTCTCATAACAACCCCATGTTCATCCCTTTTTGGATGAAATGCCCAGTTAACCCCAATTGGTTTTGTAATGACCTTTGAAATATAATGAAATCTGTTGAAGGTCATAGACAGCCCATTAGAAATTAGGGTTTTGATCTTGCTTAGGTCTCCATGTTAAGCTAGAAGAAGCTTATGACCCCTTACCCTGTGGTTGCAAATACCTAGGTCTGGCAACGTTTCTGTCAGCGTTGGAATTGGTCTTGTCAACGCCCCGATTGCCTTTATCAGCGTTGAACCTAGGGTTTGCTACAGAAACCCATTGCCTATTGGACCAAGTATTTGTCTTTTGAAAAGGTCTTTGGCCATGTGTGTTAGACCCTCTAGAAAAGAATGGGACTGGTCTAACAACTTGTGAACTTTGGTTCACAAAGATTTTGGGTCTGACAACGTTTGACCTGTGTTGACTTTTGTCAACGCTAAAGTTTTTCTTGTCAGCGTTGACATTGGAAGCGTTGACACACTTATAGGCTAAATGTGAAAAGCTACCACAAGTGTAACAGGCTTTTCTAGACATAGTTTTAGGTCTAGAAGAAAAGAAACATGTTCCATGATTACTAACTTGGCTTTTTGGTGACTTAGTATTCCTATACATTTCTGCATACTTAACACTAGGTTTCTTAACAGTGTTTGAGCCAAGGTCAACAGTCTTGCCAGTGGTTGGGTTTGTTATCTTGATGGGGGTAGGCTCGTGGCTCGTGATAGGGGTAGGCTCATTTGGACTTTCATACAACAAACCTCCCTTAACAAACAAGGTAGGATTGACTTTCTTCCATTCATTTAGGTCAGTCAACTTTTGTTTATACTCTTCAACTGGGGTAGTGATTCTTAGTGGAGGAATAAATTCCTTCTCTTGGAGTTCTGGTAAACCAGTCCAAGATAAGTCCTTTCTTTGGACACCATAGAAATCCCCAGCTGGTGGTGGAACCACAGCATAATCTTTCATCCCAATCCCACTCATGTCCTTAGAGTCCCTTTGCTTACTGACACATTCTCCTAGGGTTTGTGTGGCCTTATCAAATCTCTGAATTTTAAGATTTACATTATCTTTATTCTGGTTAGCCTCATCTAACTTAGCTATTAATTCACCATTAACCCTTTCCATGATGTTTCTAACATCATTACTTTGCTCTAAATCATGTTTTAAGATATTTATTTTATCTTTTAGGTCAAATTCCATTTTCCTATACTCAGAAACTGTCTTTTCAGTTTGGATGAGAGCAATTTGATAGTTAGACAACTTGCATCTTTCAGTGCTCATATCATCTAACAATTTTGCAACCTCCTTATTAAGTTTCTCAGTATTTAAACGACAACCCTTAGAACAAAAAGCATCATCATATACCTCATTATCTGATGAAGAGGAGGAGTGTGCCATGAGAGCATACTGAACATGCTCTTCTTCAATCTCAACAACCAATGCTTTGTCCTCTTCCTCATCCTTAGCCAAAAAGTTCCAGCTCCAGTCCCATCCTCCAGTGCCATCAATTTGTAGTACTGCTACCATGGCCTTGGGATCCTGATTCTTAACAATCTGGCTTGAAGGTTTGCCAGCATCAGATCTTCTTGGAGATCTGCATTCCCTCATAAAGTGCCCCATACGATGACAATTGTAGCACTCAACCTTGGATTTGTCAAATCCAGCAATGTCCTTTGCATCAAAGGTCATCTTCTTCTTGAACCTTCTATTCTACCTGTTTGCTCTTAAGCTTATAAGAGCCATGTTCCACTTGATGTCCATCTCTTCCAATTGCTCATCACTTATTTGCTCAAGGTCCTCATAAGTGATCCCTGAACCATTGGGCAAAGAAGCAATGTATGCACACACTGTATCTAGATCTAAACCGGCAGGTTTAACTATGTCAGCACCAAATTTGTGTGTGTCAGCGTCTGAATGTGAGGCGTTGACAGGATATGTTCCAACGCTGACAGGATGTGTTCCAACGCTGACAGGATGTGATCCAGTGTTGACACATACAGATCCAGTGACTGGGTGTATGTAAGAGTTCTTTTGATCAAATTGGCCTTCACTATGTGAGAAGAAGGCCATGTTGCTATTGGAAGATTTCCTCTCATGCTCCAAAAGAGATTCATTCTCCAACAGCCTTAGTTTGTTGTATATGTCATCAAAGGTAGAACTTTTATGAGTGTTATTGACAAGAATGGATCTTGCCTCAATCTTCCACGCGTCACCAAGACTTTTGAGAAAAGTGGCAATCATGTCAGCGTCATCAACCTGTGTTCCCATGAAGGATAGTTGCCTCGTAATGTCAAGCAATCTACTTCTCACACTACTAAGCTTCTCATTAGGTTGAGACTTAAAAACAGCATACTCATGCATGAGTTGCTTCTTCTTCTCTTCCTTAGTATCAGCATTGCCACAATGTGCTACTTCAAGAGCTTCCCAAAGTTCTTTTGCAGACTCATAGCTTTTGTATTTATGCTGATTTTCATGTCCCAAAGAGAGTTTCAGAATGTTTAGGATTTTCATGTCAACCCTTTTCTTTGCTATATCCTCAACAGACACAACTCTCCCATCTCCAAGTTTTTCTTTCTTGTCTGCTTCTAGACATCCAGCAACAGCTGATCTTGCAGCAATGGCCTCAACAATCTTTTCAGCCTTTTTGAATGTGTTTCCATATTCAATAATCTCCCAGAGAGTGTAGTCGTAGATACCTACATATTGTTCAAAGTTGGACTTCCATAGCTCAAAGTTGTTAGCTTCAAACATGGGAATCCTGATGCTAGGGTTTGTACTATTGTTATTTTGTAGTAAGGCAGAGACATTTGATTGTTGTTGATCGGCCATGATGTTTTTAGGGTTTTTGTGAAATTTTAGGGTTTCGGTGTTTTTAGGGTTTTTGGTGTTTTAGGGTTCTTGCGTTACTTAAAGATCAAAAGTTTCTCAACAAGCTCTGATACCACTTGTTGATCCCAAACTTAGATCGATTAAGCTTTGTGTATACGAGATTAGATCAAGATATACACGTAGAGAAACCTTTGCTTATGAATAAAGTAATTAAGTGTTATGCGTAATTAACACTTAAACAAGAACACAAAGATGTAAACAAACTTTCACTTTGATTAATGATAATCGAACTTGCTTACAACGAAAGTGTTTAACAAAACGAAAAACTTATATGAAACTTAACCTAAAGATCTTCTTTTATAGATGTAAGAAGTCTTGTACAATAATCTACGAATCAACTATTCTAAGTAAAGATAATTATAGAAAATACAATATTGAACTTATCTTTACCATAAACAAAACTAGAAACAAAATATTCGTAGAACATATCTTCCCATCAGTGCTTGTCTTCAACCTGTCAACGCTTGACTTCTTCTTGTCAACGCTTGGCTGTCAGCGTTTGTTCCCTTCTTGTCAGCGCTTGGTTTTCTCTTATCAGCGTTCAAGTGACCTGGCTACATTTTATTCCCAACAGATCTATGCATGCATGTTACTCATCATCAATTTTCTTGAAATAAAATGATAAAAACTATTTTGTGGTCATGAAATATTTTTAGATCTATAAAGATTTTGAGTGATCTTTTAAATCCATGTATGAAAATGATTTAATTAAAGGATTTATGAAATATATATATATGGATACTTTTGTGATTTATGGACTTGAAAATAAATCTTTGATTTTTATTGTGTTTATGAGCATTTGAAGGGAATTAGTAGTGTTATTACTAGTGGGTACGCTTAACAATGGTCGAAAACGAGTTTTCATGAAAAAGGTATAATCTGTCCGAATTTTATATGAGGTCTAACGGGTTGTAAAAATTGTTTTGACACTAGTTTAGTACGATATTATGAAAATATAAGTAAATACCTTCGTTTCGGTATATTATAAGCTAAAAACGGAGTTAAAACGAGAAAGATATGGGCGTTTAAAGTTTGTTGACGGAAAACTTATTTTCTTTGAGATGTACCAAAACTACACTTGCTGTCTAGATTTTAAAAGTGGTCGAAACGACGTTTTCGAGTTAAACCGAGTCATTTTTAGTGTCGAAATGGGTACTAAATGCTATATATAAATGTTGGAAACATTTTGTGAAAAGGTAAAAGCGCGAGAAACTTGGCGTTAAAAGTGAAAGTTTGTTATATTGCGGAAAGTGATTGTTGAGCGTTGTAGTTGAGAAATGGTTGATAAATTTGGGACTTTGAGTCGAGATTTGGGTACTTACCAAAAATGGCAATTTTTAAAATGGCGCCGAAAGGCTGCCGAGTTTTCTATAGAAAGCGTGTTGAGAAATTTATTAAGATAAATTTTGGTAAATTAAAATTTACGCCGAAAGGTTGTCGAAATTTCGTTGAGTCAAAAATAAATATTTTTGCCTAAGTATATATGATAATACTTATAACGATACAATATCTACTAGTCACGTTTTAAATACAAAATAATATATGTATGAACGATGAGTAACGTACGTGACGAATTATTATGACTTATTTGCTATTGTATTTAGGTTGTCTCTAGAGTTGCTCGCTTCTATTTTATCATACTTGTGCGGTTTGTATCGTTGCTTAAGGTGAGTTTATAGTTCCCTATTAAACTGCTTTCTATGTTTAATGTTTTGGGATCTGATGAATGCTTTTGATGCTTGCTTCTGAACGCAAGTAAAACTATTTTTCTGTGAACGCTTCGTGAACACTATTTATGAGATAGCTTAAGTTGCTTTAGCCATAGTCCCCACTATCGTGAATCGTTAGTTACTCTGCTGGAGTAAGCTCTTATGTTACGGATAGATCTATTGAGGGTTGACAACCTCCACTCGGGCATTCTGACGCCGGACGAGTGTGTACCATTTGTATGAACGGAGTTATCTTGGCTAGGTACTCTATTGGGGCAAATTTATATGTGCAATCTATTGCATGTACTGGATCACTAGTTTCGATGTCACGAGCTTAGCTATCATAAATATTGTGAACACCCAATTTATCCTACACTTGGCACTATATCTCCTATAGTTACGCAACGAGTGACTGCCGCTTTGGCAAACGTTCAAGCTAACAACAACGTGAACCAAGCACCGTCGAACAATGTTGACAACCGACCACCTAAGCCGTGCACTTACAAGGACTTTAGGAATTGTGACCCATTGAATTTTAATGGTACTGAAGGAGCTGTTGGATTAGCTCGTTGGGTTGAAAAGATGGAATCAGTGTTCCGTGTAAGTGGATGTACTGTTGAAAACCAAGTGACTTTTGCTACTTGTACTTTAGCTGCTGGAGCGTTGACATGGTGGAACACCCATGTGCAAACTGTTGGAGCCGAGGAGGCGTATGAAATGAGTTGGGAGGAACTCAAGAAGTTGTTGACTAAGAAATACTGTCCTCGTAATGAAATTCAGAAAATGGAAATCGAACTATGGAACTTGACTGTGAAGAACAATGACATCGGGGCGTACACAAGGAGGTTCCAAGAGTTGTGTTTGCTATGTCCTGGAATGGTTCCGGATGAAGAAAAGAAAGTTGAGCGCTACATTTGGGGTTTACCAAGTAGAGTTCAAGGGAATGTGACATCGTCTAGACCGACTAAGGTTAGTGATGCTATAAGGATGGCTCATAGTCTAATGGATCGAATTGTTCGAGCAAATGCTGGAAATGCTGCAGACAATAAGAGAAAATGGGGAAATAACCAAAGGAACAACCATGGGAACTATCCGAACAAGAGGCAAGAGACTGTGAGGGCATACACTGCTGGTACTGGAGAAAAAGGAGTCTACAATGGAACGTTACCTTTGTGCAACCGATGTAAGCGTCATCATACTGGACAATGTAATGTGCAATGTCACAACTGCAAGAAAACTGGACACATTGCTAGAGACTATAAGTCACCACCAAACCCGAAAGCCAACGTTACTTGTTTTGAATGTCAGCAAAAGGGACACTACATCAATGAGTGCCCAAAGAAGAAGAATAAGGACCAAGGAAAGATTGCTAAGGCTGGAGAAGCTCGTGGAAGAGTTTATGTGATAGGAGGAGGAGAGACACAACAAAACCCCGACGTCGTTACGGGTACGTTTCTTCTCAATGGTCGTTATGCTTCTATTTTATTTGATACTGGAGCCGATAGGAGTTTTGTGTCGACGGCCTTTAGTGTCTTAATTGATGTGACCCCTTCGCCTTTAGACACTAAGTACACTATTGAGTTAGCTAATGGAAAGTTGATAGAAGCCGACACTATCCTTCGCGGATGTGCTTTGAATCTTTTAGGTCGTCCTTTCGTTGTCGATCGTATGCCTGTTGAATTAGGGAGTTTTGACGTAATTATCGGAATGGATTGGTTGTCGAAATACCGTGCTACGATTATATGTGACGAGAAGGTCGTTCGTTTACCATATGGAGATGAAGTTTTGGAGATACAAGGAGTTGGATGTAATGGAAAAGGGAAGTCACGACTGAACATTATTTCGCGTATCAAGGCTCAGAAGTTGCTGTCGGAAGGTTGCCACGTATTTTTAGCCCGTGTTACGGAAAAGCAGACGGAAGAAAAGCGATTGGAAGATGTACCTATCGTACGGGATTTTCCGGAAGTCTTTCCCGAAGATTTGCCTGGATTGCCGCCGGCCAGACAAGTTGAATTCCAGATCGATTTAATACCGGGAGCTGCACCTGTTGCTCGAGCGCCTTACCGTTTAGCACCGTCGGAAATGCAAGAACTATCAACGCAACTACAAGAGTTGACTGATAAAGGATTCATAAGACCGAGTTCATCACCCTGGGGAGCTCCAGTCTTATTTGTAAAGAAGAAGGATGGAAGTTTTCGAATGTGTATCGACTATCGTGAGTTGAACAAACTTACCATCAAGAACTGTTATCCGTTACCTAGGATCGATGATTTGTTTGACCAGTTGCAAGGATTGAGTGTTTACTCAAAGATTCACCTTAGGTCTGGTTATCACAAATTGAGAGTCCGTGAGGAAGATGTTGCCAAGACTGCTTTTAGGACAAGGTATGGACACTATGAGTTCCAAGTGATGTCATTCGGTTTGACAAACGCACCTGCTGTGTTTATGGACCTCATGAACCGGGTGTGTAAACCGTATTTGGATAAGTTTATCATTGTGTTCATCGATGACATACTAATTTACTCAAGGAATGAGAAAGAACATGAGGAACATCTTAGGATAATATTGGAATTGCTTAAGAAGGAGGAATTGTACGCTAAGTTCTCGAAGTGTGATTTTTGGTTGCCAAAAGTACAATTCCTAGGACATGTTATTGATAGCAATGGGATTCACGTTGATCCTGCTAAGATCGAGTCAATTCGGCAGTGGGCTACTCCTACAACACCGACTGAAATTCACCAATTTTTAGGACTCGCCGGATATTACCGAAGGTTCATCGAGGGATTCTTGAAGATCGCGAAACCATTGACGAAGTTGACTCAAAAGAAAGTGAAATACGAATGGGGAGATAAGGAGGAATTAGCATTCCAGAAGTTGAAACAAATGTTGTGTAGTGCGCCTATCTTATCGTTACCAGAAGGATCAGAAGACTTGGTGGTCTACTGTGATGCATCAGCAAAAGGATTAGGAGCTGTGTTGATGCAAAGGAAGAAAGTTATTGCGTACGCGTCTCGACAGTTGAAAACGCATGAGAAAAACTACACTACGCACGACTTAGAACTAGGAGCCGTGGTATTTGCTTTGAAATTGTGGAGACACTACTTGTATGGAACCAAGTGTGTTGTCTACACTGATCACAAAAGCTTACAGCATATTCTTGACCAAAAGGAACTAAACATGAGACAACGTCGATGGATCGAGTTGCTCAGTGATTATGACTGTGAAATCCGTTACCACCCTGGGAAGGCCAATGTGGTGGCAGATGCACTAAGTAGAAAGGAACAATTGATGACACGTAGAGTTAGATCGTTAGCTATGATTATTAATTCGAACTTACCCGTGCAAATTCGTGAAGCACAAACCGAAGCCCTTAAGCCTGAACATGTTGAAGCTGAGAAACTAGGAGGAATGGTTACTAACAAATTGGAGACTAGCACAAATGGAACGCTATGTCTGAATGGTAGAAGTTGGTTGCCACTGTTTGGAGGACTTAGGGACGTGATTATGCACGAGTCGCATAAATCTAAGTATTCGATCCACCCAAGATCTGACAAAATGTATCAGGATATGAAAAAGCTATATTGGTGGCCAAATATGAAAGCTGAAATCGCTACTTACGTAGGGAAGTGTTTGACATGTGCTAGAGTGAAAACTGAACACCAAAAACCATCTGGACTGTTGGTTCAACCGATAATTCCTATGTGGAAGTGGGAAAACATAACCATGGATTTCGTAACTAAGCTACCTAAAACGACAAACGGATATGACACAATTTGGGTAATTATGGATCGACTTACGAAATTTGCACACTTTTTGGCTATGAAGGAGGACGATTCAATGGATAAGCTTACGAGGCTTTACCTGAAGGAGGTAGTCGCTAAGCATGGAATACCGATCTCGATCATTTCCGATAGAGACGGTAGATTTACTTCAGAATTCTGGAAATCACTTCAGAAAGCGTTGGGTACGCAATTAGACATGAGTACTGCTTATCACCTGCAGACTGACGGACAAAGTGAGAGAACTATTCAAACGCTGTAGGACATGTTGCGTGCTTGTGTGCTTGACTTTGGAAAACAATAGGATAGACACTTGCCTCTAGTGGAATTCTCTTACAATAACAGTTATCATACCAGTATTAAAGCTGCACCGTTTGAAGCGTTGTATGGACATAAATGTCGTTCGCCTGTGTGTTGGAGCGAAGTTGGGGATAGTCAACTTACTGGTCCCGAACTAATCCGTGAAACAACTGAGAAGATCGTTCAGATCAAGAGCCAAATTCAAGCAGCCCGTGATCGTCAAAAGAGTTACGCCGATGTTCGACGTAAGCCTCTTGAATTTCAAGTAGGAGACCGAGTGATGCTGAAAGTATCGCCTTGGAAAGGTGTGGTACGTTTTGGCAAACGAGGAAAGTTGAACCCCCGTTATATTGGACCGTTCAAGATTTTAGCAAAGGTTGGAACCGTAGCCTATCGTCTTGAATTACCCCAAGCGTTGAGTCGTGTGCACAACACTTTTCATGTTTCGAACTTGAAGAAGTGCCTTTCCGATGAGACACTCGTTATACCGTTGGAGGAACTCCAAATCAACGACAAGATGCAATTTATCGAAGAACCTGTTGAAATCATGGACCGGGAGGTCAAACGATTGAAGCAGAGTCGTATACCGATCGTGAATGTGAGGTGGAATTCTAAGCGTGGACCTGAATTCACCTGGGAGCGCGAGGATCAATTTCGCAAGAAATATCCGCGTCTCTTTGACAACTTTGGAGCCCATGACACTCCTAAGCTTTGAGGACAAAGCTTCTCTATCAATGGGATGATGTAACAACTGGTAATTTTCTTACCTTGTAAAATGACTATTTTACCCTTTGACTTTTTATTTAGTCAACTATGTACTTGAACTGTGTTTAAACCGGGAAGTTATCCCGCGTTTTCTGAAAAACTGTTTTATGACAAGTAATGACTTGACACTGAGCTCAATCATCGTTCTGAACGTTTTCTGTGAATCTGACCAAAAATGCTGTGACGGTCAATGAATTGACGATGATCCGTGAGATTATTCGTTATCTGTAAATTATGTGTTAACTGCTTAATTTTAACTGCGTGATTGTTATTTTCACTAACTGCGTATTTAATTAACCCAATATATGTTTATAAGCATGTATTTTAGTATTTTTGCCATTTATAGTAATAAATCGTATTTTTTGTGAATATTTAATTAACGTATCGCGTTTTCGTATTATACGTCGTTTTTACGAGTAACCGTCGTAAGCATGCATAAAATACTTTACGAAACGTAAAATGTCAGTTTTCGTCGAAAAATCATAAAATTAACATATTTCGTAAATTTTTTAAGTTTTACGCATTTTTAAACATAACTGCATACTTTTCACTAATTACCTAAAACTAATTAACCTTTTTACCTTAAACCTTTTAACTAGTTACCTTAGCAAAAATTTTGAATTATTTACCCCATATGGGACCTCCAAAACCGGCCAAAACAAACCCCTCCACATGGAGGAAAACCAAATTTTCACCCTTTGCTATTTTTAGCTTAATAATACACACTACCCTAAAAACCCTAATTCATTTTTGTTTTCACCTTAATAATTCACTTTCACTTCAACTAAAATTTCAAACACACAATCTCTCTCTCTCTCTCTAAAAACACACGGCACACAAAACACACATACAAACCTCCATTGTTGATTTTTGCAAGCTCCATTTCAAGAACATCTAGCCCAAAATAAATACACCCAAAGGTTTATAAAGACATAAAGAAGAATGGGTTTGATTGGTTTGTTGATTTGAGTAGTTTTTGGTTGAAGTTTATAGAAGTTGGGTTTTGTTGATTATTAGTTGGTTAGAGCGTAGATCGTGTTACCGTGGTTACGTAGAATCGTTACACAAGGTTATTTCTTAAACCTTTTTCATCTTTTCATTTTTATGCATAATATTTGAAGATCTATGCATGCATGTTACTCATCATCTATTTTCTTGAAATAAAAAGATAAAAACTATTTTGTGGTCATGAAATATTTTTAGATCTATAAAGATTTTGAGTGATCTTTTAAATCCATGTATGAAAATGATTTAATTAAAGGATTTATGAAATATATTGATATGAGCTTAAACTCATATCCTTTTAATATCAAATAACCCTAAAACATGAAGCAAAATACCAATTTATTTGGCAAAAACAGTGTTATGTGGTATGTTTGTGTTTGTGTACACTTGTGTAGGTAAAAGGATACATTTTCAAGCAAACAAGGAAAAATCAAGCTCAAATGGATGAAAAAAGACAAAGAAGGATCAAAAGTGACAAGACTTTGAAGTACAAGGACCTATCTTGACAAGTTATCAAAGTTGAAGGACTAAAAGTGCAAATATTGTAAAAAGTCAAGATTCAAGTCAAACTTGGTCAACTCTCAAGTCAACTCTGTCAAAGGACCTATCTTGACAAGTTATGAAAGTTGAAGGACCAAATATGTCAAAAGAATGAAGATTCTAGCTTAAAACAATAATCTGCCAAGTTGAAGGACCAATTCTGCCAATAATGGAAAGATATGCAAAGATTAATCCATGTGACAATAAATCAACCAATGAGAAGAAGGGAAAAGGAAGCACACGGATTAAGCAATTAATACCCACTCAGCATTTGGCATTTATTACCCAATCCCAACAGTTCAATCCGTGTGAAGTTTTTTCAGCCAATTAAACACTGACACGTGGCATCTTCTTCAAGGAAAAAAATTGCCAGGATCGCGTTTTAGCTACAAGCAATTTCATGGAAAGTTTTCAACATCAAACCTGATCGTTTTGAAGAGATAAACACAATGGTGCAAATCAATTACCATGAAATCAATCAATGTAGAAAAGCCCAATTCCTTGTTCATACCTTCAAAAGCAATGTGTAGAATTTTACACGTGGCAAGCTGGGATTGGTTCTGACACGTCACCAACCCCAACAAACTCTTCCTTCATGTCTATAAATAGCTAGATTAGACCTCATTTGTACTTGTAGCCTAGTTTTGTAAAAACACATAGTTCTCCATTTCCTTTCCTTTTTCCTTCAATTCTACCCTAGCTACTCAAGAGTCTGACAAACTCTTGAGTTAGTTAGTTAGTTACTAGCTTCTAACAACCTTGTAACCGTTTTTCCATTAATAAATTTTGAATTCAAGCTTTCCCGCCAAAATTGTTCTTACCATTCCTATTCATTCCTTGCTGATATTGGATACTTTTGTTGCTGTTAAGTGTTTGTTATGATCATTCATTGATCATAACTGACATTGAAGGAGTTTGATCAGAATTCAGTCATTTCCATAGTTTTTGAAGATTTTCAAGCAGAATGATGATTCTAGTTGATTTGTTAGCAGAATTTGTTGATTGATAGTTTCCTAGTGATAAGGTGGTGGTTATCACTAGGCTAAGAGAGCTCAGCGCTCCTCTTCTTCTCAAAGGATAACTCCAATAGGTTTTAAAGTTCTTGTTTTTGTTCCACTCAACAAGTCTACTGCATGCTTTCTTTCCTAGAGTAATTTTGATGGCTGCCTGATAAAAGTGTTTTTGAATTGCTAATTGTTTGAATTTTGGTTGCTTATAGCTTAATTCCTGCTTACTTGATCTTAGTTTTGGTTTAAGTCTAAGTCTTAGCTTATTTTCAGTTGGAATTTGGTTCTAGCATCTTAATTGGTTAAAGTTGTTCTTAGAGCTCACTTGTACTCTTAAATCAGTCCATTTGAAGTATTAAATTTGGAGTTAAAAGCATTTGAGTCAGCTTAATTCAGTACTTAAAAAGCCTTTGTAAAAAGTTTGTAAACATCAGTAAAGGAGTGTTTGGGTGTAGCTTAAAAAGAGTTTTCAAGTTTTGAGTTTTGGAATTTTAGAGTTCATTTGTAGTTAATAGATGTTATAAAAGAGTTTTCAGTCATTTACAAGTCATTAAGAAAGTCAAACAGGCAAATGGCACATAAAAAGTTTGGGTTAGCCTTATGCATTTTTGTCATTTAGAAACTTGTAATTTTGATTTGATCAGTTCTCATTCATTACTTGATGAATTTTCACCAAATTTGTTCTTAGCTTTAGCTTACATCATAAAGAATCAGATTCCAAAAGGATTTTATACAGTATTCCATAAGCAGTTAGAAATAAGCAATTTTCAGATAAGCAGACTTAATGAAAGTTTCTGTAACTTGTAAACTGAAAATCTGTATCTCCTTTTCCTATTCATAAACTTAGCAATTTTTCTTCACAAATCCCATTAAGTAGTTGAGTTACATGATTTTTGAGATTTTTAGCTTTTTGAAAAAAAGCTGGTCAACGCTTGGTCAACATAAGCCCATTTTTAGCTTATTCATATTCTGAGCTTATTTCTGGATGAAAAATGTTCTAGTTTGATTTCCCATTCTTTAATTCAGTTGCTTAATCAGTTTAAATAGAAAAATCAAGTTGTGACTGATTAGATTTAGCTATAGCTTATTTTGTGCTTATTGATAAGGACTCATTTGCTTATTTCTCATTTTTAGCAAGTTTCCTTGGACACACGTAGCTTATTTGAGATTTTAAACGTTTTGCAATTTGTCTCATCAAATGTGGTTGAGTATTAAGCTCAAACGAGCTTATTTTCTTGTTTGTCCCGTTTTTGCTTAAATAGTTTTCATAATTGCTCTTTGGTCCTTTTAGTTTTAAACATTGTGTATAACTGGCTAAACTTCCATTATTTTAGGGTTTGCACTTTGTTAATCCTTGTAGTTTGAAAAGTTGTTAAATTCAGTTAGCATTTTGTTAGTTTGTTACACTTTTGGTTAGATTGTTATAAAATTTACATTTTTGATCCTTGTAGTTAACAATTTTACACTTTTAGTCCCTAGAATTGTTAGAACTTACATTTCAAGCATTTATTTTTCATAGAATTTACAATTTCAGTCCCTTTAGTTTCATATTTTACATTTTGAGATTTATTTGAATAAAAACGTGGTATTTGCAATTTGTTTTACATATACGTAGGTAATATTTTTCCGTTTTGCAAGCATTTGTTGAATTAGCAAATAGATTATCCAAGCAAGCTTAACAACCAAGAACAATTAAAAACCCGATATTGGTTGGACTTTCTATTAGCAAGAACTGAGAAAAAACGAACTGCATTATACTCAATTTCAAATGGCGCCGCTGCCGGTTCTTTGACTACACGAGAGACTATCGATTGACGGTTTTCATTGGCTTTTGGGATCCGTTCATTTTGTGAACGTTATTTAAACGTAACATAAATCAAAAACAAATCAAAAATCAAAAAGATAAATATATATAAAAACTAAAAAAATTAACAAAACAATTCTTTTCCTAAAGAATTGACCAAAAAAAAAATAAAAAATCCTAAAAGCAATCTTTTTCCTAAGAGATTGCACCCAAAAATATATATTATTGGTTTCTCTCGGTTTTTATGTACATATAGTATTTTCCCTTAAAAAACTCATAAATACAAAAATATTTTCCATATATTATTATAAGTAAATACGTATACGTATAAGAACAATCAATCTACATATCTTCCATAAGTATTGCCGAGGCAATACACCGTGTTGAGGGGCGTTCCGGTCCTTGACACGTGTATCGATCAAACAAAATAAAGCAAGAATAGATAAATACTCTCAATAAGCAACAATTCGAAGAATACGAACATTTAAGTGAATAGAAAGGCGATGTGCTATAAAATGCCATCTAAGGGTCAATAGGTACTTAAGTGCTTCGCGCCACCTAACCCCCCCGTTCACTTGTAAGTATTCTAAGAAGGAAGGCTTCATTGGGGGTCTTGCACCCAAAGTAGTATATACGTATAGTGTTATTTTCTTGTGGATATTTAATATTGAAACTCGAAGAGGATAATCCATTTCTCTTCAAAGTCACACGAGAGCTTATCTCTCATTCCTCGTATTGAGTTGCATGCTCACTCGCGGGCGTGCACAAATACCGATTGGTGTACAACCTCTTCCTCCGAAAAGGAAGAAAAAGAGAAAGAGTAAGACCACCATCGTCCACCAAGCCGATCACGAGAATCGTGCTTTGACACCACCACAAGAAGCCATGGCTATTGATAATCGCACTTTGTATGAACGTATGCAATCCAACATTCATGGATATTCTAGTGCCATTAAGATTCCCGACTTTCCCGCTAACACATTTGAGCTACATACATCTATGATCAATATGGTTGCACTATCACCTTTCCTTGGTAAACAAAATGAGGATCCTCATGCTCACCTTAAGAGATTCCTTTCACTTTGCAATACCATTAAGCATAATGGGGTTCCACATGAGGTGATTAGGTTGATGTTAGTGTCATTTTCTTTAGAGGGGAGTGCTAAGCATTGGTTAGACACCCAACCACCCGATAGTATCACCACATGGGATGGTTTCACCACTAAGTTTTTGAACAAGTTCTTTCCTCCACATAAGACTATGGCTTTGAGGACTTTAATTATGAGCTTTCAACAAAAACCTAGTCAATCTTTTAGTGATGCTTGGGAAGAGTATAGTGAGTTGTTGAGGCGATGCCCTAATCATGGATTGGATCAAGTTCACCAAATAAGCCTTTTTTATGATGGCCTTAAATCTCACCACCAAGATTCACTCAATGCTTCCGCGGGAGGGAGTATTATTCTTAAAACTTATCAAGAGGCTTTGGACATTATTGAGACTAAGGCAATGGTTCAAACAAACAATCCATTTGAAGAAAAGGTTCATGTTATCCAAAACAATTCTCAAACCCCTTGTGACAACCAACTCCTCAAGTTTCAAGAAGCAATTTTTCAAAGGATGGATAGAGATAGTGAGAGGAATTTCCAACAACAACAAGAAATGCTTCAAACTTTTAAGAGCATGTCATTGAACAATTCCTCAAATAATGTGAATGCCATCACCATTTCTTGTGTTACTTGTGGAGGTCCTCATTCTTATGAACAATGTGATAAGGTGCAAGGGTATCAAGGGGAATGCTATGCTTACCAAGAGGAACACCGTGAACACTTCAAGCCTAACATCAATCCAAATAACCTTTCTTACAAATCCCAAAACTACCTTTCTCCACCCGGTTTCCCACCCCAACCACCCACCCAAATTCCACAAAATACTCCTCAAATTTTACCAAGGAATCAAGGGCAAAGACCACCATACCAAGGAAATAACTACAAGGCACCCAATCAATTTCAACCTCAAGCAAGTACCTTTTATCCACCAAATCAAGGATTTAACTCCCAACCTTTACCTTTCCAACCTCAAGGTTTTCAAGGTTATGTGCCACAAGAGTTTAACACAATGGATCTCTTACAAAAAAATGAATCAAGAGAATGAAAGGAAGTTCCAAGCTATAGAGAAGAAAATGAATGACCAATTCAATAAGGTTTTAGTGGTATTAAATCAAAGACCACAAAGGGCTTTACCTTCTAACACACAAACAAACCCTAGGGCTAATGTCAATGCTATCACAACAAGGAGTGGAACAACAACAAAGGATCCTTCACCTCCTAAACCTACTATTGTTCAACCCACTTGTGCTCCTACTTGTGACAAGCCTTCTACTTCTACTCCACTTCCTCAAAATGCTCCTATTCACTCAAACACACCTTCTCAACCACCTCATACTTCTCCTTTACCTTCCACACTTCCCAATGAAGAAGCTAACAAAGACAAATCTTCCACAATAACACCTATTCCACCTACACCAAAACCTACTCTTCCATATTCTTCAAGGTTGAAAAAGGACAAGTTAAAGAACAAGGATGACATCCAAGTCTCCAATTTCTTAAGGATGTTCAAGCAACTCAACATCAATATATCCTTTGCGGAAGCTCTTGCTTATATGCCAAAGTTTGCTAAGATGTTCAAGGATTTGCTCTCAAACAAAGAAAAATTGGTTGATTTGCCCAACACATCCCTTAATGAAAATTGTTCCGCGGTGTTACTTAAAACCTTACCAACAAAACTTGGAGATCCGGGGCGCTTCTTGATACCTTGTAATTTTCCCGGTGTTGAAAATTGCATGGCTTTGGCGGATTTAGGGGCGAGCATAAACCTCATGCCTTTATCGGTTTGGAAACAACTATCTCTTCCCGAGCTCACTCCCACTAGGATGACTCTTGAATTAGCCAACCGAACCATAGCTCACCCCATAGGTATAGCGGAAGATGTGTTTGTAGGTGTGGATAAGTTTACCTTTCTGGCTGACTTTGTAGTGGTCGATTATGACATGGATCCTAGAGTGCCTTTGATTGTTGGTAGACCGTTTTTGAGAACGGGTCGCACCTTGATAGATGTGGCGGAAGGAGAATTAATTATGAGAGTAGAAGATGAGAGAGTGGTGTTTAAGTTAGGGAAAGTTTGTGATAGAAAAGAGGTTAAGGAGTCTAGACCTTGTGAGACTATTAACATTGTGGATGTGCTAGATGAAGTGTGTAATGAACACTTTCATGATGCTTGTAAGAGTGCTAGTGATGAGATACCCCATGTTGAAACCGTGGCCTCAATTGCTCCCTCTTTAACACCTTTTGGAGAGAGTGATTTCCTCTTGGAGGAATTTGAGTCCAACTTTCTTGGTGATGATGATTCTCCCATTAATTGGGAAGAAGATATTCTTACAATCCAAAAGTTGCTCAATGAGGACCCTATTCCTTCTTCTATTCCACAAGAGATTACCATTGAGGAACCTTCCATAGTAAAACCTTCCATAGAGAGTCCACCTCCCATTGAACTTAAGGAACTTCCATCCCACTTAGAATATGCTTTCTTAGAAGGAAAAGACCAATTACCGGTGATTATTGCTAAAGAGTTGAAAGAGGATGAGAAAGAGCAACTTATTGAAGTTCTTAAGAAACATAAGAAAGCTTTAGCATGGAAAATATCCGACATAAGGGGAATTGATCCACATTTTTGTACTCACAAAATCCTTATGGAGGATGACTATAAACCCGCCATTCAAAACCAAAGGAGAGTTAACCCAAAAATCCACGAGGTTATTAAGAAGGAAGTGATTAAACTCTTAGATGCGGGTATGATTTACCCCATTTCCGACTCTCCATGGGTTAGCCCGGTTCATTGTGTTCTAAAGAAGGGTGGAATCACCGTGGTGCCTAATGAGAACAATGAGCTTATTCCCACGAGACTTGTGACCGGTTGGAGAGTTTGCATTGATTATAGAAAACTCAATGAGGCAACTAGGAAAGACCATTTCCCGCTTCCCTTTATGGATCAAATGCTTGAACGCTTAGCGGGAAATGAGTACTATTGTTTTCTTGATGGCTTTTCGGGTTATTTCCAAATACCCATTGACCCTAAGGATCAAGAAAAGACCACATTCACTTGTCCCTACGGTACATTTGCTTACAAGTGGATGCCTTTTGGCTTATGTAATGCACCGGGGACGTTTCAAAGGTGCATGATGGCGATTTTCCATGACATGATAGAGCAAACCATGGAGGTTTTTATGGATGACTTTTCCGTATTTGGACACTCCTTTAGCTCATGTCTCACCAATCTTGAGAGAATGCTTAAGCGTTGTGAGGAAACACGTTTGGTGCTTAATTGGGAGAAATGTCACTTTATGGTGAAAGAGGGGATTGTTTTAGGACACAAGATATCCAATAAGGGATTAGAAGTTGATAGAGCTAAGATTTATGTGATTGCTAAGCTTCCCCCACCCACCTCGGTTAAAGGTGTGAGGAGTTTCTTAGGTCATGCGGGATTTTATAGGCGCTTTATACAAGATTTTTCTAAGATAGCTAGACCGATGACTCACCTCTTGGAGAAAGAGGCTCCTTTCATTTTTGATCAAGCTTGTTTAGACTCTTTTGAGACTCTTAAGGAAAAATTAACTAAGGCTCCCGTTTTGGTTTCTCCAAATTGGGAATTACCTTTTGAGCTTATGTGTGACGCTAGTGATTATGCGGTGGGGGCCGTCTTAGGACAAAGAGTTAATAAACATTTTCAACCTATACACTATGCGAGTAAAACCATGACCGGTGCACAACTTCATTACACTACCACGGAAAAAGAGTTGCTTGCTATAGTATATGCTTTTGAGAAGTTTAGACCATATCTTGTGCTTTCCAAAACCATAGTGTATACGGATCATTCCGCTCTCAAGTATCTTATGACAAAACAAGATGCTAAGCCTAGGCTTTTGAGATGGGTTTTGTTGCTTCAAGAGTTTAAGATAGAGATTCGTGATAAGAAAGGGGCCGAGAATTTAGCGGCGGATCATTTGAGTAGACTTGAGCATCCTTTTCAAGGAGATTTCCCACATCAAGAAATCAATGAATCTTTTCCATTAGAGGAGCTCATGTCTATCTCTTCCCAAGAGGATGCCACACCTTGGTTTGCGGATATCGCAAACTATCTTGTGGGCAATGTGCTTATTGAGGGTCTTACTTATCAACAGAAGAAAAAGTTTCTTAAGGAAGTTAAGTATTACTTTTGGGATGATCCATATCTCTTTAGGCAATGTGCGGACCAAATCATTAGACGGTGTGTAGATGGGCCCGAGGCATTTAAGATCTTAGAGGCGTGTCATAAAGGACCTACGGGTGGACATTTTGGGCCTAACTACACCGCCAAGAAAGTCTTTGATTCGGGTTACTATTGGCCTTCCATTTACAAAGATGCCCAAGAGATGGTGAAATTTTGTGATGTTTGTCAAAGACAAGGAAAAATTACACAACGTGATGAGATGCCATAAAATTTTATCCAAGAGTGTGAGATATTTGATGTATGGGGCATTGATTTCATGGGACCTTTTCCATCCTCAAAGGGAAACAAGTATATACTTGTGGCGGTGGATTATGTGTCTAAATGGGTGGAGGCTAAAGCCTTACCTACTAATGATGCTAGAGTGGTTGTAAAGTTCTTGAAACAATTGTTTTCTAGATTTGGTGTACCTCGGGCCATCATAAGTGATCGTGGTACGCACTTTTGTAATGATCAATTCACGAGAGTTATGAAGAAATATGGAGTGAATCATAGACTTTCTACCGCGTATCACCCTCAAACAAATGGTCAAACCGAGGTCACAAATCGTGGTTTAAAGAGAATTTTAGAGAGAACGGTGGGAGAACATCGAGCTTCTTGGTCGGATAAGCTTGATGATGCTTTGTGGGCGTTTAGGACGGCTTTTAAAACACCAATTGGTTGTACTCCTTATAGGCTTGTCTATGGAAAAGCGTGCCACCTCCCATTTGAGTTAGAACATAAGGCATCTTGGGCTCTCAAGTGGGCTAACTTTGATTTAAACCAAGCCGGTTCACATAGGAAAGATCAACTCAATGAGATGGATGAGTTGAGAGCCAATGCCTATGAGAATTCTTTGCTTTACAAGGAAAAGACTAAGAAATTGCATGATGCTAAGATCAAGAATCGTGAGTTCAAAGTTGGAGAGCCGGTTCTCCTCTTTAACTCAAGATTGAAGCTTTTTGCGGGCAAGCTTAAGTCGAGATGGTCCGATCCATTCACTATTGCTCAAGTGTTTCCATATGGAACTCTTGAGTTGTCCCAACCCGATGGTCCAAATTTTAAAGTGAATGGTCACCGTGTTAAACATTACTTTGGGGAGGACATTTCCGTTAAAATGGTCCAAGAGGTCCCCATTTTCCCCATGAATTAATTCATTGAAGGACGAGTCGAGCTAGAGACTCATTAACTCAAGCATCGTATAACTAGGTTTAGAGTGTTGTAGGTTAGAAATAAAGGTTTAGACTTGGAGATAAGTGTAGGGGAGACCTTCTTTTGTCTTCATGATTGTTTGTAGGGTTGCTCACTCATTTCATGCTTTGGAGCTTATGGAGGAGGCCCTTGTATCCGGTTCACTTCGTTACTTTAGTGAATTTTCATTGACACCTTGTGCTTAAACATGATTTCACTAATAGTTGTCCTTTCCTTAACTTGGGTTAAGCAAAGTCTATTCATTGTCATAAGTGTAGGGGGAGTTTTTACACTTCCATGCTCTTAAACATTGAGGACAATGTTTAACTTAAGTGTAGGGGGGTCTTCTATCGAAGTGACCTTACCTAGAACTTGTCATTGTCTTGCATGATAACATGGAAAAATTGAATTTTCAACATTTTTCAAATTTTTGATCTACTTTGGCCAACAAAAATATGCATTCATAATTTTTGCATTAATCATTTTTGCATATCACATTTGCATTGTATATATTCTTTTATTTTTCATCAAAAATATATAAAAAGGAAAAAAAAATAATAAAACATGGTTTTAACAAATTTAGATTTCTTTGACATATTAGGCCCGCCATGGATATTTTGACTCAACCCGAGTTTGCTTATTTTGGTACTCTCTAGCTAGTATCCTTAACCATGTAGTCCTTCATTGGTCTATTAGGCTAAGCATCCACCAATTTCATTATTTGAAATTTTAAATTTGTGGAGAATGGGAAATGATAGAGTTGAAGCAAGTGTAAAAGGGCTAGATAGACTTCATGGCAATTACTTGTGGCTAAACCCTTCTCTTCTTTATCTCTACTTTCTTCGCATGTATATAATTGTTAATAAATAATCAAGTACGGTTTTAATTGGTTTGTAATCTCTTATGCATTTTTGGCTAATCATTTATGGTTGATATGAGTACGTCTTAAGATTCTAAGTTAGCACGTTTTATGTGTACTAGACTTATGTCATGCTCCATATTTAGCGGGTGTTTTTCCTTTTCTTCTTTTCAAATTTCTTTGTGAGGAATAAAGAAAAATAAGAGCGGCTTATGAAAAAAAATGAGTGGCTAGAAAAAAAAAATAAAAAGAAAAAAAAAATAAAAAAATAATGCAAGACTCCCAAGAGGGGCAGTGTGGTGTTAATTATAGTGACTATTGAGTTCCAATATTACCTTGACGGGTTGCGGGGATTCAATAGATTGCTCCAATCCAATATTACCTTGACGGGTTGCGGGGTTGAAGATCCAAAGTCTCAAAAAGATGGCGGATGTAAATTATTGCGTGAGTTTTATTTTTCTTTCCTTAGCGAGTGTGTAGCTACTTATGAAAGCATGACATGAGGATTTTACACATAAGGCGAATGACTTATTACTCTTGAAACGGACTTGTATTATATGTGAGCGGTTTTTCAAGTAATGGATGAGAAGATTACTTAGGATTAAAACCGTGCTTCCTTATTTTTGGATTTTGCACTTCTTATACTTCACACTTGAATAATGACAAATTTGCCCACAAGCAATTTGCTCAAATAATAACCGGTTCCACATTTAATTGTCATGAATAAGTTGATGCACTTTTTACTTGTGAATACAATGATCCCATTTTTAAGCTTGGTATGGGGAAAGTGAAACTTGAGGGTGATAAATGTCCATGGTACCCAAGCCCTAATCTAAGCCATTGAATTCTTTATGAGTTATTTCCATCAAAACCATTTCAAGAAAAATCAAAAAAAATATAGATAGAATTGTATTTTGTTCATTGCATTATTAAAAGTCAAAATCATGCATCATCTAGTTTAGAGTAGTGTAGATGCATCTCATATGGCCAATGTGGATTAATTATGAGGGAAATGTAAATTTAAGCTCTAATATATAATATTGCATGAGGACATGACAATGTTCAAGTGTAGGGGAATTTGATATGAGCTTAAACTCATATCCTTTTAATATCAAATAACCCTAAAACATGAAGCAAAATACCAATTTATTTGGCAAAAACAGTGTTATGTGGTATGTTTGTGTTTGTGTACACTTGTGTAGGTAAAAGGATACATTTTCAAGCAAACAAGGAAAAATCAAGCTCAAATGGATGAAAAAAGACAAAGAAGGATCAAAAGTGACAAGACTTTGAAGTACAAGGACCTATCTTGACAAGTTATCAAAGTTGAAGGACTAAAAGTGCAAATATTGTAAAAAGTCAAGATTCAAGTCAAACTTGGTCAACTCTCAAGTCAACTCTGTCAAAGGACCTATCTTGACAAGTTATGAAAGTTGAAGGACCAAATATGTCAAAAGAATGAAGATTCTAGCTTAAAACAATAATCTGCCAAGTTGAAGGACCAATTCTGCCAATAATGGAAAGATATGCAAAGATTAATCCATGTGACAATAAATCAACCAATGAGAAGAAGGGAAAAGGAAGCACACGGATTAAGCAATTAATACCCACTCATCATTTGGCATTTATTACCCAATCCCAACAGTTCAATCCGTGTGAAGTTTTTTCAGCCAATTAAACACTGACACGTGGCATCTTCTTCAAGGAAAAAAATTGCCAGGATCGCGTTTTAGCTACAAGCAATTTCATGGAAAGTTTTCAACATCAAACCTGATCGTTTTGAAGAGATAAACACAATGGTGCAAATCAATTACCATGAAATCAATCAATGCAGAAAAGCCCAATTCCTTGTTAATACCTTCAAAAGCAATGTGCAGAATTTTACACGTGGCAAGCTGGGATTGGTTCTGACACGTCACCAACCCCAACAAACTCTTCCTTCATGTCTATAAATAGCTAGATTAGACCTCATTTGTACTTGTAGCCTAGTTTTGTAAAAACACATAGTTCTCCATTTCCTTTCCTTTTTCCTTCAATTCTACCCTAGCTACTCAAGAGTCTGACAAACTCTTGAGTTAGTTAGTTAGTTACTAGCTTCTAACAACCTTGTAACCGTTTTTCCATTAATAAATTTTGAATTCAAGCTTTCCCGCCAAAATTGTTCTTACCATTCCTGTTCATTCCTTGCTGATATTGGATACTTTTGTTGCTGTTAAGTGTTTGTTATGATCATTCATTGATCATAACTGACATTGAAGGAGTTTGATAGCTGTTTGATCAGAATTCAGTCATTTCCATAGTTTTTGAAGATTTTCAAGCAGAATGATGATTCTAGTTGATTTGTTAGCAGAATTTGTTGATTGATAGTTTCCTAGTGATAAGGTGGTGGTTATCACTAGGCTAAGAGAGCTCAGCGCTCCTCTTCTTCTCAAAGGATAACTCCAATAGGTTTTAAAGTTCTTGTTTTTGTTCCACTCAACAAGTCTACTGCATGCTTTCTTTCCTAGAGTAATTTTGATGGCTGCCTGATAAAAGTGTTTTTGAATTGCTAATTGTTTGAATTTTGGTTGCTTATAGCTTAATTCCTGCTTACTTGATCTTAGTTTTGGTTTAAGTCTAAGTCTTAGCTTATTTTCAGTTGGAATTTGGTTCTAGCATCTTAATTGGTTAAAGTTGTTCTTAGAGCTCACTTGTACTCTTAAATCAGTCCATTTGAAGTATTAAAGTTGGAGTTAAAAGCATTTGAGTCAGCTTAATTCAGTACTTAAAAAGCCTTTGTAAAAAGTTTGTAAACATCAGTAAAGGAGTGTTTGGGTGTAGCTTAAAAAGAGTTTTCAAGTTTTGAGTTTTGGAATTTTAGAGTTCATTTGTAGTTAATAGATGTTATAAAAGAGTTTTCAGTCATTTACAAGTCATTAAGAAAGTCAAACAGGCAAATGGCACATAAAAAGTTTGGGTTAGCCTTATGCATTTTAGTCATTTAGAAACTTGTAATTTTGATTTGATCAGTTCTCATTCATTACTTGATGAATTTTCACCAAATTTGTTCTTAGCTTTAGCTTACATCATAAAGAATCAGATTCCAAAAGGATTTTATACAGTATTCCATAAGCAGTTAGAAATAAGCAATTTTCAGATAAGCAGACTTAATGAAAGTTTCTGTAACTTGTAAACTGAAAATCTGTATCTCCTTTTCCTATTCATAAACTTAGCAATTTTTCTTCACAAATCCCATTAAGTAGTTGAGTTACATGATTTTTGATATTTTTAGCTTTTTGAAAAAAAGCTGGTCAACGCTTGGTCAACATAAGCCCATTTTTAGCTTAATTCAGATTCTGAGCTTATTTCTGGATGAAAAATGTTCTAGTTTGATTTCCCATTCTTTAATTCAGTTGCTTAATCAGTTTAAATAGAAAAATCAAGTTGTGACTGATTAGATTTAGCTATAGCTTATTTTGTGCTTATTGATAAGCACTCATTTGCTTATTTCTTATTTTTAGCAAGTTTCCTTGGACACACGTAGCTTATTTGAGATTTTAAACGTTTTGCAATTTGTCTCATCAAATTTGGTTGAGTATTAAGCTCAAACGAGCTTATTTTCTTGTTTGTCCCGTTTTTGCTTAAATAGTTTTCATAATTGCTCTTTGGTCCTTTTAGTTTTAAACATTGTGTATAACTGGCTAAACTTCCATTATTTTAGGGTTTGCACTTTGTTAATCCTTGTAGTTTGAAAAGTTGTTAAATTCAGTTAGCATTTTGTTAGTTTGTTACACTTTTGGTTAGATTGTTATAAAATTTGCATTTTTGATCCTTGTAGTTAACAGTTTTACACTTTTAGTCCCTAGAATTGTTAGAACTTACATTTCAAGCATTTATTTTTCATAGAATTTACAATTTCAGTCCCTTTAGTTTCATATTTAACATTTTGAGATTTATTTGAATAAAAACGTGGTATTTGCAATTTGTTTTACATATACGTAGGTAATATTTTTCCGTTTTGCAAGCATTTGTTGAATTAGCAAATAGATTATCCAAGCAAGCTTAACAACCAAGAACAATTAAAAACCCGATATTGGTTGGACTTTCTATTAGCAAGAACTGAGAAAAAACGAACTGCATTATACTCAATTTCATATATATATATGGATACTTTTGTGATTTATGGACTTGAAAATAAATCTTTGATTTTTATTGTGTTTATGAGCATTTGAAGGGAATTAGTAGTGTTATTACTAGTGGGTACGCTTAAAAATGGTCGAAAACGAGTTTTCACGAAAAAGGTATAATCTGTCCGAATTTTATTATGGTCTAACGGGTATAACAGAATTGTTGTTAGCCCAAGATCGTTTAAAAGTTGCTCGGTATTGATTAGAGTTCATAGCCAAGGCATAACTTATTGAAACGGGACGCGAAGATTGGCGAGTCTGAAAAGGCCCTAACAAGGCATTATTCCAAATCAATATGAGCATGAGGGCTCCATTTTGTTGCTAAAGATCCAAGATGATGTGAAAAGCATTATTCCAAATCAATATGAAGGATCAAGACACACGACGAAAAGCAATCAACTCCCACAAGATCATGGAGAAATCTATCCGAAAAGACCCTAACAAGGTATGAGGATAAATAGATCCAAGTCCGAAAAGGAGGCGGATCGTTGTATCTCAAAATCCCAAGTTATGATTGAAGAAATAATGATGAAGTCGTGGTCAACGTTGAAGAATATCTCAACTTCCCCAAGTGAAGATATACACTATATGAAGAGAAGACCATAATTTCAAGAACGTCTTCTCAAGATTTGAAGTATGAAGTAAATGCCAAATATCGGTCCGAGAAAGGTCTCAAATCGTGAAACGAGTTATGCCAAGATATGAACTTTATGAGGTCTCGAGAAGCAGTTTTAAAAGATTTTGTCCTCTAGCTAACTATGGATTAGATCGTCCTACTTTATTTTCAGCCCTAATAAACTATTGAAATAAGTCAACAATACATCATCGTGATCATTCAAGACATCAATAAAATATAAGAGATACCCATAGGAATAAGGGAGTCTAAGTGATTAATCCAACCGCATGAGTAAGTGTTAGTTATGCTAACTTGTACTAACAATGATCTCGTTTTTAAGCTTGGCATGGGGAACGTGAAACTTGAGGGTGATAAACATTCATAACACCAAAGCCCTAATGTAAGTCTTAGATTTCTTTACAATTTTCTTCCTTCTTGCATTTTGTTATTTTCCATATTTTTAATTTTCCTTAATTGTTCAATAAAGGCCAAGGTAGGTTGATTATGATGGAAAGTGTAAATCTTGCTTTGTCACTAAGCATTGCATGAGGTCTTGCAATGGTCAAGTGTAGGGGATTTGATAGGTGTGAAAACACCCATCCTTTTACCACTTAAAACAATTAAAAACGAGACCATAACGTGAATTTTATGTCGTAAATGTCGGAATTATGCGTGGTTTGTGTTTTTGTTGTGTTTTAGGATCAAATGATGAAAAAGGAACGGGATTTCACGGGCTTTATTGAAGAAAAAGACTGAAGACGAAGTCTAGAGCCCAAGAATGCAAAAGATTGGAAGTCAATGGACCTATTTGAAGATTTATCGAAGAAAAGGGCCAAAGACGGAAGATTTATATATGTCGAAGAACTCAAGTCTATTTAACGAGAAATTAAAAGACGAGTTGAAATTATTCACCGACACTTCTCAAAAATCCAAAGTCAGAAACGTTTACTTAAAGAAACGTAAAGACTAAAGAAATAACGAAGAAAGAAGAAGAGAAGCCCATGTACAAGCCCACAAGAAAACAAGCCCACAAGCAACACATATAAATAGGCTTCTTTCTCACAAATTTGGCGAGTCTAGTTTTATTTTTTACTTTGTAGTTTTTAAATTCTAGAGAGAGAAAGCTTAACTTTCTCTCACTAGAAAACTTTTGATTCTTGTTTTAAATTCTTGTTTTAAATTTAATCTTTACCTTTTTTAAGCTTAATCTTGTCTTAATCTTCATCTTTTAATCTTTCTTGCTTATTACAATCTTGTGTTCATCATCTTTTTATCAAATTTCTACATAAAGTTCAAGTCTTTTGATTTTTCGTGGCTTAAAGTTAATGTTTTTATAAGTCTTGATCTTCTCCCTAGCTTATTGGTAGCTTATTGGAGTTTTTCTTGGCTTATTGTCTTTGAAAAGTTGTCAAAAAGTTGCCTAAAATCATCTTTGTCCGAGATCCTATTTTTTAGGAGCTTCTGATTCGATTTTGCAATTCTTAAAAGAATTGCGAAATTGAACTTTGAACTATTGCGGATTTGAACCTCCAAAGTTGCGAATTTGAATCTTCAAATTCGCAATTATTGCGAATTTGAATCTTCAAATTCGCAATTATTGCGAATTTGTCTTCCCAAATTGCGAAATCATACACCATCTTATTGCGAAATCTTAATTTGGGGACTATTGCGAAATCTTCTTCATTGCGGAATCCATCTTCCCAATTGCGAATTCTTCCACTTGATGTAATTGCGAATTCGTCACCTTATTGCGAAATCCGTATTGCGGATTTATGTTTGCTAATTATTGCGAAATCTTCACAAAGTTGCGAATTCTTCATTCTGAAACATTGCGAAATTATACCTATTGATATTGCGAAATCTTTTTGCTTAATTGCGAAATTATACTTTAAGTTTTGCGAAATTAATTCTGATTTTTCATAATAGTGAAATTAATTAAGTTTATTTAAATTTGATTTTTAAACTTGTTTTTCCCGCCAATTTTCTTAGTGTTATTTTTACTCGTTCGTCTTAGTTTAATTTTCGATATTTTAATTTTCAAAGTTTCCATTTTGATTACGTTTTTAATTTCCATAAAGTTTCAAAGTGTTTTTCTAAATTTTAATTTTCTCGCTTTATTTTTATTTTAAGTACTCAACGACACTTTTCCTTTTAATTAGTAAACAACAACAACCCTTTTCTTGGATTCACCAAAGACGATTGAGTCGCACTTTTAACCAACAATCAATTCGAAGAGACTCGTGAACGAACTTTTTAACTAGCAAAATCCCTTATATTAGATTACATTACATAGGTTGTTTGGTTTGTAACGTAATCGTAATGTATTCATTTCAATTACAATATATGAGGGAATTCAGATTACATGGCAAATTAGATGGAATGTTTTGAATTACATGGCAAATTCAGATTAAATAATTAAATAATAATAATAATAATAATAATTATTTATTTAAGGCGATACTATAATAAAAATAATTTAAATAATCATATTTTAATTATCATAATAGTTATTATTATTATTATCATTATTATTTATAAATAGTAATAATAATTATATTTTATTATTATTTTATTAATATTTACTATTTTTATTATATATTAGTTTTTTATTTATATTATTATTATTATAATTATTATAATTATTATATTAAAATAATATAATAAAAAATAAATATTAAAAAATTAATAATAATAATTTTATTATTATTATTATTATTTTTATATTGTTATATATAAATTTATTTAGGGGTAGTTTGGTATCCACTTTTTGCAAGGTTTAGGTTCAATCCCTGACTAAATCTATTGTTTGTTTTATGAATTTGGTTTCTGACACACATCTTTGATGACAAACAGTAAAAATCCACCTTCAACTTGGGTTTTATAAATTGTATCATTCTAATTATACTTTTTTATTCACCAAAATTTGTCAACCATATAATTTTTTAATTTTTTTATTTCACTAAAAATTTCAACCACATGTTATATTTAATTTTAGAAATACAAATTATTTTATTATATATTAAATAATTAAAAAATAAATTAAATAAATATATTTTCTCTCTCTAAAACCAAATTTTAGTCAATCCTAAACCTCGACTTCAAACCAAACGGACCCTTACAATTCCATGACATACCCGAACCAAACAGGCCCCTTAGTACCATAAAAAGCTAACGACTCCACCACCGTCACCATTGTTTATGGAAGGCGGACTACCAACTCCGGCCGCTCATTTGCAACCGGTAAATAATTTGTGAGACTTTGTATGCGTGAAATTAATGTCAGTTTTAAGGGCTTATTTACTTTTTTATAAGCTCTTAACTTTCGCCTTATAACTTTTTTTATTCAAGTTTTTAAGATGAAGGGGTTTTCAGCTTATCTAAGTTTTGGCTTATATAACATAGGCTCCATTCCAATTTTGTGGCTTATTTGGACACTTAAGTCTATTATGATATAATAAGTCTCCAAATAAGCTTAAGAAATTTGAATTTATGAAATATAATAAGCCTAATATGGCTTATTTCCGGCTTATATAACATAACCCCCCAATTTTGAGGCTTATGGGCTTATATTATCTAAGTGGTTGTTTGTTTTAGCTTATATAACAAATGGCTTCATTTTGGCTTATATAACATAGGCTCTAATTTTGTGGCTTGACCATTTTGGCTTATTTCAAGACTTAAGTCTATTGTGATATACTCATAAGTCTCCAAATAAGCTTAAGAAGTTTGAATTTATGAAATATAAGCCTAATATGGCTTATTTTTGGCTTATATAACATAAACCCCCAATTTTGTGGCTTATTTTGAGACTTAGGGCTTATATCATAATAAATTATATAAGCCCATAAGTCTCCCAATAAGCCACAAAATTGGGGGGTTATGTTATATAAGTTGAAATGGGCTTACGTTATATAAACCAAACCAAACCAAACCAAACACCCCCTAATTTCAATAAGCTCATAAGTCCCTCAAATAAGCTTAAACTAACATCCCCTTGTTTTCGGCCTTATGATTTTTTATTTTTCTTCCTAACATCAATTTTTACACTTATGCGCTTATTATTATGACTTAAATATATGGAAAATAAGCCTGAATAAATGAGCTGATATCTAACCCGAGTCAAATAAGCCCAAAAACTAAGGGTTAACAAATGTTCCCGTAGACTGAGCAGCTTTGATAAGGTTATTCGAGAAAACACATTTTCATTCGAAAATACTTTGTTAAGCAAATTGGTCAACTGGATAAACATTCCCTAACGCCTTCTTTAGTATTATTACTTGATTAGACACGACCCGCCTGTTTTGACTCTTCTAGTTACTGCTTACGCCTGTGAAGTTATATTGTATTCGTTTTTCATGAACTTTCTTATACATTTATGATATATGTGTTTTTCATGCTTTAATCAGACGTTTTTTTGGGTTAATGCGTATGAAGGGCTTATCTGCTTATTGCGTCTTGAACTGTTTATATATGAGCAGTTTTGAGTTTGTCTAATGTACATGTAACATGTGTAGGATTGATAAAAATTAGCTGTTTGTAGTGGTGTTTGAGACTGCTTAATAAAACAGCTTATTTGATGTTGAAATAAGAGTGTTTTTGTTAGCTTATTTGAAGGGCTTATGAACCTCTGTAAAGCTTGAAAAGGTCATAAGCCCAATTTTATTTTAGGTCTTGAGCTTATCAAGTTCAGCTCATGGCTTATCTAAGGTCATAACTCATAAGCTTGACTTGATAAGCTGGAAAGAAAAGGACTTACAAGCTTTTCAAAATTTATATAAGCTCGTAAGCCCAGTAAATAAGCTAACAGAAACACTCTCTAAGTTGTTTTTAAATAAGCATAATGTTTGCGGTTATAGTTACTTGGGAAAACTGTTTGCGGCTAAAAGTAAATAGCTACTCAGGAAGTTATATTTCGTTCTTTTTTAACGGCAAATTAAATAGCTATTTAGGAAGTTATACATCGTTCTTTATTCATGGCTACTCAGGAAGTTTGCTTAATGTTTGTGTTATTTTACTTAATTTAGAGCGTGTTTGAGAGTATTTTATCTTTTACTACTTAACATAAGCACCTTCGGAAATAGTGTTTGGGTTTGCCTATATTGTGAAAAAATGCAATAATACTTGCCCATTTGTAAAAGGTTTAGGGTCTATATGAGGTAAACAAGTTATTCTATTTTTATCTTGAATAAGCAGCACTCGTCTACTTATTAGACGAGCATAAGCAGTTTGAATGACAAAGACGAAGCAAACTGCATATCTGCTAGAAAATAAGCAGTTCTAAGTACCCTCTTATTTTGTAAGTTGTTTCTTATGATAAAATTCACATTAACAAATGCAGCAACTATAATATCCCGAGTATGGATAGGCTTAGTGACCTTCCGTCATACATTATAGAAACGATTCTATGTCTTATACCGATTCAAGAGGCAGGAAGAACAAGTGTCCTGGCTAAGGAATGGAGATACCGCTGGACAAAAATTCCTAAGCTCGTGTTTGATGAATTCACTTTTGAAGTATCAACTGCTGATGGGGCTGAGTCATCCATTGTGGAACAAAAACACTTGGAACCAAACAAAAGGAGTAAGATGGACAAGAAGAGTAAACTTATATACGCTGTAGGCCAAGTTTTATTGATGCATGATGGTCCGATAGACGAGTTCACCCTTTGTTTGAGCAAACCTCGCCAGATTGTTAAAATCCACCATATATTAACTCATTTGTCGAGGAAAACTAGCATCAAGAAATTAAATATGAACTTTACTTATGCGGGGTACAGGTTACCCTCATCTAACTTCTCATTCCATCAGTTAACAGACTTGCGTCTCTTTAATTGTTCTTTTGACGATCAAGCAACATTTAATATCGGTAGTCTCACACACTTGTATCTGCAAAACGTATCGATATCTACAAGATCGCTTCAACGTCTCCTATAGTGTTGTCCGTTGCTTAAGACCGTGTTTCTGGTAACAACTATATCTTACTAAGATAAATTACCAAGCGTACCTCGGCTTTTATAACTTATCTGACTATTGTAAGTTGTTGCAGGTGTTACACCATACATATATCTCTAGGAGCAATGACGGTCCCACCTTTATGGAGCTACTTGAGTGTTTACCGATGATTGAAACTTTGTATGTGTTGTTTGAACTTATTGAGGTAATTTCATTCTCATGATATACAATTAATCAATTCTAGATTGGGGAGACGATTTTGCTTATTTCTAACATTTGTTTTAGGTGTTCGAGGATTCTGCTGATGGTATAGTTTCACGAGTGCTTCCAACCCCATTATTCCATCTCAAATACTTAACTGTACATTATATTGGCTTCACACGCAAAGAACAGTTAATTCTTGCCCTTCTTATCAAAAGCTCCCCGAACTTGGAGAAACTTAGGGTAGGGGTGTAATAACATAAATCTATCTTGTTGTTTTTTAATTTTTATTACTATTCTTGTTATGTTAAAATACACTTACACAAGACACTTGGTGTAGATTATTGAGCTTGACTATGAAGAAGGGCGTGAGACATTTATGGAAAGTTCAAGATTCGGCTGTTACCCGGGTATCATGTTGAAGCATCTGAACGAACTAGAGATTTTGGATTTTATCAACCACAAGACTCGGTTGGATTTCGTAAAGCTTATCTTGGCTGGGTCACCTGTGCTGAAAAAGGTGAGGATTTCCCTAAACTATGTCTGTAGGAATGAAAGGCTTCAGATTTTAAAAATTCTCTCAGGCTACTTACGTGCATCACCAGATGTACTAATCATTGTTGAGGACCCTTAGTCTTGATTGTATCTACTGCTTTGATTTGACAATTTGATGTGCACTTATGAGTTTGGATTGGCTTGTTACGAATATTCAGTTGGTGAATACTGGAAATCTGGATTTTTTAGTGAGCCGTTACCAATTTTTTATGTGATGTCAATTTATTGAATTCTGTACATTAACAGTCTGATTCTTTGCAAATTTCTTAGTGATTGTTTTTATCTACTGTCAAGGCATCAGACTAAGATGCTATGCCTTGCAGTTTCATGACGTGGCGGAGCTTTCTACACCGAACAACATTACAAATGGTTTTAAGAAGAATTGTATGATGAGATAGGATCTATAAGCAAATATAGACTTTAGTGGGGGTACGGTGGTGTGAATTAATTAGTGTGCCGTGGGGTTGAACTTCAGGACATGTGGCTGAAGAATAGTCTCAAGAACATACAAGAGTCGGCGACTCTTCAATGGTTCCACGATAAAGCTTATGGAAGAAAGAACTTTAAACGCAGACCAAAAGGTTCCGAATAACTTGCCAATCAACACGATAGCTGCTAACTCGATGCAACAAACTAAGAAACAAAAAGGAAAGACCAACACAAGAGAAGATGGTTAATCGACATATACGTGACAGGCGCAACTTTGGCCTTTGGCATACAGTGGCGGAACCAGAAACATGACGGAGTGGGGGCAAAAAATTTTTTTTTGGATATAAGTCGTGTATACACAAAAATGAAGATACAAATATAAGATTTTTACATTGATTTTATTTATTTTAGAGGCAATTTAAAGGTTTTTACATTGTTTTGTTCCCGAGTGGGGGGCAATCCAATTTTGCAATGGGGTGCATTTTAATAAAATGGTCATAAAAAAATAATGTTTGCACTAAAATTTTATTTTATTAGGCGAACATCCCCCCCCCCCCCCCCCCCCCCCCCCCCCGCGCAACATCAAAGTAGTTCCGCCCCTGGGCATAGCCATGGCCATGGATTGCCTTACATGGCTTTAGATACACAAACTTACTTACGTCTTTTAGAAAGACCTGGTCTAAATGACAACTTAGCCCACCTTTCAAAACCGGTTAGTTTAATTTCCATCGAAATGTCAAAAAATGCAAAAAATCGACGAAATAACTAAAATTGAAAATTTTCTGACTGATTTTTATTAATGGTGATATTTCACTAGCGACAAAAAACAATGAAATATCACCATTGTTAAATTAATTTATCACCAGCATAAATTGTTTTATCAGTGACGATATTTCATTGTTTTCTCGCTAGTAAAATATCACCGTTGATAAAACCAGTTTGAGAAATTTTCAACTTTAATCCCTCCGTCCAAATTTTGAAACTTTTGGATTTTTTTGGCAAAATTGATCTCTCCGCATTTTTTCTTAAATCTTAGGTTAATTTCCATCTTTAAATTAAACCAAAATGGATGGTGAAGATTTGTCTCTCCACTTGTGTAAAAAATAAAATTGCATTTAAACTTTTCTCTTAATTGTAAGAGAGTATTTTGATGTGTGAGTAGTAAAAAATTTGAAAAATGTAATGTTGAGATCAAGGTTTTCAAGATCGGGATTTTACCTAGGATCGTTTTCGTTTTTACAAGATCGGGATCGTAAAATAGGATCGAGATCGTAAGATCCTATTATAATGTAATTTCTTAGTAATCATTGCAATATTTTACAAATTTACAAATTAATATACATCGTAAACAGAAAATTATACGAATATTTCATAAAAGTGTGGTCCTAAATTATGATTATGAGATGTATAAGAAGATTTACATGTTGTTTTTAGATTATATAAATTAGAACCTATAAATTTGTAGTTTTTTAGTTTGTCGCTCGCGAAAAAGTAAGATCGGATCGTAGTAGATCCTAAGATCTTATGATCAAGATCGGGATCTTATAAGATCTTAAGCGTGCAAAGATCCTACATAAGATTCGGATCGTTTTTGCTTTGCAATATCGTAAAATCGTAAGATCTTAAGATCAAGATCGGGATCTTGACAACCTTAGTTGAGATAACTTTATAACTTATCTTATAACAAGAGATGAAATATTTTTTAGATATATTTGCACAAAATTTAGTAAAAGGTTTAAAAAACTATCAAAAGTAAAGTGTTAGACTTATCAACATATTAACACTTCATCTGTCTTGTTTTCATTGTTTTTTTATTACGTGATGCGTTTCAGTTTTGGTGTTATTTTCTGGAATTCAAGCTGTAGAGTGCCAGGAATTTTTTTGAGTTGATATGTAAGTGTACACATGTTTTACTTGAATTGATGCCTTTTTAAGGTATATCACTTTTATGACATCTCTTTCCACCTTCTGTGCGGTTGCAGATGTGCGGATATTCGAAAAGTCGTTGCTGCTGTAACAACAGAATATGCTTTAGAGGCTTTAAAAAAGGCAGCCGAACTCGAGCAGCAAGTTGATATGGCATCAGAAATGGAAGGGAGCTTTCTTGAGCAGGTTGGCTATTATGTTTGTATATTATGTCAGAGGGAGCATTTATGCATTTCCCTCTAGATGGCTATTAAGTTTTATTACAAATTGATCAAATATTAGATTTACATATTAGGAGAAGGCAAACGGGCAACAAGCTGCGCCGCTAGCCCTTTTTGTATAGCAAAACCAAGTCTATTAAATACAACGTTTGTGGATTTAGGAGTCAAAACATTACTATTCATAACACGTTGTATTCTCGTAAGTAGCTCCACCGCCTCAGGTGCAAGGAAACCCAATGTATCAAACGCGAAAGGAATAAACACGTGTTGATTTTCAACACATGCTTTCTCGTGTTTAGTCACTTTGCACGAGGTGGCTTTTATAGCAGCCTGACCCGCTGTAAAATCTCGACTGCCTAGCCCCACGAGAGGAGAAACCCCTGTCAAATCAACGCACGCATGTTTACCTCCAACTCATCCAAAAACCAAAACATCAGCGGGTCTCAGTGTGGATCTTCCATCTGACGGGTCGGTCAAGAAATTCACAGGTGCCTCTTTCTTGGCGGAAATCCCGGCACGCCTACATATGTCGTAAAGAACGTCCCTAACAAAATCATGTCGATACTTGAAACCCGGAAGTTCTTTACAATGAACCGCATGTTCCCCAAAAGAATCCAAACATGCCTTGCGACAAATAGGGCATATAGCATCAACCGGAAATAATGGAATCATAAGGCGATACTTAAGGATAGTGCGGTATTCCACCGGCGACATATGTTGACCGAGCCCGTCTATGGGGATAGCTTGTAGGAAATCTTGAGCATGTGGTGCGCGCAGACACTCGAAAACTGCTTTCTGTCTAACCGTTATGTCAGAGGTTGCCAAATAGGTGGTTCGGGTGACAGTAGTCGAGTTTTGTTATTTTTCATTGACCCACGTCGATTTCCATACTTCAAACTTTCCTAACCAGGTATATTAGTAGCCAACTTATTAAGCCGCATGGCCCTTTACCCTGAACTTGTAAACTCATTACATTTAGGGGCTCTATGTATGTATACAGAATCAAGTATTTAAAGCAAAGACGGATATCGCTAAAGAAAACATAGGTGCTACTCAAGCAGTGGAAGGTGCCACTGTCGAGGGGAAGGCCTTCTGTGATTCATGTGTTGGTGTAGGACCCGATGGAGCAGCTATTCTGGTGTTCTTTCATTTTTTTTTTTTTTTTTTTTGACCATGCAGCATCCTGTACAGAAAAGGGTACTTGTTGGGACAAAAGTTCTTGCTCATAAAAAACACACATATAACATATTCAAATGTCTTACAAATATAAATTCACACTGACATTATTGTAAAGCACACTAGTAGTATCGAAAAACTGAATAGTTACATATTCTCACAAGTGATGGAGTTCATCCAGCAATCTTTCCTCTTGTCATCTTGGAAATTCTAACTGCGGCTGCAACTTGTATTTTCACAAGGGTTGCCTCGGAATACATGAAAAGCTTGTGTCTCCATTGCCTCTTGAACAACAAGACGCCAATGATACCCCAAAATCCTGTTGCAAAACCAGACATTATGTCCAAGTAAAACCATACCTTCTTTGGATTATTAGCACCTCTGTATTTGGCCATACTAGTTGCGCTTGTTCGACCTGCATGATTGGAGCAGTTCTTTGGCAGCGGAGCACCACAAAGATCTCTATTGTCGGCATATATTGATGGATCAGTAAGGGTCTGCAATTGATTTCCTGTTGGAATCTGTCCTGATAAGCTGTTGCGTGAAAGATTCAAACGAGTTAAGAAATTCAGATCCGACATGCTCGGAGGGATAGTCCCGGTCAAATGGTTTGCTGACAAATCGAGAGAAATTAATGCCTTCATGTTTCCAATGTTGTATGGAATACCCCCATTGAGATGATTATTAGACAAATTAAGACCTACTAACGAAATCAGTGCAGTTAGCTCTTCAGGTATTTCTCCGGTAAGCTTATTGCTTGAAAGGTCCATGTTAATGACTACATTTAAGGTTTTTGCATATTCAAGATCAACACCTTTGATGACCTGCAACACGTTTCCATTAATATTCCAATATGATAAAGTATCTTCTGACCATGGAGGAGAACTCATGCCAAAAAAATCACCAAAACAGCAAGGAATGGATCCCGTTAAGCTGTTGTGTGCCAGATCTAAAATTTTTAGAAATGAAGCTGAGCACAAAGATTGAGGAACTCTTCCAGTAAAGTTATTTTTATGCAACCTGAGAATGTGCAACTGCGTTAAATTATTTCCAATCCATTCTGGTATGGTCCCTGAGATTTTGTTCTCACCCAAATCTAAGACAGTCAGATCCCTAAGATACGACAATTCTTGAGAAAGCTCTCCAGTGAAGTTATTGTCATTAAGTTGCAACCACACCAATAAAGGTGGAAGGCGGCCTAAAAAACTTGAAATGTTACCAGATAGCATGTTTGAACTAAATAGGATCATAGTCAAGAATTCTATATTCGATAGGCACTTTGGAATTTCCGCTGTTAACCTGTTTCTTGAAAGATCAAGAACCGACAAATCTTTCCGTGCGCACAATGATGTAGGAATCGATCCACTGAATAGGTTGTTTTGCAAAAGTAATATGCCTCCTCGACTGTCTAATCCAACCTGTTCAAAACCTTCTCTAGAAGGAAGGTTTATCAAAGATCCAGTGAGGTTGTTGTGAGAGAGATCTATGACACGAATGATGCGCATCTTCTGAAACCACGCGGGCAGAGGTCCCGAAATATTAGCATTTGACAGCGCTAATTCTTCAAGATTTCGTTGAGTTCGAAACCACTGTGGAAATTCATCTGAAATCTTGCAAGACCTGAGCCGCAAAATTCTTAACTGGAATAAAGGTATCCACTCACGTGAAGTGTTGAATGCTAAATTTTCGTTGTAATCTAAATTCAGGTACTTCAACTCCGTGAGATTAGAAAAATGGGCTTCTGATACCATACCTTGGAAAGAATTGTTGGAGAGATCTAGATAATCGAGTCTGGTCAGCTGCCCAACTGAAAATGGGATGGTTCCACCTAGAAAATTTGAAGACACCGAAAACTTTTGTAATGAAACGAGTCTTTTTAGAGATATTGGGATTGTGCCAGTTAACCGGTTTGATTGTAGAAGAAGTTGTGTTAAATCTGTGAAGCTTCCCAACGATTCTGGGATCGAGCCATTAAATTGATTATGAGCTAGGCGAAGCTTGGTGAGTTGCCCATGAAATTTCGGAATTCGACCGATTAAGTGGTTAGAAGATACATCTAATACTTGCAATGATGTTAATATCTCTAAAGTTTGAGGGATTGGACCTGTCAACCCATTAAACGATAAATCTAATACTTGCAATGATCTTAATTTCCCCAAAGCCTCAGGTAGTGGACCTGTCAAATCATTGAAGGATAGATCTAAGCCTCTTAAGCTGGTCAGTTTTCCAAGGGTTTCTGGAATTGAACCGTTTAACAAGTTATGTCCTATATTCAGCCTCTCCAAAGCATACTGAGAACATTCGGATACGTTGGTGGATGGGACAACCATTTCTTCTTTATCAATCACATTGTGTGACACAATCAATTCTTTCATGTGGCAGTGTCTCCAAATACCAACATGCTCAATCCGCTCAAGAATATTCTGAGAAAGGTCAAGCTTTAGAAGGTTAGGCATGACAGGAATTGACGAATTCAAATAGTTTGATGAAAGATCAAGGGATAATAGTGAGGTCATGTTTGCTAACACAATAGGAAATTCGCCAAAAATATAATTATGGCTAAGATCCAGGTGTTGGATGTTAGAACGTGTACTGAAATTATAACGAGTGGGAGAAAGATTGATATTTTGGAGCCCACAATCTGACAAACGCAACACCGGTAAAGAAGGGAACATGTTTAGCAAGTTTGCAGAGTTCCATACCAGGCTAAAGTTAAAGCCGGAAAGATCAAGGAATGCTAAAGATGTCATGTTTTGTAAAATGACAGGTAGTTGACCTTGGTAAGAATTCCAGCTAAGATCTAAGTGTCTGATGCTTGCGAGTTTTGAGCTAGAATTAAGATGAGACCCAAGGCGGGCATCATACAGATTACATCCACGCAAACTTAACTGAGATAACAAAGGAATTCTATAAAGTAACCTGTCAAGGTTCTGTGCTCCACTGAGATCCACTTCATCCAAGCTGAGATGCTCGAGTGACGATAGGCCGGAAACCCATGCCATATTATTTGCCATCAGGTTTGGGTAGGGGAAAAATGAACTAAGATCAAGAACCTTCAAATAAGAAAGATTTCCAATGCGAGAGGGAATAATACCACCGAAACCTGCATCAGAGAGATTGAGGTAACTCAAATAATTGAAAGATCCGATGAAGTCAGGGATGCGGCTTCCTTGAAAATCGTTCCCACTCAAGTCCAGATACTTCAGATGCCTCAGCTTTTCGAGACAAGAGTTCACCTTATTACTAACCAATCGGTGATCCGTACCAAAGCTTTGATCACCTGCAGACTGGTAATCGTCGCCAATCATTTCCTCACCCAATCCACGATAGGCTGTCCCAACCATATCATTATATGAAGGTTGTGTTACCTTGTGGAGATGGAGGGCGACAACATTTCCAGTGGCATAGTCACAGGTGACTCTTTCCCACTGACAGCAGTCATTGCCAACCCATGATGAAAGCAATCCATGGTTATCCTTGACGCTGTTTTTGAACTTAAGAAGAGCAAGCCTCTCTTGTTTTGAGCAAGTCGCTGTGAGATTATTGCGAGCATCCACAACACATTTATCTGACAATACCAACACTGAAATAGTACAGATGAAAATGAGATGGATTGCCAAACCCCATCGAGTATGAAACATGATTCTGAATGTAAAATGATCAACAAACGAGTTACTACTTAGATTCATTCAATTTATATCGCACCATGTATATGCATGCATTGACTTTGAAGTCGACAAAGTAAACTTAACCCAAAACACACTGTTTTGAATACAATAATGTAGATAATCAGGCCCCACTTGCTACACGAATTGTGGCCAAAGAATAATTTTAGGGTCCGTTTGGTTTTGAAGTCAGGTTTTACTTTAGGTGTAAGTTTATAAAGTAGGAAGTTTAGGATTAGGTATTGTTGAATGAAAAGTATTGTTTGGTTTAGATAAATATTAGGATTTGGGTTTTGATTAATTATACTCCCTCCGTCCCAAAATTATTGTCCACCGACAAAAAACACACAGTTTAAGAAAAGTAACACCTTTTCAGCTTTCTCTCTCTTACTTTTTGAAGAAATACAGTTTTACCCTTAACCAATTAATTAAAAACTTTTGTAAAATTTGTAATTATGATTTCACTTAAGGGTAAACTAGTAATCTCGATCTAAAATTCCTACTTATTTTTAGAAGTTTTAGAGGTGGACAATTAAATTGGGACAAACCGAAATGGAAAGGTGGACTATAATTTTGGGACGGAGGGAGTAATATATATAATATTTAAATAGAGGTATTATTTTAAATTATTTATAAAATATTAAAATAAACATTTATTGTTTTATAACATTTATATATACAAATGGTAGAGGTACACATGTAATGGGACCCATAAAAATGTGTAAACCTACTATTTTGTTGAGATTGTAAATAGTTACTACTGTTTAGTTTTAATGCTAGATTTTTTCTTTCTGAAATTGACCAAACAATACATTTCAAAGTTAAAGTTATGCTCGGGCCTCAAAACCCAAAAAGCAAACAGGCCCTTATTCTTATCATAGCCATGCTCTCAAATATGCTCGGCTTATGTCAGTGTCGTGTTTTGCTCTGTCATATTTTTGAAAGCCCACCACCCATTGGGTTAACTCACCCGAGACCCATTTTATCCATTCATTATTTTATAGTCTAGTCTACGTAAGATGCTCTACGACGGCTGTTCTACGTTTATTGTGCTCTATTCGTTTTATGACAAGTCGTCCAATTATTTTTATTTTTATTTTTCGGATTAATTTTCAAATTTGATTTAAATTATTCAATTTAATCTCTAACATGTTTTCACACACAGTATTTTCTGGTGGTAGCTTTGCCAGAATTTTTTTATCTCTGGTGTCATGGTATTATTTTTATCTCCGGTACAAGTATTTGTGTATCTTCATTCGTTTATAATTACAGTTTAATTTATTCGCTTCATATTTTTTTTTATGGTAATTGGTTAATAAGGTAATTGTTAAGGTTGCTTATAAGATGATTATCTAATTAAGTGCCCATTTTGTATAAACATGAATGTGTTATGATTACACAGTCACTTTTGTTTATGTTGGTGTTATAGACTTAGAGCCCATATTGATAATCATACTTAAAATATAAAAAATGTTATTAAGTACTTAGTAGTTTAACTTGAACAACTGAGTCTTTATCTAGGACTAGGCGAGTACCCGCACATAGCAGCGGATAATTGACGAGACGCGGTATTGTGATAACGTCAAATTATAATTGAAAAGGGGTTTTAATCTTTGATAATTCAACTTTCGATAATATATTTTATATATAAGCGTAAAAGAACATAATGTTACTACTGTCTTTCTATTCGGTATTTATATACATGTATTTTTTTCCTTTTTGTTGTTAGACATCAACCGGTATGCAATTATTTACACAAATAAAGTCCATTCACGCTTGACATATGTATTCTCAATAAATCTATTAGTAAGCACCATTATGAATAATGGAGAGCTAAATCAATTACGGAGTACAAATTATCATATGTTGCACATTTCCTTTATCATCTAGCCCCACCATTAGTGGTCAAAGGCGACTATAACCTGAAGCAAAAACACCACCAAACTTCAGATGTAAAGCAAACAAGCACCTTAAAGCCTGAGTTTCTAAATACTACAGTATGTGTAATAAAGAAGCAAGCTGAAAATATAGCTAATCTACCTATAGAAATCCTGGATAGAAATCAGTGACCGTCTGTTTGCATATAAGAAACTGCAAAGTAGAAACGTAAAAGAAATAAATAGCAATAAACAAGCATAAGAAATACAGTGCATAAAAGGGATTTATTAAAAAGATCATATAAATAAGTGAGAATTCCTATACATTTCTTTTCTTAGATAAAAAAGTGCCTCCTAGTTGCCAGATACTTCGACATCAGATGTGTTCAACTGACGCCCATACATATCAAATAAAGTTACATATTTACAATTAAACATAGAGCAACATCAAAGAATACATATGTAAAGCGTAAATTTCATATGCATAAATTTCACTAAGTGAAATGATCAAATGTAATAACATAACTAAACTTATCTTACGAGAAGGACTCCAAGATTATGTAATGGAGATGCACGTGTATCTAAAAATCTGCAACGTCAAATAGAATAATACAAGTATTACATGAAAGATAAAGATAGTAACGAGATCTCTAGACTTAAGGTAATAAATGTTAGCCGACTTATGCAAACAGCTAGTCAATATAAGTATGTGTCAAATGATCAAAGACACAACACCTATGATAATAAGTACCTATATGGTAAGTACTTTATAATATGTACCTGCAACATTACTATTAACATAGATAGGAGTGCATAGAACCATACCACCAGAATACACCTGCAACAATAACACTCGATCGTTACTGACAATACTTTTTATGGAAAAACATTATAAAAGATGTGAAATAAGTGTGAAATACCTCATGTAATTCCCGTGGTTTCAGAAAACTATGATTAGACAAAAAGGATTTTACGTTACTGACAATTTTTTCATTCGTCATTGCAAGTAATAGCGATTTATATAGGCCAAGGATTTGCAAGTAATAGCTCTGTGATTAACCTCAAGTAAGAAGTCTGTGATTTATATAGGCCAAGGATTTTAGGTTTGAGTTTAAAAGAGTTTTTAAAAAAAATTCATTCTTCCCACCAAAGGATTTTACGTGTCAGTAAGAAGTGTGTGATTGATATTGGTATAACTGTGTTTCTATGATTAAGAAATTGCTTTAATTATAGATAGAATTTGACACTGTCTTTCTACTATTTACTATAGATAGAATCTGAAATGTCAACTACAGAGTTTTTGTTATTAACTACATAGTTTTTGTTATACTACTTGCCTAATTTAGTTACTACTTGCTTAGTTTAGTGAGTTTTCAACTTTTCAACATTCAAGTTTCAACATGTTCTGGATAATTTACCAAGTACATTAACAAGTGTTTTTGTGCTTGCATGTGAACAAATGTGTGACTTAAATTGACTTAGGATATACATGTGTAACATATATCATCAGGTATTGTTATTGTAAGATAAACGAGTTTACCGATGTACACTTCGAGTTATAAGGTTTAGCATCAGAATGACTATCTTCTGCAAGATGATCCTAAATGTACCTCTTTTGAGAAATGAAAATGCCTTGTTCACTTTTGCATACCAATTTTAACAAAGGGTTTGTTAAAATTGTTTTAGGGTTTTTGATTGTTGGCTGTCAACAAACATAACCACATGCCACATTGGGCTCCAGCTAAGCATATGGTCCCCTCCCCATCAACTTTACCTGTCATTTCAATATATTTCTATATGTTATAAACACAATGTATATATCAAGTCTAAGTTCTAAAAGTAATCTTATAAGTGCAATATTGATAAAAACATCCCAAATACAAATATGATGCCTTAAATTACCCTAGAAACCCTATAAATGAAATGTAAACTCCAGATTTATAAAGTATGAATGTACAACACCTATGAATAAGTAATCAAGGATTATGAATAAATTATAAACTATCATTTAGAATTATAATTTCATCTTAGAATACTAAGTACAAACCATTTAAAGCTAAGTACAAGTAATTGTACATAATAGTCAAGATCACCACCTAAAACCCATTTCACGATGAATTAGAGCTTAATCTTTTGCAACCAATTATAAAACTCAACTAAGTATCATAATAAGACTATATCTTTACTTCAAGTCAATGTAAAAATAAGTAAAATTGTACAAGTTTTTAAAGCATGTAATTCTAATTAAGCCTATTACCTCCTAGGATATGATTACCCTATATAACTCACTAAACTAAGTGTGTAGAATCTTTAGAAACATTAAACACAATATATAAGCCCTAGAATAAGCCTATATAAGAAGATAAACACAAATAACCCAAGGTACAATTCACTTAGGCATAGTAACCTAAAAATCACTATATTACCCATTTCATTTAGAATTGATGTATAGTCCTTTAGAAAAAGTGTACAAACTTTATTAGCATTACATTCAGGATATAATATTATCTTAAGATAAGGTACAACCACCCTAATGCACAATGTACAACATTTCAATGCATGACTTATAAATTAGGTCAAAATAGGTATTTTTCACTCTTTAGACATTTTTACTTGGAATAACTTAGTAAACAAGTGTAGAGACTCCATGAACACATTAGAGACAATGAATGATGTATAAATTGATATTACATCAGTATCCAAATTAAGAATAATGAATTTAACAAGGATTGAACCCTAGATCACTAGAAACACTAATCCTAGTAGGGTTTCTTCCCAATTTCATTTCAAACCAATGTTAAACTTAAAAACAAGGACCCAAACCTTCTAATTATAATGTGTAAGACCTAATTACACCCTAATACATCACTAATAACATTCTTAAAACATTAATACAAGTCTTGCATAGTTACAATCCCTAGATTATGATCTAGTTACGTTTTCCATCCAAAAATGCATTTAAACTCTTTCCCTCCCAAATTCAAAATTAGGATCAGATCTAATGGATATTTTGAGATATTTCTAAGTAGGTGCATCACCTACTTGTAGCTTACACATCTTCATTCTCATCTATATAATGTCGTGACCTCTTTTTAGCCATAAACCTTAGATATTTTTTTATCCTAGCTTAAATGAGTCATTCCTAGACCTTATGATATATCCTTAGCAATCCTTAGTCACCTTACTACTGTTCTTACACATTTTTAGGCTTAACTTGGAGCTTAAGGGTTGAAAAGAGTATAAATAGAGGTCTTTAGGTTCATTTCTAAATCATCCTTTCATTTCTTACCTAAAAACACATAAATTCTGATCCTACACCACCATTGAAGTCCTAAGAAGTCCCTAAGATCAGTAGCAAGCTTAATAATAAATTCCAAGAGTTTTGAAGAAGATATAATCTGTATGCCCCATTAGAAGATTCCTGATTTTCTTGATTGTAAGTATCCACCTTGCTCAATAAGTTATTTTGATGTTATATATCTTTAATAAGCTTAGTTATAATCTAAATAAGCTACTACAAAAAGTCTTGGTTCATATAATCATTTAAAATGAAATTTATAAGCTAAAGATGTAATTAAACCCTAGTTTTGTAATTTACATGAAATAATGATCTAAAATCCATTTCAAAAGCTATAATCTGAAATATTAATGGCATTTGGTACAAATTTGAGCTAGTGATGTAATTTTAAACAAGTATAGGGACTAAAATTGTCATTTTTGAAACTACAAACTTTTTGGGACAAAAGTATCATTTTACTAAAGTTAAAACTATAAGGATGGATATTGTTAAGTTTGAAACCTTGAGGTTAATATTATAAGTTTGAAATTGAAAATACTTAAACTATATACTTTAAGGGTTAAAAGTGTAATTAAGCTAAACTTATAACTAAAAGGGTAATTTTGACAACTCTGAAACTAAAGGGCATAAATTGTATATTATAGATACTATACTTATCATTTCAAAATAAAGTAATAAACATATCATGTTAGTAGTGAACTTTGTACTAAAGTTGTTCCATCTCGATATTACGTTCTGACTGAGTGGTTGGGTTTATGATTTAAAGTGCCCTCGCTCCTCAAACATTTATAGAATGGCTTCTGAAGTATGGTGGTCTGAAAAATGTTGTGAAATTTTAATAATCTATGAAACTTAGGCAAAATCACAAGAGAAATACTTAAAACTTGGAACAAAGACAAAGACTTGATATATATACATATGTGTTGACCCAGGTTTGTGAGACCAAGTTGTTGTTTGTGTATGAAATATATCTGATACAGCTCAGACTCTTTGGACATAAGGTGAGTTCATAGCCTCACTAGCGCTGATTATTAAATGATTTAAACCCCGTGTGGGGATATATGCTAAATTAGAATACAAGTGTTTTTGGTATGCTTCCCAAGATATGTTTATTTACACTATGTTTAGTGCTGCCTTAAAGTTCCTTTTAATTGTGAACCGCTAATCATTTCTAAAAAATGAGCGCTAATATTATGAATAGTACTATTTAGGTTTTGACATCCCCTATTTGGGCAAGTCGCACTTGCTGGAAGCTAATATATGGTTCCAACCTAGGCTAAACATATACACTATATTGTAAAACTCGGGTTAATTTGGCAGACTCCTGCATAAGGGCTATTGTTGGTTTCTGATTATGTTCATCCGCGGTATCTTAAGCTTGGTGCAGTAAGAGAAAGTTTTTGGCTTGGAATTCCTCCAGGATCTCACTAGTGCCATCAGCCCTGTAGAACTTAAGATGAATATCACCTCTGAGTGAGCATGTCAATGTTTGTGATTTCTGAGGGATTTCTTCTGTTCAACCTTGTCATACAAAAATTTTCATACAACATTTTTCTTTTAAAGATGTTTTCAACCTCAGGTTTTCCAATTTCTTCATACAGACTCAACTTCAGATTTCTGATCTTCTAAACTTCGTTTAATCTGAACACATTATTAGTTTCTTCTTGAGTGGCTACTCCAGCCTTGATCAATCTTTCATTCAGGGTGAATCACCTTTGTTTTTGGGATGGATGGGAGGTGAACCATCATTAGTCATGTCATCACTAGTGGTAAGACCATCAATGTGACTGTCTTTAGCTGAAGACTCCCCCTAAGTCTTAGCTGGGCTCTTTTCAGCAAATGGTGACTCATAGACTATTGATGGTTGCTTCTAAGTTTTCTTCTGTGCATGCCTTTGAAATAAATGTTGAATGGTATTGGGTTTATCCCCCTCAGTAGAAGATTGCTTAACAACTTCTGCTGATTCACCATGAGGGAGGAAAGCAACAATAGAGTCTAAGGAAGAGGTTACCTTGGCCAACATTGATGCAACATGTTTAAGAGTGTTAAGTTTTTGTTGAACTTCTTCAGAGATGGTCAACTTTTGTTGCTCCAGCAAGGCCACTCTATCCTTGATCTTAGACACAGAGTCACATAAATCATTTAGCTGACCAGGAACAAGTGTAAATCTGGTGGAAACTCCATTGAAGCACTATTGATGGAGTCTATGAGGGATGACATTTCTTGCTTCAGAGAGGTGGTGGTGAGCACATATTTCATCATACGCTTCAAAGCAGCAAGTAAAACGTCCTTAATTTGTTCAGCAGTAGGAGGAGTTGGTCTTGCTTTAAGTGTGGCAATTTCAGCATCAGCAATGACCTTATCTGCTTTGAGCTTATCCACATGTGATTGAAGAACCAACACTTGATTGGTCAGTTCTTTTACCTGAAGAGCCCTGGGAGGGGTGGCTTAGGAGTTTCTTCAGCAATATCGTCCTCTGGCTCACTCTCATCAAGATTTACTGGAGCTCTTTGATCAAACCCAAGCTCCTTCTCCAAGTCTACTAAAGACATATTAATCATGAAAGAATGAAAGTGTCCCACCTTGGCTCCAGTGGTGAGACACACTTCTTTAGTTGTCTTCTCAGCATCATCACCTCCAGTGTGAGGATCAGTTTCAACTTCTTCACCATCAGGCTTGGTTTGACCGATGGATCCTGAGAAAAAGCAACTGAGAAATTTAGATCATTGAGTATGTTTTGGGTCCCTTTATTAGGACCATGTTGTTGGGGGACTACATCATTAGGTACGGATTGGTCAGGATCAGCGTCAACTGTTATATTTGCTGACGCCTCACGCCCTGATGTTGACTCAGAGTGACAAATGATAGAATCTGATAAGGGAATTGGAAATGTATTCAAATTTAAATTGCTTACCAATGCTGACTCCACTCTATCAAGTTGAGGGTGAGCTTTTCTTTCACCCTTATCCCCTAAAGAAGTTGGGATAGTGGTTGCCTGCAGGGACTCTTTATGCATGCCACCTCCAGCAGGTGCTGAAGGTGGCGATTGGCTTGGGTTCTTGTCCTTGGCCGAGGGCTTGGTTTTCTTAGAAATGTGGCCTTGGGATACATCAGAAATATCCTTTGATGAAGATTCCGTGTTGGCTCTCCTCTTCTTGGACTCATGTTTGGATTTCTGAGTATTAATAGACGTTTGCTTCTTACATGGTCCAGATGAAGCTCCAGGCTTTTTGCCTTTTAGATCCCCTTCTCCAGATGGAAAAGTGTCTTTTGGAGCTTTGTACACTACTGGCCCATCTGCTGAACAAATGGCCATTATGGGTTGTGTGAAGGGAGGATCAATGGTACTAACTGGAATGTTCCAGTGCTTAAGACCAAAAGGTTGAAATACCAATTTTTCTCCCTGGAGCTGAGTAAATGAATCTCCAAGATGGTCAGCAAATATTAGGGACAAAAATCTGGTGTAAACCACATTTTTCTCCCTTGTTCTTTTCTCTAGTTTCCCATGGAGATCTTCAAATATTAACCTCCTAAAATCAGCTTTGACCCCCTTGGCCAGACAGTATAGAATGATAGCATCTTTTTGGTTAATTTGATCAAGGCCACCTGTTGTCCCTAATATTATGATTGTAATACACGAAATTATGAAAGAAAGGAAGAAATGAGATGTTTTTAGAGAGAGAAAGTAGTGAGAGAAAGTAGAGAGAAATTGTTGGAACTAGGTGAATGTTAGATTGAGAAGTGAGAAATACAAATGAACCAACACCCTTCCTAACATGCTAGGAAGGGTATATATAGTCCACCCACATGCGGGCTTCTTTATGGACTATATGGTTTGGGCCGGGCTTTCTTTTTGGGCTTTGGTTACTTATTAATGAACCTTAGCTTAAAGTTAAGACCGTAATAACACGACTAATATACTACCTATTACAACGTTCTAAAATACGATACATAATAAACATATGACCGAGCATTATTGTTTGGCTCAATATTTTGAGGCTAACAATCTCCCCCAATGAGAGGTCATAAACCTTGGTCACTTAGGAAATTTGTAGAGATTACTAATCTCGCCATAAATGAGTCTTGAACGTGTAATCGTAGCCTTGTTCCTTCATGCTGTGATCTTTGAGCCTTTGTCGTTGTCTTTTGACTTTGTCTTTAAGCTTGAGATCTTCAAATCATCCTTGACTTGTCTTTGCCATCTTGCGATCTTGTGTCTTCATCCACATGCTCACACTATTAATTGTTGAATATGTCTTTAGGCATGAGTATATGGTTTCTGAATCATTGACTTTGCTGAGTACACCGTGACGCCACCTTCTCGAGACAAAACATAGACACGGACATAATGGCTTTGACATTCGTCCTAAATCGGTAGCATTTTACCTCTGGTCGGTGAAGACCGTTATACGATATTAAATATCGTACCTGTGATCAGGTAGATTCAATTAAGAATCTCCTTGACAGGGTTTCGCGGCTGTACTAGCCGTTCTCTTTACTCGACCGTCTCAAAGCAAGACTGCGAACATAAAGAGTGAATCAATTGGATAGATATCCGCTTGATTAAAGTCGTCAATTCAAATTCCTGGAACAAGTTTGATTCTTAACGAATCTTACCATTGTTGCTTTCCAGTTGACACAAGTTTGATTCATAAGAATCTCCCAAGTCACCTACCGTAGCGCTGTTTGATGTTGACGCTAGAAGGATTTCCATTCGTCACTGTGAATATTAATGAATATCACTCTGAATGTTCTGGCAAGACCATAAAGATATTGCGTAGAAACCTGAAACGAGTTTGAATCAATTAAGAATCAAACCACTGTTGCTTTTCAGTTTTACATATGTTCAATTCATAAAGAATCTTGCATATGACCTACCGCGGTGCTGTTTGATGTTAACACTGGAAGGATTTCCACTCATCATTGTGAATACTAAGTAGTATCACTCTGAGTGTTCTAACAATATCGCAAGGATATAGCGTAGGACTCTCTTGATCTTCATCCGTGTGTCCTAACGAGATTTTATTGATCTCTTAGCTCTAGACTCTATTTGTGCACTTTTAGTGGTCGGAGGCTGGAGCAGATGCCACCTATTCAATATCAACTATCTCGGAGTGAGAAAGTCAATAGAAGTCGTGTTGATCTCCGTGACAATAAAACAAACTTCTTTTGAGAGAAGTCTGAGTAGCTAGGAAAGGGTTGTGCTTCACATCACTGGGTCCATGATGAGTTTGTCTTCATGATGAGTTGACCCGGTTTCTGCCTAAGTTGTATGGAGGGCTTCTTTCTTTAGACCCTTTATCCTTACATTTCTTTTTCATTCTTCAACCCCTTCAATGCTTACCAAGACATCATTACTAGCACCTTGTTGTGATTGTTCCAGTGCTAGCATCAGTACTTAGTCGGCATTCAGCTACGTTCACATTCTACTCCATCTTTCCTAAGGACTTCTAATAATCTATTGGATTGTCCCTGGGAAGATCCCTCCGGTTCTGGTTGGATCATAGGACTTAAACCTAACCACCCTTTTGACACCAATAATGTCGTGAATTAAAGATGTTGTGGGTATTTGATCGTAACCATGAAAACCACTTTAAATTCTAACAAAGTGTTTGAAAAACATTTAACACCTTGCTAGTTTTGTCGTTTTAGAAATGCTCCCCCTTCACATGTGCATCGATAATCGAAAGTGTTTCGCACATGTAGGTAAGAGTTAAAGTGCTTGAGTCTTATATTAGATCACATTTTAATCACATTTTCTCCCTATCTCTAATATATAAAATCTTTTGATATTAGAGATACCAAATTTGATTAAAATATATTTTGAAAAACAGTCTTGAAATCTCCAGGAGAAAGATGTGTTAATCTTTTGCATGAAGTTAAAATGCCCCCCTCAAAAATTGATCCAATTGAATTGTCATTGTGAGGATATGATCCACATTTCGCTTTTTGAGGATGGGAGTTGTTGAACACAAAATTTTTGAAAGATTTTGAATAATCATTGAGAAATTCTTGAAAAAATTGTGTTCAACGCTTTTTGAAAAATCCTATTTCTTTTTGTCGAAGAGGTTTTTCTGAAGCATAAACTTGAGTTCATAGACTTTGAATGTCTTGACAAATCCACTCAAGTGTAAGAAGATTTCTCTTCTTTTGCTAAGGGTAAGGGCACGAAATCGTACACTCCCCCGTGAATATAGAACCGGGTTGCAATCTGAAAGTGATTACAAGCCATTGTGTTGAGCTCAAAACGTTGAATGTTTTGTGACAAGCTCAACCCGTGATAGATTGCTCTACACGTTGTTTGGAAATATTTGTCCAAAATAGACAATTTCCTTTATTAAAAGAAGAAATGACATGTTTTGAAAAATATTTACAACTTTCATTCGAGCTTTATGTACACACCCGTGTCGTTATTGAGCGACATTTCTAGGCACGTCCATATTATCCATACTGAAAGACATGTCGAGAAGAATATTTTTGGATTTTGAAAGATTTTTTAATTTTGTGTTTTGCTTTTATGTGTTTTATATTTTTGTATTTTTCCTTTTCAAAGATATTTACAAGTTGATGTTTGATAGATAAATCAAGCAGGCACCTTTGCCAGAATCTCCAGGTCTGCTGGAGTCAAACATCTCATACCAATTTGCCTAATGAGGTACTCAAACCTATCTTTCGACAGAGCTTTCGTAAACAAGTCGGCTAATTGGTAATTCGTTCCAACAAAGTATAATTCAATGATACCTCTTTCAACTTGTTCCTTTATGAAGTGGTATCGGACATCGATGTGCTTCGTGCGGGAATGCTGTACTGGATTGCAGGAGATGGCTATGGCCGACTTTGAGTCACAGTACATAGGTACTTTATCAAAGTGGAAGCCATAATCCGTGAGTTGTGTTCTCATCCATAGAACTTGAGCACAACACGCAGATAGAGACACATACTCCGCTTCTGCTGATGAGAGTGACGTACAATCCTGCTTCTTGGAAGACCATCCCACAAGCTTATCTTGACCTAGGAATTGTGCACCACCAGAAGTACTCTTTCGTGTATCAAGACACCCTGCATGATCAGAATCTGAATAGGCCGTTAGAAAGAAACCGGTTTCCCTCGGATACCAGAGTCCCAAATGAATGGTATTCTTGAGGTACAGAAAGATCCGTTTAACCTCCTTGAGGTGCTTTTCAGTGGGTCGTGCTTGATAACGTGCACAATAACACGTAGCATGTGTAATATCTGGTCTGCTTGCTGTCAAGTACATGAGGGACCCGATCATGGAACGATATCTCGTTTGATCTATGGGTAATCCCTCCAAGTCAGCATCTAGCGATGTGGTTGATAATGGTGTCCCAACGGGGTCACATGAAGTCATACCATGCTTTTTGATTATCTCTTGACAATACTTAGCTTGGTTTATAAAGATACCACTTGGGGATTGGTGAACTTGAATTCCTAGAAAGAATTTTAGTTCGCCCATCATTGACATTTCAAATTTGCTGTGCATTACTTTTTCAAACCATTTTGAAAGTTTTGGGTTTGTAGACCCGAAAATAATGTCATCAACATAAATTTGCACAAGCAAAATGTCATCCCCATATTTATAAGTGAACAAAGTTAGATCAATGGAACCTTTTGAGAAACCTTTGGATACCAGAAATTTTGAGAGCTCGTCGTACCACGCCCTTGGAGCTTGCTTGAGTCCATAAAGTGCTTTGTGAAGACGATACACCTTGTCAGGATAATGAGGATTGACAAATCCTTCCGGCTGCGTGACATAGACTTCTTCCTTCAAAGTACCGTTAAGAAATGTCGTCTTTACGTCCATTTGATAGACAGTGAATCCCTTATGTGCAGCATAAGCAAGGAAAATCCTGACCGCTTCCATGCGAGCAACTGGTGCAAATGATTCATCAAAATCAATTCTCTCTTTCTGGCCATACCCCTTAGCCACTAGCCTAGCTTTGTTCTTGATGATCGTATTCTCTTCATCCATCTTGTTTTTCCAGATCCAACGAAGATTTTTTAACACCCCCAAATTTACTCGCAGCGGAAACCAACCATTTGGGTGTTAAGAAATAGCACAATCGCAAAAGAATATAAAGAACGACTCTAAAAGAGACGTTTTAAATTTATCGTTCCTCAAACATTTGTCAGAGTAGCGTAGTCCCAAGACATCGTAACCAAAGTACAACTAAAATAAAAGATTTATATTGTTTTAAGGAAAGGAACGATAAACATTCAAAGAGTTTAAACAACAAAAGCAGTGCACAACTTCATTCCCGTGACCTCCAAGCTTCACATTCCTTGATTACCTGAAATACATGCTTAAAATCATCAACACAAAGGTTGAGCAAGTCTATAGGTTTTACAAATCATCATTTGAACACAAGAATTTTTAATCATCTCAAACTTATCACACAGACAAGTCATATATATAGATAAATGCATTAAGCTCACGCCACTGAACGTTAACCAACATGTCAAACCGAGTCACTTACGGCGCCCCTACTAACAGGTAATATTGTCATATACCAACGACCTCTTATACATAATATCCCTCTCAGGTGTTCACAAGGATACAAACCCTAGGATAAGGCTGTCAAACCAAATAGATCTATCATATGTATTAGCGTTTACCCTTTCGAGTAATTAACAGTGCATGAAATTCAGGGACTTCATAAGACAATGGTACTTATGCATTTATCATATCATTCGGGTCCAGCATACCGAAAACAACTTGTGTTCATATTTTAAAACAGCATGTATCCCCTCGCGGGTTTAATAAAACATTTAAAATAATAATAGCGAGGCTATAAACTCACCTTATGGAAAGCGACATCAATCCAAGATAACACTAGAGATGATAATGGCGAGAGTAAAACGATAAAATAGGATAAGACATGATGCTGCGAGCTTCTAACGCCGGCCTAAAACAAAGATGACGTGTCTTAAAATTCACACGACAACGTATAAAATAAAATGAGTTTTATAAACAAAAATTACTTTATAAATAAAGTAACTAAGTAATAAAAATTTTAGGACTAGTTTTTGAAAGGAATAAAAGGAAAAAGGACCAAAAGTGACACTTTAGAATTCTATAACGTTGATATGTATATAGTTTAATAGGCTGAGGACCAAAAATGTAAATTAGTATTTGATATGCATGAAAAAGTTTTGTTTGACGTGAAGAGTTCATCTTCATTGGAAGATTTACAAGCCATTGTTATTTACTTTTGGTATTCTGCTTGAATTGCAAAATCAATATCAATCGTAAGTCGGTATCGAGTAATACCTGAGCTTCTCGCGGAAATATGAGTAACTCGGAGTCGTGGTGCATGATTTTAAATGCCAAAACGAACACGGATACTAACCAAGTTTAATATGCCGAGACTCGAACCATAACATGAAGTTGAGCCCGTGACTATAGTTTGAACAAGAAACTCTTACTCAAATGCGAACGAGTAGAAAACCAACAAGTCGAACCGATTACCGACTTGAATCAAAGCCATGCTATGAACCCGAACCGAAATATATATGAAATCCTAACTGTCTCTTTATCGAAATAATAAGATGTCATGTCGAGAAATTCGTCCATCCGTTTTCATCTTCACGAAGACATTCCCTAAACATGATCGGTACGGAAACTTCGCTATCTCGATGGATGGTGGCGCATGAATGTTGTAGCAACCATGGAAACGAACCGACACTTTTTACATGATCACTAACCGATTGATCTCTAAGTTAAAAGGATCAGAATGTATCTTTACTTAATGAGTATGAAAATAAATCCTTATGTGATGCTATGTATGAATTTTCATTCTTATCTTAAAAGGAAAAATATGTATCTTTATTATATTAAATGATACTGCAGACTACTACGTGTCCATTGGGAACGATATTTGCATGTGAGAAAGATATGTGGAAAATTAAGTACATGATACGTGTGAAGCTTATATTACGAGAATGAAAGTATAACAAGAAGCGAAATTTGTGGCTCAACTAGACACGCTTCAACGTTTATATCACTTTAAAATTGTTAGTATACTTTATTTGAAAAGCAAAGCTTTGATCTAGTATTAGTACCAATAAATAAATACTTTAGGTAACATAAGTGTATTTATAGTTTAAATTTTGAGCATATGTAACGTGATGTTAAGTAGATGGGCTGAGATTGCATATTAAACTTGTTTTAAAATTTACAAAAGCGGGTATTATCGAAATCCGATATTTTAAAAGTTACACAATTTAAAAGATACGCGTAAAACACGGAAAATAAACGCTAAATATAAAATAAAAACATCGACATTCAGAGAACATTTATATTTTGATATATAAATGACTTAAAATAGTTAATGTGTCGAATGAACGAATGACACATAAAGGTTTAACGTATATTACGAAAGATACTTTTAAAATAAAATAAAATAAAAATTAAACGACAACAATAGAAAATATTAAATATCGAAACTATCGATAATAAAATGTAAAATTTTGGGCATCCGTCGGTAACGCGATCATTAAAAGTACTCGTTACTTGTCAAAACATAAAAATAAAATGTTCAATATCGTTTCAACTTAAACCGTTCAACATAATGGTATTTAACGCCATTAAATGTTTCAAAAATACTTGAAAGATAGAGTTAAGTAATGACCTTATTTTTGTGGGTTTTACAGATTTAATGGAGTCACATCGTATGGTCTGTCAAAAAGTTCCCAGACTTTAAGTCTTTCAAATTGTTGAAGTTCATCCGCCATCGATTCAATCCAAGCATGATCAGCCATGGCTTCTTTGATGTTTTTCGGTTCAGCTGTACTCACGGCGAGTGCGAACATACAAACATCGCCATCGGTTTCTAGTTGTCGTCTTGTACGAACAGGCTGTGAAGGGTTTCCAATTACGTGAACCAAAGGATGATCTCGGGTCCAATGATGTGTTGAAGGATGTCGTTGATAGAACGTATGCATATTTGACGGATCAACATTGCGAGTAGAAGACTCTCCAGTTTCGTGTACCGGTGTACCGAATGGGTTGATAAATTCGTCTTCGTCAGATAATGCATCGTCTGCTTGATGTGTGTTCTCTGGAGCAATGACAGTAGTTGTGGATGTTGTAGGATCGATTGTTAATGTGATATTCTGAGGAAGTAAATCTGCAACAACCCGTGTTGAAGTAGATGAAGTTGTATCCTTTTGTTGATGATGAACGGTATCATCATTCTTATCATGAGTGACAGCGGAAGACTTTGATGCAACTTGTTTCTCCCCCGTGAAATATTCATCATACATTAGTCCATATAACATTTCCAACTCTTCAAGTGTCGTGTCCACTGTCATATCTGCTCTAGGAACATGTTCAGGAACCAGCTTTGAACTTGACGGTTCATTGCTGTGGTCTTGAGTTCCGAGTTCCGTGCGGTTGTGAACGGAAGTCGTGTGTCGTTGTGGATCGGGACTTAAACTGCTTTGTTCAAGTTCCATTTTGTTGCTTACTTGTGAAACCCCTGAGACACATATTTCTCTGATATTTGTTTCTTCAGCAACCAAACTCTGAGAGTGTCTTTTGTTGAACGGTATGTATAAGGAAAACCTTTATGTTCTTGTTGAACCTTTACTTGATTACATGCACTTTCATCAGTAGTTTGTATGCTTGCATATTTGTTAGTGATATCTTTGTGAGAACTATGTGGGGGTTCACAGTGAACCTTTGTCGTGCTAGAGGGAAATATCTTTCCAGTAGGAACCCATTTAGGACCAGTTGTTTTGAAGATTCTACATGTTGGTGTCCACTTAAGACAAGGTCTAGGAAACGTAGTTTTCTCACGCACAGCGGAAGACTTAATTGGAGAAAATCTATTTCCTATAGGGTTCCGTCTTTGAGAGACTCTAGCTTTTTGGTTCACCTTGTTCAGGACATTCGTGATGCAATCATCATGAATGGCATTAAACACACATTTGTTACATTTCGTGCAAACAAAGTGCTTAGCATCTGAGAAGGATCTAGTGTTCCTAGGATAGGCTGATTTGGGCACATCATAGAAGGGTCTAGAATTCCGGGATGTGTGATTAGCGCTCCTAGGTTTCGGTTGGGTCCTATCTCTTGCTTGTGTCTTTTTCTTAGCATCCTCTAGATAGCTTTTATGACCCGTGTCATTTGAACTACTCTGAGGCAAGTTCTTGGAGCTATTTCTAGAGTTGCTTGAAGCATTCATGTGATTGGGTTTAGCATAGGCAAAATTTATTAAGGGGGATCTAGATGGTGGAGTGACTGTTTTTGGCAAATTGCTACGCACGTCAACTTGGGATGCAAACCTCGAGTTTGATGTTTTGGGTCGTTCAGATTTAAACGCATTCGGTTGTCTAGCAACTGAGCGGTTTCTGAATGGTTGAGTAGGAGGTTTCCCCAAGATTGACGTATTTGCTAACTTAGTATCCACACTATTTCCTTTTAGCTTCCTTAATTCATTTTTCACTGCTGTTAATGCAAAAACCTTTTCCTGAATCTGAGCTTTCAATTGCGCATTTTGTAGAAGTAATTGAGCGACACGTTGTTCTAACTTAATGTTCATATTATCAAATATGCCGTTATGAGCATTCGCTTCATTACTATCTACAGTGTCGATTGGTTGTACAGATATTTCACTTAATGAAGCAGGCGGAGAACTTAGATTTTGAGAAGCCAACTTTGATTCTAACAAATTTATTTGTTTCACAAAATGTTCTTTTTCCGTATTAAAATATTGAATCTTACGATCCAGTTTTTGTTCAAGAACAACGTTTGCTTTTTCAAGTTTTTCAAAGTAGGCCTCAAATTTGTCATGTTTCTTTGAAAACTCGAGTTTGGCATCCTCAAAATCTTTTGTCTTTTGAGCTAACATAGTTTCGAGCTCATGAATCTGAGAATCATACAGATCAGTTAATTGTACCTCAGCCATTGGCTCTTCATCGTAAATGGGTCTGATATCTGCATCATCGGCTGCTTGATCATTCCCTGAGTTGTTGCTAGTATGCTGCTTTTCTGATTCTATCCCGCTGCATTCTGTGACAATCGTATAATCATCCAATGTTTGACCATCATCGACATAGCTCTCGTTCTTCTGACGTGTTCTTTCAGCAATGGACATCCTTACATCACTCATGTGTTGAAGAAATGTCTCCTTGAATTCTTGAACTTCTAACCGAGTAAATTCAAAGAAGTATTTGTTTATGAATTCTCGATCATAGTGTACAGAGACCTGTGTATCAAGGAATTGCTGAAACTGATTCTCAAGAACCAAAACGGCATCTATGGATTCAACCTCTTGAAAGTCATCGTTTGCAAGTTGTTGTTCAAGATTATCTGCATTGAGTTGCATTGTGCTTGTGAATGTCTTAACATCTTGACCTGTTAGTGACATGAATACTCGTTTGAATCCAAGTTCGACGCGAGTGCCTTTTAAATCATCATTTGAAATAACGTGAAGGTGTGACTGGAGTGATCTAAAGTGTGTCATGCATCGTTCTTTTGCAACCGACATCTTGGATTTGAGTGCATGCACATCTAGTGTTACGGAATCCATAATGGGTGACACAGTTGATGAATTGACTTTGGATCTAAAGTAGATATGGTGTGATTGGTTTGTGGTTGCAATTTCGAAAATTCCGATTTTTTCCCAGTCCGACAATAAATTCCTCAGTCCGACAAAACGGTAAGCTGAAAAAATTTGTCTTACCCAAATTTTGAAATCAAGTCCGAAATAGCCAAAAACTAATAGGGAAAAATTTTGAAAAGAGAAAAATTTTGACAAAAATAAAACCTAAAAATGGCCTAAAAATTTGAATTTTGGTCCTAAAATTTGAATTTTTGGTCGAAAAATTTTTCGCATCGCCCAAATTTGGTCGAATTTTTTTTTTTTAATCTTCGTGTAAACGATATTACGAAACTAGTCTAGATGGTGGCTAAGTCGAAAAAATACTCGAACAAAATTTAGCTAAACAAGTCATCGGAATGTGCATCGGAATGTGCCATCGGAATGTCCATCGGAATGTCCATCGGAATGTTCATCGGATGTGGCTTAGATCGCAATGCACTGTCGTAATCCCAGATCGCAATGTTCAGATCGGAATATGTTCAGATCGGAATGTTCAGATCGGAATGTTCAGATCGGAATGTGTCTAAAACAAATTTGGCAGAGTAACGACTCAAAAGTCCCTTGAAACCGTCGGAATCCCAGATCGCAATGTACGATCAGAATGTCCAGATCGGAATAGGGTATCGGAATCCTTAGTTCGCAAAGTATAACCTAGTGGTTATTGCGATCTGACCTCAAAATACTTGTACTTTTCGATGGTTACCTTTGCTAGAATTTCGGAAAGATGAAAAACCAAGGATTTTTGAACGTTTGATCCAAGAAAGTTTGTGTTTTTAACCAAAACCAAGATACCAAGATCACTACAACATGATTAAAGAAGTTATACGAGTAAGAAACACAATCAAACACAAAAAAAATATTGAATTCGAGGAAGAAATATGGATCAAATCAAACGAATCATATGAAAACACAACAACCAATCACAAAACTACCCCATGGCGATTGATACCAATTGTTGTCCCTAATATTATGATTGTAATACACGAAATTATGAAAGAAAGGAAGAAATGAGATGTTTTTTAGAGAGAGAAAGTAGTGAGAGAAAGTAGAGAGAAATGGTTGGAACTAGGTGAATGTTAGATTGAGAAGTGAGAAATACAAATGAACCAACACCCTTCCTAACATGCTAGGAAGGGTATATATAGTCTACCCACATGCGGGCTTCTTTATGGACTATATGGTTTGGGTCGGGCTTTCCTTTTGGGCTTTAGTTACTTATTAATGAACCTTAGCTTAAAGTTAAGCCCGTAATAACACGACTAATATACTACCTATTACAACGTTCCAAAATATGATACATAATAAACATATGACCGAGCATTCTTGTTTGGCTCAATATTTTGAGGCTAACACCACCAGTTTTTCCCCCCAAACATTCAATCAAAATTGTCATCGACAACTTCCACTTAGGTGGTAAGCAACTTCTCTTCACCCCCCCCCCCCCTTTCAGTATTTTCCTCAATGTACCCAATCTCTTTGAAAAACGTTTTTACCACTGTAAAATCCTCGGGTATAGCCTCATAATCACTAGGGTTTTCCAAGTAATCCAAACCTAACACCCTTCTAAAATTTTTCAAACCTATTTTAGCATGAAGAGCAACAGATGTAGAAACAAACGCAATGGATTTCTTGTTTTTAGAAGGTAGTGCAGTAAACCAAAACTCTTTCAAAATGCTTTGAACCATCATACCTGGATCTTTAAACAGGGCTTCATGAAGAACACATTTAGAAACAAAATCCTGTACTTCTTTTCCAAGTATAGATGAAATTGATTTTGGGTTAAGTAGAACAAGATTATTGGGTTTGAAAATGATGTCTTCGATTGGGTAGTTAACATGAGATGATGGATCAAGAGTAATCTCAACATCATGCTATGTGGATGAACCTGCCATTGTTGTGTGTGTGTTTTTCTTGATGAAAGAGTGAGAGAGATTGTGTGTGTTTTTTAGACAAAAGTTTTGTAAGCGTGATTTGAAATCCAAGTTCATTGGATTTATATAAAAACTTAGAAAGATTTTTAAAGTTTTAAAACCGTTTGAAGAAGTTACAAAAATTTTAGGGTTTCTTTTGAACATTTGGCACAAACTCTCTCATTAATGTTCTGCAAAAAAGGTGTTATTTTTCTGTTGCTTTGAACAGTGAAACGCCTCTTTTGTCAGAGGGTTGTTGACTGTAGATGTTGACGTTTGATTTTCCTTAATAAATTAACATTATTTTTAAAGAATGTTTTTGTATTTATTCAAAGAAAAATTCAGTGCCATTTAATTATATTCAAACACATGATTGATTTGTTTTAAAAGTTGTTGGCCAGATATGTTGAACCTGATGGTAATACTTGTGAGCTTCAACGCGTCAGATGAGGCGACAAAACCCCATATACATGTTCACATAAGTGAACAAGACATATGACATTGTACGCTCCTCTACTCAGGTCTAGTTACTCATTTGTATTAAAAATTTGTTCAGAATTATGAAGAAACACTGATGATTTTTTTGTGATTAGTTGTAGGGGTGTTCATCGGTTCGGTTTTTGGGTTTGTGAGTTGTATGGTCCGGGTTAATCGGTTTAAAAATTTTCAAAATTAAAACCAAAACCAAACCAAACCAATTATAGTATTGATAAACCAAACCATAAATTAAATTAAAATTCGGTTCGGTTTCGGTTTAAACCAAGAAAACCAAATTCAAGTAAACTCCAAAATATAATGTAGAATTCACAAATAAAAACCTAAATTTTCAAGTAAAAATGACAAACTATAAGATTTAAAAGTGCTCAAGTAATCGAAATTTTTTTTTGAAAAATCTAAAAGGTTTGGAACTTAACAAAAATTTCAAAGTTTACTTCATATATGAATTTATATAAATAAAGTAGGTAAACTCTTGCTCGTTGCTCAGGATATACATCAATGCTTAATCCACAGTAAGCGATTTGTAACAACTTAGGATAATAAGATATAAAATATGTATATATAGTTAAAATTTTCATGTATATAGAGTTATTCGGTTTTTTCGGTTTGGTTTGGTTTTATTTTTGGTAAACCATAACCAAACCAAACACCAATTAAATACTCCGGTTCGGTTTCAAACGAAACCATACACCAATTAAAATTTTCGGTTTGGTTTTATTCGGTTTTGATCCGGTTTTCTTTTCGATTTGTTCGGTGTCAAACCAAACACTGAACACCCCTAATTAGTTGTTCAGCTTCAGTGTGTCAGATAAGACGACAAAACATCATAAACACAATCACATATTGTAAAATAGACATATGACATTGCACATTTCTTTACTCAAACACTACTACTTTACATAAATAAAAAAACTTTTATGAAATACTGAACCTTAGGACTCTTCAATGAATTCTGAAGGTTCAGGGTTTGTATCGTCAATGTTCAACATACCAAGCTCTACTATCAATCTTTTGAAAGTTGATTCATCCAGTGGTTTGGTGAAGATATCAGCCAACCGGTATTGAGTGGGGATGAAATATAATTCAATGTCCCCTTTCACAATGTGATCTCTAATAAAATGATGCATGATATCAATATGTTTTGTTCTTGAGCGAAGGACTGGATTATTAGATATTGCAATAGCACTAGTGTTATCACAAAAAATTGGTACATTTTCATATTTTATGTCATAATCAGCCAGTTGGCTTTTCATCCATAAAAAATTAGCACAACATCCATCAGCTGCCACATATTCAGCTTATGCTGAAGACATGGCAACTGATTGTTGCTTTTTAGCACTCCAACACACAATTTTGTCACCCAGCGATTGACAGGCACCAGAAGTGCTTTTTTTGTCCAGATTGCATACAACATAGTCAGAGTCTGAATACCCTTTGAGATCAAATCCTTAGGATTTGGGGTACCAAAGACCTAGACTTAGTGTACCTTTTAGGTATCTGAAGATTCTCTTTACATCTATAAGGTGTGATTCCTTTGGGTTTGCTTGGTACCTTGCACAAAGGCAGGTAGAGAATTAAATGTCAGGTCTGCTTGATGTTAAATATATGAGTGAACCAATCATACCTCTATACTGAGTTTCATTGGTTGATTGTCCATTGTGAGATCAGGTCCTAAGTTGTTAGGGGGTACCATTGGTGTTTTTATTGAAGCGCAATTGATATCATACTTCTTCAGCAGACCCTTGACATATTTTTCTTGATTGATGGAGATGCTTTGGTCAGATTGTTTTATCTAAAGACTAAGAAAGTATGTGAGTTCTCACATCATACTCATCTCAAACTTGCTGGTCATAAGCTTGGAAAATTGTTTGCAAAGTTTCAAGCTTGTTAAATCAAAGATGATGTCATCCACATAAATTTGTACCAGAATGGTGTTAGTTTTAGATTTATAGATAAACAAGGTGTTATCTTTTTTTCCTCTGACAAATTTATGTTTAATGAGAAACGTTGAGAGAGTTTCATACCATGCCCTTGGGGCTTGCTTCAGTCCATACAAAGCTTTGTAAAGCTTGTAGACATGATTTGGGTATTTACTACTCTCAAAACTAGGAGGCTATTTGACATAAACATCATATTTTAGGAATACAATTTTGACATCCATTTGGTAGATGATGAAGTTCATGTAAGTGACATAAGCAAGAAATATTCGTATGGCTTTCATACGTGCAACTTGAGCAAAAGTCTGATCGAACTCAACACCAGGTTCTTGATTGAATCCTTGAGCCACCAGCTTAGCTTTATTTTTGGTTACCACATTGGTTTCATCCTATTTGAGTTTGTAAACCCATTTGGTACCAGTGTTACCATAGGGAAGAGGAAGCAATTTCCAGACTTTATTTCTTTCAAATTGATTTAGTTCCTCTTGCATGGTATCTACTCATCTAGGGTGAGAGAGTGCTTCATAAATTTTTGTAGGTTCAATTTCTGAAAGAAAGTCCGCATAGAGACATTCTCTAGGTGAAGTGACACTTAGTTTCTTTGCCATAGATCAAGTGACTCTACCTTCGCCAGGATTGCCTATTATGTTAACCAGCTGAATGTGACTATTTTTAGTCCAAGATTTTTGTGTAGTTGGTGAATAAGCAATGGTATCATGATAAGAGCTAGAGCTTGGGAGTCCATGACATGGGATTGGAATTAGACTGTCTCTAGTGTCTACTGAAGGATATTCCATAGACAAAGGTTCAATCATTGGAGGACTCTCTTCTTGTTCAAAAGAAATATTTCCAAGACCTAGTTCTCTAGAGACAACTAGAGATTTTTGGACACAAGGCTCAGGTTGTTCATTAGTAGCTTCATTTGAATGATCATTTTGATCATTTGTGTGAGCTTGTTGATCATTTTGGTCATTTTGAGACTGATCATTTTGGGTCTGATCATTTGATTGACAGTCATCGGTATTTGATATTGAAGGATTTCCTTTTGTAGGACTTGTCATATATTCAAATGAATCAATATGAGGAACTTGATTGTTTGTTTTATATCTTTAAGAAGGTTCATAGTGTTGAAATTCATCAGATAGGTAATTGTGAGATTCATGAGTATGCAGTTCATCATCTGATGGATTTGTAAATTTGAGAGCTTCAGAGCTTTCATTGAAAGTGATGTGAAAGGTTTCTTCAATGCATTGTCTTCTTGTGTTGAAGACTCTATATGCTTTAGATACTAGTGAGTATCCAAGGAAGTAACCATCATCAGATTTGTCATCAAACTTACCAAGGTGATCCTTGTGATTGTGAATGAATACTAGACACCCAAACACATGTAAGAATGAGATGTTTAGAATTCCCCCCTGAAGATTTCTTAGGGAGTCTTCATGTGTCTCTTCACAATTATGGATCTATTTTAAGTGTAGGAAGCAGTGGCTACAACATCAGTCCAAAAATGTTCAGAGAGAGCTGATCCAGCAAGCATTGTTCTTGCTGCTTCAATCAAAGTTCTGTTCCTTCTATCAGCCACGCCATTTTGTTCAGGTGTGTAAGGTGATGAGAAATTTTGTGATATTCTTTTATCATCACAGAACTTGATCAGTGTATGATTTCTGAATTCAGTGCCATTGTTAGTTCTAAGTTGTTTGACATGAGTGTCATTTTGATTTTCAACTCTTTTGATGAAAGGCATGATGGCATCTGGTGCATGACTTTTCTTTGTTCGAAAATATACCCAAGTGTACCTAGAGTACTCATCAACAATGACAAGAGTATATTTTTCATGACAAATGGCCCTAGGTGATACTGGACCAAATAAGTCCATGTGAAGTAGATGAACACTTTCTTTGATTGAGAAAGTTTGTTTTGTTCTGAAAGTGGCCCTATGGTGCTTCCCTTTTTCACATGATGAGCATGGTTTGTCCTTGGAATAGAAAAGTGAAGGGAGGCCAATAAAAAGATTTTGTTTTGTCAGCTGAGTGATTGTTTTGAAATTTAGATGTGAAAGCCTCTTATGCCAAAGCCAGTTGGTGATATTTGAAGCTCTAGCAAAAAAGCATTTCTCTTAAGTAGAGTTCGTGTTCATGACATAGACACTTTGACTCTAGGAGCAATCATCACAATTTCATGATTGGAATTTAAGATTGTACATTTTTTGTCATCAAACAGGACTAGGTATTTTGCATCACAAAGTTGACTAATGCTTATGAGTTTATGCTTCAACATATTTACATATGCTACCCTTGAGAAAACTATACCATTGCATATTACTGAGCCAAATCCTTCAGTAGAAGTTGATGAGTTATCACCAAATACTACTTTAAGACCTGGTCCCTCCTTATACTTGTGTAGATGACTTTTGGTTCCAGTCATATGCCTTGAGCAACCACTATCCAGGTACCAAATAGGCTTCTGGAGATCACACTACACAAGTTAAGGAAATGGTCTGTTTAGTTTTGAAACCCACCTTTGATGATTGGGTTTCTTAAATCTGGAAGGTGTTCTAGATCTAAAAGGTCCTTTTGATGAGGATGATGAATAGGATTGCTCAAAAGAAGAAGGAGAGGTTTGAACAACATTTGCTTTTTTTGCCTGAAGGGCTTCACCTCTTCTGAACCACTCTATATGATTGTGATCAGATGTAGTGTGGATATTGCTTCCACATGTTTCACAACATTTGGTAATAGAGTTTGGGTTCCTAGATTTGATGCCTCTTCTGAAAGAGATTACTCGATTATGTCCATGCGTGTCATGGTCACAACTTCCATAGATGTTACAAACAGGGCAATAGTGACATTAATCTGAATGATGATTGTTCATACCACAATGAATACATGGTGGGAAAGGCATGTCTCGCTTGGAATGGGATGCCCTTGTGTTATGAGCATCAGCACTAGTTTTAGCAAGCATATACTCAGTATGTTCACAAGTTCGATGTCCATTTCTCTCACATTTGGTATAATAAATCACTTTAAGGAAAGTTTCAGTTAGATGGTTGTTTAGACCACATAACTCACAAGCCCTTTTGAATTGTGTCTTGTATCTATAATGTGGATAGTTTGAGGGTTCATCTCTGAATCGAATTGGTGTTTGCTGTTGCCTGGGTTGTAATTTAAGATCATTGATCTCTTGCATAACAAGATACATTCTCTCATTTTTCTTAGAGAGCATTCTTCAGTTTATTTGATGAAATTGAAGAAGTAGTTCCCACATTTGAACCTTCAGCAAGAGCTGAAGAATTCTTTGATGTGTCAATTTTAACATGCTTGGGAGCACTACTTTTGTATGTTGTGTGAGATTTGATGATTGACTGGATTGATTTTGGACCAGCAAAGGGTTCAGCACCAGCTAGTTTATCCAGAGGAGGAAGTGAGGTGCTTACGACAGTCTCTGAATCATCATCTGAGTCATCTTCAGTAACTGAAGACTCAACAGGTGCTAATGAATCAACACTTGCATGAAACTCAGGAAGAAGGATACGTCTAGTGTCATGGTTTGGTAATCTCTTCACCTGACCTTACAATGTCAGGGATCGAGCTACCTTCCTCATTTGAGGCTTTGACAAAGACAGTACCAGGAGAGTTGGTGCTGGAGGATCCTTCAGCACCAAGCATTTTCCTTTTTTGAGCAGGAATTTGTTCATTGATGCATTGATTAACCCTATCAGAATTTCTAAGCCATGATTTAACAATATCTTTTGCTTCTTTTAGTTCAACTCTTAAATATTTGTTTTCATCAATGATTTCAGTGTTTAACTATTGAAAAGTAAGTAAAATCAAGTTTAGCCTCTTTTAGCTCTGTTAACTTACTTTCATGGTCTTCAAGTTTAAGAACAATTTTATGATATTTTTCAAGAAGATTGTTTCTTTGTTCTTCAACAAATTTTAGATCAATACATAGGTAATCAAAGACAAATTTAATGTCATCCTTATCTTCTAATTCAAGAAGAGTTTGTACCTTTTTTATTGTGATATTGACCCATTCACCATTTCTAGCACTTCCTTTGGCCACAACATTTGAATTTGACCCTTAATCATCAGCAAGTGCCATCAGCACTTTCACATTCACCATTTAATCATCATTTGAAGACACTTCCTCTTCATCCCATTCATAAGCTTCAACAACGAGTCCCTTGTTCTTTTCTTGCCTGGTAGGCTTTGAGGATGAGCTTTCAGTACTCATGAGAGCCAGTCTTGCCTTGATTTCTCTATACTTTGCCTCAAAGTATTTAGATGGCCTAAGTGCAGCCCTGTGTTGCCGAAAAGAAGATGAAGCAATTTGTTTTTGTTGAAATGGAGATGGGCCATATGGTCTGGACTGAGCTGGTGAGGGATAAGAAGGAATGGATGTTTTGGAATAACAATCCTTGGCAAAGTGACCAGTCATTTCACATTTAAAGCACACAGTGTCAATTGTGGCTTTTGTAGTGCTGGAGAACTTGCCTCCTTTCTTAAAGAACCTTCTAGACTTGGCCAGAAGAGCTCTTTCATGAAATTCCTCTTGAAGGTCATTCATATATTCCTCACTGGTTCTAGTGTCTTCATCATCATTAAGACTATTGTAACAATCCGTCAATTTATGGTTAATATTTTATTCTCAGATATTATTTAAAAACATTATTTTAATGTTATAATATGAACTCACTTATTTTTGGGAAGTAATTTGGATTTACGTCTTGAAGTAGCGTCGACTACGTCTAAACCGGAGGATTCTACGTTACGTGCTTACGTTTACATACACCGTCTTTGGTGACAGTCCGACATTTCAGAAAATAAATTTGTCCATGAATATTATTTTGGAGTTTTAAATTTGAGTTGGTTCATAAACTCACAAATTTACGAGAAGAGATTAGGACTTACGATTTTAATTTAACGTCCTTTACGACTAAACCGGAAACCTTAGGATTACGTATTTACGTTTTTGAACTCCGTTTTTGATGAGACAATTTTTATTGGATTCGTTTTATGACGTTGATTCATAATTTATAAAAACGTTTTTCGTAAAACGACCTGAGGGAACGCAAATCGAGAAAACTAGAATCGAGGAATACCCGTAAATTAGTGGGATGGTACAAGTTTTACACTTGCCCACCCCACACATGGGATGGCCAAGCTTACTCCACCACACCCTTTGAGGTGTCAAGTTGTAGCTACAACTACTACACTTGTCATTTTTAAGCTTAACTTGTAAGCTACTTCTTCCACCAAAACCACAAAACCACCTACACTAAACCATTTCCTCACTTTGTTACATGCAAAACTCACACACTCTCTCTCTCTACTCCTTATGAACGTCTATCATTCATAAACAACACCACCATTGATCAAAAAATCAACCATAAATCATATGTATAATTTACATATGATAAAAACCCATTGAAAAGATGAAGATTGGAGGTGGTTATAACATGTGGAAAGGAGTTTCCATGGAGTTCCTAGACTGATCTTCATGAAGATATTCATCCATTTGAAGGACCCAAGAAGTTCATTTACCAAGTTGAAGATTTGATAAAAAGAACCAAGTCTTGTTCATCAAAAACCTCATCTTTTCATCACTAATGGTGGTATAGAGATTGTTCTTCCTATCCTTTTGTTATTTTGATTATGTAATCTTGTATTTTCTTTATTTATGTATATGTATATGATGATGAATGATGATTAAAAATATTGTGTGGGGATTTGGTGTTGATAAACATGCTTAAAAAGATGAAAAATTATAAGAAACAAGGCTAAAATCTTGTTTAAATTGTTGGCTGTATAAAACAGTAAAGAATCATATGATGAACTGATAAAAATGGCATATATTAATATATATACATTAAGTAATATGTCTTGTACACATGTGAGAGTTGGCCATGCAATGGAATCATTGTAATGAGTGAGATATGATGAAAACAAGTTTAAGATACAAATCTGAGTTCACTGTTTTGGACGATTTTTAGAAAATACTTAGATGATGATTCAACAGTAGCTATAGATGCGTTAAATGGAGCACATATCATGTAGTTTATGTGATAAAAATTTGAGCTTCTATCTCCATATAGAACTCTAGATATGGCAGTTTTGGTGAAAGTGAAGATAAAAATCAAATTTTGGAAATTAAAGTATAATACTATTATATAAGCACTCAAAATTTAATAGTATAAAATATAAATTAAAACCCACTAACTTATATAATACATTTATATAAATATGTACAATGGTAAATAAGTGGACATTTTATAAAAATGGTAACTTGTTAAGTTTTATAAGTTATAAAACTATAAACATGATTTTTACGACTTATTCGGCTAATACCGTAAAATTAACGTTTTTGTTAAATAAAACTTAGATGGTTGGACCCGTCTAATGTAAACTTTATAAAACTTATACATTGATATATAAACATGTATAACAAGTAAAAACCGATAAAACCCGAACTATATAACATACGGACATTAACGGACTAATTTAACGTTATTGGACTAATAATACAACAAAATGGACTAAAACACTTGTAAACTTATTTATTGGGCTTAACCCATTTAGGCCCAACTTTTGAAGTATAGATACTGATAATACAAGGATGAAATTGATTAATAAAAGTTAACAAGCTTATTGGACTTAAAACGTGTAAATAGGTAAAACTAGTAAACTAGTATAAAAGTTATCGACATATAACACTAGAATGAGTAAACGAGAATATGTAAACCCACTTGATCATCATATATAAATAATCATCATATGTATACATAATTGTTATTTTTATAAAGTCATTGGACATGAGTCTAAGACGAGTATTATTTGTCTAGGTTTCCGTGATTGAAGCACGTACCGTACGTCCGAATTGCCGATAACCCGCCTTCCCACATCAACGTGAGTTCATAGCCTCGCACTCTTTTAAATGTTTTATAAATGCTTTATAAACCCGAGAGGGAGATAACATGTTAGTTTTTATAAAAGTTTGGACACCATTCGTCCCGATTGTTTGTTTATTGATTTGGACCCGAATGATTGAATGACCCGATTGTATGACCCGATAAATGATTAAAGGACCCGATAGATGAAATTAAATGGATTATTAAAGTTAGGTTATGTCACTAAAAGTCCCATTAGCATGAATTGTGAACTACCGGGATTTGGTAGACGCTTGTGCATATAATAGTACTATTTGGGGACGATCACCCCAGTTCGCGCCTTGACGGTTGATCCCCGTCGTGCCACATTGATTGGTAAGCGAATTTATGTATGAGAAGATTTCCATAGCGTGACCTTTGTGACGACACGCTACTTTAGATGGGCAAAATTGGTATCGGGTTAGCTACCCGTTGTTGGTTTAGTAAGGTAACAATGTCATGCGGCTTATAATAATCCAAAACTAACGAAATACTACTAGACGCTTCGAATTACGATGTATTGCCTGACTAGCAATACAGGGTCATACTAATGATATTATGATTGTGTTTTGGTTTTCATAACCATATTCATATAACGGCTTTTATTTTCATACAACGTCATAAGACGTATTGTATGATGTTTTTACGACATTGGCTCGTATAATAATTTTTAAGGCAAATGCCTATATTATGATTTTCGATAAGGATTTGTATAAAATGACTTTAGCTATTTTATGGCCTATTACAAAGATTTGTATAAAATGATTTTGGCTATTTTACGGCCTATTACAATGATTTGTACGAATTGATTTTTGGTATTAATTTTATACCAAAGTTATATTGATGGAATTTATTAAACTCTATGAATTAACTCGGCGTTATCGCTGACCTTTTCTTTTAACATGTTTTGTCTAAGGTACTTGAAGGTAATTCTCGGGAAGACGACAAGAATTCATGGTCCGCACTTAAACAATATTTTCCATTCAAACACTTTGTAAAACTTTGTATGAAATGTAATGACTTGGGACCGATGTAACTTTGATATTTATGAATGGAAATGATTTATTATTAAACGACGCGATTTTTATGTGTTGTCTATGATGTGAGTAATGTGTTATCCCGTAACACCAACTAGTCTTCCGCTGTACTGAGTTGTATAAATTTGGGGGTGTTACAGTTTGGTATCAGAGCTCTCGTTATAGAGAACGAAAGATTTTTAAAACCAAAGGTTTTGAATAAAATATTTCAAAATCTTTTTACTAAAAACATTTTTCTAAAAATGTCTAAAAATCTTTTGACTATAACGGTGCCGAAGAATTCCCGAGTTACCGACAAGGCCAGACTGAGAAGTGTTATTTTAATATATATATATAACTTGGATGATATATATATATATATATATATATATATATATATATGATGTAATTTTATTACATGATTGTTTGATGATTATTTTGATATTTATACGAGGTATTTATACGACGTAGATTGTCACAAGTAACCCTAAATCCCCTAGTAAATTAATCGAAGCTATTCTCGTAGGAATTCTAGCTATCCTAGATCTAAACCAACTTGTGGATATTTATGATCCCAATAAAATGGTTAATATTCGTAGAAATGTAGATATTAGTTGATTGTGATATTGAAAGAGAATTGGCGAGATTAAAAATAATATCGATGTCATGACGATCTTCCTTATAGGGTGGAGTTTGACAAAACGTTTCCACCTAGAAAGATGTCATCTGATTCGTTGTCACCCAATTCTTAAAATTGAAATCGAAAGGGGGAATGTTTCACTTGAGGCTGTCATTGGAACCCTTACCCAAAAGCCTCATGCCACTAATACCTTTCCGAGAAGTCTAATTGACTGATCGAGTCATTTCATATTAATGACTCATTTGATAGTTGCTGTTGTAAGAGCTATAGGATTGGAAATTAAGTGTTGATCATGTCGAGCTTTTATTGCACTTTGAAGGTCTAATAATAAGGATGAAAGTATTGGAATATGAGGTAGGATATCGCATTGAGCGTAAGTTGATTAAAACTTGAATAAAGTAAAATTTAACCCGTATGAAATATGAGATTGATAAGAGGAAGTCGTTAAGTCCTGTGATTCAATTATAAGGTTTTAAATGATTGTTAGTTCGTGTTAAGGGTTGTTCCTAGGCCATTGTCCACTGACGAGGATGCCTAGTGTCCAAGAAATAAATTGAAGAAATCTTCTTCTGAATTGAGACCGATGGATATTCTGGGACATGTGGAACACCAAATGACTCTTGTAGATTAGTATTCATTGTGGTATCTTTTAAGAATCCCTAACTTAACTGAGATATCAGTTGGTAGGATGAGTTTTGAGAATTGTATGACATAGTGACACGCAATGTGTTACGGTACAATTTTGACTTGTTTGTGATTAATGAAAAGACTACCTTTGATTGCTAAATTCTACATGTATCGATGTTATCTATCTTTTCTTGCTTCTTCCTAATGCTCGCATTAGTAAGGCAACCATTGAACAAGTACTCATCTTGAATTGAGTTACGTTGTGAATTATTCTTTTCTGAGTGCCATCGAGATCATGAACCTCATGATTATTTGGCAAAAGCTCATTTCCTATCATGTTGTAGTTAATTCTTGGTGAACAAGCTTTCATCACTCTTCTGCAGATCACTCATTGTTTTTATAAGATTAAACAGTATCCTTTGAGAAAATTTAATTTTCATCACTATAAGGATTATTCAAAGTGAGATTTATAAGTGATTGTTATTGAAATGAAGTTGTTTATAAAACATCTTGGAAAAACTTAATTGTTTTCATAACAAAGAAAATCTTTGTAAATTTATTTTTGATTCTTATCTAAGAATTAAGCATGAAAATGTTTTTATTATAAACATGATGATAAAGTTTTGACGAACTGAGTATTGCATCGTTAATCTTGAAATTGTATATAGTTGCGCGCCTACATACAATTTAGAATGGACCATGCAAGACTGACTAGTAGTCACCATAAAACTAATGAATAAACACTACAGTTTCTTTGAAGATTGTGAAAGATTAAATTTTATGAGATCTGCAAGAGGTGAAAAATAGGGACATAGTGTTAGGGACATCTACATATGTGCCTGTAGCATCTATTCTTCTGAGTCGAATTTACTCATCTGTGAAAATTGTCTTATTTGACAATTGACAATTCTTTCTTGTCCAATTCTTCCGTAGTGAGGTTCTTAGGAAAAGTATTCGATTACCGAGTGTTGATACCCGACTGGATGTATCGACGTTCCTATCATTTCTTATGATTGATTTCATTTGAATGACCTGGGTAACGATCCGAGGAGCTTTCGAATGCGTACTCAAATTATGAAAACATGGGATATATTCATATTCGTTAAATGTTTTCGTTTGTTTCTGATTTGAAATTCTCTTGCGTAGATTATGCGTTAACCTTACTCTTTTAAGGTTAGTTATGTCTCCTGATATCCTTGAACTTGTGAAGGATTATGAGTTATTATTAGTCTTTTGAGAAGTTCACATCTTATCAACGGCAATGAAACTGGAAAGTTAATAGTGCCAGTAGAATGGATTGATTGATTATGACATGACGAAATTGTCTTAATTGATGGGAACTCGAGTAGAATTCCTTAAATGATAAGATGCTGATTATCAAAAGTGATCTAAATAATTCTTGGTGGATGATCATATCCTGTATTTAGACTTGAAATTATAACGAGAATGGTTGTGAACTAGTTATAGATATTGTAATCTAGAAGGAACCTAATATGAATTTATTAAAAGATATTTTTGTTATCTGAAACCTTAGTAAGTATTTATTGATGAATTACCTATACTTTTGCCATTAAGGCAAGTTGAATTTGGTATTGATTATATTCTCGGTGCTGCACTTGTGGCTTGTGCACTGTGCGTCAGCACCATCTAAATTAAAGGAATTACCGTACAACTGAGAGAGTTGTCGGAGAAAGATTTTATTATACCAAGCCTGTCATCCTGAAGAGCTATGGTGTTATCATTCCTTATATTTATAGATTACTGTGAATTGAGTAAATTGACAATCGAAAACGATGTCCATAACTCGAAATGGAAGATTTGTTCGATCAATTACAAGGTTCTAGCGTTTGTTTATAAGATTTGATCCACAGCATAGTTATCATCAACTTCGCATCTGCAAAAAAGATTATCTATTCCAATCACTACATCCGGTACTTGTAATAAACATTATGAGTTTCATGTGATGTCGTTTGGATTGATTAATACACATGTAGCATTCATAAAATTGGTGAATCACGTGTGTAGGTTGTAATTTGATAAATTCATGCTTGTGATCATTAGGGATCATTTGTTTGTTTATAAGAATAAGAATGAGTTAATAATTATTTATAGATTGCCCTGAATTGGCCGAACAATGAAAACATGTACCTTAAATATTTAACATAAGACTTAAGACTTAATTCTTTACATGATTTAACCGTGTGATTAATAGATAATGGAAGCTATATTGACTTTTCAAAGATTAGAACCATTAACGCTTAGGGATTAAAAACTTAATCCTTTACATAAAATGACCGTTGGATTAATAATGGTAAGATGTATGCATATAGACTCTTCAAAAATTAAGAGCCCTTTTAAGACTTTGGATTTCTCAAAAAGAAATGGAAATATGTTTTGACGAATATTTTAACAAAGGATTTATAAGGGACTATTTCCTTATACACAAACCATTTAACTAAACTTCTGTTTAGGGGTAAATGTTTGTGTATACCTTAAGACAATCTAAGAAGGATTGAGGAAACCATTTAAACCTTAACTTGGAATTTGAAACGATAATTTTTACTTTTCAAACTAAGAAAACTTTGACCAAAGTATAAACAAAGGTTTTTCGAACATTTACGAAATCTTATTAAATATTTTCAGTAAATCAACAAAAATCTTGTTAATTAAAATTCAAATTATTTTTGAACATTTTATATAATTGGTCGAACTAAGAAATTTAAAATTTTTACGTTTACGTTTCATAAAAATTTAATAATTATTATTTAATTAATTATAATAATTATCGACGCTTTAGACGACGGATTGAGTAAAACGGATAAAAATGATAGTAAAGACGAAACTAAAACATAGAAGATATGAAGAAAGAATTTTGAATAAATACGGTTGTGATATTTATTTCATTAGGAAGGTGAACGTAATTACTGACACATAATATAGAAAGAATATCTGAGTAAATTGTGAACATGATAATTATAACATCATGAGAGGTGAATATAGATACCGACGCATTATGTAGAAAAGATAAAGAACCAATTAGGACATGTTCCTTAATAATGATTGTGCGAAATAAATTGCCAAACGATATAAAAATAAACAATGCTTATAAGAAGGATAATATAGATTATAAAAGAGGTTCGCGGATAATGTGAACCATTAGAATTGAGAAGCCGATAGCGTTAAATGTTTTAAAGACCACTTGTGATTGCCTGAATATGGACATTGTGAGATATAGTTATGTTGGAATTTGTAAGTATAAGTATTCTATTTATGTCATTTATGACTAAAAGTATCTTTGTCTGAAGAAGTTGTACTGATGGTAATTATGAAGGCAGATATCGCCTCATACATTAGTAAGCGTCTAGCTATTGCAAAGGTCATCATCTGAATTTGATTCGATTTGGGTCATCGTCGACAGACTGACCAAATCTGCTAATATCATTCCCGTTAATGATTAATGCAAAAGAGTTATGTAAACATGGTGTGCCTGTATCGATCATCTATATCAAGATCCTCGCTTTGCATCGAATTTCTAGAGATTTGCTCAGAAATCATTGAGAACGAACCTTGATGAGAGTACTATGTACCACCCCAATCGAAGGGACGAGGTAAAGTAACGATACAAAGTAATATAAGTGATGTTTTATGTTTGAATGATTGACCTTTGGTAATAGACTGTATAATCGTTTTCCTTTGGAAGGATTACCATTGATAATTATCGTATTAGGATCGAGATCGAATCTTGTTAGGATCTAAATCTTAGAGCATCTGTAAGCAGGAGTTGAGATGAAGACATCCGACATACATCCATTGTGAGTTGGACATGTCTTTTAGGTCTGAGGTTTCCTATGATGGCGAACCCAACCTTGCAAAATACCCGACCCGCGAAATTTGAAATGATTGTTGAAATTAGGATTTGATTATGAACTGCCGATAGTGGGCAGGAGGTTATGTGAATGTGAAATGTAGATCTTGAAGTGCCAAATGGGTAGCGAAGTTATGCCACAAAATTTTAAACTTGGAAAAATGAATTCATGATCTGACAAATCATGGGATATAAGTCCCCGTTGTATGGGACCATTGAGATGATGTAAAAGTTGGGATTGAAAGGCATATAAGCTGGATCTACCCTAGGACTTCAAGAACTGCGTGAATTATGTTTCGTAAATCGAACTTGATGGAATATCTATCAAGTAAAAATCTGATTGTTCTTAGTAAAGCTTAGATCGGCAAAAAGTTGCATTCATCAGAAACCCGTGAACATCATGGATAGAGAAAGTAAGTCAACATTAAGCCTGATCTTATTCCCGTAGTTATGTTTGATAGAACTCGCGTATTGTAATGAATTGTACTTGTGAGAAAAGACCGAATGTGGAGGAAATACCCACATGGCTTTAACTCTATAAGAAGCGAGTAGTAAGGTAAGATGATCTTTGAGGACAAAGATCCTGTTTAGGGGTAAATGCTGTGACAATCCGTCAATTTATGGTTAATATTTTATTCTCAGATATTATTTAAAAACATTATTTTAATGTTATAACATAAACTCACTTATTTTTGGGAAGTAATTTGGATTTACGTCTTGAAGTAGCGTCGACTACGTCTAAACCGGAGGATTCTACGTTACGTGCTTACGTTTACATACACCGTCTTTGGTGACAGTCCGACATTTCAGAAAATAAATTTGTCCATGAATATTATTTTGGAGTTTTAAATTTGAGTTGGTTCATAAACTCACAAATTTACGAGAAGAGATTAGGACTTACGATTTTAATTTAACGTCCTTTACGACTAAACCGGAAACCCTAGGATTACGTATTTACGTTTTTGAACTCCGTTTTTGATGAGACAATTTTTATTGGATTCGTTTTATGACGTTGATTCATAATTTATAAAAACGTTTTTCGTAAAACGACCGGGCACGCAAATCGAGAAAACTAGAATCGAGGAATACCCGTAAATTAGTGGGATGGGACAAGTTTTACACTTGCCCACCCCACACATGGGATGGCCAAGCTTACTCCACCACACCCTTTGAGGTGTCAAGTTGTAGCTACTACTACTACACTTGTCATTTTTAAGCTTAACTTGTAAGCTACTTCTTCCACCAAAACCACAAAACCACCTACACTAAACCATTTCCTCACTTTGTTACATGCAAAACTCACACTCTCTCTCTCTCTACTCCTTATGAACGTCTATCATTCATAAACAACACCACCATTGATCAAAAAAATCAACCATAAATCATATGTATAATTTACATATGATGAAAACCCATTGAAAAGATGAAGATTGGAGGTGGTTATAACATGTGGAAAGGAGTTTCCATGGAGTTCCTAGAATGATCTTCATGAAGATATTCATCCATTTGAAGGACCCAAGAAGTTCATTTACCAAGTTGAAGATTTGATAAAAAGAACCAAGTCTTGTTCATCAAAAACCTCATCTTTTCATCACTAATGGTGGTATAGAGATTGTTCTTCCTATCCTTTTGTTATTTTGATTATGTAATCTTGTATTTTCTTTATTTATGTATATGTATATGATGATGAATGATGATTAAAAATATTGTGTGGGGATTTGGTGTTGATAAACATGCTTAAAAAGATGAAAAATTATAAGAAACAAGGCTAAAATCTTGTTTAAATTGTTGGCTGTATAAAACAGTAAAGAATCATATGATGAAGTGATAAAAATGGCATAGATTAATATATATACATTAAGTAATATGTCTTGTACACATGTGAGAGTTGGCCATGCAATGGAATCATTGTAATGAGTGAGATATGATGAAAACAAGTTTAAGATACAAATCTGAGTTCACTGTTTTGGACTATTTTTAGAAAATACTTAGAAGATGATTCAACAGTAGCTATAGAAGAGTTAAATAGAGCACATATCATGTAGTTTATGTGATAAAAATTTGAGCTTCTATCTCCATATAGAACTCTAGATATGGCAGTTTTGGTGAAAGTGAAGATAAAAATCAAATTTTGGAAATTAAAGTATAATACTATTATATAAGCACTCAAAATTTAATAGTATAAAATATAAATTAAAACCCACTAACTTATATAATACATTTATATAAATATGTACAATGGTAAATAAGTGGACATTTTATAAAAATGGTAACTTGTTAAGTTTTATAAGTTATAAAACTATAAACATGATTTTTACGACTTATTCGGCTAATACCGTAAAATTAACGTTTTTGTTAAATAAAACTTAGATGGTTGGACCCGTCTAATGTAAACTTTATAAAACTTATATATTGATATATAAACATGTATAACAAGTAAAAGCCAATAAAACCCGAACTATATAACATACGGACATTAACGGACTAAATTAACGTTATTGGACTAATAATACAACAAAATGGACTAAAACACTTGTAAACTTATTTATTGGGCTTAACCCATTTAGGCCCAACTTTTGAAGTATAGATACTGATAATACAAGGATGAAATTGATTAATACAAGTTAACAAGCTTATTGGACTTAAAACGTGTAAATAGGTAAAACTTGTAAACTAGTATAAAAGTTATCGACATATAACACTAGAATGAGTAAACGAGAATATGTAAACCCACTTGATCATCATATATTAATAATCATCATATGTATACATAATTGTTATTTTTATAAAGTCATTGGACATGAGTCTAAGACGAGTATTATTTGTCTAGGTTTCCGTGATTGAAGCACGTACCGTACGTCCGAATTGCCGATAACCCGCCTTCCCACATCAACGTGAGTTCATAGCCTCGCACTCTTTTAAATGTTTTATAAATGCTTTATAAACCCGCGAGGGAGATAACATGTTAGTTTTTATAAAAGTTTGGACACCATTCGTCCCGATTGTTTGTTTATTGATTTGGACCCGAATGATTGAATGACCCGATTGTATGACCCGATAAATGATTAAAGGACCCGATAGATGAAATTAAATGGATTATTAAAGTTAGGTTATGTCACTAAAAGTCCCATTAGCATGAATTGTGAACTACCGGGATTTGGTAGACGCTTGTGCATATAATAGTACTATTTGGGGACGATCACCCCAGTTCGCGCCTTGACGGTTGATCCCCGTCGTGCCACATTGATTGGTAAGCGAATTTATGTATGAGAAGATTTCCATAGCGTGACCTTTGTGACGACACGCTACTTTAGATGGGCAAAATTGGTATCGGGTTAGCTACCCGTTGTTGGTTTAGTAAGGTAACAATGTCATGCGGTTTATAATAATCCAAAACTAACGAAATACTACTAGACGCTTCGAATTACGATGTATTGCCTGACTAGCAATACAGGGTCATACTAATGATATTATGTTTGTGTTTTGGTTTTCATAACCATATTCATATAACGGTTTTTATTTTCATGCAACGTCATAAGACGTATTGTATGATGTTTTTACGACATTGGCTCGTATAATAATTTTTAAGGCAAATGCCTATATTATGATTTTCGATAAGGATTTGTATAAAATGACTTTGGCTATTTTATGGCCTATTACAAAGATTTGTATAAAATGATTTTGGCTATTTTACGGCCTATTACAATGATTTGTACGAATTGATTTTTGGTATTAATTTTATACCAAAGTTATATTGATGGAATTTATTAAACTCTATGAATTCACTCGGCGTTATCGCTGACCTTTTCTTTTAACATGTTTTGTCTCAGGTACTTGAAGGTAATTCTCGGGAAGACGACAAGAATTCATGGCCCGCACTTAAACAATATTTTCCATTCAAACACTTTGTAAAACTTTGTATGAAATGTAATGACTTGGGACCGATGTAACTTTGATATTTATGAATGGAAATGATTTATTATTAAACGACGCGATTTTTATGCGTTGTCTATGATGTGAGTAATGTGCTATCCCGTAACACCAACTAGTCTTCCGCTGTACTGAGTTGTATAAATTTGGGGGTGTTACAACTATCTTGGTAGTCCTGAATGACAGCTTCAGTGAAGAAGACTGTTGACAAGGTGTAGCAATTGTTAGTGCTCTACTCTTGCTGAAACCTTCATAAATCCTATCAACTAGGTTTTCTTCACATTTTAGTTTTTCAAAAAGAGAATCCATATCACAATCTTTAATGTGATTATCATTTCTCAAGCTTTGGAAAAACCTAAGCCACTTCTTTGGCAATGCATTAACAAAAACTATGTTGATTTCTAGTTTTGAAAGTTCAACACCATCATTTACCAATTCATTCATCAGAGCTTTATATCTGGTGAAAGTTTGAGTAAGGGTTTCCTCTTCTTTGTTTTTGAAGGTGTTGTATTGAAGTTTTAAATAAATTATTCTTGTTTCTTTCACATCAGAGGGTGCCTCATGATATAATATAAGGTCCTCCCATGTAGATTTAGCGGTTTTGCAATTCACAACAGAATTCATTTGATCATCTGGAAGCACATACATGATGAGACTTTTGAGACGCTGATCAAGGTTAGTAGCTTTTCTCACGTCAGCAGTCCAATGTGCTTCAGGTTTAATATTGTCCCCATCCATGGGAACAAATGGACCATTTTCAATGATTCCAAGGAATTGGGGTTCGATTCCAACCATGTGGACAAGGAACCTTTTCTTCCAATTAGTGAAGTTTGCTACCTCTAAAACCTTAAAATGGGAAGTTTAATGAAAATAAGAGTTTATTGAATCAAACTGATCTGATACCACTTGTTGGTCCCGTTTAACTCGTTACTACTTATCAACCTTAAGTAGTAACTTGTTAATAAGGTTCAAGTGTGTTGTTTATCAATTAATAAGAACTAAGAACAAATAAAACAACAATACCAATATACTTTTCAACGTATAGACTTTTATTAAAACTTAATAAAGAATCTATAACCCACTTTGTTTGCGGAATAACAAAGTGGTTGAATGACAATGTGGGGTGATCTCCTCTGTTTAAACTTCTAACCAAAGTTAAGAGTTTAAGTCTTAACCAAAACGTTCATATGCTTTTCGCTATATGGTTTGGTTAACGTTGAGAGAAATGGTTGTTAGAAGATTGCAATCTTTCTAATCCAAAGGTTAACCATTCCTCTCCCTTATGCACTCCTTTTATAGAAGAAACATATTTAGGGTTTACATTACATTCACATGTTTCCATGCATGTGTTTATCCAATGGGTGGTTGATGCCCATGCTGAATAAACAGTACATAGTACAAATAAACAATTCCAAGAAAAGATAAAGGTTGTACTTATAGCTAACAATACAAGCAACCTTTTCCTACTTTGACTTAAAGTAAATATTTTCCCACCTAATGTAAACCTTCAGAATACTAAAGTGTCTTCATCATTCTAAAGGAGATCGACATCATTCAGTTTGGTATTATCAAGCCAAACTAAACTGAAATCTCTTCTTCAGGACTTGTTCTTCAGTAATTAGACCGCCTAGTCTTTAAAGCAAAGACTCGTTTGTCTTCTAAGTTCTCTAGAAGAGGAAAGTTGAACATCCTTCAATAAAACATTCTTCAATAGGAATCTTTGTTCCTCTGGTCATGCTTCAGCAGAGTCACCTTTCTGCTGAACATGAAACACTTAGGGGGATTTTATATTCAAATCCTAGAGTTGCTTCACGGTCAGTAAATACTGACCCAACACTCAAGATAGTTCGCTTTAGTCTAGGACTATTGGGGCTCTTTATGGAGTTACGATCGAAGATCATGATTCTAAACATTCTTTAGGTTGGAGTTCGATACTTCGTGAGGTACAAACTCTGTCTTCAAAAGGCTTTGATCTTTTCTCGCATATCAAAATTCGTGTGGGTAATGGTACTAATACTAGATTTTGGAGAGACTCTTGGCTGGGGGATTCGGCTCTTTCCACCTGGTTCCCTCGTATTTTTGCTTTAGAAACGAACAAAGAGAGTTTAGTTGCTGCTAAATGGTCGGATCTTTCGTTTGATACTTCTTTCCGCAGAGAGCCTCGGGATGGTACGGAAAATCAGCAATGGGGCGATTAATTTTGATGCTTGGTTCAGTTACCCTTTATTCTTTGAATGATAGATGGGCTAGTGTTCTCAGTGGGAATGGATTGTTCTGTGTCAAATATTTTCGTTCATTCATCGATGACTTTCTTCTAATAATGTTACCAGGTGGGTGAAATGTATTACGGGTAAGGTTAATGTATTTGTGCGGCGAGCCGACTTGATCGTCTTCCTACTAGAGACAATTTAGCCAAAAGAGGAGTTCAAGTTGATTCTAATCTTTGTCCGGTTTGCGGTGCTTATCCTGAAGACGTTCAACATCTATTTTTTGGGTGTGATTTATCTACTACTATTTTTCAGAAAATCTGTCGTTGGTGGAACCTCATTTGGGTTCAGATTTCGTCATTCGTCGAGTGGGACTCGTGGTTCGTCTCAATTAGACTTCAATTAAGCTTAAATCACTGTTGGAAGAAGTCTTTATCACATCTTGGTGGGTTATTTGGTCATTTCGGAATCGGCTTATTTTTTGAGAGCTTACCCCAAGGCGTTCGGTGATTTTTGATGACATTATTAATTTTTCGTTTTTTTGTGTGTTAACAGATGTTCTAGTTCTTTTTCTTGGGATCTTTGGTTAAAGAACCCCTATTTGATTTCTTTGTAGCTTTTCTAGTGCCTTGCTAGTTTTTAAACAAATTGTCGTTCAAAAAAAAGTCTTATTAAAATTGAGAATGAGAAGTGATAGAGTCAATTATAAGTTACTATGCTAAACGTGGAGTATACGTATTCTTTCAAAAACTTATGTGTTTTAGTTGTGTGTTTATTCTCCCATCGCTTGTATATAAATATATTGTTAATAAATATTATTTTAGCGGTTTGATCATTATTGTTGATCTTTAACTAATTCTAGTAGTTTTCGTTTAATTAAATTAGGAAGACATTTAAGGTTCGTCAGCGTCACGGGATTTGAAGTATTGGTACCTCGAATAATCAGAAGCTTTCCAATAATAATTTGAATCTCATCTCACCCAAAATTAGCTAAAACTTGAAGCTGGCGAGGCTAAAAAATAATGTGAAATCAAAGTGAATGTCTTTAAACTTTAAATCTTTAAAGATCCAAAATTTCTTTCGATGTGAGGATATACGTCTTTGGCCATAATAAACACTCTATGCCGGAGTTAAATAAAAGGAAAGGCAAGACCGGAGCTAATAAACACACCATGACGGCGGTTAATAAAAGGCCGAGGTAAGCCATGATAATAAAATCCTTCCAATAAGTTTTGCTTATCAGCTTAGTCATTTGCACCTTTATTCTATGTTTGTTCATCTTATTTTTAGGTTTGAATACATTTCTCCATTTCACTCCACCCCAATCTGTTTGTTGTAGACTTTGGGACTAATGAGGATTGGGGGTTTTGCAGACACTTGTAGTTGATTAAGATAGGTAGAAATCAGCTTTTACTTTAAGGATTTTAGTACAAAAATCAAGATTTGGTTGCTTATTGCTTTTTCTATCTAGTTAAGGAGTTAGAGTAGATCTTTTTTAAATTTTTGTTCATTGTTGTTCATTTGTGTGTTTTTGCCTTCTGATTGAGTTGTTGTGGTTGTCTAATAAACCTAAGCTGATAAAATCACCTTGGTGCCTAGTTGGTTCATGACTTGGTCACTTTTGACCAAGTTCATATGCTAAGTATATCAGAAATCATAGGGCTTTTAATTTACGGTATTAGAACATCAAGACTAGGAATCAAGTAGTTTAGAGGTTAGTTTATGTTTGTTTGAAGTTTATTTGAAATTCAGAGCTTATTTTCAGCTTATATGTTAAGCCAAAATGGGCATTAGGACTAAAACAAGTTTCTTTATCCACCGTAGCATAATTTCATTTTTCAAGTATTTGAATTTTTGCTCTAAGTTGATCTTGGGGTCTTGGTTTGTATTATTTATTTGTTGTTTACATGTTATAAAAGCTTAATAAGCTTATTGGCTTATTGAGTCTAACTGTGATATCCAAAAAAAATTAATACAAGCAAAAAGTAAGGCTTGGGACTCGAACCCAAGACGTCACCCTCACAACACTCTCTCTTTACCGTTGCCCTTGGGACTTTTTCAAGTTACCAAGGGATATTTTTATTTTCACACTATTTTTTACAAAGCTGGCCGTAAGCTAATTTTTAGCTTATTTCTTAGTTCTGGCTTATTCCTATCAGCAATTTGTTTTGTAGACCATAATCATTTTTCTTGCCTTATTTTCATATTTCCAGCCTTGTGTCGAATTTGGTTTAGTTTTTATTAGGAAACGAATTAGTTTTACTTAATTTTTTGTGCTTATTGTCATTCCAGCTTATTTTTACTTAGCTTATTGTAGTTTGTCATTTCATTATCCCTATAAGTTTATAATAAGCACTTGTGCAAAATTCAGCCCTTAAAACGCACAAAATAGTCAAAACGACTGTTTTATCGTTTTTTAAAAAAAGATAAAGTGTGTGTTATGCGCTTATTAGGCCAGCTTATTCAAAATTCCTTTTTTGCATTGTCTTAGTTAGGCCAAAAAAGTGAGGTGTGCTAAATTTCAGCTTATAAGCTTAAGTTTTTAGCTTATCGGGCTTTTAAAGGCCCATTGCTTATTTGAAGGCTTTAAGTACTTATTCAGCTTTTGGTCCTTTAAAAGAAATTGTTTAAATTTTTATTATGAGTTAAGTAGGCCTTTTAGATTTCAGTTTCCAAAACTTACTTTTTGGCCTAAAAACACAATAAGGTTTAGGCAGATTTTGGTTTTGGCTCATTTGGAGGGCCAAAAAGGTTTTTTAGGAAATTTCTTTTTTATTTTTGTTTTAATTAGGTTGAAATAAACTATTTTTGAAAATTTTAAAAATTTTGAGTTTTTTATTATTTTAATATTATTTTTCCTCGTTTTGCGTGCTAGTGTCGTCGTAGTATAGAATCGTTTGTTTAATTTAAACCCTTTCTTGTCAAATCGGTAACTAATCCAAAAACGTTTTAATTAGCCATACCTTCTCCTCGACTTACAACGAACTCGTAATTTTAAATTCATTCGTGATTTTCCTAAATCGTGAAACCTATTTCATACTAGACTAAACCTCAACTATCACACCTCATTACTCTTTTTTCATGTGGCCTTAATTTTCATTAATCTTTTCCACCTAAGAATATATTAAAAAACTAAAATACTCTCGTCTCGATCTTTGCAAACTATCAGATCATTTAAAGATGGTTACAAAACCTATCATTTAAAAATGGCCACAAAACCTATAAAACAAAACCAACAAAGAACTTATCAAACATAAGGCTACCCAAATCCCCTTTCACCTCATTTTACCTCTCTTTGTCAGATTTCTCTCTTTAGCGACCTACATGCGACTTTCTTCAACGAATTGATCCCTGCATCAAATGTTGCACGAAAACGCCCTTCGGGTGTCGTGCCCATCCCGAAAACGAGAAATGACTGAAAACGCCTAGAAACACGCCGGAAACGTTTCTTCAAAATAGGAAATGTTTTATGTCAACTGGAAACGTCTGGTGCATAGCAGGAAACGTCAGAGAAACGTTTCTCGACCTTTTATATGCGTTCTAAGGGTTGTTTTCAAGTTATATTGTAGCATAAACCAAATCTAAAGATGAAAAGTAGATCTAGTTTTTTAATGGAGAAAGAAAGAAGATAGATGTAGAAGAAGACATATTAAAAGAACAAAGAAAATATAAATGAATATTAATTTATTGTGTTTGTACTTTGTATTGGTTAAATGCCCATAATTTATGTAGAGATTGAAATGAAATTTTTTTTCCATATATAACTTGTTAAATACCTAAGTTATTTTTATTTGTCTAACAAAATAACTGTTGAGATGTTACCTTCTTTCAAAGCTTTATATGGCTACTTTTCTTTTTAACAAAATTCGAATAAGTACTTAAATTATTTTTATTTGTCTGACAAAATTCATTTAATATTATTGATGTGAAGGATAAAAATGTGATAGACTATACAATGATAGCAATTGATAGACTACACAATGATATCTTTTACTCACGAATCTGATATTTTATTGAGAGAGCCAAAAGGCCTTAAATACACGATGGAAATAACCAACTGACATGAAAACAGGAGCTACAAAAGGAAGTGGCTAAAGACTAGAAAACACCTAAATACTAGGATATAGCTAAGGACTAGGTAACCCACTACTCCAAAGCTTGACCAGTCAACTTTATTCTTGAATCCCTTTAATTAAATAAAACTCCAACAAACCTTCCCCCAAACTAGACATTGCTCTCAATATCTTGTTTGTCTTCAAGCGAGCAAACTCCAAGTTTTTCTCTTAGCTTCACAAAGACTTCTCGATGCAATGGTTTAGTGAATATATATGTGATTTGCTCCTTGGTGCCAACATGCTGCAGTTCAACAATTCCTTTTGCAATAAGATCATGAAGAAAATGAAATTTTACCCCGATATGCTTGCATTTGCCATGAAAAACTGGACTTTTTGAGAGCTTAATGGTTGAAGTGTTGTCACACTTGATCGTTGTACCATCTTCCTGTTTCAATCCTAGCTTCTCAAGAATACCTCGAATCCATATAACCTGACATGCACATGTTGCTGCTGCTACGTATTCCGATTCCGTAGAGGATAATGCAACTATACTCTGTTTCTTTGAAGATCATGAAATAGCAACTCCATCCCACAATACCAAATATCCAGACGTGATTTTATGGTCATTCTGATCACCAGCGAAATCACTGTCTGTAAACACTTCTATTCATCCAGTTCCCCCTCGTTTATACCAGATACCATAATCTAATGTTCCTTGAAGATATCGCAACACCCTTTTTGCAACTACAAAATGAGCTTCAGTTCGTTTGGACACGAACCGACTGATGTAGCTCACTACAAATTGTATATCTGGTCGCGTGGTGGTGATATACATGAGGCTTCCTACCAAACTCTTGAAAAGAGTTTCATCCATAGGTTCACCTTCTTCCAATTTCAGCTTGCAACCTGGAACGGTTGGGTTTACAACTTCATTGCAATCCAACATATTGAAGCGAGTCAAGATTTCAACCGCGTATTTTTGTTGCGACACATGAATCCCAGCTGGAGATTGGAATACTTTGATTCCCAAGAAATATCTCATTTTCCCCATATCTGTCATATCAAATTCAGCTTTCATGGAACACTTAAATTCTTCCAACATTCTTTCATCATTTCCTGTGTACAATAGATCATCAACATATATGTCTACAAACAACGACTTACCCTATGATGTCATCTTAATAAACAAAGTATGTTCAGAGCTGCTCCTTGTAAAGCCTTCTTTAACGAAAAAACTCTCAACACGACTAAACCAAGCCCCGGGCGCTTGTTTCAGTCCATACAAGGCCTTTTGGAGTTTGTATAACTTATGCTCATTGTTTTTAACCACATATCCCTGTGGCTGCTGCACATATACATCTTCTTCCAAGGTTCCATGAAGAAATGCGGATTTAACATCCATTTGATAGATCTTCCAACCCTTTTGAGCGGCTAGAGCAATCATCAAGCGAATCGTGTCCATCCGGGCAACTGGCGCATATACTTCTTCATAATCAACTCCAAATTTTTGACCATATCCCTTACAACTAGTCTCGCCTTGTATTTTTAACCACTCCTTTTTCATTAAGTTTGGTCTTATATAACCATTTAAGACCAATCCACTTGGTTCCCATTGGTAGATCTACCAATATCCAGGTTTGATTCTTCTCAATTGCATGAATTTCAAGATCCATTGCCTTCCTCCATTTCTCGTCCTTGATAGCTTCTTCATAATAAATTGGATCTTGATGAATGATATCAGCAATATGCAACTCGTCTTATTCTGAATCTAGAGCTTGATTATCACCTACAAAATAATCAGTCAAGTAAGTTGGACGTCTTCTTACTCTTTGTGATCTTCCTTCCCCGACTTCTGGACTGCTAGGACCGGAGTCAGTTGTTTCAGGGCCGGAGTTAGCATTTTGTTCATCAGACATATCACCGTTGTCTTGATCAAGGTAATGATCATTCACAAACTCGTAATCATCATCGAGAAAATCATAATCTCCCCACGCGATTTCATTTCCTACCTGACCTTTATTACTACTTTGGCTCCAACTCCAAGACTTATTTTCTTCAAAGATGACATCTTTGCTCACAATCACTCTTAAAGTTTGTGGATCGATAAGTCGATATGCCTTGGATTCCTCGCTCATTCCTGTCAAAATACAAACAAAACTTTTATCATCAAGTTTAGTTCTTTTTTGTTTAGGCACGTGAACATGAGCTATGCATCCCCAGACGCGAAGGTGTTGCACTGTTGGTTTGACTCCGCTCCAGGCTTCTTTGGAGTTTTGTTTGCAAGGGCCTTTGTTGGACACCTGTTCAAAACATAAAAGCTCCATATCGTTGCTTCCCCCCAAAACTTCTTTGGCATATTTTTTGCTGATATCATTGACACTACCATGTTGATAACAGTTCGATTCTTTCGCTCAGCAACCCCATTTTGTTGAGGTGGAAAACTGGTTGTGAGCTGCCTTTTAATCCCATGCTCCAAGCAAAAATTCTTGAAATCATTTGATAAATACTCGCCACCACGATCTGTGCGGAGAGCCTTAATAGTCTTTCATGTTTCAGTCTCGACCTTCCTTTTGAATTGTCTAAAGCTTTCGAGAGATTGAGACTTCTCTGTCAACAAATACACCCAACCTTTTCGACTATAGTCATCAATAAAACTCAAGAAATACCTGTTACCGGAGTGTGATGGAGGTGTTATAGGCCCACAGATATCCGAGTGTATTAGCTCCAAAATTTCTCCTGCTCGCCAGTTACTTGTCTTAGGAATCGCTGCTTTGGTTTGTTTTCCAATCATGCAATCTTCACATACATCCTTCTTGATAAGAAATCGAGGCAAATCGCGAACCATATCTTTCTTTTGAAGTGTCTCCATGCTTGTGTTGCTGAGATGTACCATTCTTTCATGCCATAACCTAGCATTGTCTTCATCACTAGTGTACATACACCCATCATCAAAATGTTCAATGACGGCTTCCATTTCTTCACTGATCGGGGACATTCGGTTCATACTCATGAAACTTTGAAAGATCAAGCCTTTCTCTTGATGGAACACCTTGCAAACATCTGACTGGAAAAGAAAAGACAAGCCCTTTTGTTGAAGTTGCCCTATGCTGAGAAGATTGTTCTTGAGGTCTGGAACATGATACACATCCTTGATCACATATGTTGTTCCATTTAAAAACAGCTTCACGATTCCTTTTCCAACCACCATCATACGTAAATTATTTCCTAGCTTAACAGAACTTGTGAACCCTAGATCAAGGTCAACAAATCTATCTTTATTGCCACACATGTGGTTTGAGCAGCCAGAGTCCAAGAACCGTAGCATACCCTTCTTCTCACGAGCTGCATCCGCCATAAAAGATCTCTCCTCCACATTTATCGCAGCCATAATCATAACCTCCTCATTCTCATCAAAACCAGCGTAGTTCGCTTATTTGAAGTGGGGACATTCATAAGAGTAATGTCCCAACTTGTGACAATTGTAACATTCTATCGTTTCTTTGTTGAACGATAGTCTTCCTCTACCTCGTCCTCTTCCTCTACCATTGAAGCGTCCTCTTCCTCGTCCACGGCCATTTGGACTGAAGATAGCTTCTATTATTAGTGCTTGATCATCCTCCCTTTCGAATTTCTTGAATTTTTGCTCATGAACCACCAAAGTACTTTGCAATTCTTCTATGGACATCTCTTCAACATTCCTTGATTCTTCAATTAAGACCACCAAATACATGTATTTGTCTGTGAGGGTTCTAAGAATCTTTTCAACAATCTTGACATCTGCTATCATCTCTCCGTTGCTCCTTATTTGATTGGAGATCGTCAACACCCTACCAAAATAGTCGAGAATAGTCTCGTTTGTCTTCATCTCCAAGACCTCGAAATCCCTTCGAAGCTTCTGCAACATAGACCTTTTCACCCGCTCGTTACCTGCAAATCTTTGTTTCAAGGAGTCCCATCACTTCAACAAAATTTCCATTTAGGGTCGGTGCAAATTTAGGGTCGAAAATTTCGACCCTAAATACACGTGGGGGCCACAACTTTTCAACCCAAAATGGCTGGTCAAAAAGAAAATGGGGTCCACAATTTTAGGGTCGAAAATTTCGACCCTAAAAACGCCGTGTTAATTTAATATATTTATGTAATATAAAATATATTTCTAATAATTAAAAATAATTTTAAAACATTATATTTTTATAAGTTAATATTTTAGGGTCGAAAATTTCGACCCTAAATTTTTACCTATATTTTAAAAAATTCCTTTTAGTCTGAATCCTTTTAAAATATTAATATATGTATATATTTAAATTTTAAATATATGTTTTTATTCAATGGTAATGTGTTTTAATTGCAAATTTTTTTTTTCATATTTATTAAAATAAATTTTGAATTATTATTATTACTATTATTATTATTATTATACTCATATATAACTTATGTAACTTTTATGTTAGAAGATACGAACAAAACGCCTAACGATACATTTTATTCGATACGGGGACTTAAAGTCATTAGACTTTACGAACAGTTGCGACGTTTATATAATAAAAATGAGACATTTATAAAACAAATATTTATTTATTCCAAATATTACATAAAACCTTTTGTAATATCACATGGGAGACTTACAGACAAACACTCCTAAACATAATTTTATTCGTCACGGACACTTAAACACGCGCTTAATTAAACATGGATATTACAACGATATTAGACTCATAAACACGGAAAAAACACATCACAAACTAGTTCAAACTAAGGTTCCCCATGTCATCGTAAAGGTCGTGAAGTAGTGCAGCCGAATCCATTGTGTGCCTATCGGAGTTGCGGTACCACTCTACTGTACTCTCAAGTACCTTTATCATTCCATTCAAGCGCACACAGTTTGCACACGTTGAAGAGCTTGGAGAAGAAATTGGAATCATTGAAGGTCTGGGAGAAGAGCTTGGAGGAGAAAAGCTCGTTGAATGTCTTGAAGAAGAGCTTGGAGGAGAAAAGCTCATTGAACCACCAAGAGAATTAATTAGTAGTTGGACGCGTTCGTCTTTCCATAAAAAAATTTACATCCATATGAAACTGGAGGTTGAACCCGTGAACGTGGACAAGCATAGTACAGTCTACCAAAGTTTTCAATTGTCCGCGATTCTCGAAGAACTACATCTCCATGTCCACACCTGCACGGAAAAGCTTCATGCTTCAACATCTTCATAATAACAATTTGTTTATGATGATAGTGTGTGTGATCTGTTGGTGGTTGTGATGATAAGGAGTGTGTGTGGTTCTCTTTTTATGCTAAAAAAGTGAGGGAAATTGTTAACATTTTCCATCCAATGTTTTTCCTCCAATATTTTCCCGCAAGTGTTTTCCCGCCAAGGTTTTCCCTCCAATGTTTTCCCACTAATATTTTCTCTATTGACTCGTATCATGTAATACGATACCCTATTGACTCGTATCATGTAATACGATACCCTATTTATATAAATAAAATATATTAGTAATACTTATTAATATTTTATATTATTAATATTTTAATACGATACCACATTGACTCATATCATGTAATATGATACCCTGTTGACTCATATCATGTAATACGATACCCTATTGACTCATATCATGTAATACGATACCCTATTGACTCATGTCACGTAATACGATACCACATTGACTCGTATCATGTAATACGATACCCTATTGACTTATATCATGTAATACGATACCACTTTGACTCGTATCATGTAATACGATATCCTATTGACTCATATCATGTAATACGGTACCCTATTGACTCATATCATGTAATACGATACCCTATTGACTCATATCATGTAATATGATACCCTATTGACTCATATCACGTAATACGATACCCTATTGACTCGTATCATGTAATACGATACCCTATTGACTCATATTACGTAATACGATACCACATTGACTCGTATCATGTAATACGATACCACTTTGACTCATATCATGTAATACGATACCCTATTGACTTATATCATGCAATACGATACCACTTTGACTCATATCATGTAATACGATACCACTTTGACTCATATCATGTAATACGATACCACTTTGACTCATATCATGTAATACGATACCCTATTGACTCATATCATGTAATACGATACCCTATTGACTCATATCATGTAATACGATACCCTATTGACTCATATCACGTAATACGATACCACATTGACTCGTATCATGTAATACGATATCCTATTGACTCATATCATGTAATACGATACCCTATTGACTCATATCATGTTATACGATACCCTATTGACTCATATCATGTAATATGATACCCTATTGACTCATATCACGTAATACGATACCCTATTGACTCGTATCATATAATACGATACCCTATTGACTCATATTACGTAATACGATACCACATTGACTCGTATCATGTAATACGATACCACTTTGACTCATATCATGTAATACGATACCCTATTGACTCATATCATATAATACGATACCCTATTGACTCATATCATGTAATATGATACCCTATTGACTCGTATCATGTAATACGATACCCTATTGACTTATATCATGTAATACGATGCCCTATTGACTCATATCATGTAATACGATACCCTATTGACTCGTATCATGTAATACGATACCCTATTGACTCATATCACGTAATACGATACCACATTGACTCGTATCATGTAATACGATACCCTATTGACTCATATCATGTAATACGATACCCTATTGACTCATATCATGTAATACGATACCTTATTGACTCATATCATGTAATACGATACCCTATTGACTCATATCATGTAATACGATACCCTACTGACTCGTATCATGTAATACGATACCCTATTGACTCATATCACGTAATATGATACCACATTGACTCGTATCATGTAATACGATACCCTATTGACTCATATTACGTAATACGATACCACATTGACTCGTATCATGTATTACGATACCACTTTGACTCATATCATATAATACGATACCCTATTGACTCATATCATTTAATACGATACCCTATTGACTCATATCATGTAATACGATACCCTATTGACTCATATCACGTAATGCGATACCACATTGACTCGTATCATGTAATACGATACCCTATTGACTTATATCATGTAATACGATACCCTATTGACTCATATCATGTAATACGATACCCAATTGACTCATATCATGTAATACGATACCACATTGACTCGTATTACGTAATACGATACCCTATTGACTCATATCATGTAATACGATACCCTATTGACTCATATCATGTAATACAATACCCTATTGACTCATATCATGTGATATGATACCCTATTGACTCGTATCGTGTAATACGATACCCTATTGACTCATATCATGTAATACGATACCCTATTGACTCGTATCATGTAATACGATACCTTATTGACTCATATCATGTAATACGATACCCTATTGACTCATATCATGTAATACGATACGCTATTGACTCATATCATGTAATACGATACCCTATCGACTCATATCATGTAATACGATACCCTATTGACTCGTATCATGTAATACGATACCCTATTGACTTATATCATGTAATACGATACCCTATTGACTCATATCATGTAATACGATACACTATTGACTCGTATCATGTAATACGATACCCTATATAAATAAAATGATTTGTTAATATTTTATATAAATAATTTAGTAATTTATAAACTCTATTTATTAAATTTTTAAAACTTTTTAAAATTAAAATTATTCTAGTTTCAAAATTTAATATTTTAAAACGTAATTATTGTAATTTAAAAAATAAATTTACATAAATAAAATATATTAGTCATACATATTAATATTTTATATAAATAAAATAATTTGGTAATATTTTATATAAATAATTTAGTAATTTATAAACTCTATTTATTAATTTTTTAAAACTTTAAAATTAAAATTATTCTAGTTTCAAAATTTACTATTTTAGAACGTAATTATTGTAATTTAGAAAATAAATTTACATAAATAAAATATATTAGTCATACTTATTAATGTTTTATATAAATAAAATAATTTATTAATATTTTATATAAATAATTTAGTAATTTATAAACTCTATTTATTAATTTTTTAAAACATTTATAAACTCTATTTATTAATTTTTAAAACATTTTAAAACATTTTTTAAAACATTTATAAACCCCATCGTCATCTTCATTAAAACAAACAGACGGACCACCACCACCGTCTCATCCCTCCACCACCGTCTCATCCCATTGTCTCGTCTCATCCCACCACTACCGTCTCATCCCATTGTCTCGTCTCATCCCACCAGCACCACCGTCTCATCCCACCACCACCACCGTCTCATCCCACCACCACCACCAGCGTCTCATATCACCACCATCGTCATCTTCATTATGTTTTTTGTTTAATTTCGGATAAGGTAATTCAATTCTTGTTTAATTTTTGTTCTATTAAATTTTTTTATCTATTAATTTTTTTATTTATTAATTGTGTTTACTTATTATTCTAAATGTGATAGCAACCACCCGCCACCACCGCCACGGCAGCAGTAACAACCAGCACCGCCGGCGGCAGCAACTGTAGCCACCACCACGGCAGCAGCGTACTTATACTAAAGGTGGATGTTTATTTTTTAGTTGTTTTTGGCTTATTTTGGCTTAATTGATTTCGTGTTATATTTAGGCTTAGTTGATTTCGGATTATATTTAGGCTTAGTTGATTTCGGCTTATTTAGGTTTAGTTGATTTAGGCTTAGTTGATTTCGCTTAGTATATATATATAGTTGATTTCGGCTTAATTCTTTTAGGCTTAATGGATTTAGGCTTATATATGGCTTAATATTTATTTAGGGATTTTGACTTATATATATATATATATATATATATATATATATATATATATATATATATATATATATATATATATATATATATATATATATATATATATATATATATATATATATATATATATATATATATATATATATATATATATATATATATATATATATATATATATATATATATATAGGCACGAGTTTAATTTTTTTATATGTTTATCGTAGCCAAGACCCGAGTCACAGCCGAGAACCGAATTCCCGAGTCACAGTCGTATAAAAGGTAATTTTTTTTTTAAATTGTTTTAGTGTTTGTTTCAAATTAGATAAAATCTCAGAAACCAACTAATTTAGATTTTTTTATTTTATGTTTGTGTTTGGTTAGCACCGGGACAGTCGGGACAACTTCCTCATCCGGACCTTTTTTTCTATCTTTCTATCTTTGTTTATTTCAGCCGTGACCGAGGTGTGTAATTAATATTATGCATATGTTTATTATATTATATATTGTTAGTCTTTTGTAGTAAATAATTTTAGGACTGTTTTAGGATTCTAGTCGATTAATTTTGGAAAAGCCCCGTCCGAAATTAATCAACCTTAGAAAACCCGTCCGAAATTAATTTATTAGAAATTAATTTCGGAAAGTCCCCAGTTTTGGGACTGCTTTTTGAATGTTTTGTCTCATTTAGGATATGAATGCGTATAACTGGTTTATTATTTGAGATGGTTTCGACAGCGTTTCTCCTTTACTCCTATGAATATGTCTTTAAACACATATTTGGGGAGTAGAGGGGAAATGCTGCTGAAATTATGTGTAAAATTTTATGAATTTGTGTATTAGCATTAACTGGTCCACGAAATTGTGTGTTCATGTACTTGTTATATTACAGATGGCGTGTGTAGGTGGTAGATCACACGGTGGGGATGTTGGTGGTACTCCACCTAGACGACCTACAGGGTCCGTACCTGGCAATTGCGAAAGTAAGAAATTGTGATTTATTTTTATTTTATGTCAACTCTTATTGTTAATTTTTTTGCTTGAATTTTCACGAATCAATAACTTCGATAACTAATCTTTGCAGGTGACCCGATACCACATATGGTTACGGTTAATACGAACCTAAGGAGGGCGGTTAGGGCGCATGGAGGACCTCTGCCAGTTACATTTGATATTTATGATCTTCATAGCTTCCATCCGTTAGGCATTCATGCTGCGATGTTGACCTCTCTGATGGGGGAAACACTCCGACCACTTCCACTTGCTTGTGAGTGGGAAGAGATACCATTGCACCTCAAAGCCCATATCTTTCCTACACTTGAGGTATTAATTGTTTGCATTACATCTAGTCTTATTAACTGTTTTGGTTTAAAATTGTTTGTTTATTTAAATGCATATGTTTACATGTAGACCTATTTCGACCTGACGGGTTGGTTGGATAGTCGTGAAAGTGTGACTTATGGCGGGAAAACATATGCAATAGCAGAAAGGGCAAAAACTGGAATTAACTGTAATTGAGGCTACTTTGGCGAAAAAATAAGAACAAGCTGAAGGCTGACTATTATTCTGTCCATGAGTCGCCCGAGGAGGCGGAGCTTGTACTGCCCCCATCGAGTTCTACGTGGGCCAACAGATCAGCAGGGGAGTGGGTTGATTTGTGCCGGTGGTGGTCCCACCCGAAACGGGTGAAGAGAAGTGAAGTTAATACAGTTAACCACTCGAAAAACAAAGTTTCTACACATCAAGGGAAAAAATCATTCGCTCAAGGAAGGAACGAATTCGTAAGAATCGTTATAGTTTTTATGATCATTTAAAGGTTTTTATATTGTTTATTTGTATCTTGTTATTAATTTATTTGATATTTTACAGAAAGTAAAGCATGGGGTTAACGAGGACCTTATACAAACTTGGAAGAGGGCACACACAAACAAGAATGGCACTATGTCCGAGGAAAATCAAGACAGATATGTAAGTAATTTAATTTATACATGCTTTAATAACATATTTTTATTTGTTTTTAACTTATTTTTTTCTCTTTCTTTTTCACAGTCGAGAATGATGGCCATAAAAGATACGATTCTTTGTGGTGCTGAGCAGTTCAAAACTGATCAAGAAATAATTGATCTAGTAAATCTGAGCCGCAACACTCAAAATATCGTCGGCAGGGGCAGGAAGTTGCCGGGTGGTGGTAGCTCATATGGATGCGGGAGTAGTTCTTATAATGAGGGAGTGACTCGAGAACAGCTCTCGGAGGTATTTAGGATTCATGAGCAAGAAAAAGAGCTGTTGAGGAAGCAAACCGAGGAGGCGCAACAACGGGCTAATTTGGCCCATATGTATGCTAGTGTGGCGCAACAAAATGCTGAGGTAAACAACGCCCGCCTAAGTCATTTAATTTCTCATTATACTTCACATGACATGGGTCGAGGGTATACCGGACCTAATAACCCTTTTGTACCGCCACCCCAATTCTCTTCTATGCCTGGTGATAGGTGTGTAAACACTCATCCTTTTACCACTTAATTACAATAATAACCAGGCCTAAACGTGTATTTTATGTCGTAAATGTCAGAATTATGTGTGATTTGTGTTTTTGTTGTAATTTAGGACGAAAATGTGAAAAGGGGAGAAAACACGGGCATTCACGGGCTTTTATCGAAGAAAAAGACAAAAGACGAAGTCAAGAAATCAAGAGTGCAAAAAGAACGGAAGTTCAAGACCAATTCTGAAGATTTATCGAAGAATAAGTCAAAAGACGGAAGTTTACTAAAAGCCGAACAAATCAAGTCTAATTTATTGAAGAAATTACAAGACGAGTTATTAATCCCGAGACAAAAGTCGAAGAATTAAGAAGACAAGGACTTAATGATAATTAAAGAAAGAAGAAAGAGGGAAGGAAGCTTCCACTAAGCACCTCCCTAATCCACTATAAATAGGATCCTTAGGCTTGTTGGGAATAAATTAAGGCCAGATCACTTGAGCGCTGACAAGAGTAAAACAAGCGTTGACAAAGAACAAAACAAGCGCTGACATCTCAAGCGTTGACAAGATAAAGACAAGCGTTGACACATTGAAGACAAGCACTGATGGAAAGATATACTCTACGCGTTTATTGTATTCTAGATTACTTCTAGTAAAGATAGGAACAACAATGTATTTTCTGTATTTATCTTTACCTAGAATAGCTGATACGTAGATTATTGTACAAGGCTTCTTATGTCTATAAAAGAAGACCTTTAGGTTAATGTTTCATATAAGTTTTCATTCGTAAACTACTTTCATTGTAAGAAAGTTTGATATCATTAATCAAAGTGAAAGTTTGTTTATATCATTGTGTGTTCTTGTTTAAGTGTTAATTCGGCATAACACTTAGATTATCATAAGCATATACAAAGGTTTCTCTAAGTGTATTACTTGATTTAATCCCGTATACATAAAGCTAAATCGATCTAAGTTTGGGATCAACAAGTGGTATCAGAGCTTGTTGAGGAACTTTTGATCTTAAAGAACACAAGAACCATAAAAATCACCAAAACCCTAATTTTCTCAAAAACCCTAACAACATCATGTCTGAAGCAATAACCTCCTCCTCCTCATCTTTACCAAACATCAAGATTCCCATGCTTGATGCAACCAACTTTGATTTGTGGAAATTCAACTTTGAGCAATATCTGGGAATCTATGACTACACACTCTGGGAGGTTATTGAATATGGAAACACATTCGATAAAGCCCAAAAGATTGCTAATGTTATTGCTCAAAGATCAGCTGTTGCTGGATGTTCTGAAGAGGATAAGAAAGAAAAACCTGGAGATGGTAGAGCTGTGGCTGCTGAAGACATAGCAAAGAAAAGGGTCGACATGAAAGCCCTAAATATTCTGAAAGTCTCTTTGGGACAAGAGAACCAGCATAAATATAGAGGCTATGAATCTGCTAAAAACCTTTGGGAAGCTCTTGAAGTTGCATATGGTGGCAATGCAGACACTAAGGAAGAGAAGAAAAAGCAACTCATGCATGATTATGCTGTCTTCAAAGCTCAACCCAATGAGAAACTGAGTAGTGTGAGAAGCAGATTGCTTGACATTACAAGCAAGTTGTCCTTCATGGGGACACAACTTGGTGATGTCGACATTAATGCTACCTTTCTTAAAAGTCTTGGTGAGACATGGAAGATTGAAGCAAGATCAATTCTTGCCAATAATACCTACAAAAGTTCCACGTTTGATGACATCTACAACAAACTAAGGCTGTTGGAAGATGAAACTCTTTTAGAGCATGGAAGCAAGTCTACCACCAGTAACATGTCCTTCTTCTCTCATAGTGAAGGTCAATTCAATCAGAAGGACTCTTACATGCATCCAGTTACTGGATCATCATATGTCAGCGCTGGAACAAGTCCTGTCAACGTCTCCTATTCAGACGCTGACACATTCAAGAGTGACTCCCCAAGAGTTAAACCTGCTGGTTTAGATTTGGATACTGTATGTGCTTATATTGCTTCTTTTCCCAATGGTTCAGTGATTACATATGAGGACCTTGAGCAGATAAGTGATGAGCACTTGGAAGAGATGGACATTAAGTGGAACATGGCTCTTGCTAGTATAAGAGCAAATAGGTGGAACAGAAGGTTTAAGAAGAAGATGACCTTCAATGCAAAAGACACAGCTGGATTTGATAAATCCAAAATTGAATGCTACAACTGTCATTGTATGGGGCACTTCATGAGGGAATGCAGATCTCCTAGAAGATCTGATGCTGGTAAACCCTCAAGTCAAGTTGTTAAAGCTCAGGATTCAAAAGCCATGGTTGCAGTTCAAGGAATTGATGGTATGGGATGGGATTAGAGCTTTCTGGCCAAGAATGTTGAAGAGGATAAAGCTTTGGTTGCTGAGGTTGAAGAAGAAGAGCATGTTGAATATGCTCTCATGTCACACTCCTCCTCTTCATCTGATAATAAGGTATACAATGATGCTTTTTGTAGTAAAGGTTGTAGGTTAAACACTGAGAAACTTAACAAAGAAGTGTTAAGATTAATGAGTGATGTGAGTACTGAAAAGTGCAAACTGTCTAATTATCAAGTAGCTCTCACTCAAACTGAGAAAATCGTTTCTGAATACAAGAAAATGGAATTTGACTTAAAAGATAAAATTAATATCTTAAAACATGAGTTAGAAGCTAGTATGGATATTAGAACATCATGGAAAGGGTTAATGGTGAGTTACAGGCTAAATTAGATGAGGCCATTAAGAATAAAGACAATGTTGGGCTTAAAATTTAAAGATTTGATAGAGCCACTCAAACCCTAGGAGACTGTGTGGGTAAACAAAGGGATCCTAAGGACATGACTGGGATTGGGATGAATGATTACTCTTTGGTTCCACCACCAGCTGGTGACTTCTATGGTGTCCAACAAAAGGACCTATCTTGGACTGGTTTGCCAGAATTCCAAGAGGAGGAATTCATTCCTCCACCAAGAGTTGTCACTCCAGTTGAAGAGTACCAACAAAAGTTGACTGGCCTGAATGAATGGAAGAAAGCTAACCTACTTTGTTTGTTAAGGGTGGCTTGCTATGTGAAAGTCCCAATGAGTCAACTCCCATTAAGGTTACAAACCCAGTCACTGGTAAAGCTGTTGACCTAGGCTCAAACACTGATAGAAAACCTAGCATTAAATATGCAGAGATGTATAGGAATACTAGGTCACCTAAGAGCCAAGTTAGCAATAATGGAACAGGCTTCTTCTCTTCTAGACCTAAGGTTATGTCTAGAAAAGCTTGTTACACTTGTGGTAGCTTTTCACACTTGGCATACAAGTGTGTCAACGCTCCCAAAGCCAGCGCTGACAGGAACAATTTCAGCGCTGACAGGAATAAAGTCAACATTGTTAGGAAGTCAAATGTTGTCAGACCCAAACCTTGTGTGCAGCAAAGTCCACAAGTGATTAGACCTGCCCCATTCTTCACTAGAGGGTCTAACACTCATGGACAAAGACCATTTCAAAAGACAAACACCTGGTCTAATAGGCAATGGGTTTCTGTAGCAAACCCTAGGTTCAACGCTGACAAGGGTAATTTCAGCGTTGACAAGACCAATTCCAACGCTGACAGAAACGTGACCAGACCTAAATATTTGCAACCTCGGGGTAAGAGGTCTAAAGCTTCTTCAAGCTTAACATGGAGACCCAAGAAAGATCAAAACCCTAATGATAATAGGATTTCAATGACCTTCAACAGATTTAATTACATTTCAAAGGTCATTACAAAACCTATTGGGGTTAACTGGGTATTTCATCCTACGAAGGATGAGAATGGGGTTGTTGTGAGAACTAAGTCTGTTCTTATTGAACAACCAGATGAATCCAAGTCTTTTAAGACTTGGGTTCCCAAAGAAAACTAATTTGTTTTCTTTATGTGCAGGGCATTCAAAGACAGGTCAATGATTATGGATATTGGGATAGTGGATGCTCAAGGCACATGACAGGGAAGGAAGACTATTTGACCAACTTCACTCCCATTAAGGATGGTGATAAGGTTTACTTTGGAGGCGGGTATGGTACTATCACAGGAAAAGGAACCCTTCTCACCAAGAATTTGCGTTTTGAGAACGTATTTCTGGTAAAAGAACTTGATTACAACCTTTTTAGTGTATCAAAAGTCTGTGATAACAAAAATAAAGTTCTGTTTACTGATACTGAGAGTTTGGTGTTAAGCAATGATTTTAAGATCCCTGATGAGAAATATATTGAGTATAGAACACCTAGGCATAAGGACATATATAATGTGAATTTGAATGGGATTAAAATGAATAATAATATGTCTTATTTTTATGCTAAAGCTTCAGTAGATGAGAGTAATTTGTGGCACAGGAGACTAGGGCACATAAACTTTAAAAATATAAATAGACTTGTGAGACTTGGATTGGTTGATGGTTTGCCTGAGAAGGCCTTCCACAATGACCACTCTTGTGTTGCATGTCTTAAAGGCAAGCAGCACAAGGTCTCATTCAAGTCCAAACAGGTGCATACTAGTTCTAGACCTCTTCATATGTTACACATGGACCTCTTTGGTCTAACCAATATAGAAAGTTTGAATGGTAAGTCATATTGCTTTGTCATCACAGATGACTTTTCTAGGTTTACTTGGACATTCTTTCTAGCTATGAAGAGTGACACAGCTGATATTCTAATTGATTTTATCACTCAGATTGAGAAGAGGTCTGGCAATGAAGTTAAAATGCTTAGGAGTGATAATGGTGGAGAATTTAGGAATAAGAAGCTAGATGATTTTTGTGCCAGGAAAGGAATTACTAGGCAATTTAGTATTGCTAGAACCCCACAGCAAAATGGGGTTGCTGAGAGGAAAAATAGAACCCTAATTGAAGCAGCCAGAACAATGTTGGCTGATGCTCATTTTCCTATAGCCTTTTGGGCTGAGGCTGTTAATACAGCTTGCTATGTTCAAAATAGAGCATTAGTTAACAAAATTCAGAACAAAACACCTTATGAGTTACTTTGGGGTAGAAAACCTAATATTGGTTTTCTCAGACCTTTTGGTTGTCATGTAGTAGTTTTAGATACTAGTGATGCCTTAGGGAAGTTTAGTGCAAAAGGTGATGAGGGCTACTTCATGTGGTATTCAGTGCAGAGCAAGGGATATAGGGTTTATCTTAAAGAGGAAAAACGTATACTTGAAAGAGTACATGTTAGGTTTTTAGAGAATAAACCTAGTGATCCTGAAAGTGGTCCTAATTGGTTGTTTGACTTGGAACCTTTATGTAGAACTTTAAATTATATGCTTGTCACTAATCCAGACATTGTGAAGGTAACTTCAAATGTTATGGAGGAACAAGTTGTTGATGTTTCAGGTACTCAGGTTCATGAAAAGGTTGGATCACAAGTAGAAAAGACATCTCCTATCCAAGAATATGTCACAATTCCCATTTGGACAGATGCTTTTGCTGCTGCTGCTGCTGGTAAAGATAATGGTGGTTTCCAAGTACCACCAGATACAAACATGCATGGGTCCTTCAGGCGCTGACAAAGGCAAATCTAGCGCTGACAAGACCAATTCAGACGTTGATGGTTCAAACGTTGACAACAACAGTTCAAGCGTTGTTAGCCCATGCGCTGACAAACAAGATTCAGGCGTTGACAACACTTCTGCACATCTTTTCTCTTCCATTTTTGAACAAGGTGAACCTTCCAATATCTATGAAGAGGTTCATCCTCATATTGATGAAAGAGAGTCTGATGAAGAAGACATTGGCAACATGGAGAATGAAGTTGAAGATACCAGACTTTTTGAGGGAGGAGTACTCACTTCAGTTATGAAGAATCATCCTCCTTCTCAAATCATTGGTAATGTTAATACTCCAGTTCAGACTAGAAGATCTCATCAAGGTCTTGGTGGGTTTATTGCCAATATACACAAGAAGGTTGATACCCCTCTTGTGCAAGCATGTTTGTTTGCCTGTTTTCTGTCACAACAGGAACCCAAGAAAATATTTGATGCTCTCAAAGAACCAAGTTGGGTGGAAGCAATGCAGGATAAGCTTCACCAATTTTCAATTCAGGATGTTTGGGAGCTGGTTGACTGTCCCAGATATGTCAGACCTATAGGGACAAGATGGGTTCTAAGGAACAGGAGAGTGCTAGTGCCAGGAGGGGTATGGAGGAATCTTCCAAAGGGGAGGAAGATCCAATAAATCTGAGTGATAAGGGCAGCCATGATGGTCAATCTTTGGATGTTGCTGAGGCCCTTACAACTTTGAAGAAACAAACAGGTTTTGATACGTCCTTAGTTTCTCCTACCAACTTGAATTTATCATTTACAGCCATGTTGGAAGAGGTTACAAAAGGCGCTGAGGCAGGATATTTGGGCGTTGACAAGGAGAATTTGGACGTTGACAGAAATATTTTGAGCGCTGATAGAAAAAAATTGGGCGTTGACAGACCTGCACATGAAGGTGATGTATCACAGTCATCATCTATCATCAAGGAGGTTTCTACACAGGTATCACCATCTACCTTACCAACAATTGCACCATTAGATAAGGGTAAGGGTATTATGGTAGAAGAGAGTGTTCCAAAGGATGCAGCTCAAGTTGAGTTTGATAGAATATTAGCTGCACAAATCATGGAACAGGATAAAAAGGAGGTGAAAGAGTCACCATTTGTTGTGACTTCAGAAGAAGGAAGTGATGGAGCTAGCTCAGACTCAAGTGTTATGATTATAGAACCAGAAAGGCTTGAGTATGGAGATGAGTTGGCTGAGGATAAATTGAGAGAATTGAAATTGCAGGTTGACTTTGATATGCCAGAGGTGGTTCAAATGTATCATGCTTGGGAAGAAAGATGTATGGAGAATGCAGACTTGACTGTTTTAGATCAAATATGGGGATTGGAGATTCTCCTCAGAGTTCAGAAGGATTGCCAGGTAATTTTGAAACACAAGGCAAGCAATATTCTCTCAGAATTGAAAAGGGATAGAAGGGAGCTATACTGCATGTTGCTCAGATGTCATGGAGTAGGATGGACTTATCAGAAGTTGAAGGCATTGACATTTGATGAGTTGGAATGCAAGGCTTATCCCATTTGGGTGAGAGTGCAGGAAGCAAACACTCTCAGACTCCTTTCTGATGAAAGAAAGGAAGAACTTGCAAAAGAAATGGAGCTCAAGAAAGCTATGTTTGTTCCCAGACCAGTGAAAAAGGGAGTTTCTCTTGAGTTTCCCAAAGATATGGATCCACTATATCCAAGTGAAGCTATCATAAGAAAGAGCCTCAAGCTCTCACCATTAGAAGCTTCAGATATGGTGCAAGTGTTACCATTAGATTCCAGAAACCCAGTTGTGATCTATGAAGAAGATGAATGTGGGTTTTGGAAGATTGGAAGATATGGTAAAGAGGTACACCCTTTTACCACTCTCATATCTTTGTTTGCAAGTTGTGATAGAGAAGACTTGGTGGACCTATGGAGGTTGCTGGAGACCAAGTATGAGGCTGAAGCACCAACTTCAGCTAATGGAATAAAACTGTGGTCCACATTCAAAAGAATGTGTGGACCAAAATATGAGGATCCTGCTATTTGGAAGGATATTGAAGATGATCTCAGTGGTATTCAATGGAGATTATATTCAGCTGCTGGTGTTTACCATTTGAGTTCTACAAAGTTTGCTGAGTATCTACTTGTGGATGGTCAGTATTTCATATCCAAGGCTATTTTGAAGAAGATGAAGGACACTCAGCTGGAGATTGATTATTCAAGTGACGTGGCAAAAGATTTGATCAGATTTATTCATTACCAATATGAGAAGGTTTGTAAGATTCCTCCTAGTCCTTAATGCTTATTCAGAAACTTGATCATAAGAGTGGATATCAAGTTTAGGGGAGGATTGTTGGGAATAAATTAAGGCCAGATCACTTGAGCGCTGACAAGAGTAAAATAAGCGTTGACAAAGAACAAAACAAGCGCTGACAGCTCAAGCGTTGACAAGATAAAGACAAGCGTTGACACATTGAAGACAAGCACTGATGGAAAGATATACTCTACGCGTTTATTGTATTCTAGATTACTTCTAGTAAAGATAGGAACAACAATGTATTTTCTATATTTATCTTTACCTAGAATAGCTGATACGTAGATTATTGTACAAGGCTTCTTATGTCTATAAAAGAAGACCTTTAGGTTAATGTTTCATATAAGTTTTCATTCGTAAACTACTTTCATTGTAAGCAAGTTTGATATCATTAATCAAAGTGAAAGTTTGTTTATATCATTGTGTGTTCTTGTTTAAGTGTTAATTCCGCATAACACTTAGATTATCATAAGCATATACAAAGGTTTCTCTAAGTGTATTACTTGATCTAATCTCGTATACATAAAGCTAAATCGATCTAAGTTTGGGATCAACAAGGCTTTCATTTTTTGTTATTGGCTAAGTGTGACAATTAGTCTTCCACCATTTTAATTACATGCTCTTTAAATTCATGTCATTACTTAATTGTCTTGCACCTTAAATACCTTTAATTTCAAGTAAGTTTCCTTTTAATTGTTATTAATCTTTACTTTTATTGTTCATCTCCTATCTACCTTTCTTGTTAATCTTTAATCTTTATGCTTATTGTTTATGTTAATGTTATTGAGTTTTTATTAAATTGATTAAGTGGGTTTTGATTATTTTGAGTAGTATTGTTAGTTTGATTGTTTTGGATTGTTAGTTTATGATTAGTAGATGTTATTTGGTTAGTTTGATTTAATCTTTTGGTTGATTTTGATTAGTTTTGGTTAGATCCGTATTTCTTTTTGTCCCGTGTTCTTCGCTACTGTTAGTTCTCTAGGTTATTCCGGATCAAGAAAACATTCCGAACCAAGCAATCATTCCACATCAGTCACTTTATTCCGGATAAAGCTGTTATTCCGGATAAGTGACATATTCCGGATAAAGCTTTTATTCCGGATCAGAGCAATACCTATCAAATCAGTTAAAAACTAAAAGCCGAAGAACTCAAGTCTAATTTATTGAAGAAATTACAAGACGAGTTATTAATCCCGAGACAAAAGTCGAAGAATTAAGAAGACAAGGACTTAATGATAATTAAAGAAAGAAGAAAGAGGGGAGGAAGCTTCCACTAAGAACCTCCCTAATCCACTATAAATAGGATCCTTAGGCTTTCATTTTTGTTGTTGGCTAAGTGTGACAATTAGTCTTCCACCATTTTAATTACATGCTCTTTAAATTCATGTCATTTACTTAATTGTCTTGCACCTTAAATACCTTTAGTTTCAAGTAAGTTTCCTTTTAATTGTTATTAATCTTTACTTTTATTGTTCATCTCCTATCTACCTTTCTTGTTAATCTTTAATCTTTATGCTTATTGTTTATGTTAATGTTATTGAGTTTTTATTAAATTGATTAAGTGGGTTTTGATTATTTTGAGTAGTATTGTTAGTTTGATTGTTTTGGATTGTTTGTTTATGATTAGTAGATGTTATTTGGTTAGTTTGATTTAATCTTTTGGTTGATTTTGATTAGTTTTGGTTAGATCCGTATTTCTTTTTGTCCCCGTGTTCTTTGCTACTGTTAGTTCTCCAAGTTATTCCAGATCAAGAAAACATTCCGAACCAAGCAATCATTCCACATCAGTCACTTTATTCCGGATAAAGCTGTTATTCCGGATAAGTGACATATTCCGGATAAAGCTTTTATTCCGGATCAGAGCATATATTCCGAACCAAGTAATATATTCCGGATCAACAACTTCTTCCGAATCAAAGGTTGTTCATTCGGAACATTCCACATTCCGGATCAAGGGAGTGTTCATCCGGATTAACTTGTATTCCGGATCAAGGTATTTATTCAGAATATTCCGGATGAAGGGTTTGAAGGTTGTTTCTTCGGAATAATCAAATATTCCGGATAAAGCTTTTATTCCGAATGAGAGTTTTGTTCAAATATTCCGGATGAGCCATTTATTCCGCATGAGGTAAATATTCCGAGTAAAGAAGAATTATTCCGAACGAAGGTGACATTCCGAACGAGTGATTATTCCGAACGAAGGATTATTCCGAATGAGGTGTTTTCAGGTTCTTTTAAGTTTCTGCTTTTAAGTTTGAATTTTTAAGCTTTACTTTTCCCGCCTTTTTCTTAGTCGCACTTTAAGTTTACTTGCCTTAGATTTATTTTAAGTCTTGCCTTAGTTTAAGTTTTAGTTGTGTTTTAAGTTTGCCTTTAGGATAGTTTTAAGTTTGCGTCATTTACGTTAATTGCCTTTTAATTTTTGTCACGCTTAAATTTCTCGTCATTCATTTTAAATTAGTTTTAGATTTATTTTAACTGCTTTTACTTTAAAGTTTTTGCACCTTTAATTTTACTACAACGACACAAATATTTGTTTCCACCAAAAGACATCTGAGTCGCACGTTAATCTATTTTTCAATTCGATTAGACCACGACAAAGAACTTTTTAACTGAGTAAAACCGAGTTATCAAATGGCGCCGCTGCCGGCTCTTTTCGTTAAGATTAACGGTTTTCTGTGAGAGACGCGTTGCTTTTTGAGATCCGTTCATTCGTGAGCGTTATTTTCTTGCTTAAAAATTTCCAAAAAATCCATAAAAATTAAAAAATTTCAAAAATCCAAAAAGATTTTATTTTCTTTATAGTGTATATATATATTCTCTTTGTGTTTGGTATCTTTTCTTTTGCTTTCGTAGGTGTATGCGTACTAGATCTTCAAATTATCCAGAGCCCGAGACTCGTGAAGATTTAGCTATGGCAGGTGTGAACAACAACAATAATCCACCGCACCTCAACAATAACAACAACAATGTTCTTCCACAGCCCGATCTTCGGACAATGGAGGAGCTTTGTCAACCCACAATGTTTGGACGAGGAGGACCGATTGCGCCGATGCAAATCACGGCTCCGGAGTTTTCGTTGAAGCATCACATGATCCAGCAGGTGAAAACTAATCCATTTAGAGGAATGCCTGATGATGATGCCAACAAACACCTCGACAAATTCATTACAATTACCCAAAGCATGAAGTTGCCCGGAGCTACAATGGATGTTCTTCGCCTTCAACTCTTTCCACATACTTTATCACACCACGCCGAGAAATGGTTTGATCGTCTCCCGAAGAATTCCATTCATACTTGGGATGACATGACTCAACGCTTTTTGTCGCGCTACTTTCCACCATCCATGGTCACGAGCCTTCGAAATCAAATCAGTGGTTTCATGCAAGAACCCGATGAATCTCTCTTTGATGCTTGGGAAAGATATAATGTTTTGATCGATCGATGTCCAAATCACAACATGCTCCCCGTTACCTTAATTGATACTTTCTACAATGGTTTGACTTTTCGTGATCGTGATACGATTAATGTAACCGCCGATGGCACATTTATGAAAAGAAGACCCGAGGAGTGTATAGAGCTTATTGAGAACATGACTACTCATCACAAAAACTGGGATTCCTCTGCTTCTTTAAGGAACAACCCGAGAGTCAATGTTTCTTCTACTTCAGCAAACCCCGATATGACCGAATTCACCCGCATGATGGTCGAAATGAACAAAAATATCTTGCTCATCGCTTCAAACCAACAATAACAAGTTAAAGCGGTAGCCAATCCTTGTGAGACATGCGACGGTCCTCACTCATACACTGATTGTCCTTCCACTCAAGGCAATCCGGAAAATGTGTATGCGGCTTATGGTAATTATTCACCAGAAAATTACCAAGCCCGACCTCAAGGGGATCGAAATTTGCTAAGCTACCGGTCCAACAACTACCTTTCACCCGGTTTTTCTCCTCAAAACCACAACCCCAACAACAATTACAATAGAAGCAACCAAATCCCACCTAGAGCTTCTAATCCTTATCACCCACCCGCTCAACAAGCACCACCCATTAATCAAGATGTTGAAGCCTTAATGAGAACCCAAGGAGAGCAAATTAAGAATCTACAAAGCCAAATTATCAATTTGAAAGGGGATATCACTAAGCAAGGGAATGACATCAGATCCGAGCTTCGAAATGATATACAATCCTCCTTCAGCAATCAAACGAATGATTTGAAGAATATGCTGGCTAGTTTCTTACCAACCACTCAACCCTCTACTTCTGGATCTCTACCTTCAAACACCGTCACCAACCCAAGAGCGAATGTGAGTGCTATTACTACCCGTAGTGGAGTTACTTTAGTAGGACCATCTATCCCACCCCTAGTTACACCATCTACACCTCCTCCACCACCATTTATCCCTACTACTCCCACACCTAGTATTAGTTCACCACTACCGCCTCCGCCTCGTCGTGATGAAGTACCCAAGCAGAACCCTCCACCAACCCCACCTTCCACCTTTAACCCTTCAACATCTCAACCTTCACCTTCTACACCTCCACCACCCAACCCCAGCATTCCTTACCCTTCTCGACTCAACAAGGCTAGAATTTTGACTAAGAATGACATTCAAGTCGCTAACTTTTTGGAAAAGATTGCCGGCATGAAAATCACCTTTACCCTTGTTGAAGCTCTTGCTCAAATGCCACAATTTGTCAAGATGTTTAAGGAATTGCTTAATAAGAAGGAGAAGATGGTCGAGTTTGTTAATACTCGCTTGAATGAAAATTGCTCTGCAATCCTTCTTAAAGAACTTCTAGAAAAACTTGGAGATCCCGGTCATTTTGTGCTACCTTGTACTTTTAACCAAACCGACAAATTTACTGCCTTAGCCGATCTCGGGGCAAGTATAAATTTGATGTATGTAAGTGTTTGGAAAAAGTTATCATTGCCCGACCTTACACCCACAAAGATGACTCTTGAGCTTGCAAATCGCACTCTCGCTTACCCTGTTGGTATTGCCGAAGATGTGTTCATTAAAGTTGGCACATTCACTTTTCCGGTCGACTTCGTCGTTGTTGATTATCCTTTAATACTTAGACGCCTATTTTTGAGAACCGGTCGAGCTTTAATAGATGTGGATAAATGTGAACTCATCTTAAGAGTCGGGGATGATGCACAAGTTTTTGAAATGGGGAAGCTTACAAGCAAATCCTATGGAAGAGAATCAGCGAATATGATTAATGTGCTTGATGATTTTGTCATCTACAACAATCCTCTATTCGATTCTTGCAATGATAATCCACTGTTTCAAGATGATGTGGATGATTCTCTCTCCAATTTGGAACCTTCACCCATATATAATTCTCCACCGATCTATGATGCTTATGATGATGATTCTAGCTCCGATGGGGATGATTATGATGCTTTTACTTCCGAGTATCCTGACATGCCCATTTATGATGATTTTGTTGAGGCCGATACTCTCTCGAGTGATTCTTCACATGATGAAGATCCTCCGCCAACCATGCTTAATCCTACTTTGGATGACTACTCATTTGAGGAAGACTTTTCTACTTTTCTCAATACATACTTCCCTCATGAGAGTGATGCTCCTCCTTTAGACTTTGATGATTATGGTCTTGATCCTACTTTGGATTTGAAGAAAACTCTTTCAAAGGAGAAGAAACCGGACGACACCAACATCCGCAGCACGTATGTTTTGACACCTCTTGGTCCACCTTCTGAGGACGAGGTTGTGCATTTCCTTAGCGGATCATCTTCAAATTCTGTTGAGCCTGAGTGCTATTTTCCCCTAAAGGAAAAGGTGTTCGACCCCGGTATCGATATTCTTCAGCCATCTCAGTATCCACCTGATGAAATAAAAGGAAAGATTTTTGGACCTATTGGAGATATGCTTGCACCTCTTCACCCTTGCTACCACCGTGCTCCATCTTTGCTTAAGGGAAACTTGCCTACTCTTCATTGGCTTGCCTTGTTCGCCTTAAGCTTGTGCTATTTGATGGACGAAAACTATGTATTTGATCCCGGTGGATGTTTTTCATGCTTCTTCCTATGATAATCAAGGTCGAGTCAGGCTCACGACTCGGTGAACAAAAACCAAGCGCTTCTTGGGAGGCAACCCATGTATCTATCTTTTATCTATCTATATCCTAAGTGTAGGGGAGACCCGTTGGTGTTTGCTATTTTCTCTCTTTTCTTCTCATATTCAAGGATTCGAGCTTTCAATGATCCACTCTTGATGATTTTTGACGACCCGTGATTCCGTGTTTCCGTCTTCCCGGTTCTATCCTAAACTCTTTTCGATTCACTATTTTATATTTTCCAATATTAAAATAGGAATCTCGTTAGTTGTCTTTTCCTTAGCAAGATTTAATCAACGTGCACAATGTCCTAAGTGTAGGGGAGTTTACTCCCACATGCTTAAACATTGAGGACAATGTTTATATCAAGTGTAGGGGGACTTCTATCGAAGTAAGTGGTCTTTTCCTTGTATTTGTCCTCATTTTAACCGGAAAATCAATTTTTCGACATTTTTCAAAATTTTTGATCTATTTTGGCCTATTAGTTTTTCCCTTTATATAGTTATTTCCTTCCTTGCTAGAATAAATTTTAATAAAGTGGTTTTAATTTTCAAACGTTGTGAATCTTTTGACTCAACCGGAGTTTACTTATCCAAGTTTACTCTAGCTAGTATCCCTAACGTGTTTAAGTCAAGTTTTGCTAGGCTTTTATATAGGGAGCTTTAAAACGCGAAAGTCTTAACTCTCACGGGTTAAGAACAAGAACTTTTCGCAAGTTCCTATAATTGATCCTAGAGAGTCGTTTATCAAGGGAATTTAAAATGCGATTTCTAAACTTGAAAAAGTCTAAGAATTTGCAAGATCCTATAGACGACTCGAAAACCCAAAACTTTGATTTTAATAGGCTAAGCATCCACGAGTCTCATTCCTTGAGATTTTAAACTGTGGAGAACGAGAGATGATAGAGTCAATTATAAGTTTGGTATCCTTTCGTGAATTTATGTGAGTTAATTATAAGCATATTCTCCCATCGCTTGTTAATAAATTTATCTGCAATTAATAAGGTTGTACGATTTGAAAAGTTACTTAGCTTCTAGCCCAAGATCGTTTAAAAGTTGCTCAGTATGGATTAGAGTTCATAGCCAAGGCATAACTTATTGAAGCAGGATGCGAAGATTGGCGAGTCCGAAAAGGCCCTAACAAGGCATGAGGGCTACATTTTGTTGCTAAAGATCCCAAGTGATGTGAAGACTCATTTATCGAAAATCAATATGAAGGATCGAGACACACGACGAAAAGCAAATACTCCCCAAAATATCACGTAGAAATCTATCCAAAAAGGCCCTAACAAGGTATGAGGATAAATAGATCCAAGTCCAAAAAGGAGGCGGATCGTTGTATATCAAAATCCCAAATAAAGATTGGAGAAAAATGAAGAAGTCGTGGTCCATGTATGAAGAATCTCTCAAAACTTCAAGTGAAGAAATTCCTATTATGAAGAGAAGGTCATTATTTCATGAGCGTCTCTCAAGATTTGAAGTATGAAGTCGCTGCCAAATATCGGTCTGAGAAAGGTCTCAAATCGCGAAGCGAGTTATGCCAAGATATGAACTTTTTGAGGTCCCGAGAAGCAGTTTTAAAAGATTTTGTCCTTTAGCTAACTATTGATTAAATCGTCCCACTTTATTTTCAGCCTTAATAACTATCGAAATAAGTCAACAATGCATCCTTATGATCATTCAAGACAATAATAAAATATAAGAGATACACCTAGGAATAAGGGAGTCTAAGTAAATAATTGGCCCACATGAGTTCGTGTTAGTTTGCTAACTTATAATAACAATGATCTCGTTTTTAAGCTTGGTTTGGAGAATGTGAAAACTTGAGGATGATGATCATTCATGACATTTCCAAAACCCTAAGGTAAGTTTTTGATTTCTTTACTTGTTTTATAATTTTTTATCTCTTTAATAAAGGCCAATGTGGATTGATTATGATGAAAAGTGTAGTCGTGCTTTGTAACTAATGCATTGCATGAGGACATTGCAATGGTCAAGTGTAGGGGATTTGATAGGTGTGTGAACACCCATCCTTTTACCACTTAAATACAATAATAACCAGGCCTAAACGTGTATTTTATGTCGTAAATGTCAGAATTATGCGTGGTTTGTGTTTTTTTTTGTGATTTAGGACGAAAATGTGAAAAGGGGAGAAAACACGGGCATTCACGGGCTTTTATCGAAGAAAAAGACAAAATACGAAGTCAAGAAATCAAGAGTGCAAAAATAACGGAAGTCCAAGACCAATTCTGAATATTTATCGAAGAATAAGTCAAAAGACGGAAGTTTACTAAAAGCCGAAGAACTCAAGTCTAATTTATTGAAGAAATTACAAGACGAGTTATTAATCCCAAGACAAAAGTCGAAGAATTAAGAAGACAAGGACTTAATGATAATTAAAGAAAGAAGAAAGAGGGGAGGAAGCTTCCACTACGCACCTCCCTAATCCACTATAAATAGGATCCTTAGGCTTTCATTTTTTGTTGTTGGCTAAGTGTGACAATTAGTCTTCCACCATTTTAATTACATGCTCTTTAAATTCATGTCATTTACTTAATTGTCTTGCACCTTAAATACCTTTAATTTCAAGTAAGTTTCCTTTTAATTGTTATTAATCTTTACTTTTATTGTTCATCTCCTATCTACCTTTCTTGTTAATCTTTAATCTTTATGCTTATTGTTTATGTTAATGTTATTGAGTTTTTATTAAATTGATTAAGTGGGTTTTGATTATTTTGAGTAGTATTGTTAGTTTGATTGTTTTGGATTGTTTGTTTATGATTAGTAGATGTTATTTGGTTAGTTTGATTTAATCTTTTGGTTGATTTTGATTAGTTTTGGTTAGATCCGTATTTCTTTTTGTCCCCGTGTTCTTCGCTACTGTTAGTTCTCCAGGTTATTCCGGATCAAGAAAACATTCCGAACCAAGCAATCATTCCACATCAGTCACTTTATTCCGGATAAAGCTGTTATTCCGGATAAGTGACATATTCCGGATAAAGATTTTATTCCGGATCAGAGCAGATATTCCGAACCAAGTAATATATTCCGGATCAACAACTTCTTCCGAATCAAAGGTTGTTCATTCAGAACATTCCACATTCCGGATCAAGGGGGTGTTCATCCGGAATAACTTGTATTCCGGATCAAGGTGTTTATTCGGAATATTCCGGATGAAGGGTTTGAAGGTTGTTTATTCGGAATAATCAAATATTCCGGATAAAGCTTTTATTCCGAATGAGAGTTTTGTTCAAATACTCCGGATGAGCCATTTATTCCGCATGAGGTAAATATTCCGAGTAAAGAAGAATTATTCCGAACGAAGGTGACATTCCGAACGAGTGATTATTCCGAACGAAGGATTATTCCGAATGAGGTGTTTTCGGGTTCTTTTAAGTTTCTGTTTTTAAGTTTGAATTTTTAAGCTTTACTTTTCCCGCCTTTTTCTTAGTCGCACTTTAAGTTTACTTGCCTTAGATTTATTTTAAGCCTTGCCTTAGTTTAAGTTTTACTTGCGTTTTAAGTTTGCCTTTAGGATATTTTTAAGTTTGCGTCATTTATGTTAATTGCCTTTTAATTTTTGTCACGCTTAAATTTCTCGTCATTCATTTTAAATTAGTTTTAGATTTATTTTACCTGCTTTTACTTTAAAGTTTTTGCACCTTTAATTTTACTACAACGACACAAATATTTGTTTCCACCAAAAGACAGCTGAGTCGCACGTTAATCCATTTTTCAATTCGATTAGACCACGACAAAGAACTTTTTAACTGAGTAAAACCGAGTTATCACCTGGCATGTCTCCTTTCCGGTATTTTTAACTGAGGGGGATGTTGATGAGGAGGACTATTCAGATTAGGAGTTGTTGTTGGTTTTAGACTTTTTTTATGTGTAATAACTTTAGACTTGTTAAATTGTGAAACATGGATTTATTGTGATGTGTCATAATTTTAGACTTGTTACATTTGTGAAACAAGGATTTGGTGAAATGTATTATAACGTTTTGGCTATTTATCGTATTGTAGATTATTAGTATTGTACCGTTTAGTGATTTGTAGTATTGTGGATTTGTTGAAATATAGATTTTTTTCCGGAAAAAATACCGGAAAAAAATCTGAAAACAAGCTGTTTAATGCAGTTTTTTTTTTTTGGCCCAGGCAACATTTAGGGTCGAAATTTTTGACCCTAAGTAGATCTGTAGGGTCGAAATTTTCGACCCTAAATTTCGACCCCAAATTAAATCCTTCAAAACAAGTTTCGGTATTAAAATAAATATAAAATGAATAAATGTTTAGGGTCGAAATTTTCGACCCTAAGTTTCAAAGAAACTTTCGACCCTAATTTAATAAAGTAAAATTAATAAAATCATTTTCACAATGTGTTTTTATTTACACGTGGATAAAAATTTAGGGTCGAAAATTCGACCCTAAATTGCAAAGGCATTTCGACCCTAAATATTGATTAACAATTTGGTTGAAAAGTGGTGGGGCCCATTTTTCGACCCTAAAATTCAAAGGGTATTTCGACCCTAATTTTTTAGGGTCTAATGATTTGGGTCGTGTGGTTAGGAACGAATATTTCGACCCTACAGTTTAGGGTCGAAATTCTTTAAGGTTTAGGGTCGAAAATTTTGACCCTAAACCAGACGATCCTTGTAGTGCATATTTCCTTGGATGTTTTCCTATCCATGATCTGCTCAAACGTTACCGATCAATTAATGTTTGACTTGTAAATCTTTCATCCGCAATTCCTCCAATTTTTTCTTTTCACCATCAGTTTGAGCGACCCCAACCGTTGGTTCCCTAATTCCAGGATCAATCAGGTTCCACACTTGTTTTGCACGCAGCAAATTCTCCATCATCTCGCTCCAATGTTCATAATGGCCATCAAAGACCGACACCTTCATCTTGTCGTCATTCATCATTGTTACTCTCCTGATCGATATTTGCTCTGATACCAATTGATAGACTATACAATGATAGCAATTGATAGACTACACAATGATATCTTTTACTCACGAATCTGATATTTTATTAAGAGAGCCAAAGAGGCCTTAAATACACGATGGAAATAACCAACTGACATGAAAACAGGAACTACAAAAGGAAGTGGCTAAAGACTAGAAAACACCTAAAGACTATGATATAGCTAAGGACTAGGTAACCCACTACACCAAAGCTTGACCAGTCACCTTTATTCTTGAATCCAAACAATTAAATAAAACTCCAACAAAATGAAGATGGATGTTAATTTTGTAGTTAAAAAAATCATTGTTGTTAATTTATTAATTATGTATTAGTTTTTTTATGTATGTTTGATTTCTATTTTAATTATTAATAAATATATATATTTTTATATAAAATACACAAGCCTTTTTTGTGTACTCGTATCTTAAATTTTGAAGTATTGATGTTTCTATGCACCTCTTTCCATCCCGTTGCTGTTTCTGTATCCGTCCGTGCAACATAGATCAAGGTATGCGATTGATAAGTGACCGATTAAAGAACAATACCAATGCGACTAGCCTAAACCATAACATTACTTATCAAACCAAAACCACCACAGATATTGTCAGACCAAAACCAAAAAAAATGTTATCAAATTAAAACCACCATCGCTGCCCTAACCTCCAGCCACCTTCACCATTCACCAGCCAAGATAAAACACAGCCTAAATCGATTTAGGCATAAGTAAATGGTTCAAAGTTCACACGCTTATACTATATAAGTTATTTTCCTTTTCGTGGACCAATGGAATCATGGTCACATCTGAAATGTTAAATGCTAAAAATGAACAGACTCCGAATCTTATGGGATATGGTCCTAATCTTTGTGCTTTCTTTTTCGTGTTGTAGTTCTTTGGGTTGTAACCAAAAACTTGCATGCTCGTCGTTAACCAAAGAACCATGCCATGCATGCATTTGAAAATGTTTGTAAATGTTATCATAGTTCCATTTGAAAATGTTTGTAGTGTTAGAAAATTTTGTAAACTTTAGATGGTTAAGATGAGATTATATACGACACTAGCTTAAAAAAACATGAAACGGGTTCGCGTAATGTATGAAAACAGTAATATAAAAAACATGGAGTATTCGATAAGCAAGTAAAGTTTTTAACAACAATAAAAGTAGTATTCAATCTCTTATGATCTTCAAGCATGTTGTATGTGAGTCCATTTAAATGAGAAGACAATCCCCATTACGTTAACACCTAAAGTAAAACAATAGTTAAGATTAATAGACATTACTTTTGTAAACCAATAATTTAAAATGTAGTAAATTACTACCATCATAAACTTTTGATTAAAGTCCATGTAACACTTCTTTGTAAACTACATTTATAGTCGTGTTACATACATTCCCATCTAAATTACAAGCAACCACCTTCAATCCTTTCTTGCTTTTAACTCTAGATACCGCTACATCTAGTTGTCCGTGCGTGAAAACAGGACGTGGTAGGTACAATCCGACTTTTGAAAGAGATTGACCTTGACTTTTGTTAATGGTCATTGCAAATGATATGGAGATAGGGAACTGTTTTCTGACGATCTTGAGCGGTAATCGCTTGTCGGATGGAGTGATTCTTAACCGCGGTATGATAACTACTTTTCCAAAATTCGTCCCATTGATAATTCGTGCACTAATTCATGTTCGTGTTAACTTAAGAACCTGCAACCTCATCCTATTACACAAACCATTTGCTTGATCAATATTTCTCAAAAGCATGATAGGCACACCCACTTTTAAGGATAATGTGTGGTTTGGGACACCAGAGAACTTTAATCCATTTATAAACTCAGGTGAGAAAATGGATTCATCTAGAAAAGCACCACGTTCACTTTTGTCGATGATGTCACAATTCAAGTAGAGCAATTCTTCGCCAGGAAATCTTTCCAATAATTTCTCATTTATAGTGTCTACGATTTCGTTAGTTGGCGCAAGAATTGCCTTTTATTGAAAGTAGGCTGGATCGTGGATGTTATCCAAAAGATTTGGATAAGTGAAATCCACAATAAACGCAACTGGGTCGTCACTCTTGTCTATCAGAATCTCCTTAGTGACATCAATTGAAACTTCTCCTCATTGTCCTCTCCAAGCTCACCGTCTCTTACTTTCAGAATCCACTCAGCAAATTCACGGATCTCATCAACATCCTCTGGTCGTGCACCAACAGTGAGCCTCATGTTTGCCGTCAACTTAAGGACTTTGCAATTATCCCACAAGTAAGACTGCTTAAGGGAAGCACTTACAATGTCTGAACGCGAACCTTTTGGAACTACGGGTAGAACCTGCCTAAAATCCCCTTCAAACACCACCGGCATGCCCCCCAAATGGCTCTTGACACATATCCTGCCAATTTTTCCTAAGCACGTCCCTCAATGTACAATCGAGTGCCTCAGAACAAAGTTTGTTTGCCATTGGAGGCTCGTCCCAAATAATAAGTTTGCACTTCTTTAAAAGCTCTCCCAGATCGCTTTGAGGAGCTATGGAGCAGGTGGATGTCTCATCAACGTTGATCGGAATACGAATCCTTGAATGTTCAGTCCGACCGCCTGGCATCAACAATGATGCAATACCACTGGAAGCAACATTTAGCATTATGTCTTCGCGTCTCCTAATACCCGCGGATAGTGTTCTCCATAAGAACGTTTTTCATGTACCTCCGTATCCATACACAAAGTACACGCCGCCCGTCCCATCCTCAACAGAACCAATTATAATGTCATAAACGCCCTTGTGTTCTGCTGTTAAGGAAGCGTATAACCTTTCATACTCAGACTGTAACTGTAACACCCCATTTTGATCAATGAAATGTCACGCGTAATTATGGCGTGTCATCAAAGCATACAAGGATAAATGTATAAAACATTACATGACCATAGGGATAACCGGAATCAAACATCGGTCCCCAAACATAAGCCCAAAACATAATAAAACAAAGAAACGAATGAAAGACTAAGCAAACATAAGTATATGAAGGTAAAAAGGAAAAGAAGTCTCTAGCAGCTTCCATCCTAAGCACGTCCTCCAAATGCTCGAGTCTTTCCTAGGGTACCTGCCGTTTTGGGACATGGAAAGGAAAGTAACGACTGAGCAAAACGCTCAGTGCACGGATATAGACATAGTATAAGTGACTAAAACATAAATAGAGACTTAATAGCAGCGGAAATGTATAAGTCCTAGAAAACCTGGAACATGTTCATAAAACTGGTTTTATAGTTTGAAAAGCCTTATGTTTATCTTATGAAAACTGTTTAACATATTTTACCATTAGCCAATATAGGTCATGAAAATCCACCGTGCATGAATACTTGGAGGGGTGACCTCATCATGCAAATTAGAGGGGCTGCCTCTAATTTAATGTACTGGTTCTGGGTAGGAGGGATCAGCTCCTTGTGAAGGATGCAAGGCACACACCACATTCACCATGAAATCCTGACTGAAAACATGTAACTAGGATGCACCCATACGCCCCACATGATAAATATAAAATAAATGGCCAAAAGCTGAAGGGACGCCACGAGCAATCACTCCGCCGTGGTGAAGTCATAACATCAGTGCCTCTAATGTTATGGTTATGGTACCTCCATAACTAGGTGAAACTGGTCATGCATGTATATGGCTATAGGTATTCTTAATTAAACATAAGCAAATCAAACACGTAACTTATAATACGGGAAAACATTTGGCTGCATACGGGGAATCCTAATAAGGAAAGAATGTCCATACTTAAAGGACGGGAATCCGTACCGTATGTCCAATGAACGAAGGAGATGAACTGAGAGGAATCCTACTTCCGAATCACTAATGCTACATGAATACATACATGAATAAGTATCTGCTTACTAACTACGTAACTGGTTTATGTCATGTGTTAGCTTATTTTATATGTTCTTATCATGTTTTACTGTTTTAAGCCTTAAACTGTGTTTATCTTATATTATGTTTACTCTGATTAAGTATTTCTGGTATTTCATGCATTATTATACTTACTGTGTAATGATAAGTAACTTTTCAAAAATAGCAGGTTTCCTAAAATAGAAAGTTTCCAAAAATAGAAAGTTTCCAAAAATAGAAAGTTTCCAAAATAGAAAGTTACCAAAAATAGAAAGTTTCCAAAAATAGAAAGTTTCCAAAAATAGAAAGTTTCCAAAAATATAATTACTGCTTAAAATAGATACGTTTCTCAAAATAGAAAGTTTCCATAAATAGATTAGCTGCCTTAATTAAATAAGTTTCCATAAATAGATTAGCTGCCTTAATTAAATAAGTTTCCATAAATAGATTAGCTGCCTGAAATAAATAAGTTTCCATAATTAGAAATAAGCTGGTTAAATAAGCTAAGTATATAAGCCTAAGTGTTTTCATGATTATTTTCTAAGTCATATGATATAATATATAGTTTAATAATTATTTCATGTAATTAAAATAAACTATAGGTTAAAATATTTAATTAAAGTATAACATGTTTTTAACTAAATAAAGTTAAATACTTAGGCTAAAACATGTATTATTATTTATTAATAATATAACCTAAGTCATGTTAATTAATTAATTATAACCATGGTTTTTAAATAATTAATTAATTTATAAGTCTAAAATAGAAAAATACTTAGGTTAAATAAATTTCATGATTTTAATAATTAAAATAACCTAAGTCGTGTTATTAAATTAATCATGTCATGTTATTAATTTAATTTTAACATAAGATCATAAAAATAAAATTCTAAACATAAACCTTGAACCGGATCTTGACTAAGAACCATGAACCAGACATGAAATCGACACCATACCCCGAACCAATTCGGGGTACCCCTTGTCTTGATGCTGCCGTGGGACCCACACCAACCAACCAGGACCATATGGTCTCGGTGGTGGTCGAGTAGCCAAACCGAGACCCCTTCGGGTTCGGTTTAGGCGCGGCCAAGAACAAACACCCCATAAACAACCCTTTTGATTTAATCCAAACCCAATTTCATGTTAGATCTATGATTTAATTAGGTTTTATAAAAAACATAACATGTTCTTAATTATTAAAAAGATTAAATCAAAAGAAAAGGGTTAAAATAATTACCAAATGCGTGGATCTAAATAATGATGAACAAACACGAACACCAACAACAAATCCAAGATCAAAGATCAATAAACACCCTCTTGGTGTGTTGTATGGGTGGCGGCCAAAAGAGGGAGAAGGAAGAGAATTAGGGTTTTTGATATTTTCCTGTAAAGTGAAAAATGACATGTTTTTCCCTAGTTTTTCTTGTTTAGTAAAAATTGATGGGCTAAGCCCATTATTCCTCCCTAATTTCGTGGTAAGGGGTCCCACATGGGGTAACCCGATCATTTTCCGTGTCTAATTAATAAGTGTGTTCTCGTGTTCGTGTTTGTTCGTGTTTATTTGTGTTCGCGTTTTGTGTGTTCTCATTAAATAATTACCGTGACCTAATATATTTATTTACGCTCGTAATAAATATATATATGTAATTAATAATAGTTCGTGATTTATTTACGTTCGTGATTTCATGATCGCATGTTCGTGATTAATTATTGTCAAATAATTATTGCGTTTTCGTGCGTAGTAAATACTTATCGTGTACTAACACGTACGTGATACATAATATCCTAACACGTAATCGTAATCATGCTATAATAGGAAAGTTTTAATCTAGTACGTACGATCTTAAGGGTACTATTCATGATAAAAGCATGCGGGTTTTACAACTCTTCCCCCCTAAAAAGAATAATTCGTCCCCGAATTATAGATAACCTAACTGAAAGAGAAACATACCCAAATCAAACTGAGAGAGTATGTAAGATAAATGAACATGCGGGTTTCCTGGCAGAAGGAACATGGAACGTGACATGTCTTGAAAGGACATGGAACGTGATGTGACTGAAAGGACATATCTAATTGATGAGAGAAAACGGATAAAAGTTTGGATGAACTTGTCCGTTTCCAAGTGGCCTCCCTCTTGGAACGGTTTCCTCAGAAGATCTTGACACAAATGATAAATCTTGGTCCTCCTGACCTTGACTTGGAATACGAAGAAATTCTTGGTTATCAACGGAAAGTAGATCCCCTAAATTCGATCGAGGAAAATAAGAGTTAACGTGCTAGGGTAACTGAAACGTTACGATGCAAGACAATCTGACTTAACTGATAATTAGAAACGATGCGCGAGACATAAAGAAACGTAGTACGTGAAAAATTTTGAACGTGATACGTGAAAAATTTTAAACGTGCTACGTGGAGATATGGCGAGGGTAGTATGAGTAAACATATCGTGATCCATGATACGTGTAACATATCTTGATCATGATATGAGGAACGTGGAATAAACATGACATGTGAAACATATCGTGATCATAGAATGCAATGGTGGTAACGCCAAACGCTACAAGGTGAGACGTGGAATATGACGTGAAACGTCTATCTGATGATGGAGAGTTATACTAAACTTGGGTCTGGTCTCTCAAGTTCTTGCAAAACTTCCCAGAATAAAATGAACGTAAAATCGTAAGCCCAGATACGATCATGAACGTGAATAGTGTTATGAACGCGAGCGCGAAAGCAAGTTGTGGAATCAGAATGAAGACGTGAAGTAATTTAGGAGTACAATTACGAATCTTTGTCTGACCCGATAGCTGCGGGATTACCAAGTGGTCGGATGAGCCTTGGCTGGAACATGTCCGATCAATCTGTTGGTTCTACAATCCTTGCGGATGTAAGGATTCTGCAGACTTGATCAAACTGTTTGCAATAACCCAGTAGCATCATGCTTCTTCTGAGTTTGCGTTAATCTAGTAACCAAAATCCGTGGAGATCTTGTCACATTTCAATTCATAATTTCAGATGATGAAAACATCCCCGTCTGTTGGTGTCCTATCTTAACCTGTTTGTATGACAGGTATGAAGATATGAACGTAACTGTATCTTGCTTCATCGAACTTGATACATAGGAGTTTACGAAACTCTGAGTCTATGAATCCAAACTTCTCTTAGCGTAGGATTTTCTAGAACACCTAATGTAATGTAGGGTTATCTCCTTTACGCATAAGCTGAGTCATGGTAAGATTAACCGTAGAAACCCATGTGATTCAGTATGTAAAACCCGCATGCTTTTACCATGAATAGTGCCCTTAAGATCGTACGTCCTAGAGTAAAACTTACCCTATTTAGTATTGATCACATTCATGTGCTAATAATCAAGCAAGTGCATACGTGTATGACATGATAAGTATCGATTACGTACGAACTCATGATAAACAGTTAATAGATATTTCACGTGAACATAATTAAATCATGATCACCATTTTAAAACACGAACTAAAAAAATTACGTAAATAAATATAATATAATTACGAGCGTTAAGAATACGATAAACTACATGATAAAATAAACAGAAACACTTTAAACACGAACACGTTTAACCACGAACGAACACGAAACATCGGGACACGAGAAAAGGTACGGGTACCCCATGTGGGGCCCCATACCCACGGCACACATAACCATAATGGGCTTAGCCCATTGACTTTTACATGAAAGGGGGGTTATGGTAACTTTTCTTTTCATTTTTACATTTCATGAAAAATAAGCATTAAACCTAAAAAAGTTTTCTCTCCTCCTCCTTGGTCTCTCTTTGTGCCGCCACCTTAAGGACCACCATAGGTGGTTGTTGATTGATCTTGATCACAAAAATCATTTCTATAAACCGTGTTTATTCATCCTCTTTCAAGCTACGTATTGGTATATCATTCTAAACCTTTCTTTTTAATTCTTTTAAATCTTTGATTATTCTCATGAACATGTTATTAATATTCTTATTAAAACATGATGATTAAACATTGATCTAACATGTATTGGGGTAAATTAAAATCAAAGGATGATATAAGAGGGTGTTTGTTTTGGCCGCCTAGTATAACCAACCCGAGGGGGGGTTCGGTTTGCTTTTAGCCGCCACCACCAAGACCATTTTTGGTCTTGGTTGGTGCATGTGGGACCCACGGCAGCAAGGGGGCACAAGTAACCCGAGTTTGGCTCGGGGTACGGTGTCGAGTTCATGCCCGATTCATGGTTCGTTGGTTAAATCATGATTTATGCTACATGTTAATTTTATGAATTATGAACTTAGGATATAAATTAATTAATAACATGAGATATTAATTAAACCATGACTTAGGTTATTTTTAATTATTAATTTAGCATGATATTAATTTAACCTAAGTATTTTATGTTATGAGTTATAATTAATTAATTATTTAAAACATGCCTATAATTAATTAATTTAGACATGACTTAGGTTATATTATTAATACATAATAATACACATTTTAACCTAAGTAATTTATTCC